>CM053276.1:115411001-116149516 GCA_028583415.1 Protea cynaroides | reverse complement strand
AAACCTTGGAGCAAATATATGCTCCTTCTCCCCCTCACATGGAGCAGTTCACGTGGACAAAGAACAGAGGGACACATCAATAGTAAGATAGCCAAATTTCAAAACCATCCAACGATTGGATTAAGAAATATGATGAAGTTCTAGTGGGACTAGGATAGGGTAACAAGGCAAGTGGATTTTGACATTAATTAAAAAATTCAAAGATCCAGTCAGCAGATGTGGGCCAAAAATCGCAAGCAGGTAATTAATGACAACTAAGATAAATCATCAAAATTTAGGTACGATCCAATGGTGGATGTGATAGATATAAAAAAATCCTAGATACGGTAGAATTCCTTGATTCAGTAGCAACACATCAGTGTTGACAGCAGTAAATCAACAACGTATCAACAACGTATATGGACGTGGAGTTCAGGAACCAGATGGTAAAGAACAGATCTCCTTAGCGGTAGATCTGATCTTATAGGCAGGAGTAGTTACAGCAATAAGGCAATAAACAGATTTGGAAATCTGGTCACTGAAGGCAGCCTTGGTCACAATAGATCTGGAATCTGAACAGTAACACCATATCGCAGAGAGCAGGGCAGCAAAGTATGTCGCAGTAGATTATATCAGAATCCTATGAAGTAACAATAAGTAGCAGTAAACCAGAGGCATAGAAGGTCGTAGAACTTCTGATCGGCAAAAATAGTAGTAGCAGTCACAAGGAACCAGATGTTGAAGAAGATCTGATTAGCAGTAGCCAGCATCAGATCTAGATGGAGGGCTGCACTTGACAATAGTAGTACTTGATGGAGGGTAGCACTCAATAATAGCAGTAGCAGATTATAGCAGCAGTAGATATCAGTATTTGAAGAGGATCGAGATCTGACCTTCTAGAAAACAGAGCTCGATAATAGCAGCAAGTAGTATAAAAAAAATCAGATCTGATTATATCTGAAAATCAACCATAGAGTAGATGCATCAATGATGGTTGCATACCACAACAAATATCTTTAAATGACTCTCAAAACAGCAGATTAGTAACCTGCTCTGATACCATGTAACAAAATAGAAAAAATAAGAGAAGAAAAGAGGGAGAGAGTATGTGTGCTCCTCTCCTTGTAGCTTGTATTTATAGAAAATAGAAAACATATTAGATAGGATGTAGGACTCTACAAGTCAGAGTCCTAGTCACAAACTAAAGACAAAGTAAATTCCAAATAGGAAAAGGAAACTAACAAACCTAATTGGTAAAAGAAACTAATAAAACAAACTAATAAACTAATTAAGATTCCATATACTAATAGAAAATCTAATTACAATATGACTGTATAGAACTATAAACACAATAGGACTGTAGAGTCTTATTCTAACTCAGCAACTATAGTCAAAGAGTCCTACATTAACTGTGCAGGTCAAAGAGTCCCACACGATGAGGATTGTGAGTAAATCCCATTGTGTGGACTGTAGTGTAGTTTAACAGTTTCCTTTATCAATTAGTCTTGTTAGTTTTCTTTTCCTATTTTGAGTTTACTTTGTCTTTAGTTTGTTACTAGGACTCTAACTTGTATAGTGTTAGATCTTATGTAATAGTTGCTTTTTATTTTCTATAAATATAAACTACAACGAGGAAAGCAATAACCAACTAATTCGATTCTGCTCTCCCTCTTTTTCTTCCTTTATATCTTCTCTTATTTTTCAATTTTGTTACACATTAAGTTGCAAGAAAGTCGTTGAGGTGGTATAGACATGTACAGAGGCCTTTGAATGCTCCAATACAGAAAGTGATTAGATTTAGATGGAGGAGTTAAAAAGAGCTAGGGATAGTCTAAAATGGCTCTAGAAGAAGTGTTGAAGAAAGAAATGCATAGCTTAAGACTAGAAACAAATATGATTTTTGTTGGCGTAATAAAATTATAACCGTACATTGCTTTGACTTAGTCAAAGCAGTTAGTGCTAGTTTTTAAGACTAAGAGTCCTATAAGTATATGGATTCCTAATTAGTTTATTAGTTTATTTTATTAGTTTTTTATACCAATTAGGCTTGTTAGTTTTTATTTTTTATTTTGAGTTTATTTTGTCTTTAGTTTGTGACTAGGACTCTTGACTTGTAGAGTCTTAGATCCTATCTATTAGTTTTTTTCTATTTTTTATAAATATAAATTACAAAGAGGAGAGCAGCAACCAACTAATTCGATTTTGCTCTCTCTCTTCCTTTATTTCTCCATCCTCCTCTTGTTTTTCTATTTTGTTACATGGTATCAGAGCAATCCCCTGGGTTTCCATTTTGAGAGTCAGTTAAGGTTCTTCCTTAGGTGTGTAGCAACCATTATTGCTGCTCTTGCTACTACTACTACTACTACTACTACTTGGTTTACAGTGACTTATATTGTGCTGCTATTACTATTTGGTTCACAGTGACTACTACTGTGCTGCTACTACTACTGTTGTTGCCACTACTGTTCCTACTATTACAACTGCTGCTATATTGTTTCAAGCTGAAGCTCTCACATTCCCCCATACTCTAGCTTGAGGAGGGGTGTTAGCGTAATAAAATTGTAACCGTACACTGCTTTGACTTAGTCAAAGTAGTTAGTAATAGTTTCTAGGACTTAGACTCCTATTAGTTTATTAGTTTGCTTTATTAGTTTCTTTCACCAATTAAGCTTGTTAGTTTTCTTTTCCTATTTTAAGTTTACTTTGTTTTTAGTTTGTGACTAGGACCCTGACTTGTAGAGTCTTAGATCCTATTTAATAGTTTTTTTTTATTTCTATAAATATAAACTACAAGGAGGAGAGCAACAACCAACTCATTCAATTATGCTCTCTCTGTCTCTCTTCCTTTATTTCTCCATCCTTTCTTATTTTTCTATTTTGTTACAGCTTTGAATAGAGTTGGTTGGAGAAAAAAGGATTCATTCGATTCTGCTCTCTTTTCTCTCTTCCTTTATTTCTCCATCCTTTCTTATTTTTCTATTTTGTTACAACTTTGAATAGAGTTGGTTGGAGAAAAATGATCCATGTAGAGGACCCCATTTAGTTGGGATAAGGCTGAGTTTATTTGAGTTGACCTGTAATGGAATATGTATTTCTAGTTTTTGGGTTGGTTTTAGATTTTCAATTGATCTTAATTCTTACATTTTTAAACTAAACAAAAGAAAATCTGTAGGTGGGCATTAAGAATTTTGATATTTCATGCTACAAGCTGAAATTTCATTCGGATCATGAAGAGAAAGTGAACTTGAAACATTTGCAACTATCACAAATGGACACCTTGATCTTCGGCTCTTCCACAGACTCTAGGCCCTGAAGCAGCTGATCTTATTACAAAGGTAGGACTGTTCCTGCTCTTTTCTTTCCTTTTCATCTAGTAATACCTTAAACATTGATAACCTGACTCTACTCCATTGATTAAATCTGACAGTTATTTGAGGTTGATGAGAATGCAAGACATGGAAGCCAAGGTCCTGATTCCATCAAAAGCCATCAGCGGTTTGATGGTGTTGACTGGAAAGGAATTGCAGAGGTTTGACTTTCCTGTTCCTTGTGAGATTACTTCTCGTATCACCCTACATTTGGAAAATCACACAGAAGATTGCTCCATTCTGGAAATTTCACCGCAGGGGGCACAGCAAAACTCAACACTCTAGAATGGCTTGAAGACTGGTAAAAATCTATTGTTGGTCGTGTTTCATCTTTGTTGGAGCTTTCTGATGGTATTGATCTGTGGGTTAATTGAAGTTCTTCAGTCTGGGACTCGACTAATCCATTGGAAACTTGGATGGGCAAAGTGTACCGGCGTTTGGTTGCCTTCCCAACTTTTCCTCGATGATGAAAATGGAGAAAGTTGGTATTTGGATGCTTGGAACCCCTGTCAACATGCAGGTCAGTCGTAATTCTTTTCTGTGTATATATATATATATATATATATATATATATATATATATATATATATATATATATATATATATATATATATATATATATATATATATATATATATATATATATATATATAATTGGTATTTGGATGCTTGGAACCCCTGTCAACATGCAGGTCAGTCATAATTCTTTTCTGATTATATATATATATATATATATATATATATATATTTTTTTTTTTTTCGTGGAGCAAAATTATTTTCCATTCCAAATATTTTCAGTAAGAGGTTATTGTGGACCAGATTGGTAACCATGGCCTGATGCTTTCTTGTATTCTCTAGAAAGATATATGTAATTTCTATTTTTTGTTGTTGGGAAAATACCAAATCAATCGTTTTTAGTATGACTTAAAACGATTGTAACTTGAAAATTAAGGAAAAGTAAGAAAGATTTAGCAAGAGGATGGGGGCAGATCACTTTGAGTTGGATGAGACCTTTTACTGATCTCTTGGGTGGGAGGTCTCTACCTAAAATAACTTTGATTCTTTCCTTAGTTCGAAAAACTATATGGCACCTTCATTTTATTTTAAAGTTGAGAGATTTTGCCCTTTCCGGGTACCCAAACTAAAGAGAACCTACTTGAATCTAGAATTACGTACTTAACTAGACATAATATGCATGAACTTCCCAAATAGGTATTGAATAACTTACCAAAACTGTAGTAATCCTTTAGAATTACCTAAAAATGTAATTTACTTAAGGTGCCTAGCTTCTGCAAACACACACAAACTCACTCATGTAACAAATATGTTAGAGTAATAGAATTTTAACAGTACAATGCTTTGACTTAGTCAAAGTAGTTAGTGTTAGTTTTTAGGACTTGGACTCCTAATTAGTTTATTAATTTGCTTTATTGGTTTCGTTTACCAATTAGGCTTGTTAATTTCTTTTTCTTATTTGGAGTTTACTTTGTTTTTAATTTGTGACTAAGACTCTTCAGAGTCATAAATCCTATCTAATAGTTGTTTTCTATATTCTATAAATATAAGCTATAAGGGGAGGAGCACATACACACACTCTCTTTCCTTCACACATCGATTCTCTCCATCTTCTCTTATTTTTCTATTTTGTTATGTGGTATCAGAGTGGTTGATCTGCTTTGCCGTTTTGAGAGTCTAAATTTTTTCATCATGGTATGTAGCCACCATCACTACCTCTCTTTTTCTATTTGTTGCTACTACCGTATGATGCCTACTCTACTTGTTGCATGTGATGCAACCTATTGTTTTTTTTTTTTTTCTTGTTGAGCTACCACTGTTGCTTCTCTTGCTACTGCCACTGCTGCTGCAACTATTATTTGGTTCACAGTAACCAATATTGTGTTGCTGTTACTACTACTTGGTTCACAGTGACTTATATTGTGCTGCTATACTATTTGGTTCACAGTGACCTATACTGTGCTGCTACTACTATTTGGTTCACAGTGACCTATATTGTACTGCTACTACTATTACTTGGTTCGCAGTGGTCTATACTGTACTGCTGTTGCTACTACAACTGTTACTGTTAGTACTGCCACTGCTACTGCTATTGCTATATTGTTTCAAGCTGAAGCTCTCATTGTTATTGCTGCTTCCGTTGTTACATTATTTCAAGTTGAAGCTCTCACATACCCCCATGCTCCAGGTTGAGGAGGGGGTGTTAAAGTAATAGAATTGTAATCGTACACTGCTTTGACTTAGTCAAAGTAGTTAGTGTTAGTTTTTAGAACTTAGACTCCTATTAGTATATGGACTCCTAATTAGTCTATTAGTTTGTTTTATTAGTTTTCTTTACCAATTAGGCTTGTTAGTTGTTTTTTCCTATTTGGAGTTTACTTTGTCTTTAGTTTGTGACTAGGGCTCTGACTTGTAGAGTCTCAGATCCTATTTAATAGTTGTTTTCTATTTTCTATAAATATAACCTACAAGCAGAGGAGCACATATACTCTTTCTCTTTCCTTTACACATCGATTCTCTCAATCTTCTCTTATTTTTCTATTTATTTACAAGATACATACTACAACCCCTGCCCCTAACCACTACAATTGTTACATTTTTACTGCAAACTTTTATTTATTTTTGGATGGATATAATGTAGACGTTTATTTTTATCCTTACATTTATAGTTGCCCTTATAAATAGTTGTATACTTTTATTCTGAGGTTATGATTCAATATTTATGGGCTATTTTATTGCTTTATGGAAAGACCAAGAAGGTAAGCCATTCCAAAAAAAATTGGAAGGATTGTTGGTTGCTTCCCCAAGGGAAGGAAAATCTATCTTGGGGACAATTTGGGAATATGTTTCTCAAAAAATTTGTCCCCGAACAAAATGTGGGAGACATTGTGGAGAAACCGCTTCACTTGTCCTTAATTTTCTATAGTGTAATCAAACGACATTGTAAATTAGATCCTTTTTTTTTTTCCTTCATTCACCTTTACCTTCTCATGCATGTTTGGTTGCAGTTTGGAGTCTGGACTCTGGAGGTGTGTAAGAAGGGAAAAATAATATTTAGGGAAGGGTTTTCTTCACAATGTTGTTCGTTTCACTTGAAAGGACATTTCTTAACTTCCCTTTCTTAATGTCGTCCTTCCATTTTGTGGGAAACATTTATAGAGGATACACTTCCACATTTATAGAGGATACACTTCCTAAAGGGTGGCATTTTCTTTCCTTAGGCTGTCTTTGTTTCACTGTAAGATTATTTTATCTATTTTTATTCTATTTGTCATTTTTTTAGTTGGATATGATTAATAAGTACATTTAAACATGATTGAGGACAATAATCCCGCCAATGAGCCATATTGGTTTGGAGGCAGTTCTCTCTAGGGGAGGGTGGCAAAAGTACCAATAATCAATATACTGTTACTATTTTAGTAAAATAACATCCTGAATTTTGAAACTGTTGTCTGATTTTTTTTATTTATTACATATTAGTAAAATATTTTTAATCTTGTAAAATATTTTTATGACGAAGCTAACGCAGCCTCGTACCTTTAAGTTTTTGGGGCATGGTTGTTCCTTTCCAATCTTCCTGTTCAGCAACCAAATGTGTTTTATTCAGCGACGCAGTTAGATTCTCCAAGACAGAGAGCCCATGAGTTCTGACTACTTCATATCTGATCAGGCTATCTTGAAATCCGACTGAGTATTCCTCAACTTGTAGGCATTTGGAACTTGGGTATAATTCTGAGGATAAAGGGATCAGGATTGGCTGGGGCTGATCCTGTTTAGCAAGTGTGTCAGCACGGTTGGCAATGACCGATTCCATGAAGATAAGGTATATTCAGGGAATTGGGGACTGATCTTAGGCTGATCCTTTGTCCGATTTTGTGCACTTGAACATTGGTTATGTTAATAAGGTATGATATATAAAACAGATATGATAACATGTATCAATTTAGATGTGTTAGATATTAGGAATAGTCTCACATTGCTAATGAGATTCAAATCTTGTGGTCTTATATATGAAGAGTCCCTCCACTTACAAGTTCAAATTTTTTACATGGAAACTTGACATGGTATCAGAGCTCCAGGTTTCCTCTCATAATAACCCTAAAAAAAGAGGTCAAGTCACCAAAAGAGGGATGCCAGATGCACAAAAGAGGGACTATATGTTACCCAAAGAGGAATTAGTCACCCAAGAAAAGGGACCAATCACTTGAAAAGTATCATGTAATGCTACATATACTACCACATATACACCACCTAACGGTGGGGTTATATGTGAGGGGGAGTATTGGGAATAGTCCTACATTGCTAATGAGATTGGAATCCTGTTGTCTTATATATGGAGAGTCCCTCCACTTATTAATTCAAACTTTTGAGTTGGAAACTTGACACCTCCACTTACTAGTTCGAACTTTTGAGTTGGAAACTTGAAAAGTTCGAACTAGTAAGTGGAGGGACTCTCCATATATAAGACCACAGGATTCCAATTTCATTAGCAGTGTGGGACTATTCCCAATACTCCCCCTCACATGTAACCCCACCGTTAAGTGATGTATATGTGGTAGTATATGTGGCAATATATGACACTTTTCAAGTGACTGGTCCCTCTTTTTGGGTGACTAATCCCTCTTTGGGTGACATATAGTCCCTCTTTTGGGTGATCGTCCCTCTTTGGATGACAATAGTCCTTCTTTTGTGCATCTGGCGTCCCTCTTTCGGTGATTTGATTTTTTTTTTAGGGTTATTATGAGAGGGAACCTGGAGCTCTAATACATGTCAAGTTTCCAACTCAAAAGTTCGAAACTTTTGATACCATGTTAATAAGGTATAATATGTAAAACAGATATGATAACACGGATCAATTTAGATGTGTTAGATATATATTTAATTTTTGGGCTGATTGTGTTTGGTATGCATTCTCGGTATTTCTGCATTTCCTGGCAGAGAATGAAGATAAGCTGAAGAGTTGAGGCATTTCTGTCCTGGGCTCCGAATGTACAATGGGCTAATAGTACGTTTTATAATGGATCTCATTCTTTCACCGTCCATCATTAAAGAACAAGATACATATCAAACATTGTTTTTGTCTTCTTCGAATGTGATATTGACCTAGAGTACATACCAAACACAACCTAAGTAGTTGACAAAATTATGAATCCAAATCTGAATTTACCCATGCATATCTTGTTTGAGATCCATATTATGTGGGTCTTCTCTAATCAGATATGACCTGTTTATGTCAGGTAGATAGGATGGCAAAACTTCAACTTTGAGACTCTCTCTCAATTCCTGGAGGTTTCTTCATCAGGATATTATATGTGAAATATTTCTTCCTCTCATTATCGGATATCATATGTAAAATTCAATCTAAATAAACAAGTAAGAGAAACTCAACGAAGTATTAAAAGATATCCCACCCTTTGTCGCTACCTCATGAAAACCTCATTCTGATGTGTAAATGTTCTCATTTTAAAAACATAGCTGGGGATGGAACTGTAACGATAGAGGGGAAGACTTAAAAAGTGAATTATTGACAAATAAAAAAAAGAAGTGTTTAGTGTCGTCACATGGAAGTTCTAACATTGTACAACTGATGGATTTTAATGCCTGCTGACTCTTCTTGGGTGTGGAGGAAGTTTGGGGGAAATCAAACAGAGTAAGAAATTGGGTCTGCTGGATGATTGGTAAGGGCCACCACATCAACATCTAGAGTGATATTTGGATTCCAATATTCATCACCAAAAGACGATGTGTTTAGAGGGTGAGTGAATATATTAATACTTAATAGTGACCTTTGATGGAATATCCCCCATTACTTTAATCGTTTTCCACCATGGATGCTGTCACAAGCCATTTGTTGTGATCACAGAGCATGTGGGGTTGATCTCACAACGGTTTTATAAGGGATTTGGTGGGAGTTTGATTTGGCATTGAATCTCCTTATGTTTATATTAGTAGTATTGAACATTGAAGCTTTGGCCTCTACCTTCTCACAAAAGGACGGCCTAATACCAAAGTGGAGTCACTAAGAAAGGATTAGCTAGTTGGTTCAGAGTAGGCTGCTATTCGTGGACATTGATTCAAAAATGTAATCTATGATCTCATAGATTTAGTTTGGTTGCAAGGGGAATTAAAGGGGAAAGGAAGTGAAAATTTTTTAACTTAAAAATAAAATTTTTATAGTTCTAACACAATATGATTGTTTGAACTGTTTAAATTTCTTATCATATATATAGTAATGATACTTGTTAGATGTAAATATTATCTTACTTTTCAAATACAATGGATTTGGATGTATAATGCAGTATAAGTTAATATTTAAATATGGAATAATTTAGAGTTAATTATGTAGTCATGTGATAACATGTGTTGTAACGATTATACGAGTTTTTTTTTATTTTTTTATTTTTTTTATTTTTAAATTAGATTTGAAAATTTTCATTTCTTTTTTTTGAATTTCCTTACAATCAAACTGAACCATAAGAAATTTGATAAGAATTGATATTACTTGATATTACCAAGCCATCCTTCAAATCCTCCTCTCAACTGACCTCTCATATAATAATGATCTTATGTAAGGTCTAGTTAACTTGTACATTAAACAAACCACGATTACTAGCATCAAAATTTTCTTTTGCTCAGATGGTTTCCTTTGCAAGAAATGTAATGCATATTTCCTAGAAAGAAGAACTTGAGTTTTTTTTTTTTTTTTTTGGAAATGTTTTCGTAACATATTCCTACAGAGATCAATTTGAGAAATTTTATCAAAGATATCTGTAACCTTTGGAATCTATCGAGAAGGATCGAGGTGGGTTCTATCTGCAGACAATAAAGGAAAAACATAAAGGAGGTCAAGTTATTTGCAGTTACTCTAACGCTTAAATTAAGACTTCGAATTGCAAACAGTAAAAGTGAAGAAACAGGAGAAAGTAAGTTGATAAAACTTAATGAGATGATCCTTCAATTTTGAGATTCAGACCATATTTCTAGGGATCTAATGTGGGTCTCATGTGCCTTTGTAGCACAGTAAAAAACAAGAGTGGTAAAAATTAATGAGATTATCTTTTACCTTGAGATCAGACCCTATTTAATACAGATCTGAGGTAAGTCTCATGTGCCTTTGCCATACAAGTTTGAAGTTTCGTGGTTGATTATGCCCTTCATTTTAGCAAATAATACCAGATATATCCCTGAATGTCTTTTTTATTTTACCCTTATAAACTACGGTTTTAGAAATAGCCACGTGTTACGCTTCCAATGGCTATTTATACACAAGAATATCCAACTACATTCAAAACTGGGCAATAATAGATACGTGTCCCCATTCATTGATCCAATGTAATTATTTTGATTCTGGTAGTGCGTTGGTCATTCTGGCCTTCAAGATTCAATAATGCTAGCCTTGTCACGCACGAGAGGGACAGTGATGGGTCCCATCACTTCTACAGTAGAATCGATTCCAGACCCTGCTAACCTACTCTGCATCTAAGATTCTAAGATCCCAGATAGGGCTTTCAACTTTCCTAATGGACGGCATTGATCATATAACTATTGGATGAGTGGATCTCACTTTGCCTCCTTTAATTGAACTGTTCACTCAGAGGCTGCATTTGGTATGCATTCTTTGAGTACAAAATCAGAGACAATCTCGTTTTTAAATCATGGAATTTATAAAAAAAATATAGTCTATTCTAGAATGTGCTATTTAATCAATTCTGCATTGTCAATTCAAAACAGAAATACCTTATTCTTTCATATATTCTTGTTCTATGTAAAGAATGCATTCTCTAATTCCAAGAATGCATTTCAAGAATACAAACACGACCAAAGATTTTGAAATGAAATCATAAACAGATTCATGGCCTTGTAATAGTGTCTGCACTGAAGGGATCTTCGTTTACAGCTTGAGTTTAATATTCTTCCTGCAATATTACTATCAATCTTTTCTTATATTTTAGAAGAAAATTGAGTAGAGGGAGAGAAGGCTTAAAGATCGAAGGGTCACGTGGGTGGTTTGGTGAGACTCTGATTGAAGTGATCCGTGACTTGACTTCAAAGAAAAGGGGTTTTGTCTCAGGCGATCTCTGGGTGTGAGTAGTAATGAAGGGGTGATTGTGTGAGACGAAGTGTTGAAGAAAGTAGATGAAATGAAATGGAATAAAATGGTTAAATGCTAGTGGCTTTGCTGTCATTATGAGTATATTTGCATTTCTGAAGATATATACGCTCACCATTTGTTTGTCAAATTGCACTAAAGAAATAGCCTTTTGTGTGTGTGTGAGAGAGAGAGAGAGAGAGAGAGAGAGAGAGAGGGATTTTAAAAAGAAGCAGAGACAAATTGACAGCAAGAGAGATAAACTTGGAAAGTGAAGGAGATGACACCAAAAACTACTCCACAATTTTAAAGTTTCTCAATGATCATAAAGGGACACTATTGTCAGCTGACCTTTTCTTTTTGTGGTGGATGGAGTGATCATATGATATCATCATGACTCATGATTGAAGGAAGTAGAACACAATAACCAAAACTAACCCTTCAATTGACCCTGAATTACCAATTTAACTTTATAATTAATTATCTCAAAACTTCAATGACCAAAGCAGAACTGGAAATCAAAACCATACTACTTTCTGAAGTAGAATTCGGGCATTGTTTTTCTTGGGATGGCAATTCTGTAATTATGTAATGCCAAAGGGTAATGATGGTAACATCAGCCAAAATTTTCATTTGGAAACTGGGATTACGGAGAAGGAGAAACGTTATTATCGTCTCCAATTGCTGGATCTTCCAATCGAGGATCTAACAGTCTCTCTTAACTAGGCACATCTATCGATGTATTGATAGACGTACCGAGTCAAAGAGAGATCGTTGAATCCTCAATTGGAAGATCCAACAATTGGAAAGGATAATGACTCAAAAGAGAAGACTCTTAAGTGGGGCCAGTAACAGTAAGGGAATCTCTCTGTTTATCAGTTTGCGTATAAATAAGGATTGGCAGTACAGCATCCTGACCAGGGAAGAGTGCAGCAGGGATTGGGGACTACTGCGTGAGTGTGAGTGGAAAACCTTATCACCACTACTCCATCGAATTTCGTTGCTCTGCTCCCATCGACTTCCAATTTACAATTAGGTTGGCAGTGATGGGGAAGATCGCGTTAGGCAGTGGTCAAGAGGCAACCCAGCCAGACTGCCTCAAGGCACTGGTGGCCGAGTTTATTTGCACTTTCCTCTTTGTCTTCGTCGGAGTTGGTGCTGCCATGACCGCCGGTACCTCTCTTTCTCTCTCTACCCACTTCATTCCTCACAGAGTTGTCAACTTAATTGGGTTGTTTTTTTTAGTCTCACGTTTTAATCATATGCTAATTATTTTATATTCCTTTTATAGGAAAGATGCTTGGAGATTCCCTGGTGGGCCTGTTCGTCGTTGCAGTGGCACATGCACTGATTGTGGCTGTCATGATTTCCGCCGGCTTTCACACCTCCGGGGGCCACCTTAATCCCGCCGTCACTTTGGGACTCGCCGTCGGCGGTCATATCACCATCTTTAGATCAATCCTATACTGGATCGATCAATTGCTCGCTTCTTCACTCGCTTGTATTCTCCTTAAATACCTGACCGGAGGACAGGATGTACCAGCGATTACACTTGCCAGTGGGACGGGGGTCTTACAAGGACTGATCATGGAAATTGTGCTGACCTTCTCCTTGCTTTTCACAGTTTATGCTACCATAGTTGAACCCAAAAAGGGTCCTCTTGATGGGTTTGGTCCACTCTTAACTGGGTTGTTGGTGGGTGCCAACATATTGGCTGGTGGGGCTTACTCAGGGGCTTCTATGAACCCAGCCAGGTCATTTGGACCTGCCTTGGTCAGCGGTATCTGGACTGATCATTGGGTCTACTGGGTTGGTCCACTTGTTGGTGGTGGACTTGGAGGTCTTATCTATGAGAACTTCTTCATCATTAGATCTCATGTTCCTCTCTCTAGAGACGAAGAACCTTTTTAGATCAAATTAATCCAATATGAATCTCTCTCCAACTTTCTATGCTTGTGTGTTGTATCTCATGTTGTTGTAATTGTATCTCTCTGGATGTAATTTGTGAGAATTGTGCTTATCTGTTGCGAGGTTTGCTCCTAGCCTCTTACCTTCCACAAGACCTGTAACTAATTTAATCTGGGTATCTCTACTTTGGTTGTTAATTGAGTTCCTTCATGTACTGGTTTTCTCATCAATGAACTTCTATGAAATGGTTTAACTAGATTCAACCAATTGTATCGATCATGAGATATCATTGAAAAATAGGAATCAGTGTTATCAAAGGGGATATCATTGAAAAATAAAAATCAATGTTATCAAAGGATTTCCTTACGATTATTTGTAAGTATGGAATGAGTCAATAATCCACTTTGGAATTAATCAAAAATTTTGATTTTTGGAAAATATCATGATCAGCCAATAAGAAAGGTTCACGCAATTTCCTTCAAAATTTAAGATGAGACTTGATTAAATTCCCAAGGCTGGCTTATCCATGAGGGAATAATATGAGGGGTAGAAGTGAGAAATTGAACATTTTTCTATTCTCCCATTTCGTCCAAACAACATTTCATTCCCTCATCAAAGGAGCAGCTTTGAAGTCATTTACCCAATTTCTTGGTGGCTCATGTGGAGCCATTAATAGCCAAACATGATAGCTTTGTCTACAAACTACAGAGCTTCAAGGAGGAGTTGCATAATTGCATTCTGAATACAAATAGTGTCCATCTACAACTTCATTGATACTTTGTTCTTCATCTTTTTCATATTTACTCCTCTCCATCTCTTCCCTTCTTTTCTTCTTCTTCTTCTTCTGTTCTAGAGACGGCAAAGACAAACTCAGCTAGGACATTTATTTAAAAAAAGAAAAAAAAAGAAAAAAAGAAGCTAAAACAGTAATTACTCTGTTCTAATTTTTTCCATACCTAAATTTGCAACCCAAAGAAGAAAAGAAGGATTAATTTGCTTGATAAACCAGTGAGAAAAAAGAAAATTCAGTGCAAATTCATAACTCGTATTAATGTAAAGGATTACCATGAAGCTTCCTTTCGACCCACGATGGCGATAACACAGGACTGGTCTCATATTCCATGATCTTGCTCTTCTGATCAATCCTCTGACTCTCTTCCAAATTCACTTTTGTCTCTCCTGGGAACACCTTCACCCTCCACACCCTAAACGTTCGATCCAAGCTGGCACTATAAACCAAGAACCCCATCACTACCTTCTCCATCTCCGGACAAGCAGCCAGGCACCTCACAGGCCCTGAATGCCCATCCAACACAGCCAGACAAACATGGAAGCAGCTCCCTTCCTCTCTCCTCCACACCCTAATCGTCGTATCCTCTGACCCACTAAACACCAACCTCTCCACGGCCACCAAGCAAAGAACCCCAAATCTATGCCCTTGCAGAAACCCACCATGATTAAACCGACCTGACACCTTTTCTTTCTCCCAAAAATTGATGAACCCGTCCGACGAACCCGAATAGAGGTAGCAAGAACTGGGCGACCAGCTTAAGGCCAAGGCATTCACTGGGGAAGGTTGGAACTTGAGTGTCATAGTGAGTGTATGGGAACTCTCCCCGTACACTCTTCTCCATATCTTCACGGATCCATCAGATGAGCAGGTGAAAACACAGCCGTCCTCTTGGTTGACAACGATCGCGTTGACATTGTCCTCGTGCGCCACGAACGAGTCAACGCATTTCTTATCGGATACACGCCAGGCTTTGACCATCCTGTCCCAGGAACCCGTGTAGAGCAGCCCTTCTGAATGGTAGTAAGCAAGACAAGAGATGCAGTCCTTGTGTTGATGTGAGCTCGTCCTGGAGAACAGAGGAAAGGAGCTTCGTCTAGGTAAGGTCGTGATCTTCTTGTATCGGAAATTCTCTGAAACCGAAACGTTCCAAACTCGAACCTTGTAGTCTTTATGTGTAGTGAACAAAATGTTACCATATGCCAAGAGTGCACGGACCTCACCGGACTTAGCCTTGACATTACCACGCTCGACGCACTCCGGTTGTCGCCACACTCGAATGCAGCTACTCTCGGACCCTGTGAAGACGATGCCCCGAAGGACAGCAATGGACAAGATGTTGCCTTCGTGACGATGGAGTGCAGCGACACAGTGGTAGAGTAGGGAAGGAGAAGAGGAAGGGTGGAGAGGAGAGAGGGTCCATGGTGAGTCAGGGCTAGGTGGTGATAGTTGGATCATGGAAGCAGAGGAAGGTCTTGAAGGACTAAACTGAGGATCGGATTCTGACATTTGGTCAAGGGGTATTGGGTTCCTCTCCTCTTCGTCTATGAAGTCCCAGAGTGTTCTTTGGTTACTATAGTATTCCATGACACACAAGAAATAGTAGCAGGATTGAATGATTTGGAGGTCTGACAATGAAGCTGATGTACAGTATTGTATGGAATTCTGATGTAAGGAGTTAGCTTGGAATCATTTATGACATTAATAGGACCATAGAAAGGTGGGTTTGAGCTTTGAAAACTGGATATTCACATGAAAAAGTTTGGTATTTTTGGATGCTCTTGCTGGGTGTTAATGAACAGAAGTACTACCTTGCTGCATGCTTACTGGTATTTGGGCTTCTTTCTAGGATATTACTATTATGTTTGGTTTCATGTCTGTGACTTTGAGCCACAGACTGATTTCTTAGGTCTGATTTGCCATTCAGGAAGAAAAAAAAAGTGTAAATTTAGTTCAACTACATAGGCATTGATTGGGTAGGAGAAGTAAAGTAAGGAGACGACTCTTTAAAGGTGGGTCCCCTAATAGAGCTTGCAGCCACGCACGTGCTTGATGTTTCATTTCCATTGACACTGAGACAATAAAATCTTATTAGGGGCCTCTGGTACTGATTCAAATCCTCTCCTCTCACAAGTTGGGGACGAGGGGCGGCACCTCTGTTGGATTATCGACACTTGATCCAAGATTTCCATTTAAGCCGACACCTCCTTGTCAGCTCGGATGAAAGATTCAGATTCATCTGAGCCCCAGATGTTAGCCATCTAACTGGATCACAGCCCCTCCTCGCGAACTTCTGGGAAGTAAGGATGTGGATCCCTTTGGTACACATACACAAGTGTAACTATTAACACTTCCTATTTTTTTTTCTGGTAGAAACTGATGCTTTAATCTTTGGGATGGAATGGAGTTTGAAAGGAGGAAGGCCCAATAAACTAGAAAACCGACAGCCAACTTGAGGAGTCCAACTCGGTCCAGCTGAATCCACTATTAGTTCGGGGAGAAAGGGGGCTATTAATGATTTGGGCAAGTAAGGGTTGGAGAAAATTGTTTTTTTACATATAATTATTTATGATAAATTATTTATTGTCATATAGGATTATTATTTTTTTCAAACGTCACAATCATTTATTCTGCCACGTGGGCAGATTATGTGTGTCCATTTGATTGAGAAAACATGGTTTAGATTAACTACATATCAAATTTCAAGGTCTTAAATCAATTAAATACCTCATTTATATTGGCATGCCTTCCGTTAATGTATCTGCATGTGTACCACCCAAAATAGATGGTTTAGATTAAAAAGGACATAAAATTGAATGATTCGGGATTTTTCTTGTGATTTTCGTAAACGTCACATTCCTTTATTACGTTGATCATCTTCTCTGACCTGAAATTAGATTGGGAACAAACCGCATGGAGAGAATCCAATAGATGGAGAGAACAACACTTTCAAAGACGGCTCGAGGCTGCTATCGTTCGGAGTCTACAAGAAGAAAGGGTTTTATTTTAGGGTTTCTCTGACATGAAATTAGATTGGGGAAAAACCGCAGATGGAGAGAAGCCGAGAGATGGAGAGAACAACACCTTCAAAGACAGCTCAAGGTTGTGGTCGTCTGGGAAGAAGAAGGGGATTGTCATCGTTGGTGAAGATCGTCGGCAAACACAATTGAAGAAGAAAGAGTTTCCAAAATCCTTTCTTTCTTCCGTTAGTCAGGACTCGGGCTTACCATTTGGGGGTGTATGGTGAATTAAGTCAGGAAGGATAAAATCGTCTTTCAACATATCCTTTAGGATATTATTGTTCATTTCAAAATCGATTTTTGATGACATCATTACGGGATTCGTTTAACAGAGTGGATCTATTTGATTAATGGTGGTAAACGTTTGAGTGATAGTTGATATTTTTTGAAAGATATGGGTGGTAGGTGATGTTTTAAAACCATTTTTGGTGGTAGCTGAAACTTTTTCAAGCTAATAATATTTTCATACTGAAACTTCTCCGTTATTTTATGAGAAAAAGATCCCAATATTGTTAGTGTGGAAAGTTTTTCTCATGCCCTCTGTATCTTTGTCATTCTCTCTCCTCCTTAACATATGGATTCTTACAAACCAAATGAAATCTACTCTAATAATGAAGATTACTTGTTGATAGGATTTAGACTTCAATAGAGAGCGGCGTAATAAAAATACAATTGATAGTGAAGTTGATAGGATGCCTCATAGTAGTGTGTAAGCATCTAAGAGGTCATGGATTCGATTGTCCTGTATTCATTGAGTAACGAAAAGATAATTGATATCGGAGTTGGTTGGATGCCTCACAGTAGTGTGTAAGCATCCAAGAGGTCATGGATTCAACTCTCCAGTATTCATTATGTGCAACATATTCATTCACCCCTTCCCCCCCATTCATTGTGATATGCAAAATCTCCCCCTTCGCCAAAGTAATTATAGAAGCTTATACGCCATGGATGTAGTTCACGGTATCGGTTAGGTATCAATTAGGTATCAATTAGGTATCGATCGGTATTGGCCAGTATCGACCAATATCAATTATTTATATACTGCTAATATTGTTCCCTATCGGCCAAGTATCCTTATCGATCATTGGCCGTACCGATACTGATACCTAAAACCATCCTATAGACACATTGGACTAGGATGATGATCTAAAAAAGATAATAAAAATGGAGGGCTACACATTTTCCATTGAAAATGTCTGCACGGTGTGACTAGGCCATTGACTTCGGTGCCTTTCTGGGTGTTATGATTTGGTCACTATGGTATCTCCCCCCCCCCCCCTTCCGGCGAAGGTATACCCTTAAATCAACCACCCCCCATCTTGGCCCATATATAATGTCAACCACCTCCCTTACTTTAAAAAAATAAGTATCAACATACCTTGTCAGTTCATTAAGTGATGATATGAATCGTAACTAATGTTTTCAATGATAATATTACCCCTGAGATTGTAAAATGTTATTTTTACACATTTGAAATTTAAGTAAAAACGATTTGGATGGGAGATTTCTTCGGCAATGGCCGTCGAGGATTTGCTTAAGATCAAGCTTATGACTTTAAATCTTCCTTGACCTCAAGCAAATCGTCGACGACTATCGCAAGGGAAATCTCCAATCCAAATCGTTTTTACTTAAGTTTCAAACGGGTAAAAATGAAATTTTACAATCACAGGGATAGTATTGTCATTGAAAACAGTAGTTATGATTCGTCTCGTCACTTAATGGATTGATAGGTAATGTTGATATTTATTTTCAAAAGTAGGGGAGATGATTGACATTATGGGCCAAGACAGATGTTACGATGTTTTGAATTCTAATAAATTTGCAGTTATGAAGTTTGTTTACCTGGCCTCACGAATCACCAAGCCATGACTCTGGCGGTCCCATGAATTTTTGGGATTTTTTTACATTAGGATATTTTGGGAATTAAATCTAAGGGTAGATTAGTAATTCCATATGTTTTCAGAGTATTATATAAACTTCTCTTATCCTAGGGTTTTGTGCATTATGAATTCGTATGAATTCTCTCTATAATCAGTTTTTCGTCTTTGATTAGTGAAAGATTCGATCTACTGTAATCGTGGATTTGCCATCACATAAATCTTTATATTCTATCCATGTGTGTATCTCTTTTCTATTTCTTCATTCCGTAGTAACAATAGAGATATAGAGATAGTTGATAGTTGATTTTTGATTTAAAGGTATATCTCAAAATTGGAAGAGAAAGAATTAAAATTTCTTATAATATTATTGATATTTGAGTCTGACTGGAAAGGGATTTTGTACCGGATCTAAATCCTCTCCTGTGGCAGGAGAGTCCTGTGGCTGATCCAAGGGATTGGGGATCAGTCGGCCCGTCTATCAAAACATGGGGAGGTGGACTGATTGAAATCCCACCCTTGGCAGACCGCATGTCGACAGGAGAGATGCTTTTGTACCAATCTGATGTCAGATCGCTATCAAAAACCCATAAATATTTTACTTTCAGCATTAATAATCTTTTGGAAAAAACATGACTAACGGAAATGAGGAGGATGCATGCCTTATGTGAGTTTGGTAAGCATTTGATATCATGTATTACTACTTCTTGAGTTCTTGTTGACATTATGATGATACCAACAAACTCAACTATTACGGATTTAGAGGGACCTCCCAGCCCCATATTATAGGATGCAAATTGGGTGGGTGGAAACTGGGCCCTTCTAGCCTCCAATTAATTAGGGATTAGGGTTTTTGTACAAGGCCAATGGAATCGCTGACAACCCAAGGCTCTTCATCGCTGATCAGTCTGT
This sequence comes from Protea cynaroides, assembly GCA_028583415.1. Classification (NCBI taxonomy): domain Eukaryota; kingdom Viridiplantae; phylum Streptophyta; class Magnoliopsida; order Proteales; family Proteaceae; genus Protea; species Protea cynaroides. Next base: position 116,129,558 of record CM053276.1, on the reverse strand, counting down.
GAATTGCACTCAGAATCCACAGAGAGAGTTCCAGATCTTTTTACCAGTTCTCCACCAGAAAACTGAATAGGTCAAAAAATGCTTACGGGTTTCTTTATTTGCCATTATCACCCCCCACTCACCCACCACAAAGAGAGGTAACTTGACAATCTGGTTTTCTATTTGCCTTCAATAATGTTGAGTGGGTGTTCCCTACCAAATTCATTTATCACTTTTATATCTATTTATAACCTTTAACCTAACCTACTTTGCATACTTATGTGATGAAAATAAAGGTTAAATTAGATTGAAATAAAATATTATTTCCAAATTTTACGGAACTTTTTAAATTTAAAAGTTATTGTTGCTAGGCTGAGATTGGACTCTTTTAGATGGGGGAGGGTTTTAAGATGCTGGGTGGGGTTGGACTCCTCGTCATATATAGATAATTTTTCGCTAGGAACAACTTAGATGTCTGTCAGTTATTATTTGAGCCGTTAGATGGTTTGAACGGTTGAATCTCTAGTTTTTGTTAAGGGGGTAAAAAATGCATTGAAATCATTTATTGAAATTAATTTGAACCGTTCGCATTAGAATTGACAAACTGTTTAGTAAATAGTTCAATTTTAGTTTGAGTTTTTACATTGTTTACTGTTTAACTCGAATACATGCATAACCAACCGTATCAATTAATTTTTTACTATAAAAATCCCTAATAATCTTAAACAAAACCCCAAATTTTAACTTAACCTAAACTAAAATCATACACTCCCTTCCACTCTCTCTCATTCTGTCTGAATCCTGTATTCTCAATCTTTTTGTCCCCAAAACACCCATCGCTTTGGATGTTTTAGTTCTTAGTAATAACCTTTGAAGATGAATATCATTCGATTTACAATTCTTTGGTTGTAAATCTCTAATTTATAAAGGTGGCTTTTCTTTTAGAATCCATGAATAAATATTAAGACTTGATGCTTTAAGATGTCATTTAATTGATATACAAATTTGAAAATAAATGGATGGGGACCACTTTTTTAGTTAAGTTGTTATGATATGTTGTAAAATTATTTTTCAAATATTGGGGGAAACTGATTGATGGCAACTACACAATTTAATGGCATTCAAGTCATTTAGAATCTAATTAGGGGAACCGATGTGTTAAATTGACTATAAACCACATGCAAAACCATTAATTTAATGAAAATTTGATTAAAAACGGGATAATCGAAACCCTTTAGTAATCGGTTTTAGTACTAATTTTGACACCGTTTAATTAATCAAATTAATTTCGGTTTTACCCTCCTATGCACCGCACCATTTAACCAATAATAAATCATTTAACATCCATAGTTTTTGTATTCGATATGAATCATAGGATTAGTTCCAGTCGTTACTGACCGATCTTGATCCAGATTGGACGGACTGATTCCTCCAATTTTTGGACGGGACCGTTTTTTGGTCCTGGTCGGTTTTTTTAAATATTTAAAAGAAACTATTTTTTAACTGTAGATGGTGGATGGATGGCACCCAATTCCCATGGATAGTTGACACGTGTGATGGAAGAATTGAAAAAATAGAAAAAGAAAAAAAAAAGATCAGATAGGGATCGCCCAATCCAGAGGGGACTGATCCCAAAAAATGCGGCCATAATCGGTATCGGCTAATTTATCCAAGAGATGGCCAGGTGCAACCTCACCTTCACTCTGGGTAGGGTTGTCAATTTCAGACCCGCACCATGTTGCCTAAGTGTCAATAATAAAATTAAAATTAAACTGTGTATCGAAATTTTATCGAACCGTTTAAATTGAAACCATGAAACCAATTATTAAAGGGTTTGATTTTGGTTTCAAAAACAAAACCATCTATGGTTTGATTCTGGTTCTAAAAAAGAAACCGTTTAAACTAACTATTTGGAATCATTAAAATCGACTACACTTTTACTTTAATCCCTTAGTGCTAAATGTCTATATTTTTAAAAATAAATTTTATTTTAATGCTTTCCAGATGGTATAGTTACAAATCGCAAGTCCACCTTCATATGTGATTACAATTATTTTAATGATTTTCTTGGTTTTCTCTCTATTTTGTTCCTAACTCCCTTCCTCTCCCTCCTGGCAACAAAACCTTTTGAAAAAACAAAAAAAACTAGAATTAGTTTTGGTATGTATTTTTGAAACCGTTTAATAAATGGTTTGGTTTTGATTTTACTAATTATACAACGAACGGAAACCGTTGAACCAAAACCACACTAGCATTGTTTAACACGTGTCGGGTTTAGGCACAGACTGATTATGGACCGAAACCGACCAATCGACTCAATTATTAAATGGGAGTTCATAAGGCAAGGGTGCCGCTTGACCAAACCTATCGAATGAACCGAATGTACCTTTAAACTGAATTGAATCTTGGTTTGAACCAAACAAATACAACCCTAAATGTAAAAACTGAAAACGTTAAAATGTTTCTTATTCTCTTTTTTTCTGGAGTCTTCCACATGTTCATTTCGTCCTTATCTTTGTCTACATGGGTGATCACAAGTTTAATAAGAGCCATTTACTATCCTACAATAAGGTATCTAATCTAAAACATGAGAATTAATATGGATTTGAAACACAACATCTCTCTTTATTTTTATTTACACTTTGGCATGAGCCTGTTTACAGACCGATTAGCCCGATTAGCATAAGACCAATTATGGACTGAGACTGATTGGACTAAATATAAACATATCCATGCCTCACCGATGAGGAACCAATTAACTAAACAGATGATCACGGTGAGGGGTATTAAAATAGTGGGAACCGATTAAGAACGACTGATTGCCTCAAGAGTAAAGCTTAAATTTTATAACTTTGGGTTGGTCAGGCAAATTACGGACATGGCTTGGGTTTACATCTTATTATTCCCTGGGCAAACTTGAGCCCAGCAGACTTAAACATTTTTCCTTGGGATGGGCTCAGGTTAGGCTAGTTCAATCTTAACGTGGGCCTGAAACTCTTCTATCACATGGACGCATACGTCATCTGCCATCGGATCCTGTATGAATTTGGGGACGACAAGCTCCTCTCTAATTGTGTAGTCCTTTCAGTCGTGATTCAATGATTTGAATAGTTCAATGTATCAACCGTTGGATCATTCACTTAGCTGACTGCACAACTTGAAACATGCCAAATCTACAGTTTACAGTCTTCTCAGTTTTACTTTTGGGTGAAGGGTTCTTACAAGGCCAATCTTGGAAAGATTCCATGGATAGAAAAAGTCGAAGACCCCATCAACTCCTTTCCAAATTTCAGGAAAAAAAAAAAAAAAAACTCCTGCCAAGATTCATCCCTATCCAATCCCTGTCTGCTGGCGGGATTTGTCTCCGTTTTCTGACGTTGAATAACACATGAAAACACCAGAACGTAAATCATATCCTTTCATTTAATAAATCACATTAGACAATTACGGACATGGTCGGTGCAATTTGTGGCCCAAAATGAAGTGATCAGTCGACCAGTACTTGTCCTCTCCTCATTCCTTATCGTTTTTTCATTATTTCACTCAATCATGGACCCCTCTACCAAACCCCTTTCTTCTTCATATTCTTAGTTAGCCGTATTTCACATGCCTGAATTATTAATTCGCTTCGCGACATTTCCATTAAAGCATGTTGTTGACAGCTAGGATTGCAAAAAATCACTTTGATTCGATATGATTCACATACCTCTTTTCTTCTCTTCCAGTACCACCTTCTCTCTCTCTCTCTCTCTCTCTCTCTCTCTCTCATGTTTCTCTGTTTATAAGTATCTATTTCCTGTGGTCATTTGTCATTGAAGACACCCTAGCTATACTGTACTGTTCATCTGTTCATCTGTTCATCCTTCTACTCTTTCTAAGCTCGCAGAGATGGCTGGAATCGCTTTCGGGAGCTTTGACGACTCCTTCAGCTTTAGTTCCATCAAGGCCTACCTAGCTGAATTCATCTCTACCTTACTCTTTGTCTTTGCTGGAGTTGGATCGGCCATAGCTTACAGTTAAACCCCATGATCATCACATCTATATATATTTGTTTTAGTATGGGTTTATGAAGTAACTGATCAATGTTGTTTGTTGGTGAATTTATTGCAGACAAGTTGACTTCCAATGCAGCCCTTGATCCAGCGGGGCTTGTAGCCGTGGCTATTTGTCATGGGTTTGCACTCTTTGTTGCAGTTTCAGTGGGTGCTAACATCTCTGGTGGCCATGTTAACCCGGCCGTCACTTTTGGGTTGGCTCTTGGTGGGCAGATCACCATCCTCACTGGCATCATCTACTGGATTGCCCAGCTCGTTGGTTCCATTGTCGCTTGTTACCTCCTTAAGGCAGTCACAGGAGGCTTGGTAAGATTAAAACTAACCATATAAAAGTAGGCCCTCTTATTAGTAATCATGGAAATAAAATTTTCTTATTTATTATGAAAGACTGTTGATTTTTAAAATTTTGTATGCTAAAAAAAGTTCGAACCAGTAAGTGGATGGAACCTCGCATGGCTTAAATCTAGGTATCCGACATGGTATCAGCCATTTGGATCAGTTGGATGTAGAGGTCCAGTGGGAAACTGATACGAATTAATCGTTCTAATAGCAATTCCTTAAACAATATTCAAATCCTCTCATGCCCCTCATGCCGGCATGAGGAAATCTAGTGACGGTCATCTACTGCACATGTATATCAATACAAAGGTATGTGCGTATAGTAAAATACAGTCATTGGATTTCCTCATGTCGACATAAGGGGCATGAGAAGATTTATTTCCCTTAAACCATGTTCCCAAGCATATAAAGAGGACTGTAGACTATTTGATAGTCGATGTGGGATTAAATTCTTAACATTTCTTTGCACATAATGCAGACACAAGAAAGCTACAGAGAATGAAAATCTACTCTCTAATACCATGTAAAAAATTATTTCCTTATATTTTACATAATTGATTCGACCATGTGTTGTTAATATTGATTGTCAGGCAATACCTACCCACGGTTTGGGTGCTGGAATTGGAGCCATTGAAGGAGTGGTATTCGAGATAGTGATCACCTTTGCTTTGGTGTACACAGTATATGCAACCGCTGTAGATCCTAAGAAGGGTTCCTTGGGTATCATTGCTCCTATTGCTATTGGTTTCATTGTTGGTGCCAACATATTGGCAGCTGGGCCCTTCTCTGGTGGTTCCATGAACCCTGCTCGCTCCTTTGGCCCTGCAGTCGCTAGCGGAGACTTCACGGACAACTGGATTTACTGGGTTGGCCCCCTCATTGGTGGAGGCCTCGCCGGTCTCATCTATGGCAACGTCTTCCTGAACACCCACCATGCTCCTCTCTCCAGTACTGACTACTAAATTTATTTTCACACCCTTGTGGGCATGTGTCTCTCTACATTCTTCTCCACACTTTTTTTTTTTTTTTTTTTTGAGGGGTGGGGGAGGGATCATCATGTATGTTTGTATTTGGGTTATCTCTGTTCGGTTGGGCATCTTTTTCTTTCTGGAATGTGAGGAGACGACTACTTGGTAATCAGTAGTTTGTGTGTGTGTGGAATAAGATGGTTAGGGTGTCAAAATTGGGTTTAATTAAATTGAAAACCGTAATTAAATTAGAGCAATTTGGTTCATATCAAATTGAAATCGAATCTTTTTAGCCTGTGTCTTTAGAGCTTGTGAAAAAACAAAATCGACCCAATAGGCTCAAACTAAACTAAAAACAAACTGGTCTGATAATGGATCAATAAGAGTTCGTTAAGTCAACATTTTAGTAACATACATGTAAGAAATTAAAACCAAAATCAAACCGGGCGATAATGGTGGAATAGAGCCCATTAAGCTAGCTAGTTACTATATATATATAGGAAACTAAAATCGAACTGATAAGAGTCCATCAAACTAGCCCAATAGAAATCCGAAACCAAATCAAAACGAAACTGAGATTTTCTTTTTGAATATAATAATTGGACTTGAATATATAGGACCAAAACTGACCATTGACACCCCTTAATTATTACTTGGCATCCAATAAGTATATGCCAACACAATGGAACAAATTAGGGGAACTATTGAGCCCAAGCCTAAAACCTCAGGTTGACATTGGTCCACTTCTTTATGGCAATCAAGTAGCTAAAAGGACATGACTAGTAAGATAGATGGAGGATTGTGTGGTGATGAACACATTTTATGTGTAAATTTAGGGCATAAAGTATGCATCTCATATTCTATTTATGATGCTTCCAGGGTATTTAATGTTGTTTTTATGTTTATAGGGTGTAGGTGAAAGAATGAAGAAATCTAAATTTGAAAAAACTATTTTATGCATTTTTGGTGATCCTGTCCAGTTAGCTCATCCAGTTAACTCAGCAACCAGGCATAGGATGAATTTTATAAGGAGAGCCACGAATTTTGTGGATAAGATCAGTCTTGGACCAAGTCAAAGAGTTGGTGTAAGATCTTTTTCTATTAAAAAATTGTCCACATACAATGAACCTACAAGATTGAAATTTGATTACCGAAATTATCTCCATAAAATCCCTTGTAATCTAATTGTAAAGATTAATTATGATCTTTACTTACTTGTATATATATGTGATGCTCAGCAATAGAAAAATCATCCAAGAATTCTATTGTAAGTTTTTTTTTAGTTTTGAAAATTTATGAGATAGTTTGAGATTCTTAGTTTCTTCTTTTCAAGTTGTGTTCTTCTTGCTTAAGTTTATTTTTATTTATTTATTTTTAAAGTTTTAATTTCAGATTTAGAACTCTGTAGTAGGGTAGATAAATAGATTGTACCCCATTACTAATTTAATTTAGGGAGAAAACTCTATTTGTAATTCTTTGCACATCGCCTTAGAGTGACAACAAGATGACGAACAATGACAGATGAATCTTCCAACGAGATAATTTTTTCTTACATTCTTATATTTTTAATTTCGTTCCCTTCATACAATAGATCTGTGTTACTCTATGGTTAATATAGTGGTTTCGTAAATCTTCACGCAATTAGGAATTGATAATTATCGTTTTTGTGGCTTGATTAATTTTTATTTGAAATAATTGGAGTGGTTAATTTACTCAAATCCATCTGATACGCTTTGCCTTATTTGAATTAGGATAATAACAATTCCTCCCTGAGATCGATCCGTTACTATATGATATCGTGCACCTGCGATTACATACACATTTAATTTACATCATATGATCTGAGACCCACTGGATTAGTGGGTGGCCCCTCCCTCTATGCTTTATCTCACCAGTGCTCTCAGCCATTGCTGGAGAGTAGCTGCATCTCAAGAGAATGAGGGCCCAAAAAGATCTTCTTCAGCTGGAGAGGATCCGAGTCATAAGACTCAGAACAAGGGCACATGGGTTGCAAACCCATTTAACTAAAGATGGAATGTTTTCTGATTAAAGAATGTATCTGAAGTTATGTTGGTGATTTTTATTTTTTATTTTCGTAATTTTTTTTACGACCAACTCAACCTACCCTTATTTTGTATGGGTGAACCAGATAAACTCAGGTTCATGACAAATCTCGAATTTTAAATGAATCAGGAAAGGCTGGAGCCCATGAGAATCGTGAACCACTTCAAGCCGATGGTCAGAGCTCATGAGAATCATGAGCCACTTCAAGTGGGTGGTCCCAAGAGCCAAGAGTATTTAAACTCATGACCTCTCATCCGAAAAAAAAAAAAAAAAAAAAAAAAAAAAAGGAACTTAGGACCTCTGCACCAACTACATGGATTTGGCTCCTCTGTAGCGCCCCTCAGCCCTATAGAGGTGGCAGTGTACGTTTGGATTAATGACAACCTCAAATCCGATGGTCAAAAATCACAAGATGCAAAATAAGGAAGAACATGTGCACTACATGGAATAAGCTATTCCTCTCAACCCATCCCAAATAAATTCAGAGCATATGAAACCCAAATATTCCTCCTCTCATATCCTCATGTTCTCATGTTGATATGAGATCATATCCTCATGTTGATATGAGAAAAATCTTGTGACTGTCATTCACTGTGTCCACATATCAATGTATTAGTATATGACATAGTGAATGACAACACATGATTTTCCTCATGTGAACATGACGACATGAGAGGATTTGAATCCATGAAATCCCAAATTGATTCAGTAAAGAGGAAATCCAAACCCAAGGAGGCCTTTTTTTGAAACCCTACCTGAACCAAGCTATTCCTCTCAACCGATTTGAAACCTCAAATTGATTCAGCGAAGAAGAAATTCAAAAGGCAAGAAGGTTTCCCTCTCAAAGCAAGAAGAAATTCAAAAGGCCTTCAAAAGGCAAGAAGGTTTCCCTCTCAAAGCATTTAGAAACCCCAAATTGATTCAGCCAAGAGAAAATCCGAAATCCAAGATGTTTTTTTTTTTCTTTCACCTATTGAAACCCTATCTAAATCCAAGTTATTCCTCTCAATCCATTGTGATGGGGAATCTGAATAGTTTTTTAAATGTGCAATGAGTTTAAATATTCTACATATTTCCATTATGGGATTTCTCCTTTCTTATTTGTGAAGAGTTGTTTTAAATATGTAGTTAGGTTTTAATTCTGCATTAATTCTTTTTTTGTTTGCGTTGTAGTAACCACAACAACCACAGATTGAAAGAGGGGAAATTGAGGAGATGATGAGCAAAGATCTATAACTTTCTCACACTGAAAAATGAGTTACAAGTTGCAGAGGGGTAAATTCGAAGCTCCAGACGCTCCAAATTTGATGTAAGCCAATTTTGGGCTTATGGAACTATTGGATCGGGAGAGTGGACTTAACTCTTCCAATGCAAGGGGTTACTCCAATGAACATTGATGCAAGTTCCAAAGTCTTAATTCAAGGTCCAAGGTATTGATGTTAGGTTCAATGTCTTGATACAAGCTCCAATGTCTTGAGTAAAGGTCCAAGGTATTGATGTTAGGTTCAATGTCTTGATGCAAGCTCCAATATAAAGAAGACTCTAGAAATATTGAATAGAAAAGACCACCTCATTATCTACTAAAGACTTGAAAGGTCACCAAAAATGGGCTGGTTTTAAGGAGCAAGGGCCAGGTTCATTGGTTCTTTTGTAGCTTGGTTCATACCTTGGTCTTGGGCCAAATGGGCTTTGTAAGCTTGGGCTTTGATGCGGGCCGATCTTCGTAGTTGAACTGCATCAAAATTAATGGCTCTGCTTTGATAAGTTTCAACACATGCACACTCCTACATTCGATAGGACTGATCCCACATGTGATAATATGGAAGCTGTTACGTAGCCTCCTCCCATGCTGTTACGTGTATGTTGTGTACATTGTTGACTACTTTCACTGTAATTACTAGAAACTGAGTATAGGTGAGATAGTTCATTTGAAATAGGACTCTCAGATAGAATCATATGTAATCTCGTAGTCCTCCTACCATGAGACTAGGATGTAACCATCATTTCATTGGAATACTTCTATATAGATGATACCAAGCGATACAGAAAAGTATCGAAGAATTTAATTCACTATGATTGCATAACTCACAGCTCTCTGTTGGATTTTATGCTTGGACTCTGCAGAACAGAAGATCAAGACCAGCAAGCAAACATTCGATGTTGAGAAATGTTTTATCAAGGTGCTAAGAAGATCAAGACCAGCAACAAGAAGTTGACAAGAACAAATGTAGAGATATCAAATTGATTCCATGGCGCCTCCTGAGGTGCGTTGGAAGTCTCATCGTTCTTGTTCAGACCAATCTTCTAGTTCTGTTGCTCGTTCTTTTCCATTGCACATTCGTGTTTATCTGCTGATTATCTTGTTCTCAGACAGTTATACATTGAGCAGATTCAATTACACTCGGAACTCTCTTCCATCAAATGCTTATAGAGATAAACTTCTTGCCTTTCGGATTTCTTTTTCGCTGAATCGATTTGAGATGAGTTGAGAGGAATAGCTTATTCCGTGTAGCACACATCTCCTTCCTTACTCTGCATCCCATGTTTTTTAACTATTGGATTTGAGGTTGTATATGTATCCTTAATCAAATAGACACTGCCACTAGCACTGATAGACAAGCCAAACTCAACGTATAGAAATCCCCTCCTACAGCAGTTCCGTCTGCCAAGGGTTGGATTTCATTCAGTGCACATATCGATGTATTGGTATGCTTTCAACTTTTGGATTCCGGCTGGAATCATCCTGTTGCATGTTGCAGGAGACAATTTGAATCCAAACTCAACTATACTACCCCTCTTAAGGTTTACATTTTTAATTATATCATGCGAAAAGATGATGTTGTAACTCCAATAGTTGCATGCCTATGGAATAATTCAGATTAATCACTGGCCAAATTTTAGATACCAAATGTTGTACCTTTAGCTTAAAATGGGCCAAGTTCCTAGTCAACAATCCACCTCATCCGCTCCAAAGCAGCCAGGGTGGAGGTTGGAGTTGGACTATGATGGTGTAGAATTGTGAAATCTTTACAGCTTTGGCAAAAGCATACCGTGATAAAAAAGCTGACAGTGTACCGGCATAGCCCTCAAATCCCAATTGCTAAACCCGGATCTTCTCTCCACTTGGTAATCATCCTATACTTTTAGGAGCCGTTGATGGGTGTGATCCCATACTCAGAGATGAGATGGGTCTCAAACCTTATCCATTAGTCTCAAAGATGTGGGGTGGTTATCATGTGGGGAGAGGATCTGCTCTCCCTCACCCAATGGGAGGGGCCATAAATAGATTATTTATTTATTTTTTATTTTTTTTGGATGAAACCATAAACTAGGTCTACAACAAGGCTGGGTTGGGCCGGGTTTCTTGAAACCCCAACCCCTACCCTGACTACTTACACTCACCCCTAACTCAGTCCAACTCTGCCAGGATTAGAAATTGTTCAACCCTGACCGACCCTGATTCAAGTAGTGAACCCCTTCAATCTACTTCCAAAACAAATTATTAAGAGAGAAAAGAAAGGAAGTTTTATCATACAATTTATCTTCATTGTACAACCAATATGACCAATATGATATAAGAAGTAGAAATTTCCCTTCAAGCCTGAAAACTCATGAAGAACGCAACAATTCTTAACTGAACATATAGAACCAGAATACCTTAAATCCATTGAAGAGTAATAAAGTTACAAATTAAAATGTTTTTTTTTGGAGGGGTGGGGGGGAGATAATGTTTTTGGCACAAACTCTTACTGAAAACCCAATTAAGTCAAATGGGTACTAAATCCATTTGGTCTCCAAAACAGAAATTTGGAAGAATCAGAGAGATGAAAAGAGGAAATAAAAAGAAGAAAGATAGAAAGGTGGACAGAAGAGAGGCACCTGGGAAGCACTTGCCAACGATGCGTAAGATACAAATAAGAGATTTGAGAACTGAGAGAGAGAGAGAGAGAGAGAGAGAGAGAGAGAGAGAGGCGGTAATGAACTCACTTGGAGTTGGAACGAAGGGTAGATTCCATCAAAACCTATGGAGACTGAAATGGGAAGGGATTGAGCACCAAAATCAGGCGAGACAGGAGAGGCCGTAAGGGTGTGAGTGAGAGTCGAGAGAGTCGCCGCTGAGAGTGAGGGTGTGAGTGAGAGTCGAGGCCATGAATCAGAATGCCCTAAATCCGTTGGATATATATATACAGAGTCGAGCAGGGCCCGGCTCAACCCAGGGGGTCAACCCTAACCCAATCCAACTCTACCAGGGTTCATAAAAAATTAAGCCCTAACCTAGCCCTGTCAGGGTTCAGGGCGGGCTTGGGTGCGTTCGAATCGTTAGGATAAAACTTGCACCCCTACCATAAATGGATTAATCTGTAGAAAATAGGGGAGGGAAAGATGAAATTGTTCTGGTGTAATTCTCACTCAATCGTTTAGAGATAACTTTTCCTTACACAAGAATATATTTTAAAATGTTATTTATTTTGTAATACTAATAACATTTGGTACCTATCATTAAGTCAGGCTTCGGTAGGGCCAATGTAAGCCCATACCCGTCACTTAAGGATGAGGCCTACACAAAATCTAGGCCCAAACAAAAACTTAAGTCTAACTCGACTGTGCCTAGGCAGAATCTTGGATATGGCTTACCAGGTCCATGATCAGGGCCCGGGCTCTGGCCCTAGTTGATTAGGTTTATATTTTTCATACTACTGTTGAACAGAATAGCGAATTGAATTGATAATTTTCTTCTCCAAGATGATGGCCCGCAGTTAATCCAAGCCCAAACCAAGGGAGTATGGATCCAATTGGGAGTCGAGTGTGGTACACAATAAGAATACACCCCAATCTCCTCGGCTTGATCCCACTTCCACTCACTCATCTATGTATATGCCCTTGAAATTGTTTTGTGTGAGTCAATGGCCATTTTCGGTTCTCGGGTTTTATAGAGTCCACCCAACACATGTCCGATAAGAGGTTTGAACTGGATGGACTGCACAACCGGGCCGGTCCGATTTCAGTTTCTTATCAAGCTTGGCTTACCAGACTATATTGGTCTGGTTTAGTCCGGTTCAGTCCTGGCCTAGTTGAAACCTAGTAGTAAATGAAGACCAAAGAAAACAAAGAAGCTAGTCTTACTTTCAGTCTAAATCAGACTGGTCCAGGCCATACCGGGTTTGAGTCAGTTTGGGCTTTTTTGGGGCTCTTATTGGGCTAAGCGAGAACCGGACCGAGATCAATGGAGTATGACATAGAGCAACCTGAAACATGACTAATAATATTTCAGTTTAGTCAGGTCTTGGGTTAAATTGATGCGGCTCGATCCGGCCAATCGGGTTCGGGCCCAACTTTGACAACCTTAGACTCTTATATACTTAAGCGCTTCTAGTGCAATGATGGCTACCAAGCTAGTGAGTGCTGACATAAGTCCGGAAGGTCAAGTGACTGACTCTCCTACCCCCCATTGGGTGCATGCTATACAATCCAATTTCTCCAATTCTTTTTCCCCCACCTCCCTCCCTCTCAAGCCCCAACAGGCCGCCAAATCCTCCTCGAGGCTACCACTGTGGTGAACCCACCTTGGCACTCCAAAAAAAAAATGCTACTATTAAGAAATTAGAAATAAGAAATTTTATCATAGTGAGGGGAATATTCCCAAAAATTTTGAGGTCACATTTGAAATGGACTTGCTCTCCTATTAATTGTGTCCAAAGAATACCTCATCAGCTTGGTTTATCACCACGAGGGTAATTCCATTCATGAGCCTTCCACTCAGGCAACTGTTGAATGACCACCTGCATTTAGGATCCAACCACTGTTTCAACAATGCTACTCAACATTCAATACCCAAGAAGGAAAAAATTTAAGTGTAGTGAAAAAAGAGGGGGAGTATTTTGTTGATAAGGATTAATTAAGCATGAATGATCAGAGAAATAAGAGATTACAGACCTCTCCCCTTGAATTTTCTTCCCCAACTATGATTTGGCAAGCAAGTCTCCAGTTCTTTGGTTTCTGCATTTAGTCGTTTCCATGCCATGAGCAAGTTTGAGAAATTATTATCATATTCTCAGGAAATTTTTTCTATTTTTTCAATGACTTCTTTGCATTCTACATTAAAAACAAATAGTAAAAATTCTTATTTTATAGAAAAAATTTCTTTTTCTATCATTTTACATGAAAACAAATGGAAAAAAAAAAATTACAAAGAAAGAATTTGTAGGAACAGAAATACCTTTTTGAGGATTTCATTCTCTTTGTCCGTACGAGGGCTAAGTATTTCTTTCCCTTCAACAACCTGTAACAGATGATTTTACAGCAAATGCCAACTCTAATACTATTTATACAGGTTCATCTTCCTTAGCCGTTGATCTTCGATCAATCTACTTTGGATAAAGATGATGCCCATATAAATGGTAACAAAGGACTGATCAATGCATGAAGAAATGAAATCAGATTACCTCCACGATACATGTTCCACATGTTCCTCCACCCGCACAGTTAAAGAGAGGTTTGGCCTGACAATTTATAAAAAAATTTATAATTAATATAATAACTTCGTATGTTCATCATCAAATGGGTCCATAGCTCAGTGGTAGAGCATTTGACTGCAGATCAAGAGGTCACCGGTTCGAACCCGGTTGGGCCCTTCGTTTTTCAGAATGATTTTTCCTTTTTTCTTATTTGAACTTCACAAGAATTTTTATTTTTTCCCCTCTTCTTTTCGGTAAGAAATCACAACGGCAATTTGAGATCACCGTCTGCTAATCTAGAATCGAACGATTCGAATTCAGATTCAGATTCAGATTCAGATTCCGATTCTGATGGTAGGAGAAAGAGAGAGTGAGACTTACTGCGGGTCCATAGAGGTCAATATTGTTGTCGAGCATTATATCTCTAAGTTTCTGGCCACCACGGGCTGAACGGATGTGTACATCAGGCGTTCCATCGGGAAGTAACACAGACTGCAAGAAACGGCAAAACACAATTCCTTAGAATTCCTTCAGAACTTCTATGGCTTCTTACAGTTTTGGCAATTAAATATCTGTTGAACTTACATTGACGAATGCGAAATCAACTGCAGGGGGTTCTTCTGATGAAACGCTAGCTTCTGATTCAACTCCAGAGACTCTCCCTACGGCTCTGATCTTCCTTCTACCCAAGTTTAGATTCTGATATGCTTTAATGGCTTTCTGAGGTTTAGACTCGTAAATGAAGTTGGAAGAAGAGAGTGAAAGAGAAGATAGAGAATGAGGGTTCAGTTGAAGAATTCCCATTTCTTTTTTTCTAGATTTTTGAGATTGATGAAAGGGTTTAGAGTCTGTCTTCGTGGCTTTTAGCGCTTCTAAGGGTCTTGTTCTTCAGCTGTTGTATTTGGCTGGGAAGTTAGAATGGAAGTGTTTTCTCTTCTGTGGCCCTCATTCACTCTTATCCGAAAAGATGAAAGTAAGGGTGGTGTATATAGTATGGTGTATATATATATATATTCTAATTTGGCAGATAAATGGGAAATATACCGTATTACCTCTTATTGTAAAATCGATGTAGAACTTCAAATGAAAACCAACTGATTTGTCAACAAATCCAATTCTTATATTAGTAATTTTTTTTTTTTGGGGGTAATATCCAATACTTATAGTTTTGATCAAGACAGTAATGACTAGTGGTGTCAATTTCTAGCCCACACATGCCCCTCGAATCAAACCGATCGATTAAAACCCGGACTCACACTGTTTAGGTCTGGTTGATTATTAATGAGTTGTTTATAATGTAAGGGTGCAGCTAGTTGCCCAACCGCAACAACCAATTATGGATCGAAATCGAGACCGACCAATTAAATACCCCATTAAGCTAAATTCCTATGGCCTAAATCCAAAATGGCTAAATGTTTCTCATTTCTCTCCTTTTTCATTTAGGCTATGTTCTTTTAATTAAGAACTAAAATAGACTATTATGTTCTGAATGTAGAATAAATAATGACTAATTACGAACCAGGTGCCAAGTGTTGTGCATTCTTCCATTGTATGCACTGATTGGTAAGATTGGGATAATTAGCATAAGACCGAGGAGCATAATCGATTATGGACTAATTGGTTTGCATTGTTAATAAATTTATTAGACCAATTAACATAAAACTGACTAAGGATTGAAACCGACCGAATTGAATAAAACGTGTCCATGTCTTGCAAATGGAGACTGACTAGTTAAACATGTTAGTCACGGTGCAAGGTATTAAATTGGTGATCACTGATTAGGCCCGACCGATTGACACCCCTACTACTAATGAGTCACTAAAGATGATGACCAATGCTGGGTCGTACCGAAATTAGCACTGTTCTAAAGTCAATATTTGTCCCCTACAATGCAATTGGGTTTGTGATGCAAAACAAACTTCAAGAGAAAGTATCATAGGCTTCTGATAGCAAACGTGCACTCGTCTAATTCAAGTACATTGAAATTGTGCTCAATTCAAATGCAAGACGGTAATACGATGGCAAATCCATTTTAGGAAAGTAAAAGGGAATACACACAATATCTACTAATAAAGAGGGGCAAAGTGAGAGGAACCAAAGAAAATGGTTTGAGATTTGGTGTGCTTTTAAATTCTTCCACTTCCTTTATTTATAGAAGAGAACATGTCTTTACAAGTCATTTAAAGGAAAATGTGTACCTCTCTGATCCAATGGTTTAGATATCTATTGATCTCAATCTGAGTTTTGAGATCGCACCTATAGAAAAAGAAACATCTCTTTTCTCTTTGAATAGATGTGTCTTTTTGATATAACAGATTAGATATGCTGATCTCAATCCAACTGTTTGAGATCGCACCCGTGGAAATGAACATCTCTCTTTCTAATAGACATGTCCATTTCGTAAAGACATTAATTAATGGATCTGAATGAAATGGATTAAATCATTACCCACCCAACAAAAGCCTAAAATAAAAACTAATCCATACGAGAACCAAAAAATAGATCTCGACCCTCAACTCGACTAGAGGTATACAAAATGAAGTTGATCTTGACTCAAAGCAAACCATAAAATATTTATATATGCCAGATAATTATCGCACAGATTTTTTTTTGTTGGCTCATGCAATATTAATGCCATAAGATATAGTTACGGAGATTTCATGGAAAATATATGTACATGCTTTAAGACTTTTTTTAGTTCTCTCTAGGTTTTCCATGGGATTTCCCATGAACCCTAACAGATACACCACACAGATTATTAGAACACAATGGTCATTAAAATGATATGATCAGACATATACCTCTTATTGTAGATTGATTTTCGACCTTTCTCTGTAGCTTTGAATACTTTGATCAGAGTCTTCCACAGCCTGTCGGGAATCCCTTTGCTTCTCTTTGCGTATGGGAACAAGAGAGGAAAATAACCGTGGCTGTGGGGACCCTAAACATTGGTATATATAATACCACCCTTTCCCTGTACCAGTCCCACAGTAGACCAGGTTGGTCTATCTCTAATCATACTTAAACTGGTATACCTGTAACTAGACTACCACTAAACCAACTAATTGTATAATTAATATAGCCCACATTAATATTCTTACATTCTCCCACTTGGTCTACATTAATTATAAAATCACCATTGACCCAGTGTGGCCATGAAATCTAATTAAACAAAATCCGACCACTTTGATTCAGTCATTAAGCTTATCAATGTCGAACTACAGTGAAAAGTACTCCAACACAAATGGTGTACCCCTTTCCATCAGCCACATACAAAGGTCCACTTAATGACATAAATCACTTTGAGATGAAAAATGAGTCCAATGATCGACTAACTACGATCCCGTTATCTTAAAATCCTAATAGGTCAACGCACTTTGACATTATCTAACTTATAAGCAAAACGCATCTAGCTTGGGCTAACATCACACATTGGCTTACTGCCTTCTTTCGCTAAATACCGTCTTACAACTTTGACATGTCATGTGAATAACTAAAATGCACAAAAGCACTGAAATGAATGCTCAAGTAAACATAACCACACTCACCAATAAACTAGCCACTACATCATAGGCAATTCAATCAAGCATGGATAAATAGTCAAATACCTGATCTCCCACTAGCCAAGCAGATTAAAAGAACTCACATTGACTAAGATAATCTAAAGACTCCTACTGACAAAACCTTTTCCAATCACTCCAAGAAAATTACCTTAACCTGTCTTTACATTGCCCTAGAGATCAACTATGACTGCTATAACTAGTTGAACCTAAGATTGTACAGTCTAACTTTGAAAATCTATTTACCACATTATAGAACAAATATAGTCAACATTACAAGTATTCATTTACCTTACAACATCATAAACACATAACAACATAACTTCTTTCTATTTAGTTGAAGAGAAAAACTTTCAATCCAATATTCCAAGTAACACCAATCATATTTTCAATGTAAAAAAAATTAAATGTTAATTCAAATACCCACTATAAAAATAAAATAAAATAAACAGTTAAAATCCAAGGAGCGAAAAAAACCATCTGTATGTGAAAAGGAAACTTAACAATTCCAATCTCATTCAAGCCAATAACAAACTTCAAAAACTCTTCTACTCTAAATACCTAGAGAGCCTAGAATCTTTATCCTTTTCTAGTTGTACCTATTTGACTTAACGGTATTTGGTCAAACTACATATCTTTAATCAATCTATCCATCTATAAGCAATGTACCTTGAAGTTAGCTAATAATAACCTCATTACTAGTTCAATCTCTCTCCCTTTTTGATAATGTAAGTCACCTAGGCCTGAATATATTTTTATGGCAAGGAATAGGGTATCTAATATATCAAAACACTTTTTGGGATAGCCATCGTTAGATGAATACATTAATGTATGAGTCTAAACACAATATCAAACAACTGAAGACTCATATACACACTTTTTACTTGTACTAACCGTATCAAAACATCTATGCAAGTAAATATGTTTTTTTTCAAGAGTTAACCAACTACACATTCTCCTTTGGGATAAACATGCAGTGGTCTTCTTAGTTTTTGTGCAGTAATTGCGAAAGAATAATGACTCTTGAAATCTCATCACCTTTGGGCTAATAAGACCTCCAAAACCAAAACCCTTTCAACTCATGTGCATGAACATACTTTTAAACTTTGAAAATACCACCTTTGGGCAAACACTACTTTTCTAAGCTGCTTTTCATACTCGGGAGAATAGTGTATTAAATAATGTATCCTTTATTGTATATGTAAATACATAAATTTGAGGTTTGAGAATACCATGTTGGAACTGAGTATACCACTTTTGTAAGACCCGCACTCCATGAACCTGATCTAAACCTCTATTTCATGTCGTAAGAGGTCTTCCAATCATAACCAGACAAGACGGGAAGAACGAATGACAATCAGGTACGAAAAATGGGCATAAATAGAGAAATATTATCATACCGATCTTATGATACCGGTCTATATACTGGTCAACCGGTATGTCTGCGCGGTAGACTAGTTAGATCCAGAAATGAATTTCTGAGGGTTCCACTTACCAAATCTCAATCCTAGAGACTTTCCTAACGTAGGAAAACTTCTTAAAACCTAATCTAGCCTATTTAAGGACCTCTAAACCTCCTTAAACCTCTTTGATTGATCCTCACAAACCCTAGAGAGGAGAAAGAGATTTGAAGAGGAGAAAAAGCTAAGAAAGGTGGAAGAGGAGCTGCCGTTGGACGAACAACACCATAGTTGAGAACCAACAGTAAGTGCTTAAACTTCTCTCTAAGTTAAGCATTACGGATGCCTGATCATGACTGATCAATACCATGTAAGGCTAGGTATTGATCAAAATCCCTAAATTCCCGTTAAACCCTAATTGTTCGATAAACCCAAGATTCGAATTATAGGCGAAAAATCATAGGAACTAGGACTTGAATGGAACATAAAACAAACCTAACTCTTTGCTTAGGCCTAGAATGCATAAGAGGACCCCTAAGAGTCATAGTGGGTGACCGACGAAAGATGAATACCTAATTGGTGGTCTTCCGGAGGCATACCGATTGACTATACCGGTTGCACTATATGCGACCGGTACTGTGACCCGTACCTCTCGGGAGCTGGTCAAGGAGGGACCGGTCGACCATACCGGTCGCACCATTTCCCCCCAGTGCAGCGACCGGTACCTGGGACCGGTATGCACTGTTTTGGGATGTTAACAGTGCATCAAAGATTATTAACATCATCTACACCCACAAGAATGCAAAAACATCATCTACACCCTAAAACTTTTGTTGTGGTAATCAAAGAAGTCCACTCCGCCAGTTGACTCCCGTCAGACGCTAACGTCAAGTGGATTGTAATATTCAAAGACCATAATACCCTTTTGTCCTATTGAAAAGACCATTATACCCTGTTAATATTTGTTACCCTACACCTTTGTTTCATTTCGAAACAGTAAGAGAGAGATTTTGTTCGTAACAGTAGAAAGGGGGAAAATAAAATCCTACTTCTTTTCGACAAGGACGACGAAGACTGACTTGTCATTTTTCTTCGCTGTCGACGGTGCCTTCATCTTCCCCGACCACGATTATTCCTTCGACAACAAGCTCAATCGACCAATGTCTTCTTCATCCCCGACCATCCCAAGTTTTTAAAGTAGTTTTTATTTGATTGGGTAACTATATTTGGAATGGGTTTTTGAATGTTACAGAGATGCCTATTCTGGCCCAAAACTAGCAGCTGCCATCAGAGATAATAAGGAGATGCTTATGCATCAATGGAATTATATTTGAAGTGCCAATTTGTAAAACTGAGTTGGAAATTAAACATCACTGCTGCTCGTCTTCTCACCTTCAAACCTCCATTGGTCACTGCAAATGTTTTTCTTTCTAGATGTAAACTATAAATGCTTTACAACCTTGTAAATCACTAAGAACTTGAATGTGTACAGGGGATCCGCCTTGAGCAATTGGGTGGGCCGGTGAGCATGGTACCCAGATGGAAATCATACAAATCAATGACTCCCATTGATTGTGTGAATCTCCCACAAACATTACAGTCTTCTTCCCTTTCATCTTCGCAAGAAAATCAAGCCCATTGAACCTTCCACCATGAAAATGAAGCAGAGATCAGAGGAAAGAAAAGGAATAATTTGGAAGCTTCTTCCCGACGCTGCTCAGAATGAGTGGAGGAAGGTTCTTGGGGGATTGTCTCAAATTTTTCTGGGTCTGCCCCTACATCGCTGCTACTCGTCTTCTCATTACTCGGGTCAGGGTTGCAGTCATCTTTTTCGTCTTTCTCCATGTCCTTCCTTTTTCAGTTGAGGTCGAGTGAACAATTGATGTCCTTGAGGACGATGATGGACTTGTCGGAGGTTTCGAGCAAGAGCTTTCGCAGCTCCTTGTTATTCTCGACGGCCATGAGTTCAAGGTCGTAGATGTCGTAGTTCCATGAGCTTTTGCCAGGTTTCAGTGATGAAAGACGTCGAAGACTCCAACGTTAGGGGATAGGGTTTGGGTGAGAGTGAAAACGAAAGAGGGAGAAAATATAAGTTTGATTTAAAGGAAAAATTAGTAAATCAACATAATCTTTTAATTTTTCAATTTATAATATGAGGGTTAAAACAGTATTTCAATAATTTTAGTGATTTCCGTCAGTTAAGTGGACCTAGGTGATGTTTTTACAATCTTGTGGGTGTAGATGATGTTAGCAATCCTTAATGGGGTGTAGATGAAATTTTTTCTATATTTTAACCCAGTTGATTTTCGACCAACGTAAAACCCTAAGGAACTAATTCTAATTAAACCCTAACATCGTGTAGGACCCTGTGATAGCAAGATTAGACATTGTAACGCGAAGCAAGTAAGCAATCGAGCATCAGGTAATAGAATCAGACCCAAACCCTAATTAACTAATAACAATAAAATGTTGTTAATAACTATTGTTTTATAGAGTGTTGTTTGTGCATATTCACATGTCATCTTTACTTTTAGTTATTATATTGTTCATGTATACTCGCTATGCTAGGTTGTGATTGTTAGGCATGTGATTATTTTCGTTGGTGTGTGGAATGAGAAGGGCCTGACGTCTGAGATCATTCCTCACACTAGCACCTTTTCGTATCGCTTCTGTCTTAGCATGCTTGGTGCGGGTAGGGTATCAGGGGGAGGACGTGGCACTGTGGTCCCCGGCCTAGCTACCAGACTCTAGCCCTATCTCTATATCGTAGGAAGCTGTGCCGGGATAGGGTCTACTGTGGTGACATATAGGATTGGTTAGTTGCGAGCCTAGTTTGCAAGCCCTCGTCAATAGGGGCTTACGTGTTGGTATGGGTAGGGCATCAGGGAAAGTGTTGGAGGTGTGTGATCTGGACACTTTAGCTCTATCCCTATTCCATGGTGGGTGCATGTGGGATGAAAATTGTGTTTGATCCATTAGGCGAATTCACACACTTGTGTATAGAGGTGCGGTGGTCGTCAATCCTTTCTATAACACATTGCAAACTTAAAATCAGATCATAATGTGAATGTTACTCATACATGTTGCTTGTTGCATTGTCTGATTTTCTTACTGAGCTAAGTTGTGAGCTCACCCTTGTATATATAAATGTTTTTAGATGTTGATGCATGTTATATTGTGGAGGATTACATGGACGCTCCAGTATATGGAGGTGTTGCTACTTTAGAAGTGCAAGCAGGGGAGGACGAGCATGACGCTTCATGCTAGTGCCCTTTCTGTGTGTACCTCTAGGATGGTATATTTTATTTTATTTTATTTCAATTGGATTCATAAATTGTGTAAAGATATTTTATTTACGTTTTGGTGTGGAGAATAATTGGTTACTATACTTACAATGTAGAACTCAGTTCATTTAATTTAAAACTTTCGTTGTATTTATTTATATTCTGATTATGGTTATGTGCAATGGTTTGTATTAGTGGATACGGTCTTATTGAGATCCTAGTGTTAGCCGTTGGTTTAGTGGTGGTTCACTCACACTTCTGGTTCAGTCGAAATTGGGTGTGACAACTTTGGTGGAATCCACCCAATCTTAATATGACACTTACAAACTCTAATTTGAACCACATTTGATAGTATCACCTTTGAGTGTATATCGCCCTTACACAAGCATTTATAAATACAAGAACTTTGAATTTGAAGATATCATGATGAAACTAAGTGTACCACTTTGGTGGGATTGATCTAATCCCACAATGATATCTCCAAACCTTACTTTGCAGCATCATGTGGGTCAACAAATAGAATCTCATGCACACTTAACCTTCTATGTGCATTTGGTACAAAAATAACTAACAAATAAGTAGAAAAACTACAAATCGAACTAATTTGGGGTGCCTTTTAGTCAAAAATAAATTTCTCAAATCACCAAACTGTGTCGAACTATGTACCAAACTGTAGAGCACAAAAATATGAACATAACGCAAAAAACAGCGTCAAAATCCAACGCTCCTAGCGCCCACAATCTTCGATCAAAGTCGCTACATGCATTCTTCCTGAACCGGTTCTAGCCGATTCATCTTGGTTCGGTTTGGTCTGGCAGGGTTTGGTTATGGGTGGACCGAACCACTGTTAAACCCTTTTTCTTTTTTCTTTTTTTGAAATACTTTGGTCTAGATCGAATCAAATGGTCTGTCTGAAAATTGAACCACAGGCTAAACCATGAACTGACCAGCGGTTCAACCACCAACCTAACTGGTCCACCCATTAGGGTTTTTGGGTTAAATTTTTGGGTCTCCAGGTCAAGATCTCGGGTTAGATAACCGGGTCAACGGGTCGGGTTTTCGGGTAAAATTCTGGGCATGTCAAAAGGGGCTGTGTGGGTCTTTGACTGGGTGCTCGGGTCACATGTGTGATGCGCGGCCCTGGTCTTGGGTTGACTCGGTCAAACCCACTAGGGTTTCCGAGTTAACCATACCCTGACGTCAGCTTTTTTTTTTTTTTTTTAATATCAAAATAATCGCCGGTGGGTGGATCTCACGAGCTTTTTCAAGCGGTGGTTGAGGGAGCGTTCGGCCACCTCCAGCGACGTACTTTATGTCGTCGGCTTCGTCTCTCCGAGATCTACAATCCTGTATATTTTATTTTGCATTTTAATGGTTCAATTTTTTTTTTGAGAGTACAAACCCTAGACAGGTTTGTATGAAGAAATTGGGAGAAAAACTCTCCATTTCTCAATCTATTCAAACTTACAGTCTCTAGAATACTTACCCATCGATTCTAGGTCTGTGTGGGTGATTCTGATACCAATTATAAGACTTTTTTAGTTCTCTTTAGGTTTTCCCATGAACCCTGACAGATACACCACATAGACTACTAGAACACAATAGGCATTAAAAGGAGATGATAAGACACATACCTCTTGCTGTAAATTGATTTTCGACCATTTTCTGTAGCTTTGAATACTTTGATCAAAGTCTTCCACAGCCTGCCGGGAATCCCTATGCTTCTCTCTGCGTATGGGAAACGGAGAGGAAAATAATTGTGGCTGCGGGAATCCTAACCATTGGTATATATAATACCATCCCATCTCTAGATTAGTCCCACAGTGGACCAGGTTGGTCCATCTCTAATCATACTTAAATTGGTCTATCTGTAATCAGATTCTCACTAAATTAACTAATCGTATAATTAATATAGCCCACATTAATATTCTTAAACATGCAAATGAAGTATTCTCGTAATAATATATAAGTAAACCTAATAATTCTCACTAAATTAACTAATCGTATAATTAATATAACCCACATTAATATTCTTAAACATGCAAATGAAGTATTCTCGTAATAATATATAAGTAAACCTAATAAATGTAGGATAAGCGTAAGGATGACTGATTGAGAGCCACAGCTAATCAGTGAGGGAGCGGTAGCTGCGGTACATGACAAACATCTCCGTAGGGCGGCCACAATCGGAATAGACGATCTTAGGAATCCTTCCGATGGTCCCTGGCCGGATGAGGCGAGTGCAGTGATATGCGGTGTGCAGCTCTTGCAGGTGATCAATGACTGCCTGGATGAAACCTTTCAGGTCAACGGATTTCTTCCACACATCTTACTGTTGGAAACAGCTCAAGATCAAGTCCCCTTTGGCTCTCGCCATGGCTGCTGATCCTTTACTGGTCAACGCCCATCCTTGGTCGCTGCCATCCAAGGTGAGCATGGTCATGATCTCCTGCATTATATGGTCATTTTCGATGATGCTGCCCTGCTGCATCTTAGAGTACCACATGCTCTCCAGCCGGACCCAGAAGAATCAGATGGAAGTGAGATAAAGTTGACCTTGACCCAAAGCAGGCCACAAAATGGAGACAGCATTAGCGGGCCCAACCACAGTTCCCTGATAAGAGAAAGAAAGTTAGAAGCACCAATCAGAGAGGTTCCAGCAGAAGATCCATTACGTCAAAATTTAATAAGATTACCTAATTTATAAAAGGGTCCTTCTCAAGTTGTTATATTTAAAAATATAATAATCCAACGACTTTAATATATATAAAGGATAATTTTGAAATTTCATTAAAAAGTTGATGCAAATCTAACGGTGACGAAACTTTGTTACAATTATTGGAACGACTCAGTTTATCCACGTGGTTGACAAATACGACCAAACCTTTGTTCGGCACATAATTTCACATCGGCTTCCATGAAATTTCGGAGCGGCAGAAATCGTGGAAAATCATAGCTCGCTCTCATTTCTACTTTATCTTTCCTTCCCCTCTAAAAGAGTGAGCAAATCAAAGCTAATCTCCAACATCTCCCCCTCTTCATCTTCCCCAGTTGCCGGAGCTGCTCAACAAATATGGATCGGAGGTTGTATGAAGCATCAGCACGAGGCGACGTGACTGCCTTTCTCGATTTGATTAAAGAAGACGAGGAACTCATCAAACAAACGACCTTTCGAACCTCCAACACTGTCTTACACATAGTTACGAAGTTTGGGCACCTCGACTTGGCAACTGAAATCGTTAAACTACAGCCGGAGATGGTGTCGGCGGTGAACGAGAAGATTGAAACTCCACTGCATGAAGCATGTAGAGAAGGGCATGTGGAGTTGATGAAGCTGTTGTTAAAGACTGACCCTCGAGTCGCTTACAAGCTCAACCTCCTTAACGAGAGTGTGCTCTTTGTGGCCTGTGGTCGTGGCCAGTTCAACCTAGTGAAGGAGCTTCTTCCGGACCATTCATGGCTGCTCTTGTTGGAGGATGATAGACACACTACTTCCCTTCACGTCGCGGCGTCAGCCGGTTATAACGGTAACCCTTTTTTTTCTTCTTTCCTATCAACATCATGCCCTTCGTCTAGGCCGTAAGATGGTTAATTACCACTACCCACGAGACCAGTAATGCATTTGGTAATGATCCTTTTCCTAGTTTTTACCAGCTCTTCATCGGTCTTTCTATTTTCTAGTCTCAAATAGTTAACAAACTAATTTGTGAATAATTCAGCAAAAATACATATCGAATCAGAACTGATCTGAAAATTTTAGTAGAAGGTGCAATTTTTTCAGACCAAAACCGAACCAAACTGTTTACATCGAACAGAAGACCGTTTAGTAAATGACTTGGTTTCAGCTTGGATTTCCAGGCCGTTTACTTAATTCATTTAAACGGTCCAGTTTTAAACCGTTTAAACCCCAGTGTCATGCCTATTATACATTGGTTAAACAATATTAAAATAGACCGTTTAAACCATTTAATACCCTTATCTAGGTACATATCTCTAACCCTAATCAGCTAAAACTTTAAAATAGTAAATAAAAGGCAGCTAAAGCTTTAAAACGACGATATTTCTTCTTCAGAAAGTTTATATTCAATTTCATAGGGGCCATGCATGTTTTCATGAAACAAGTGGTTGATCTGTTTTCTGATTTTAAATCATATAATTTTCCATTACCTTTCTTGGGTTTGTATTGGGAAAGTCAAATTTTTAGACGTAGCATGATTTGGTTGTTGTGTTTAGTGGCTTATTCAGTTACATTTCCAATAAGATAGATATTGTAGTTTATTATTTTAGTAGAAAAGTTATTCCAGTGTACTTTGTGGTCAATAATATTCATCAACAAAAGGAGTATTGTAGGATTGCTAGAGGAAAAATCGACGCATTAAATTGTCTATAAACAGCAAACAAAACTGATTAATGAAAAACCGTTTAAAAAATCGACAAACCGTTTAGTTAATCAGTTCGATTTTGATTTTAACCTCTTATACACTGCACCGCACCGCACTGCATCAAACAACTTAACCAATCATAAACCGTTTAACACCCTCACACTTATGATTAATGGGAGGGTACGTAAAGGTAAATGGAGCTAGCCAAGAGTAATCCTGAGGTGATTTACCAATGTAATCTAGTAATGGCCCATGGACCATACCCATGACTTATTAATTTTCTTGATTCAAATCCATTGATTATAATATGTTGCAATACCATTAATGACGGGTTTACCAACATTAATTAACTGCTGGAAAATAGAAATTTTGGGAAAGTAATCGGCAGTGTACGGTATGTCCTCTCATGTATTTTTCTTAAAGTTTATCTCATAAAAATGAATAAAATATTAAATTATGAAGGAAAATAGCAAACACCACCAGCTTAAAAATCAATCGCACTTAAATTTACACTATCCTGTAATTGTGAGACTCATTTTAAAGCTTGATCCTAAATTCTCTTTGATATAGTTTATATTTATGTTTATGAGAATAAATTATGAATCATAAATAATTTAATATCATTAAACATAAAAAAGTAATAATAGATTATCACAATAATGATAAATAATTTTTAATCTATTTATAAATTGTAAATTATATCAATTTATTTTAAATATAAATAAATATTATAAATCATACCAAACAACTATAAATATCATAATATATTTATATAATTAATTCTATAATATAAACGAAAGAAAACCTTAACTCATTGAAATTTTAAATGAAAAAAAGGAGACAGACACATAATAAACCCTGAATATCCTAACTAACCCATTATAATTTTTTAGATGGAGGAAAGAGTGAAGATCTTTCCCTGTTTCTTCGTTACTCATATCTTATCCTGTTTTTCTTTCTTTTCTTTTTTTAACATCCACACATCATTAAAAGTCTTTTCTTATAAAGAAAAAAGTAAGTCAAGACAATGAAATATCTTGGGAAGCTGGCCCAGTGCCAAACCGAGCAGCTGGAAGCTAACCTTTTTAAGCTGGCCTGCACCGACGTTCTGACTTTTGCCCCAAACCCAATCGCCGGAGCTCCGGTCCAACAATGGCACGTAAAGTTGGAGACTAATTTGGTTGGTACTTGTGGTACAGATATTGTGAAGGAAATACTGAAAGCACGACCGGACATAGCATGGAGAAAGGACTTTCATGGATGTTCTCCCTTACACCTGGCTTGTAGCAAAGGACACTTAGATATAACAAGAGAGTTTCTAAGGTTGGATCCTGACCTCTCTTCCTTGCAAGACAAGGACGGCAAGACACCTCTTCATTCTGCAGCAATCAAAGGAAGAGTCAACATCCTCTATGAGATCCTCTCCACTAGCCTTGATTCCGCTGACATGGTAACCCAACAAGGAGAGACCGTTCTACATCTTGCCGTCAAGAACAACCAGTACGAAGCCCTCAGGTATTTGGTGGATGCGCTCGACATCACCAACCTCTTGAACATGCCCGATAATGACGGCAATACCATCTTGCATCTCGCAACCGCCGGAAAACTCACAACAGTAAGACCCTCTTGCATTTCCTTTACTCTTTTCTTAAAGCTACGTTTGTCTCTAGTGAAAGATCAATGAAAATGTTTGTGGAGTCTGGAAGTATTCTGTCAAATTCTCTATTGGGAGTTTAGTGCTTCCATCAAATTCTCTATTGGGAGTTTAGTCCCAAATTAATTACCAAACAATGCTCATATATATATATATATATATATATATATATATATATATATATATATATATATATATATATATATATTCTGGAGCAAGGTTATAAAATCTAGGTATCGGACCTGGTATCCGTCTTGTCCAAAAGGGATCTGATCTATACGGGATTAGTGTATGGATCCAATGGTATGCTAACATATAACCGAATCATAATAAAATAATATTAGAATTAGCCCGTATAGAGGACATTGGATCAGGATCAGCTACTCACAAAACCGATATACCTTGAAGTTTTGGAATGAAAACTTTACATGGTACCAAAGGGGTTTTCAACCTCTCTAGTTTGGACTTAGATCCTCTGTAGTGATTGCCAAACAATCATGACATCTTTGTCAAGTTTTCAACTCAAAAGTTCAAACTAGTAAGTGGAGGGACGCTCCATATATAAGGATCCAAGATTCCAATCTCATTAGCAATGTAGGACTATTCCCAATAATCTCCCTCACATGTAGCTCCACCGTTCCGTTGGGTGATCTATATGTGGAAGTATATGTGGCAATACATGACACTTTTTAGGTGACTGTTTCCTCTTTTCGGGTGACGTGTAGTCCCTTACGATGATTAGTTCCTCTTTTTGGGTGACATGTAGTCTCTTTTTTGGGTGACCATCCCTCTTTGGATGACCATAGTCCCTCTTTTGTGCATCTGGTGTCTCTCTTTCAATGAAGGACCTTCTTTTTAGGGTTATTATGAGAAGGATCCTGGAGCTTTGATATCATTTCAAGTTTCCAACTCAAAAGTTCGAACTAGTAAGTGGAGGGACTCTCCATGTATAAAGACCTAAGATTCCAATCTCATTAGTAATGTGATACTATTCCCAATAATCTTGACCGCTCATAATGTATCACACATACCGATGCACTATATATGAATGGTCAAAATACTCACTGCCAGTGATAGTCACTATAGAAAATCCTAATGCCTTTAATTTCTTTGTGGACTCTCTAATTTCCACGTGTCCATATACATAAAGCTACATGTCGGACAGTGAATTTAACCCTACATCCACTACCAAATATCCTTCAGCCCCTAAGGAGCTTGAGTCCCTCCACCTA
This sequence comes from Protea cynaroides, assembly GCA_028583415.1. NCBI lineage: Eukaryota > Viridiplantae > Streptophyta > Magnoliopsida > Proteales > Proteaceae > Protea > Protea cynaroides. The sequence goes on along the minus strand of CM053276.1, from coordinate 116,100,186 downwards.
TCATTTTAAACTTAGAATGAAAAATTTACAGTCGCAAACCTGTTCATTTCCTTGTGTACATTAATCTGAGACATATGGAAGCATTGCAGATGGTTCAATACCTGGTTACCAAGACAAATATCGACGTCAACGCTCTCAATAGTAAAGGTTTCACGCCACTTGACGTTGTGGAGACCAGTGGCAGCAGCTCCGGTACTCTCCAGCTCATACCCACGTTACAGGAAGCAGGCGGTAAGCGATGCGATCAGTTGCCCAGAGGATCGGCCAAAATTCAACCGCTCAACACCGAAAACAATAATACTGAAGCATCAGTATTAAATGAAAGACAACCACTACCTTCTACAAGGTCTCTGGGTTCTCCTGCCAATCTGTATCGCCATAACCGACGGCGACACCACAGTGGCCGCCGAGAAAAGCAACGCAGGCTCCATATGGAAGGCTTGACAAATGTGCGGAACACCATCATAGTTGTTGCTGTTTTAATAGCCACAGTGACATTCTCCTCGGGCGTCAATCCCCCTGGTGGTATTCACCAAGACGCAGGGTCACTGCTTGGTAAGTCACAAGTCGGAAAGAAGACTGCTTTCAAGGTCTTCATGGTCTGCAACAACGTGGCATTGTTCTCTTCACTGGGAATAGTGATAGTTCTGGTGAGTGTCATTCCCTTCCGGCGCAAATCGATAATGACACTTGTGGTGGCCACACACAAGGTGATGTGGGTTTCCGTGTCGTTCATGGCGGCGGCCTACATTGCAGCCATTTGGGTGGTGACGCCAAGTGGCAGGGGGACGAAGTGGGTTCTAGTGGCTGTACTGTCTATTGGGGGAGGGTGCATGATATCCATCTTTGTGGGGCTCATGGTTATGTTGACAAAGCACTGGCTGAGGAAATTGAAATGGAGGAAGGAGAGAGAGAGGAGAAAGAAGGAGATAAGCCCTAACAGTAGTGTAAGTCGGGTAGAAGAGGAGCTGCGTTACTCCAGGAAGAAAGGTGGCTCTTACTCTAGTAACTCTGATTTGGAGAGCTCCGAGAATGATGGTATACATCCATTTTAAAAGTTTTATCACATGGATAGTAATGGGATCTCATGAAGATTACATTCGTGTGCAAATAGGTGATCTGAACTCATTTTTAAGTGTTCAGATTCAATTTTAGCGTATCAATTTACAATTAACCTTAAGTGTGTGGATAAAAAAAAATACATGTATGATTATCCACACATATTAATCCTGTAATTTCCCTATACATAATCTCCTATATTATATGTAATCTCCCACATTATGTGAACAATGATCTGCTAGTAGTGCAGACATCTTAGAAATCATGCATGGGTTTGACCTCTCATCATATTTGGTGCCTTGAGGCACCCATTCCCTCCTCTTTTTTATGTAACTGTGGTATGAAACGTTCCATATGACATTGTGTTTGCATCTTCTTGAATTGTCATAAATACAAATGCAAATTCAAGGCGAGAGGGCATGCTTAGGTGTTTTAATTGAGAGAAAGGGTATAAGCGATTTTCCGAGAGGATTTAGGACTATCATTTTCTGCAATAGTCAAACCCTGAAATTTTCGAACCTAAGAAATAAAATTTTGTCATCATTATTGTACATGCTATCTAAGGATTATGTAACTTACTCTAAATTATTCTATTTTTTATTATTAAATTACAATTCACTTTGCATCCAAATCCCTTGTAATTGAAAAGTAAAATAAATCTAAAATTTAAAAAGTATCATTACTAAATATGATAAGAAATTTAGAGAGTTTAATACAATCTTGGTAAGTATCAGTTATAAAAGTTTCCTTTTAAGATTTGAAAATTTTCATTTCTCATCTCTTTAATTTTCCTTGCACCCAAACAAGTTGGGCTTAATTTTATCTGGTTGCAATGGAAGGGAAGTGAAATATGTTTGAAAATGCAAACTTTATAATTATGATTCTATAACTATCTTACATTCTTACTCAATATAATAATCATATTTTGAAATGAAATATTTATTTTCTCTCTTAAAATCACGGAATTTGGTTGCAAATTATAGTAAAATTTAATGACAATATTTGAAATTTTAGTAATTAATTTTGATTTGATCTCATTTCCCTTTCAACTGGAAGAAGCCAAAAAAAAAAAAAAAAAAAAAAACCTTAGCTTCGGCTCTCTTTGGTATGTACTATCGAATTAATTATATATTAAAGTATAACATATGTAGTTGTTTGGTATGATTTTTTTTTATAGTACTTATTTATATTTAAAATAAATTAAAATAATCTAAAATCTACAAATAGATTAGAATGTGTTTCTCGTTATTGGGATAATCTATTATTACTTCTTTATATCTAGTGGTATTAAACTATTATTATTTATGATTCATTATTCAATAATTTATTCTCTTAAATGATTTGTTATAAATAACTCATAAATATATACCAAAGAGGCATTTCATTGTTATGTCACCATAAATGCCCAAACCATGGTGCAAGAGAAAGTGTACAAGAACACAAGAGTACCAAATCCAAATATATAATATATTTATTTAGTAGTAGTCCTAAATCTATCTTTATATACAAGTATGCACATGAACATTTTTTTATTTTTATTTTTTATTTTTGGTAAGAACTATGCACATGAATTTATGTATTTATTTAGTGGTGTAACCTCATGTGATATACTTGATACCCAAAGGATTACAAGTGCCTATGAACTGTCGTAAAAATGATTTTTAATAATAAATTTAATGGGATTCGGGCTTTAAAATTATTAAGCTAAACAGACCGGTCACCGTTGTCCAAGTCAATGGGTCAACCTAACGAGCCATTGTGTTGGGTCATGGATCAACCCACGGATTGGGTCAACAATCATCATGGTTGGCCACTTGGATCCTTGGCCTCTTGCTGGGCTTCTGGTTGGACCTTGGATTGGGTTGGGAATAGTCCATAACAGAATGGGCTTTTATAAAATACAGCTCGAGCCTCTTGTTGGGGTTTGGGTGAATCCGAGTCCTCCATCAGAGTCAACACCCCTTTGTTGGCTCAGTTTGTTTGCTCGGGATGGAGGGCTCGGGTGAATCCAAACCCCAGGTGTTGGCCATCTAACGAGGCCACCCCCTCTCCTCCCAAACCTTGGGAGGAGAGGATGTGGATCCTCCGAATTGAGCAGCTGCCAGTGGCGAGCTGCCGAGAAGTTGAGCTCATAAACTTGGTCTGCACTGAGGTACCGACATCTGCCCCAAACCCAATTGCCTGAGCTATCCAACAATGGCACGTAATTAATTAAGGCCCAGTGTATAAGGTTGGAAACTAATTTGGTTGTACTTGGGGTGCAGATATTGTGAAGGAAATACTGAAAGCACGATCGGACGTAGCATGGAAAAAGGACATTCTTGGATGTTCTCCCTTGCACCTGGCTTGTAGCAATGGACACTTGGATATAATAAGTGAGTTTCTATGGTTCGAACCTGGACTCTCTTCCTTGCAAGACAAAGATGGCAAGACACCTCTTCATTATGCGGCAATCAAAGGAAGAGTCGACATCCTCCGCGAAATCCTCTCCACTAGCCATGATTCCGTTGACATTGTAACCCAACGAGGAGAGACCGTTCTGTTAGAAATTATTGTACTTAGGGTTTCATTCATACCCATTCCAATCCCATACAGTTGCCCTAGAACACAATAGAGAAGCCATTAACTATGAATCATAAAGACATACCTGTTTGAAGAGATCGATTTTCATACGCTCCAAGCTTTGATCGAAATCCTTCGGTTACAGCCTTTCACAGTCTCCAGAGGATATCATGACGTCTCTTGCTAATGCGTGCAGAGAGAATTGATTAACTATGGTTGTGGGAAATCTAACCCAGTATTTTTATAATACTGCTGTAACCCTAAAACCCTTCCTACAATAGAATTAGGGTTACCTAACCTATCTCATACCATGTGACGAATCAAACCAAACTGGTTCTACCGTGTTCATTGGACTCCCACTGAATTGACTAGTTTAGGTAATTAATTAAGCCCACATAAATCTAACAATCTCCCACTTGGGCTATATTAATTACAAAATCACCGTCAACCACTGTGGCTACAAAATCCAACACACTAAATCGTCACTAACTTTGAAACATCCATCAAGCTTTCCAATGTGAGCAACAATGAATAATACACCTCAACAAATGGTGTACAAACTTTTGTCAGCCACAACAGAGGTCTACTTAATACATGAATCGCTTGAGATAATGCATGAAAGTAAATTTCCATGCGAGTCTAAACTTGATTAAAGAACTTTAATCAAAATGCCTCAAAACTTTTATGGGCAACTAAGACATGGTATTTAAATAATTCAAAAATATAATACCATACATTGACTAGACACCGCCTTTATTCTTTGATATTATCCTCTCATGGCAAATCGCCTCTAGCTTGGATTAATACCGCACTTTGACTTACCGTCATTATTTGTATGGGTGAATACCACTGTCACACCCCAAATTCTGATCCAACCAGAATGGTGTGAGTGAACCGTCATTGAACCAACGGTTCACACCAGGATCTCGAATAGGCCGTGTTCACCCATACAAACCAATTACACATAACCACAATCAGAATATAAATATACAAATGGAAGACTTTAAATAGAATGAACCGAGTATCTATTGATAATTTAAATAAATATCCCATTATTCAAATTCAATCACATAAAATAATAATCTTTTACATCACTTAATATCAAACAAAAATAACTGAAACGACTAAATAAATCCATCACAGGTACACGCAGAAAGGGCACTCGCATGAAGCGTCATGCTCGTCCTCTCCTGCTTGCACATCTAGAGCAGCCACACCTCCATACGCCGGAGCGTTTACATAGTCATCCATAGTGTAACCTGCATCAACATCTAAAAACAATGTACGTACAAAGGGTGAGCACACAACACGGCTCGAGAAGGCAATCGGACGTTTCACAAGATTATGCATGAGTAACAATCATTTTATGTCCGTGGTCCGGTTTTAAGTTTGCAATGTGCTATAGAAAGGTTTGGTGGCCCCCGCACCTCTATACACGAGTGTGTGGCGTCGCACAAGAATCACACTACCACCAACCCACATGCACCCATCATGGAATAGAGATAGAGCTAAGGTATACCCGCACTCTCCCCGATACTCTACCCATACCAAGCACCTAAGCCCCCATCGGGCCGGGGCCTCGCAAACCGGGGCTCGCAACTAACCAATCCTATATGTCAACAATGTATGCTCTATCCCAAAGACACCCGTCTACGGCATAGAGATAGAGCTAGAGCGTGCAGGCCGGGTCGGAGACCTCCTAGACCTCACCTCCCCCTGATACCCTATCCGCAACTAACCCACTAGGATAGAAACAATACGCAGGTAGACCCTATCCCAACACGACACCCTACGGCATAGAGATAGAGCTAAAGCATCGTGGACAAGGCAGCGTCGACTCGAATCCTCGGTACCACCCAACGATGGTCGGGACAACATCAATATCGGAGACCAACGTACCCACGATCTTCCCCCGATACCCTATCCGTACCAAGCATGTCAAGATAGAATACTACAAAAGGTGCCAGTGTGAAGAGCGATCCCAGGCCCATGCCCCACTCCACACACCAACGAAAACAATCACATGCCTAACAATCACATCCTATGAATGCATGAACAATAATAATAGCTGAAAGTAAAGGATGGCATGTGAATATGCACAAACATCACATCACAGATATTCAATGATTAACAACGATTTACTGTCCATTAATTATTAGGTTTAGGTCAGATTCCCTTACCTGACGCTCGTTCAATAACTTGCTCCACGTCGCAAGATCCAAACGATAAGTCACAGCGTCCTACATAATATTAGGGTTTCATTAGAATATATTATTTAGGGTTTCATGTTGGTCGGAAACCAACATGGTTACAAAATACCCTCACGAGCCGACCGGTGGCATGTACCGGTCGCAGCCTCAGAGGGAAAGACGGGCGACCGGTATGGTCAGCCGGTCCCCCACAAACAACCTCCCGAGAGGTAGCGGTCGCAACATACCGGTCGCACTATGTGCAACCGGTATAGTCGACCGGTATGTCTCCGGAAGACCATACATGGGTTCTTCGACTGCCGTCGATCATCCTCCATGGATTTTCAGGGTTTCTCCTATCCATTCTAAGTCTAGGCTTTGAGTTAGAGTTATCCCCAACTCATTCAAGTCTCGTTTCGATGAATATCATCTCGAAACTCGAATCTAGGGTTTGACGGCAACTTAGGGTTATTGGCCAAATTAGGGTTTTAGATCAATACCTACTTTGCATGGTATTGATCCACCCACATAACTAACATAGGGTAAGAAGATGGTATCAAACACTTACCGTTGACAGGCGTAGCGAGAGCTTCGTCAAACGGTAATGGCGGCACCTCCTTCTTCTTCCTAGCTCCTTCTCCTCTCCAAGCTCTTTCTCTTCTCTAGGGTTTGGGAAAGACAATGGAAAGGATTTGAGGGGTTTAAGGGTGTATTTATAGGCTAGAAATAGGGTTTAGTAACCCTACTAGGATTAGGAAACTTCTAGGATTCGAAATCAGGAAAGTGGGACCCGCAGAGACCAATTTCCAAATTCCCGCACATAGCTGTGCAGGCCATACCGGTCGACCGGTACCATCATCCGGTACCATCGACCGGTATACCTAAAATAAGGTATCATTGGTCGACTTCGGGTCCGATTTCGCACTGTTTGTTATCCGCTTGCCCCGCCTGGCTCGGTGATGATCGAAGACTGTCACGACACAAAACCAAGGTTTAGATCGGGTTTTAGGAGTGCGGGTCTTACAACTCCACCACCCTTAAAAGAAATTTCGTCCCGAAATTTGCATGTAGGTACTACAACTCCCCCACCCTTAAAAGAAATTTCGGCCTCGAAATTTGAACGTACCTTGATCGTCAAAAAGGTTAGGGTACTCCTTCCTCATCGCGCTCTCTTCTTCCCAAGTAATTTCCTCCACATTTTGGCTTCTCCAATGCACCTTTACATAGTGGATATCCTTGGTTCGAAGTTGCTGAACTTTTCGGCTTGAGAGCATTACAGGCACCACTTCGAAAGTTAAGTCTTCGGTCAAGTCCGGAGGATCAGCGCTCAAGATATGCGATGGATCTCTGACATACTTCTTCAAGAATGATACATGGAACACATTATGAACGCTAGACATAGATGGTGGTAGAGCCAATTGATATGCTACATTACCACGTCGATTCAATATCTCATATGGTCCCACATACCGGGGCATAGCTTCCCCTTCTTACCAAACCGTTTCGGACCTCGCACCGGTGACACCTTCAAGAACACTTTGTCACCCACTGCAAACTCCGGATCTCGACGTCGATTATCTCGCATAGTGCTTCGTCGAACTTGAGCTGTCTTTACTCTCTCTTTGATCCGATCAATCACTCGGCAAGTTTCTTCAACAAACTCCGGTCCTACAATTCTTCTTTCCCCCACTTCATTCCATAACAGAGGTGTACGACATTTTCTCCCATAGAGAGCTTCATATGGGGCCATCCGAATTGTAGCCCGATAACTATTGTTGTAAGCAAACTCGATAAGTGATAGCTTCTCATCCCAAGCTCCTTTGAAATCTAATGCACAAGCTCGAAGCATATCTTCCAAAATTTGAATGGTTCGCTCCGACTGTCCGTCCGTCCGAGGATGGAAAGCCGCATCGAACTTCAACTTTGTTCCCATAGCTTTCTCGTAATCCTTCCCGGAATTTTGATGTAAAACGGGGATCTCTCGTCGATACTATACTTTCGGAACGCCATGAAGTCCGACTATATTATCAACATATAACTTGGCCAGCTTCTCCATGGTATACCGAGGTCCGACCGCAATAAATCGAGCTGTCTTGGTGAGCCGATCTACTATAACCCAAACCGCATCCACCGACCTTGGTGTCAAAGGTAGGCCGGTGACGAAATCCATAGTGATACAATCCCACTTCCATGCAGGTTCCGTAATGGCTGTAGTAAACCCGCGGGTCTTTGTCTCTCCGCTTTAACTTGTTGACAATTCGGACATTGAAACACGAAACGAGCTATATCGCCTTTCATACCCCTCCACCAATAGAGTCTTCTTAGATCATGGTACATCTTGGTACTTCCCGGATGTACCGAATATGGAGTGTAATGAGCTTCGGTCATAACTCGGCCTCCGATATCGCAGCCTTCGCTCTCGTGTATACATACCCGTCCGCGATACTTGAGTACTTTGTCCGATTCCAAGGTAAAGTCGGGATTACACGTACCCTTCTCTAAGTCTTCCCGCACCGTCCCGAGATATGGGTCCCGTGAGGGATTGCTACCTTGACTTCATCAATTAGGCTCGGTGAGATCTTCAATGCGGCGAACATCATAGTGAACTTATGAATCAAGCCTTGCTCAACCGGATCTTCCCGCAGTTTCGATAATATGGTCTTCATCAATTTCCATCGAACTCGAGGCTGCAGCACACAATGCGGCATTTGTACTCGGTCCCGCCTCGGGTTTCGATGCCCACTTTCCCGCTTAAGGCGTCGCCCACCACATTTGCTTTACCCGGGTGGTACCGGATGTCGCAATCATAATCTTTTAACAATTCCAGCCATCTTCTCGCGTCTCATATCCGGATCCTTCCGAGTGAAGAGATACGTTAAGCTCTTGTGATCCGACTTGATCCGAAACTTCTCACCGTACAAATAGTGTCTCCAAGTCTTGATTGCATGAATAACCGCTGCTAGCTCCAAGTCATGCGTAGGATAGTTTTTTCTCGTGCTCTTTTAACTGTCTTGATGCGTAAGCGATTACCTGTTCTCCTTGCATCAGAACACACCCAATACCCAGCCCTGAAGCATCCGTATATAGAGTAAACGGTACGCTTGGTTCGGGAATGGTTAGGATAGGTGCAGAGACAAGTCTTGACTTCAAAGTCTGGAAGCACTTCTCACACTCATCTGTCCATATAAATTTCTCTCCCTTCTTGGTCAATCCGGTGAGTGGAACCGCGATCCCTGGAGTAATCTTCCACGAATCTTCTATAATAACCAGCCAACCCAAGGAAACTACGAATCTCTGCAACAGATTTTGGTGCTTCCCATCCTACGATAGCAGCTATCTTGCTTGGATCCACCTTGATACCGTCTCCAGACACAACATGGCCCAAGAAAGCCACTTCCTTCAGCCAAAACTCGCACTTCTTGAATTTTGCATAAAGCCTCACGTCCCTCAGCCGTTGTAGGGCTGCTCTCAAATGCGCTGTATGAGTCTCCATGTCCTTAGAGTAAATTAATATGTCGCCGATGAATACGATGACCGAAGTGTCCAACATGTCATGGAACACTCGGTTCATCGGTTCCATAAACGACGCCGGAGCATTGGTCAACCCGAAAGACATAACCGAAAACTCATAATGTCCATACCTCGCTCAAAGCAGTCTTCGGAATATCTCCGGCCTTGATCTTCAATTGGTGATACCCCGATCGGAGATCGATCTTTGAAAAAACCCTTGCACCCTGCAGCTGATCGAACAGATCATCGATCCTAGGCAAGGGATACCGATTCTTGATCGTCAACTTGTTCAGCTCACGATAGTCAATACATAGCCGTACACTTCCATCTTTCTTCTTGACGAACAACAGAGTGCTCCCCAAGGCGAAATACTAGGTCGTATGAAGCCCTTATCCAGCAATTCTTGTAATTGGGTCTTCAACTCCTTTAACTCGGTTGGGGCCATCCCGTATGGCGCTTTAGACACCGGAGCCGAACCCGGTATAAGGTCTATCACAAATTCCGTAGCCCCGTCTCGGTGGTAAGCCCGGAAGATCCTCCTGGAAATACATCTGGAAACTCCCGAACCACCTCTATATCCTCCATCTTGAGTGACTCTGCTGTGAGGTCAACTACAGATACGAGATAACCTACTCCCCCTTTCTCCAAGCATCTCTTAGTCTTTAGGGCGGAGAGGATCAACTTTCGCTTCCTAGATAGCTTAATTCCAGCGAAACTATATTCCTTTCCCTCTCTGTCAATAAGCATAAGCTTCCTTTCACCACATAAAAGGACGGCCAAATGATGGCCTAGCCAATCCATTCCTAAAATGACATCAAAATCTGCCATCTCAAGTATTACTAGGCTTGCTTCTAAGTCTCGCCCTCGATACTTACAAAGACATGGTCCATAATACTTGGTCAAAGCCACTTCGACTCCTAGTGGAGAGCGAACTATCAAGCTTGGGTTCAATTGCTTGATTGGTAACTCCATTCGCTTCCCAAACGAAACGCAAACAAAGGAGTGCGTGGCCCCGCAGTCAAATAATACTCGGCGGGTAACCCGGCTACATTTACAATTCCCGGAATATATTGTCCCTTAGTTCTATATGCTCATGCAACCGAAAGGGTAAATCAAATAGTAAGGGATAAAGTCGTACCGGTTACCACATCGGGTGATGCGGCTGCCTCTTCGGGGTGGCCGCATAAACTCCGGCTTGCCGGGAGCTTGCTTCCTAGGTAGCGTGCAGTTCCTTGCAACATGTCCAAGTTGGCCGACGCTTAAAACACTTAATATTCGGGTTGGGCCCGGTTAATTGTGGCAAGGTGGTGCCAAGTTGTTGCTCGCAGTGTCTGAGCGCCCGCCTCGTATGGGCGGAATGGTCTAGTATTACCGCCACTCGAAGTTCTCTCCAAGCAGTCTCTTCACTCCCTTGTTTTGAGCGAAGAAGCTGTCCCTCCGACCGGACTCTATCACCCTCGCAACCCGCACCGCCTCGTTGTAGGTCTTTTTATCCGGACCCAACAGATGTTCTCTAATGCTTCCACGTAGTCCCATGGTGAACCTACGTATCTTTGTCTCCTCCTCCCGCATACCGACCGGTGCGAAGAAGAATAGCTCTTCGTCCCTCGTTGATAAGCATCTACAATGACCGACCCCGCTGTAGACCGAGAAACTCTCTCTCCATTGAATCCTCAAGCTCTTTGGGAAGTATTTGTCGAAGAAAGCCGCTTTAAACACTTCCTGCCAACTAGTGCATACCGGTTCTCCAAATATGCCCGCGTGGAATTCCACCAAGCATTCGGCCCTCCCTCAGCATGTGAGTGGCAAATAGAACCTTCTCCTCCTCAGCACACGTCATCAACCGGAAGTTCTTTTCCATTTCGGAAAACCCACCGTGCTGGCCACAATGGTTTCCCCCGTCCCGCCGGTGAATGATGACGGTTTCAACTTCAAGAACCCGTCCACCGACCGCTAAGATCGTGGCCGTCCCCGGGTATCTACTCCGTACCATGGTGGTGGATACGGATATGCCCCCGGATACGCAGAAGGCGACGGGAAGCGATGCGGTGGTGGTACATTCGTGCTTGGGCCCTTGGCCTTGGGCTACTCGCACCCGTTAGAAGACATTTTCTCTCCGGACCCAGCGTATTACCGCCGGGAACAGAACCCGCCGACTGAGCATCGCTAGCACCTCACTCGTAAATTCCTTCGTTGAGCTTGCATCCGATAGACCAAGTTTGTAACTATGGTCTCGGAATCCCCGTGAGGTGGTCCCGGTAATTCCGTCGGTACTTCGGGACCTGTCTCCTCCTCTTGAGCTGGTTTCCCTAACCCGGGTCCTGCTCGCCTTGTTCTTCCTCTAGGCGCTTCCCGGCATGATGATGCTTTCTACCCCTTCGACCGTTTCCACCCGCCATCTCGGACTATTTATTTGGATCTGAGAAGAAGACATAACACGTGAGAATCATCAATAATAGTAGTGTTAGTCTTGAATAATGCAGGGGAATAGTCGAGAAGTAACATTTCAATTTGCACAATTTTGTAAATTTTACATTTTTTTTTTTTTCTGACTCTTTTGGGGCGTACCGGTCGCAAAGATACCGGTCGCTCATCCGTAGAAATATGCCGCGGCCGGTATAGTCGACCGGTCAAAATTAAAATTCCGGCCGAGACATACCGGGTCGCATGTCTATGAGATACCGGTCGCCACTCAGACGACGTGTTGCGACCGGTATAGTCGACCGGTCAGAAAAATTTTCTGGCCGAGACATAGCGGTCGCACACCTGGGTTGATACCGGTCGACCGGTATAGGCATAACCGTCGACCGGTATGCCCAAAATGGCTTTAAAATCGCGAAAAAGTGAGATTTTTCTCACTTTTCCTTTCTCTTTCTCTCCGGTGGCGATTCCTCTCTGGGTTCCGAGTTGCTACAGTTCGACCGGTGCTATTTGAGGCCGATTCCTTCCATTCAAGACCTAGCATATCGTCTCCAGGTAGGTCTCTACCCTCTCTCTCATATTTTTATGAAATTTTCATATCGTCTATATGTAGAATTTTAGGTTTTTCTTTGTTCGAGATGTTTCAACCGTAGGAATTCTTTTCCTTTGGCTTAGAAAGGGTTTAGGGACCCCCAAGAGCAAAAGCCCTCAACCAATTTGGGGTTTCACCGAACGGTTTTCATAAAAATCGAATTTTTCATCTTTTTGACCTAGGTTTTCAAAAATTTCGAAATTTTTTCTAATTTTTCTTAATTCTTGAAATTTCTTGAAATTGCTTGTTATAATTGCTTGTGATTGGTTTATGGAAGAGTGTGGGGGTTACGTAAGTCCTCCTCCCCATGTTTTTGGGTGAGTTCGAGGCTTTTTCCCAATTTATAGCCGTTATGCTGCCGAAATTTCAAAAATTTCTAACTTTTATCTCGTTTTCTTTTGTTTTGCAGATTCTAAATGGCTCCTAGACGCAACCTCGGGAAGCGATCACATGGTTCTAGTTCTCGGGTTCCCTCTCCACCTATCCCCTCGCCTAGATGAGCTCCGGTTTCGCTCTTTGGAAGCTCGAGGCTCGGTTTCCCCGGGTTTGATGACAAGGGTATTATATCCGGGCGACGGGTCAATGTGGGACGGTTGCACCGGTTCAATGTAGAGACAGCTTTTGGTGCTCTAGGTTGGCTGCCGGTTATCTCCTACGAGAGACTACACGCCCTAATCTAGTTAAGCACTTTTATGCGAAACGGAACTCGAAGGGGATGTCGAAGACCCGAACCAGTGTAGGGATCTGCGCATCACCGCCACGTCCGGGGTGTACATATTTCCTTCAACACCCACCCGGTTAGCCGATCTACTTGGGGTTCCCAATGATGGGGATTTGGTATACTGCGCCCCAAGGCGAAAGGTTATTTGACCGAAGATTTGCGCCGGGAGATAGCGCAACGGATACTCAACCCGGGGCTCCTATGAAGGCAGCTAGCTTGAGACCTATACCTCGGGTCTACGACCGCATCATCCAAAGACGATATAGTGCCACGGAGCGGTCATTATAATGAGTTGTCCCGGCTCACCCAAGACGTCACCTATTGCGTGCCCGCACCGAGAGCGGATCTCACTTCCATACCTCATCATCCGGACTATGCATCGAGCGGCCGCGGGCCGATCGGGCCAAGCAACCTTCCCTATGGCCGCCTCGTCACTTTCCTCCTTCGCCGTCCGGGCGTGAGTTTCAGAGGAGAGACAGCCGTTGAGGACTCCATGACTTCGACATCGACCGGGATGCGATAAACAGGATGCGGATGGTTGATCCGCCCGTTAGCGACGACGAGTTGGAGGCTCGTCCTCGTCCACTTGGGAGAGTAGCGGCGGCAGCCGAAGGCAGCCAGCCGCGCCAATGCGGCCTATGCGGCAGAGATGGGGGATGCCGATGATGACGATGTCGTTGGGGAAGCACCGGGGCCCGACCCACGGCCTCCACTGTACCACCACCATCCGTTCCCACACCTGGGCCATCTCACCCCCTCCCGACTCGGTGTTGGGTATGTTTATCGAGATCGGGGACACCCGGAGGGTCATCCTAGAGTCTCAAGAAGCGATGGGTCAGGAGTTGGGACGCCCGGCTCGTGGTCTACGAGTGACTCGAGACCGGGTGCATTGGCTTAGGGTCGCATACGAGCGGGACTATGACATAGCGGACCCCATTCCTCCCAGGCCTCCTACCCCATGATTTTCCATTTAATTTTCTTTTGACTGTTTATCTAACAGGGTAACCTTCCGGTTTGTGGACTGTACCCTGTCGCACTATTACATTTGATACTATTTTTCCCGTTTAATGAAAGTTTCATGGTTCACCTATCTAGTGTATGTGCACAAATTATGTTTCACATTTAGAATAGTACATTATTCTCTTTCTTGGTCCGTCTCAGGTATCAAACAATGCTTAGGGTGTGTTTGTATTAAGATTTTTAAACTTCCTAACTCAGTTCATCGACCCCATTATGTGTAGCATGGTTTGTTGGAACAGAGCCCGAGAGCTCTGATACCAAGTTGTCACACCCCAAATTCTGATCCAACCAGAATGGTGTGAGTGAACCGTCATTGAACCAACGGTTCACACCAGGATCTCGAATAGGCCGTGTTCACCCATACAAACCAATTACACATAACCACAATCAGAATATAAATATACAGCGGAAGACTTTAAATAGAATGAACTGAGTATCTATTGATAATTTAAATAAATATCCCATTATTCAAATTCAATCACATAAAATAATAATCTTTTACATCACTTAATATCAAACAAAAATAACTGAAACGACTAAATAAATCCATCACAGGTACACGCAGAAAGGGCACTCGCATGAAGCGTCATGCTCGTCCTCTCCTGCTTGCACATCTAGAGCAGCCACACCTCCATACGCCGGAGCGTTCACATAGTCATCCACAGTGTAACCTGCATCAACATCTAAAAACAATGTACGTACAAAGGGTGAGCACACAACACAGCTCAGTAAGGCAATCAGACAGTTTCACAAGATTATGCATGAGTAACAATCATTTTATGCTGTGGTCCGGTTTTAAGTTTGCAATGTGCTATAGAAAGGTTTGGTGGCCCCCGCACCTCTATACACGAGTGTGTGGCGTCGCACAGTAATCACACTACCACCAACCCACATGCACCCATCATGGAATAGAGATAGAGCTAAGGTATACCCGCACCTCCCCGATACTCTACCCATACCAAGTACCTAAGCCCCTATCGGCCGGGGCTCGCAAACCGGGCTCGCAACTAACCAATCCTATATGTCAACAATGTATGCTCTATCCCAAAGACAGCCGCCTACGGCATAGAGATAGAGCTAGAGCGCAGGCCGGGCCGGAGACCTCCTAGACCTCACCTCCCCCCGATACCCTATCCGCAACTAACCCACTAGGATAGAAACAATACGCCGAGTAGACCCTATCCCAACACGACACCCTACGGCATAGAGATAGAGCTAAAGCATCGTGGACAAGGCAAGGCGTCGACTCGGAATCCTCAGTACCACCCAACGATGGTCGGGACAACATCAATATCGGAGACCAACGTACCACGATCTTCCCCTGATACCCTATCCGTACCAAGCATGTCAAGATAGAATACTACAAAAGGTGCCAGTGTGAAGAGCGATCCCAGGCCCATGCCCCACTCCACACACCAACGAAAACAATCACATGCCTAACAATCACATCCTATGAATGCATGAACAATAATAATAGCCGAAAGTAAAGGATGGCATGTGAATATGCACAAACATCACATCACGGATATTCAATGATTAACAACGATTTATCGTCCATTAATTATTAGGTTTAGGTCGATTCCCTTACCCGACGCTCGTTCAATAACTTGCTCCACGTCGCAAGATCCAAACGATAAGTCACAGCGTCCTACATAATATTAGGGTTTCATTAGAATATATTATTTAGGGTTTCATGTTGGTCGGAAACCAACATGGTTACAAAATACCCTCACAGAGCTGACCGGTGGCATGTACCGGTCGCAGCTCTGTAGGAAAGACTGGCGACCGGTATGGTCAGCCGGTCCCCCACAAACAACCTCCCGAGAGGTAGCGGTCGCAACATACCGGTCGCACTATGTGCAACCGGTATAGTCGACCGGTATGTCTCCGGAAGACCATACATGGGTTCTTCGACTGCCGTCGATCATCCTCCATGGATTTTCAGGGTTTCTCCTATCCATTCTAAGTCTAGGCTTTGAGTTAGAGTTATCCCCAACTCATTCAAGTCTCGTTTCGATGAATATCATCTCGAAACTCGAATCTAGGGTTTGACGGCAACTTAGGGTTATTGGCCAAATTAGGGTTTTAGATCAATACCTACTTTGCATGGTATTGATCCACCCACATAACTAACATAGGGTAAGAAGATGGTATCAAACACTTACCGTTGACAGGCGTAGCGAGAGCTTCGTCAAACGGTAATGGCGGCACCTCCTTCTTCTTCCTAGCTCCTTCTCCTCTCCAAGCTCTTTCTCTTCTCTAGGGTTTGGGAAAGACAATGGAAAGGATTTGAGGGGTTTAAGGGTGTATTTATAGGCTAGAAATAGGGTTTAGTAACCCTACTAGGATTAGGAAACTTCTAGGATTCGAAATCAGGAAAGTGGGACCCGCAGAGACCAATTTCCAAATTCCCGCACATAGCTGTGCAGGCCATACCGGTCGACCGGTACCATCATCCGGTACCATCGACCGGTATACCTAAAATAAGGTATCATTGGTCGACTTCGGTCCGATTTCGTACCTGTTTGTTATCCGCTTGCCCCGTCTGGCTCGGTGATGATCGGAAGACCTGTCACGACACAAAACCAAGGTTTAGACCGGGTTTTCAGAGTGCGGGTCTTACAACCACCTCTTATCTTAGTTGAATACTGCCTTATATATCTAGCTGAATACTGCCTTGTTCATCCTTTGTCTAAATACTGCCTGATTTATCTTTGGCTAAATATAGCCTAATTTATCTTTGACTAAATACAGGCTGATTTATCTTTGACATGTCAAATACATAACTATGTATACAAAATAGCAATAACGTAAATACTAACGTAAACAAAATCATAGTTACAAAAACTGTGCTCATTAAACCATGAACAATACAATCAAACACAGTAAGCAATGTGAAAATACAAGTATAAATATAAAGAGTCTTCCACTGATTAAGCATATTTAGAGACTCACACTGATTCCCAAATCTTTGGCCACTTAAGTCTCTGATAAAATTAATTGTTTTCAATCATTTCTATATTGGACATACCGTCCCTTAAAGACTCCCATTGAAAGAACCTTCGTCAGAGAATCTACAACGATATAAAATCTTTTGACATTTTTCTTACTTGAAGAGATTCGATCTCTATTATACTTTGAAATACTAGATTTCTTATTATTCTTTGAAAATAACACAGCTGAACTGCTGTCAGTACACATCTCAATAGGTTTAGAAGTAGAGTCTATAACCTCCAAATCAGAGAAGAAATTTTCACATTAGATACCTTGCTCGTTATCTTTATATAGAGTTACAAAACCTTACCACCATAACAATAAACCTTGAGGTTGGTTTTCTGTCATCAATGCAAATATTAAAATTACATCAAAATAGCTTAGAGTGAGTGTCACTACTTTCATAAATGAACATGCAATCTTTGGTCTTCTGCATATACCGCATGACCTTCCTTTATCGCGTTGTCTAGTAAGCTATATCAGCATCTAACTGAAAACATCCCATAATATTCATTGAAAATGCTATATAAAATAATTACAACCTTGAGCATATATCAAGCTCCCTATTGCATTGCAGATGCTCACACTCAATATCATTTTTTGTACACAATTCTATCAATTTGTCTCCTTTACCGATTTAAGCATCCGTAACTTAATGATTATACATGCATACTAAATAGTTCGAAAATAAAGTTTATAATTTGAGACAAATCTAAAATTTTATCTTTTCTGTCATTAGCAAACTCAATATCAGGTACAAAAGTACTTGCTCACATATTTTTACAACTCGAAGTTATCAGACAGAAAAACATTCGTTTCAACTAGTAAACCAAGTCACTATAAGTCAGTGATTAACCATCAACATACATGACTAGGAAGTGAATATACTCTCACTGACCTATAGATATATACATTGGTCAATGACAATCTCAACAAAGTTAAAAGAAGATACAATCCTGTTAAACTTCAAATACCATTATCCGGATACCTGTTTAATCCATAGATTGACTTTATAAGTTTACAAAATATATCTTCTTTATCCTTACCATAAAACCTTGTGATTAAAGTATATAAATATTTTATTCTAGATTTTCTTTAATCAAAACGATTTTTACATCTATCTGGTGCAACTTCAAAACAAAATGCGCAACTAAGACCTCAAAAATTTGAAGTTCTCTTTCTCTTTTCTTTATGTGATTCCACTTCGCTATAAGTCTTACTTTGTAGCAATCAATTCTCTCACTGAAATCATATTTCTTTTGTATATCTATTTTTAGTCTATGAGTACACCGCTCATTGATAAAAGAATAAAATCTCAAGTCTCGTTATTGTTCATAGATAATAACACATCATTTATGATCATTAAACATTCAAGAGCAATTTCATTACTAACAACTTGCTCAAAATCATTAGGATCTTCATTTTTGTTCATCACAAAAAACATCTATTTTGAAGTAGAACATGTGATTAGATCAAATCACAGATCTATATGGTCTAGTATATCTCTTCATTGCCTCATCTGGCTCTGCTACAATGGCTGAAGTATCGATCTTAATGAATATTTCTATAATCACACTCTAGTAACATTTATAGTATCTCAACTGGTTGCTTCACACCCATTTTCATGTGGTCTCATCAAACTTTAAGTTTCTTTAGTTTATTTTGATATCCCATAATATGACAACTCAATATCCTAAAATAATCACTCTCCCACAAGTATTATAAAATCATGTCAGCTCTACAGTATCAAACAAGAGGATAACCTAAACTGGAACTGACTAACTAGCACTCTATTAATAATATAGACTGTAATATCAATTCTTTTCCTACAAGATTAATACATTCTCAAGATTTTACAAACACTTGTTTAAATTTACCAGAAATAGACCAATATCACATGATCTCCCATAACTCTCTCATTCAGATCCAATAGTTTTAATTTCTTTAATAAAAAAAATTCATGTTAATTTTTATTATTTGAAAAAACACCCATAGACTAAACTATGACAAGAAGTTCTAGATGAAATCTCGATGTCCACCAAGTCCAATAAATCTTTGTTGTGAATAAACTTCACTTACTTTAATCTTGTCATTTTTTTTTAATTAATTCTCACATATATACATGTAATAAACCTTAGAAGGAGAATTTTATAATATTATTCTTTCTAATTTTTCTTTGGACAATAGTCCTAAACCCTTATGATCAGGGCGGAAGATAACAATACACAGTTTAACTTCTAAAGATAGATAATCCAAAAAGGATAAATTAAAAATTTTGGTACTCCTATGGGCTCAGACTACGATACGATTAATGCTTAAGTGTTCAATCTACTGCATCTTCTTGCTCAGAAGTTTCATAATCTTTATTCCTTTTTCACTTAAGCCTGTCCAGCTTTATAAATTTTTTCTTTACATGTCTCTTCTGGGTCACACTATAAGAATTTCATTCTACTTAGATCCATTTTATCTTGTAGTTTCTTAATGTCTAATTCTTTGTCATAAAATTTTTGACTATTCAATAGAAAAATATTTTTCTTTCTATGGCTTCTCTACCCCTTTTGTAACTTGTCTTTGTCTGGATATATATTATGCACTATGACATTGGAATTTATATTTTTTCTTTTTCTTTGAACTTCTATCATTGGTTCTTTCACTTTAGGATTCACTATATTTTTGAGTACTATAGGTCACCAGGATTTGACTATACAGTTCTTGTGAGAAAATGAAAAGTCTAAAATATCACCTATATAGGTTTTAATGAACCAACAAATATTCACTTATCCTTGAGCTTATCATTAATAGTTAACAGCTCTACCTTATACTTTCTCACATTCCCCATACCACCTATTATCATCATAAACTGGTACTGATGGACTTGAGTAATAAAACATATTTTCGTCATTTCTTGAAATATCAAACCTTTCTTTGAATTTCACAGGGAATATCTTTTTTCAATGTTCATCATCTGAATATTGCCTTACTTCATCTTAGAGAATGAACGCCTTAAGAACCAAAATATAATTTTCTGTTGAGTACATCTAGGTAAACAATCCTAGACTAGTTTTCAATTTCTATGCCAATTGATAAAATTGACTGCCAATGACAGGCATCTTGATATATTTTATCATTATATGTCCACAACTATATTACAATGTAAATAATTGTAAGTCTACGATTAATACCAAATAAAATTAACTAGCAAGAATATATACATAACATGTGCAAATCAATTTACATCTTTGAAAAGTCAACCGAAATACACACACATCTTTTGGGACAATAAGTGCACTGGTCCTTTCGATAGCTATGCAATAACTGCGAAGAGATAATGACTCTCGAAAATTTCACCACCTTTCGGTGGATAAAACCCCCTAAAACCAAGATCTTTTAACCATGTGAATGAGTTCTTTATATTCTTTGATAACATCACCTTTGGGTGGACAGTATATTTCTTTATAATCTTAGACAACGCCACCTTCGGGTGGACAGTGTCGTCCTTTGCTGCATCCATAAAAGTGAGAGTTTATGTCAGTGTCATTTTTAGGTAAACACTATATTTTTTTACTGTAGTTTGTAAATGCATAAATATTAGATTTGAACATATTATAATAAAATCCAAGTGTGCCACTTTGGTGGTCACCACAAAATCCTTATGCAGTAGCTACAAATCTTAATTTGAATAAACTTGGACAATATCATTTTTGGGTGAACACCATCAAACTGAAATATTTACAAACACAGACCCTTGAATTTGAACACATCATAATAAAACAAGGTTGTCACTTTGGTGGTCACACCAAGTTCCACCATGATATGAATAAATCTCAATTTACAGCTCATGTAGGATATTTATTTAACTATAAATGCTTTAAAATACAATTGTACAAGTCTAAACATTCATGTAATCATACACATTAGCTCATCAATCAATTTGATACAATAGCTATAAGAAAAATCAGCAAAAACCCTAAAAATTGAGTTCCATAGGGTATTTTTCCATAATAACATATTTTTCAATGCACTAAAATATACCAAAATATATATCAGATTGAAAAGTATTATCATATTTTTCCATAAACCAAAGGTCAATCTGACCTTCCTAGCTCCCAGAATCGAGATTTAATATTGTTTTATTAAACACACAGGCCAAATAGACCCTTAAGAAAACCCAGTCTGGGTCAATCTCTCAAGCTCGGCTTGGTTCGGATTGAACCGAATCGAATAGATTGAACCGAACCAAATATTTAAACCCTTTTTTTAACATATTTATGTGCTTTGGTTCAGACCGCAGACCAAAACGGTCTGGGTCAAACCAAACCGCAGTCTGACCGCCAACCAACCATAGGTCCATTCGGGCCACACCATCCTGGTACTTGGGTCAAAATCCTAGGGCATCTGGGTCGGATATTGGTCAAATTGTGGGTTTTCGGGTCGGTGTACGGGTCAACCCCATTCGGGTTATTGGGTTGACCCACTGACTCACGTTTTTTATTTTGGGTCCTCGGGTTGACCTTGAAAATATGCCTTAGACCAGGCCTCTTCAAGGTCTAGCTTGGGCTTAGGCCTGGGCTATTCTATGCTTGGGCCAGGGCTTTGGTTGGCCTTGCTTGGCCTGGCTGGGCTGGCTCTGGCTGGCTCAGCTTAGCCCGGCGGGGCTGCCTTTGGCTTGGCACGGCCCAAGTTGAGGCTAGGTCTCCGATTCATCCCTGGGTCAACTCGGCGACGAATCAGCTCTGTTAAACACTTTTTTTTTTCCTTCCCCCCACGAGTGAGATCTATTCTCGGATACCTCTGGCAAGTGGCGGCTCATCCAGCTACCGGCACTGTTGATTTATATATCGTCGGCTCCGTCTCGATCTCCTCTTTCCAATGGAATATAGTTTGACCTATTTTGCGGGTCAAAAAAATTTCATCTATGGAAAACTCCGACAGATCTGATCAAGATAGATCCAAAACTAGAGAAAAAATTCTCTTTTAATTTAACCATTCATTACCAGTCTTTAAAATCAATCTTTATTGATTCTAGGTCTGTATGGTTTGCTCTGATATCAACTGTTAGAAATTATTGTACTTAGGGTTTCATTCAAACTCATTTCAATCCCATATAGTTGCCCTAGAATACAATGGAGAAGCCATTAACTATGAATCATAAAGACATACGTGTTTGAAGAGATCGATTCCCATACGCTCCAAACTTTGATCGAAATCATTCGTTTACAGTTTTTCACAGCCTCCAGAGAATATTCTGACGTCTCTTGCTAATGGGTGCAGAGAGAACTGATTACCTGTGGCTGTGGGGACTCTAACCCAGTATTTATAGAATACTGTTGTAACCCTAAAATCTTTCCCACAATAGAATTAGGGTTACCTAATCTATCTCATACCATGTGACAAAACAAATCAAATCGGTTCTACCGTGTTCATTGGACTCCCACTGAAGTAATTAGTTTAGATAATTAATTAAGCACATATAAATCTAATATGTTCTACATCTTGCCATCAAGAACAACCATTACGAAACAGTCAGCTACTTGATGGATGCGCTTGACATCACCCACCTCTTAAACATGTCTGACAATGACGGCAACACCATCTTGCATCTTGCATCTCGCATCCGCCTGAAAATTCACAGAAGTAAGATCCTCTTGCACTGAGTTCCGTGTATTTTTTTCTTGTTTCTTTTTTATATAATTTATATTTATGTTTATGAATTATTTATTATAAATCATAAATAATAGAGAAAATATCTATCACACCCCAATAGTGTTTTAATCTCAACCACCTGACTTTCTTTGCAATAATATCCCTAACACCCTTTAAAAATACCCAAACATTATTCGGAGTCACTGAATAATTAAAATTACCCCCAATTCTATTCACTTTCATTTTTTTTTGGGGGGATTTTTTTTATTTCCCTTAAAGCTGATGCTGGGGTTCCGCCAGAATTTCTCAACCCTACCTGTGGAAAACAGTATAGCTCTTCTCTTCATCCAAGTTCTTCACTATTATTTTCCATAATTTCAGACAAATTTCTAAAATTTCTCATGGCGTTGATTCCATCTTCATCTTTTTCGTCTCCCTCTTCTCTGTAGTTTAAGTTTGACACGAACAGAAATCAATCGCCATTACCATGAACGCCAAAATCAAAAGAAATATCATTGCAAAATTAAAGAGAAATTGTTGCCGTCACAAATGTCAGAAATCGGAAGATAGATTATTGCCGTAGCAGAAAATTTTAGAAATCCCAAGAATCGAACCAGTTGAAGCTTTTTCTGCAAGTTTCCCAAACTCTCTCTCTCTCTCTCTCTCTCTCTCTCTCTCTCTCTCTCTCTCTCTATCTCTCTCTCCTGATCTCTTTCTTCTTCAGTTATTTTCCTGATTTGCTTTGCTTCCCACTCTCGGCAATGGTATGGGTACTTCGGCAGACAACGGCATCAACAAGGAGTTGTGTTTCCGGTGTCTACGCTGATTCAGCCATCGAACATCATTCCCAGGTGATGGAGAAAGAATACATCGCTAGAGATGGAGAAAGCGACATGAAGATGTGGGTTTGGAATCAATTTTTGTAAGTTTTTTAAGAATTAAAAGGGTAATATAGAGGGATAGTTTTGTTATTAATGAATTTAAAACGATGTCAAGTCATCGATTAACGTACATAACTTAATGAAAAGGGTATGATTCATACATATTTTTAAAATTAGGGGGTATTAAGAATATTATCGTAAACAAAGACAGGTGGCCGGGTGAGATTAAAACATACTACAGGGGGTGTGACAGATATTTTCCATAAATAATAATCGTTGGATACCGTTAAACATAAAAGAATAATAATAGATTATCAAAATAATGATAAACACCTTTTTACTTATTTGTATATTTTAGATTATATAAATTTATTTTTATATAAATTAATATTATAAATCATATCAAACAAGTACATACGTTATAATGTATTATATAATTAATTCTAAGGTAAATTACACAGACACTCCCTCTAGTGTTGTGAAATTACACAGAATTATTCTGTTTTTACAAAAGTTACATAGAATATCCCTCTAACAATGCTATCAAACAATCACACCCCTACTCTTACTTTCAACTTAACGGTAGAGAGTCATTTTTTAAGACGAAAATACCCTTAAAAAAGCAAAGAGAGATCTGTGTTTGCTTCTCCAAAATTAATTTCATTATCAAATGTTGCAGAGAGAATCGTAACTACATCATTTCTCGGGTACTCCTTTGTTCTCATTTTCAAACCCGACCCCAAGCTTGCCGCGGATTTCATTGCCCATTCTCAAATCCTTCATCTCTGCAAATCAAAATTCTCCACCACAGATTTCAGAACCAGGTCATGAATCATTAAAAGAAACTCTAATGGCAGAAAAACACAAACAAATACCCCATTGTAAGTTCATTACTATAGATGCGGCGGTGGTCTGTTCTTCTCTCTAATTAGGTCATTTTGCTTTCTTACATTTGTCTTCTAACAAGAAGACCAATCTCTAGATGTTCAGAACCTTAAATCAATTCGTCACTTGAGGATGCAGAATTTTTTTTTTTTTTTTTCGAGTAGTAGAAGATCGAACCTGTCTGTTATTTCTTGACGCCGCCGATCAGAGAAATCTTTGTTGTAGGAACCAACATCGTTGGATTGACCACATGA
Source organism: Protea cynaroides (assembly GCA_028583415.1). Lineage (NCBI taxonomy): Eukaryota > Viridiplantae > Streptophyta > Magnoliopsida > Proteales > Proteaceae > Protea > Protea cynaroides. The sequence continues at coordinate 116,075,455 of CM053276.1, read as the reverse complement.
AATCAGATCTGAGACCGAAGAAATTATGTACAAATCTGAGATTGAAGAAACCATATCGCCGTCGAAATTGATCGAAGATTTCTCATTCCTGTAACTAGATCGCCGCCAATTCTTCTTTCGTCCTCCACCTCAGTTTGAATTGTTGAATAAAAAAGTTGCTACTTTTTGAAGAGAGTAATCTTTTCTTGTTATGGAACCATGGTTTTAGGAAGGTGGATTGAAATCAGTCGATTCGACTCAACCAATTTTGGGCAATTCTCTAGGGTTTAAGGGGTTATTGCCGATTCGAAGAATCTCTCTTTCTCTATCTTCTAGACACAAAAGTCGTCCTCCGAATTCCAGCCGCTACGTCCATTTAAATCCGATATATAGTATGGAATCCCATTAAACAATTGAATTATCCAAAATCTATGACGCAACGAAAGCCATTAAAAATGCTTTTGAGTCTATCGACACCCAATCTCTGCAACTCTACGCTACAACGTCATTTTCCCTTAAGCTCTCCATTTCCGAGCTGAAGCCAAAGCAGCCATGAGCTTCACTCAGATTTTCGTTGAAACCCATCCATCAAGTTGTCTGCGTCTCAACCCGCCTGAAGAAAAGACCAACTTTGAAGAACGATAAATCTGAAGCAAATGAGCTCTGTTTGCTTTTTTAAGGGTATTTTTGTTTTAAGAATAAATTAACCCTCTACCGTTAAGTTGAAAGTAACGGTAGGGGTGAGATTGTATGATAGCATTATTAGAGGGGTATTCTGTGTAATGTTTATAAAAACAAGGTAATTCTATGTAGTTTCACAACAGTAGAGGGGATGTTTGTGTAATTTACCCTTAATTTTATAACACTTACCAAAGAAAGCCTTAAAGCTCCATTTGTCACAAGTGAAAAGATCAATAAAATTGGTTGTGGAGTGAGGAAGTATTATGTCAAATTCTCTATTGAGGGAGTCTAATCCCACACTAAATTACCAATGAATCTTCAGCTCCCCTTATATATTCAAGAGCAAGGTTATAATTTAGGAATCATGGTATTGACCATGTCCAAAATCGATCTGGTTTAAGATTGGATTAGTGTGCGGATCCAATGACAAGCTAACATACAAACCATGATAAAATAATATTAAAATTGTCAGGATATCGAGTATTACTTAAAACCTGTTACTTCCAAAACTGATACAAATAGACTTATTTGAAACCAGCATCGATACAAAACCAATATATTGAACCATACTTGGGAGCCCCTCCACTATAAATTTGAAGTTTTGGAATGAAAACTCAATATGATACAAGAGGGGGGTTTTCACCATCTCTAGTTCCACGTGTCCATAGTCCGTACTGCCACATGGAGGGTAGTGAGTTTAACCCACACCGACTACCAAATATTATTCAGCCCCCTTATAATACACCTCGATGCCACTCCACATATTGTTTGAAACTTGGAATGGAAACTTTACATTTGCGAACCTATTCATTTCCTTGTCTACATAAAAAATAACCCAAATACCGGGTATTGGATTAGGATTAGTTACTCCTAAAATCGATACAAATAGATTTCTTCGATATTGGTACCGATACTAATATCGAGACCTTGAATCATACTAGGGAGCCCCTCCACTACCAATTTGAAGTTTTGGAATGAAAATTTTACATGATACAAGGGGAGGTTTTCACTGTCTATAGTTTTCACGTATGGATTTTTAGTCTCTAGTTTCCACATTACCGTAGTTCACACTGCCAGGCAGAGGGTAGTGTGTTTAATCTGACTATCAAATATTCTTCAGCCCCCTTAAACACCTCCGTGTCCCTCCACATGTCATTTCAAACTTGGAGTGGAAACTTTACAGTGGCAAACCTGTTCATTTCATTGTCTACATTAATTTGAGACCTATGGAATCATTGCAGATAGTTCAATACCTGGTTACCAAGACAAATATCAACATTAATACTCTCAATCGGGATGGTTTCACGGCACTTGACGTTGTGGAGACAGGTATCCACTCTGATTCTCCCGAGCTAGGTGGTAAGCGATGGGATCAGTTGTTCCAAGACGGGCCTAAATCCAACGGCTCACCACCCGAAATAACAATCCTGAAGCATCAGTATTAGATGAAAGACGACCGTTACCTTCTCCAAGTTTGACCACAACCAGAGCTCTGAGTTCTCCTGATAATCTTTATCCCCCAACCGACGGCGATACTATTGGGTTGGTGTCTTGTATTATGTGGGGTCCACGTAATTATAAGGGGTAGTATTTGTATTAGGGTATGAGTCTATTACGTGTACGGGGGTTAACTTATAATTGTGGTGGGATTAGGGTTTCTAGGTTTCCCTATATATTGTCTCTGTGTGGAAAAACCTAGGTAAGGTCTGAGCAAAGTAGGACACTGTGTCAGGTGGAGAGAATTGTTGAGAGTTTTCTTGGTAATAAAGAATCTTTGTTTCTCTGTGGTGGAGGTAAGTATTCTGGTTTAGGTGCAGAACCACAACAAATCCTGTATTGTGTGTTTGCTTGATCTTTGTCTCTTTCTCGCGGTTGTGTGTTCATCCTTAACAAGTGGTATCAGAGCCAAGTTCATTAGATCGTCACGGTCGATGCGTTGAGATTTAGATAAAGGAAGGTGTACAAGATTTGAGAGAAAGAAATAAAAAAAGGTACGATTGATGTTTAGTTTTTTTTTTCTGGTTAAAACCGTGAAGGAGACGTGTTGAAAAGAAAAAAAAATCGTTTTTTTGCTTTTTAACATAGGGCTTAAGTTGTTTGTTGAGTTTTTTTTAAGAAAAAGAAAAACACTGATTACTTTTCAGAAGTAATCATTACAAAGAAGTTAGAAAAAAAAAAAAAAGGGGGGGGGGGAATCGTACGGTTTTTTGGGTTTTTTCTTTTTCTCCCTTGTTGAAGAGTGGTCGGTGAAAAAGCTTGAAAAAAGTGGGTTTCTTGTTTTCCCAAGGTGAAAAAAAAAAAAAAAGGGTACGTACGGTCCGGTGTAGTGTTCGTACGTTGTATCATCTAAAGAGAAGGGGAAAAACATAGAAGTTGTTGTTCCCAAGGATTTTTGGGTGCTACGGTTTCATTGGAAGACACAGATCGGGCATATTCGGTGTCTTTAGTATCGATCGGACAGTCTTGTGCAAGATCAATGGTAATTGAAACTTTTGGAAGTTGATGGTGGGCACAGAAGGTAAAGATCGAGTTAATAGAATGGCGACGAAGAGTTCAAACTTCTCCATAGAATCCTTCATTGGCTATAATAATTTCACCTTATGGCAACAATGGGTGAGGAATATTCATACGCGGGAGGGGACTGTTAAGGCTCTCAAGAAGAAATCCGACAAGCCAGAAAAATTGACAAATGATGAGTGGCTAGAGTTGAGGGATCTAGTAAATAGTACGATTCAATTGTTTCTGACGGATAATACTCTTCGTGAGGTCATTGGTTTGGATGATCTAGAAGAAGTTTGGACGAAGTTGGAGAGCAGGTACAAGTCCAAGTTGTTGACAAATCGATTGTTTTTAAAGAAACAATTATATGGCTTTCTCGTTTGTCAGATAGAGTGAAATTTGAGGTGCATATTGACGAGTTCAACAGAATTATGACGGAGTTGTCTGCCCTTGATGTGAAGATCGAAGAAGAGGACAAGGCACTTATCATGTTGGCCTCATTGCCTCATTCATTTGATCACATTGTGACTACACTGTTGTTTGGTAAAGATACTCTCAAACTTGACGATGTTATTGTTGTTTTGCTAATGAATGAGACATGACAGAAAAATAGTAGTGAGGGAACGTTAGATGAGGATAATGCCTTGGCTACAATTGGTGGTCAGAGTAGAGGAAGATCAAATGGGAGACAGGAATATGGCAAGAATAGGGGTCGCTCCAAGTCACAAGGTCGCAAAATAATTTGTTATTATTGCGATGAGGAAGGTCATATAAGATGGGATTGTCCAAAGCGTAAGGAGGATAAAAAGAAAAAGGAAGACAAGGAGAGTGGAGAAAAATCATTTACTGCTGGTGTCACAGAAGAGTGGAGTGATGGAGATCTCATTCTCACTACTTCATCAGGTACAAATACTTTAGATTGGATTTTAGATTCAGGTTGTTCGTTTCATATGTGTTTAATTAGAGAACAGTTTGTTACATATCATGAATGTGATAAGGGTACAGTCAGAATAGCGAATGATTCTGAAAGCAAAGTTATCGGGATTGGGACTGTACGGATTCACATGTTTGATGGGATTGTGCGAACTGTAACTGGGGTTAGACATGTGCCGGACTTAAGGAAGAATCTAATTTCATTGGAAACACTAGATGTGAAAGGCTATAGGTAGTCATATGAAGGTGATGTTCTTAAGGTCTCTAAAGGTGCCATGGTTGTGATGTAGAGACAGATGGTTGGTGATCTATACAGACTTGCAAGGAGTGTTGAAACATATAGTGCTTCTGTTGGAACTCAGACAAGGAATACATATGAAAGACAGAAGATGCAAGAAGTTCAAGTTGTGAACAAGTGCAGATCTGGGAAGAAGCGAGTATCTTTTGCTTCGAATTTTGTGAGGGCAAGTGATCTCTTTGGTGATGGTGCAACAGTGGGAGAGATAAAGACACATCACATCGTGCGGCGGTGAGCAGTTCAGGACACCCGGACGGGATGTGGGCTATGCTGGTTTGGGTGTAGCGGTTTGACAGAGACGGGTTTACAGAATCAACATCAACAGGTTTTCTTTAAGGTGGTTTGTAGAATCCAAGCCAGGTGGAGATTTGTTGGGTTGGTGTCTTGTATTATGTGGGGTCTACGTAATTATAAGGGATAGTATTTGTATTAGGGTATGAGTCTATTACATGGACATGGGTAAACTTATAATTGTGGTGGAATTAGGATTTCTAGGTTTCCCTATATATTGTCTCTGTGTGAAAAAACCTAGGTAAAGTCTGAGCAAATGAGGACACTGTGTCAGGTGGAGAGAATTATAGAGAGTTTTATTGGCAATAAAGAATCTCTGTTTCTCTGTGGTGGAGGTAGACGTTCTGGTTTGGGTGCAGAACCACAGCAAATCATGTGTTGTATATTTGCTTAATCTTCGTCTTTTTCTCGTGGTTGTGCGTTACATCCCTAACAGACACCCTAGTGGCAGCCAAGAAAAGCAATGCGAGCTCTACATAGAAGGCTTGACAAATGTGCGGAACACCATCATAGTTGTTGCTGTTCTAATAGCCACAGTGACATTCTCCTCCGGCGTCAATCCCCCCGGCGGTGTTCACCAAGATACTGGGCCACTGATTGGTAAGTCACAAGTCGGAAAGACGATCGCTTTCAAAGTCTTCATGGTTTGCAACAACATGGCATTGTTCTCTTCACTGGGAATAGTGATAGTTCTGGTGAGTGTGATTCCTTTCCAGCGCAAATCGTTGATGAAACTTGTGGTGGCCATAAACAAGGTGATGTGGCTTTCGGTGTCGTTCATGGCGGCGGCCTACATTACAGCCATTTGGATTGTGACGCCAAGTGACAAGGGTACGACGTGGATTCTAGTGATTGTACTCTCGACGACTGGGGGAGGGTGCATGATCTCCATCTTTGTTTGGCTCATGGTTATGTTGACAAAGCACTGGCAGAGGAAGTTGGAATGGAGGAAGGAGAGAGAGGAGAGCATGAGGAAGAGAGGGAGGAAGAGAAGGAGGAAGCGAGCGGTCATGAGGAAGGAGGAGATAAGGCCGAACAGTAGTTTTAGTTCGGCAGACGAGGACCAGGACTCTATTAACTCTGATATGGCCAGCTCCGGGAATGAGGGTATACATCCACTTAAAAATTTTTAAGCGCATCAGAGATTCAATTTTTACGTATCATTCATGGAACGCTTAATTCTACGAGTGATGGGATGCAATTCCCTAATTCTACTTCTCTGGTTTTTCCCCCAAAACGTGAAAGAATGAGTCTGTATTTGGTCTCTTGGGCCTTTTTGTTTCGGACCATGTTGGCTGTTTTAACTTTTGGGTTTTGGTCGATCTGTGGCCTTAGGCCCTTTTGGATTGGTTGTGTTTTTGGGGTTGTTTTTCCTAGTCCCTCCAAGGCTTATTTATGTTCTTTTTCTTTAGATCAATAAATATCTACTTATCTAAAAAAAAATAATAATAATAAGAAAATCCATGTATGATTATCCACACATATCGATCCTATAATTTCTCTATATGTAATCTCTTACATTATATGAACCATGACCTATCAATCGAATGTAGGCATTCAAGAGGTCATGGGTTCGATTCTTTTGACACACTTTGTGCCTTGAGGCATCCCTCCCCTCTTCTATTTTCTCTAACTATGGCATAAAAAATCCCATGAAACAGATAGCTAGATAGGTAGATGGACCCAAAAAAAATCTCCTACATTATCACATTTCCAACACCTTCTTGGTATAAACACAAATACAAATTCAAGGCAAGCATGCATGCCTAGGTTTTTTTAGGTTGAGAGAGAGAGAGGGGCAGGGGAGTATGAGGGAGCGAGAGTCTCATAAGTAATTTTTTTAAAGTGGATGGTAAGACTATCATTGTCTAGGTTGCAAGGGGAATTGAAAGGAAGGGAAGTGAAATTTTTTAAAATCTTAAAAAAAAGAAAATTTTGTAATCATTATAGCATATGCTGTCACATGACTATATATTTTACTCTAAATCATTCTATATTTGGTTATTAACTAACACTTTCTTTTGCATCCAAAAAATCTTGCAATTGAAAAGTAAAATAAATATTACATCTAAAAAGTATCATTACTGGTAAGAAATTTAGATAGTTTATACAATCATATTAAGTAATGGCTATAAAAGTTTCCTTTAAAGGTTTGAAAATATAAATATAGAAAACCAACACCAAAACCGAACACCAGCCTGATAATGGCCCAATAATCCAACTTTTTACTATATATAAGAATCAACAGCGGATCAATAAGAATCCATTAAGTCAGTCCGATAACAAACCAACACCAGACTAGTCAAGATACTCACATATATAATTCAGCCCACCCCAGTCAGAATCTCTTAAGAAACATGTTTTGGCCTGCACCTAATAAATCGAGACTGACTTGGCTCCAATTGAATCTGACCCCAACTACCTAACAATTGTTGAAAAATAATTTTTTTTTTTAATAATAAGTTTAATGGGATTTGGAAAAAGAAAACCCTAACTCTCTCCCACCATTAATTTAAGAGTAATTGACTCATAGTTTACATCGATTTCATATACCCCCAACACTTTTTAAACCTGCACGAGGGCTGACAGAAAAACCAAGCCCAACCCAGAGGCCCCGGACCCTAAAATCAAACTTGCACCCCAAACCTCTCAAACTCGTTGACTTGAGGAAATGGAAAAGAAACTGTCACAGAGTTTGGTCTAACTATCCTATCAAAATACAACACATGGAAAATACCTATAATTAATCCGAATAGATATATTACGTACACACTACCGACATAATAAGATGTATGGGACTGTGTATGAACCTTGCCTTTCTTTCTTGGTTTCTTTTCTCTGTTGCTTTCTTTACTTTCCTCTTTGTTGTCTCTCCATTGTTTTCTGTGCCAACGACAATCAATAAGAAACGAAACAACACTACTGCATTAATTATTTAAACTTAGAACGAAGCTTCTTTGCATCTACAATATTATATAATACTTTTTAAGGATGTAAATGGATAGATAGTCTAAAATTTGAATTCAAATGGTATTTCTATCCGTTTAGAGGTATGCAGATACCAACTCAGATAATATGGCATATAATCCATGTGTTTGTATAGATATTTAATTAATAATAAAAAAATTAAATATCTAATGATCTTAACAATTCTTGAATTAAAATTCAAAAGATTCTAGAGAAAAAAAAAAAAAAAAAAAAAGATAATCGTGAAACAATAAGACAATCAAGAGACATGGTCATACCAACCAGGGGAAAAGTCCAGCCGGGGATTCTTATGGATTTTTATAGCCAAATCATGATCCGGACCGATTCAACTTGAGATCAGCCCGGCCGAATTTGTATAGTAAAACCATGGGCATAGGTGTGCAGATCAGGAATCTGATACCAAAACACCCCCCCAAACCCCACCCCCTCCCTACACTTTTTTTTTAATGAAATTACTTGTCGTGCATAGGATTGTCAAGTGAAACTCTATCCAAGTTTTTTGGATCTCATCTGATCAGTCATTTCTAATATCGGAAGTTAAGAGACAGAGACAGAGACAAAGAGAGAAAGAGAGAGAGAGAGAGAGAGAGAGAGAGAGAATGTGGGAGATGATCAATGACGATCTGCAGAACGAAGAGACAAAGATAAACATAAAATAAAAAGTTTAATGGATCAATCTCTGACGCCATTGTTGTATTGAGTCTAAAATAACATGCCACTTTGTCATTCTAAATTAATGTTTAACATTTCGTACGTCAATAATTTGTAATCAAAATTATCATTAGTACTTGTCTTTTTCTGCTACAATATTTATCAATTTAATTATTTTTTAATGAAATTTATATCAATTTAATTGAGCAAGGAGGAAACGATTCTTTCACATATTCTTCACTCTTGAATATCTAGAGAATATACAAGGAACTAATCCAATATACAACTACAAGTAAATGGAACTTTGAGAAGCAATGTTTCAAAGGCTCTTATTTGTTCTTCACATGGGCCGGTATTAAGAAACTTTGACATCGATTCCTTTTGGATGCAGGAATTGGGGGCGTCGAAAGTAAAAGTATTATGAGTAACTCTTAAACAAGGGACTAGGATGATAACTTGGTAAATGGAGAGGGGTCGACCATTCCCCTCATTTGTGGGATATCTAGCCTTCATTTTACGCTGCTACTGCTACCACCTCTACTATTGCATGCTTTCACTCATATGGCATCTCATTAATTTGAACAATCAAGAAAAATCTCATTAGATAGAGGATCAAAATCTGATGCTTGCAAGAACATTTCTTACATGCCCTTTATGCAAAAATCTTTCTTACCCGCCCTATCATGTAGATAAATGATATGGCCATTTCTAATTGTTAGATAAAGTGGTCTTGGTCAATATTGGTCACATGGTCATTTCTCTTGTAACTATTGTGTATGTGCTTGGACCTAGATTTTCAAAATTCTATTTTTCTACATAGAAAAATCTAATTAATTGGCCTCATGAAACTTAACATGTGAATGAGAACCTAGGGGTTTAGCTATTCACAAAATTTGGTTCCAAGTTCTATTTTGTTTCAACATAAAATGTCAAAAAAAAAAAAAATTTTAATTACAGAATGAAAGGTTGGAAGGCTACTCTTTTATGTAGGAGGTTTTGTTAAAATCAATTGCTTTATCTATGTTAAATTTTGTTGAGTCCCATTTTAAACTACTAAAATCTCATCATGATTCAATTAAAAAGGAAACTGCAAAATTCTTTTGGAGCAAAGGGAGTGAGAAGAACGGAATCTATTGGATTTCATGGGAAATATTGTGTAAATCCAAAAAAAATAGAGGCATTGGTTTAAGGGATCCTTTGTATGCAAAATCAAGCCCTATTGGCTAAACTTGCCTGGAGACTGGGTAATCGCCCATCTTGGGCTTGGAGAAATATTCTCAAAGGAAGGTAATTTATTCTTGACGGTCTCTTATGGAAAGTTGGCAACGGTTTTCGCATTAAAATTTGGAAGGACAGATGGATTCCTTTTTTAAAAGGTTTTCAGATTAAACACTCCAAGCCTCGAGCTTGCCCTCTTTCTTATATTACTGAACTTATAGATCATCAAAATCCGACTTGGAGAAAGGATCTCCCTAATCTCTATTTTCACTCTGAAGATATTGTTGAAATTCTTAAGATCCAGCTTAGTCTATTTCATAATGAAGATTCTTTTGGGGTGGCTTTAAGAATGGAATTTTATCCATCAAATCTACCTACCACTTTATTATCAATCTGCAGGAGGAGCAAGAGAAGGCCCTTCCTTCCTTATCTAAGTTGCAACAATGGAAACATATTCCAAGAAGAGATTTGAAAACAAATTTGGCACAGTAAATCTCTTCCAAAAATTAGATCTTTCGTCTGGAGAGCTTGTAATTCTGGTATAGGCGATGGTGAGAGATCTGGAATGAAATTTCTTACATGCCCTATCATGTGGATAAATGACATGACCATTTCTAATTGTTGGATAAAGAGGTCATGGTCAATATTGGTCAGAGTGTCATTTCTCCCGTAACTATTGTGTATGCTCACGGACTTAGATTTTTAAAATTTTATTTTTCTACATAGAAAAACCTAATTGGCCTGAAACTCAAGGGGTTTAGCTATTTACAAATTTTGGTTCCAAGACATATTTTGTTTCAACATAAAAAGACAAAAAAAAAATTTTAATTACAGTTTATTTAGCTGGGATTCATGTAGTCAGCCGGTCCCATTTAATTTGGGATAAGGCTGTGTTGAGTACCAGATTCATTGGATAAGAAGCATAAAGTTAGAATATAAAGTTGGGAGAGGTTCCCCACAATGTCAAATAGAGATACAAGAATTGATATACTCAATGGAGGATTCACAAGGGGAGTAGGGATCCGCATCGTCTCCTCCCAGTGGTCTGGGAGGACAGTGGCAATCTATCTTGGATGGTTGCCACGTGGTTCTCGATGAATCCGAGACCTATGTCCAAGTCGACACTCAGCCGACAAGCCAAGCCAACAAAGGGTGTCGGCTCGGACGTAGGTCTCGGATTCACCGAGAGTCACGTGGCAACCATCTGAGATAGGTTGTCACTGTCCTCCCAAAACCACTGGAAGAAGACGATGTAAATCCAAAGGAGCAGAGAGCCTGAATCATGTGAGAAATTATGGGAAAGAATTCCTATAGTGGCATTTTGATTTTTGTTGCTTTATACAGTCTAGTTCTGTAATTGCTCACACATACAAATGACACTTTCCTTCATGTATAGAGTCAATACATTGATTAACAATTTCTATAAACACTCCATGGATTCCTTCAATACAAGTTTAGGACCTTATCCCAACAACTAATATTCACCCCCTTTTTTTTTTTTTTCCCAAGACACATTATACCCTTAGAATTTAAATGACTCCCAATACCCCTAAGGCTAACACTCCTCTCCTTACAATGGATTGGGTCATCTTGGAATTATTTCGATCTGTGTCGTAATCTAGTAGCTGGAGTTCATCCGACACACATACCAATGATCGGAGAAGATTTTTTCCCACAGCAGTTTTTCCTTTCCAAATGATAAATTGTTTCATCCATACCTGCTTAAATTCCTCCCCACTGCACTGGGTGTGTCACCTCCATGGATTTCGATGGAGATGGCGATGGATGGAGATGGCAACAATTGAAATAACTAAGCTTACATATTTACAAAGACATCATTTCTATATCTATACGTTAGATGTGTAATTTGATTGCTGCTGCGATCTTTTCTCCCGACCCGCAAACCACTGAACCGTTCTTCTAGCGATTGGTATCCAAACCTTCCTTATCCTCTCGTCTTTCCCACTACGATGGACTGACTGTCTAATTCTGTTCTTCGCAATGTAATCTGCAGGAAATCTCGAGAAGCTAGTCTCCGACACGGATCTCGCCCCCGACGGAACCAATGGCCCCGGCAGATTAATCGGATTAGCTTCCGATCTCGAACCCAAAGCAGAAGTAGAAAGCGGCAAATTTGAATTCGAAAACGAATGGCTCATCTTGATCTTACTCTCGAACTCCCTCTTCCTCTCAATCTCCTCCTTAATCTTCATAATTTGCTGATCATTTGAGTTCGAGGAAGATCCATTATCGAATGATGCCATCGCAGAAGTGAATCGCTCGCTACTCGAAGCAGAAGAATCAAATCTCTTACTCGACATCACTCTCAACATCTCTGAATTCAACAGCATAAGATCAGAGGAATTGACGTCGCTCCATCTATTCTTGCAAACGACGTCGGAAACGATGATCATGTGCTTGAATTTATGCAGCAACTTACGATCATCATCATTTTCTTCATTGATGATTACTTGTTCTTCTTTTATTGGCAGCTCTTCCCCTTCATTGCCCCTTTCCATCTTCCGACGGCTGCTTCCTATGCTAAACTTGGAAGACAATATTCCCAATTTCTTATTATCATTGTCTTGCTCCCTATGGACAAAAAGCTCGAGATTAGATTCATCCACGAGATTCGAAGAGATTCTCAAACTATTGGAGTAGGTGAAGATGGTGAGATCCGACGGGTCGACCTTTTGCCTGCACAGGGGACAGCTAGAGTGATTTTCGAGCCAACGATCGACGCAGTCGATGTGGAAAGCGTGCTTACATTTGGGCACCAATCTCAAAATCTCGATATCTTCGAATTTGGAGAGACAGACGGCACACTCAAGCCCTTCTCTCGCTCCTTTCAAGGAAGAGAATCGGAAGAAAGGTAGTGACTCGATCACCGTCTTGTCAATTCCAGAGAAGCGAGAACTTGCGGTCCTGAGTTCTCCACTCCTACCTCCTAAACCAAAATCAAAACCAAAACCAAAGCGGTTTTCGTTTGCAACATCGGTGGTGAGGTCGTACGAGATAGCTCTACGACAGTATTTGGCATAAACGAGGAGGAGAAAGACCATAGCAAACATTATGGAGAGGACACCTATAACAATAGCAAGCCCTGGGCCTGTCAGCATGTTGCCGTTGCCGTTGCCGTTGCCGTTGCCGTTGTCGTTGATAGCCACGTTTCCCGAGGATGAAGATTGACCTTGCGTCTTGTCTATACAGAAGAAGAAGAAGAAGAAGAAGAAAAAGAAGAACAGAGGAACACAGAAAGACAACATCTCGCCTGCAATGGAAACATTCAAGTTTTAGAGTTTTATTTTGAACGAATTAAGTAAGTAACAAAATATAATTTAAGTAATAAATCCTTAGGACTGTCGGGGCCCACTTAGGGAAGAACTGGTCAGGCACCGTTTGCCGTCTTGCTGCCGTTTCGTAGCTTCTCTTTGGTTTTACATCGAGGGTTTTGTCGGAATTATATTTTAAGTTTGGTTTTTCCTTTCGGATTTGGTTGTCCTTTGGCTGCTACTGATGTCGTGATGTAAATGCTTATCTTCTACAATGGAAAGAGGAGGAGGGATTCCAATCTAAAGGCCTCCATACAATCCTATAATGTGAAATAAAATTTTGGGGTATGTAATTGTCTGACTGTATCTTATACGCTTTTGAATAAACCTGCCCTAGATAATAAAAGTCAATTTACTTTAGTAATATAAAAAGTCAAACATAATTGCCCATAGGTAGTCTCCACATAAATAATATGTCAAGTTGACTTCCACATTTTATACATTTAATTTTTATTATTATTATTTGTGCAAACCCACTAAGAAGATAAATTTTTTTTTTCCTACTAAACATCAGCAAATTCATTACAAGAATATACAAATGTAGAAGAACGAATAAACCAACAAACAAAAAGATCCAATTTCATCTTCGGTATTGCCATGTGTCCTCAAATTAAATAAAATAAAACCCATAAAAGAAATGAAAATTTATAAAAATTGGACTAGGTCCTCCGGAAAAAAAGGAGGTCCATAACCCTCTCCTAGGATAACTTAGAACCCATTTAGCTATGGATACAGTAAAATTAACTACAGAATATTTCTTTTCTTCTTTTTTTTTCTTTAATTTATAAATTAAAACTATATGCAGTGTTAACCAAAAAAAATAGAATAATAGAATGATTTAGAAAGAATACATTTCCATGGTCAGATTAGAATCCAATTAAAAACCCATGGGCTTTGTGTGAGCATAAATGACTCATGATATCCCTAGTTTAGTAAATAAGAAGATTCTCTCCTATCAAAAACAGAAAAAAAAAATAATAATAAGGAGATTCTATTTTGGATAAACAGAGGAATGGATTATTATGTTCGTCATTCAGTCACTCTTATTGTATGTAGATGGACGAAAAAAGAACAAGAAAATGCCCGAGCTGAACTTTCCATTTCTTTTCTTCTTTTTTTTCTTCAAAGAACTCCAATGTTGATATTTTTCTTTCTTAACAGTAGGCCTTAGATTTCAAACGGTTCAATGTCCGAAAAGTCATATATTAGTAAAACAACTTAATTTTCGTTGACTAAAGCTCTAATTCTTTCAACAATTACAACTCAGTTTCAACAATAGTTTTGGTTAGTATACCAGCATGCCATGACATGAATATCACATTCAACCAGTCTCCATCATCCGTTATTAACCAGCTATCTAATGATTTCAAAATAAACCAATCAATTTCACACTTAGTGCACACACCTCAAAAAAAAAAAAAAAAAAAAAATCTGATCAACAACCCTTTAACTGGTTTTTATGTTGAGGTCAATCAATTTTCCTACTAATAGTTCCAAAATTTCTTTGATTTCTCTTGATTGGGACCACAATAATAGGACACTAGGACTCTCCTAATTGCTTCCCCTCTAGAATATTAATTGATTCTTGAGTCATATAGCTGTAGATTCCACAAAGCAAATTGCATAAATCCCCACATATTCATGTAATAATGTCTTATCACGGTGTTTTGATGATTCGAAGGGAGATGGGGAGAAAAGATATTCATAGCTTAGGTTTCGTTTCACAAAACTCTATGTAATGATAGCATTTAATTGGAATAAGATTTGATTATTGTTGTTGTTAGTGTCATATCAAGATACTCGTTGATAAAAAAAAAGGGAAGCAATTAAGCAATTTAGAACCTACTTCAACTGTTTCAAATGAGCAATATCATTTGAGAACAGTGTCATCTCTTTTGACAACACCATCCACCTATGCATGTCATTCTAATCATAGTTGTTAAGGTGCCAAGATGATCCAAGACGTACCCAAGATGTTGTAAAGGTACATCTTAATTAGAGGATTATTAAAAGAAGAACGGGTTAGAGCATCAATTTTTATTGTTTTTTATACATATGTATGATTTAATGCATTATGGTGTATATATGTATTTTGTACATTTAATAAAAATACTACAAATGACATTTATTAAAAAAATATGTAAGCAAATAAAACATGGTGTATTACAATAAGGCAATCAACCAACCAACCAACCAACCAACCAACCACCCGCCCAACCGTATCTAACTCACCAGAACGCATAGGTGATACCAATACAACTATGATTCTAATTTTTAGAAACCTTCCCTTGTCATCAAAAGAGTGAGACAAGATAGTTCTTTATAACTGAAGCCTCTCGTCCGTCATCAACAAGGATGTTAGCTTCTGGCATATCATCATAATGAGAATCAGTTTAGGACTAAAAGCAGTGATCTCTTCTCATAGCTTTCCTCTTTGGAACAACAGGACAGCACCATATTCTCAAACTTAGATTTACAAAAGTAGTGCAAGGACCAGTTGCTGTGTTCTACGGCCTCCACACAATTGAAACAGTTATACGTATGGAGTAATGACTTGACATCCATTCTAGCAAGTGGTGTACCAACTAGGCTGTGTTTTCCAGGTAGCAATTCATATGACACTAAACTTACTTAGCTATCAAGCAAGATAAATACAGCGAAGTTCAATGTTACAGGGTTTTTTATATGGCACCCGGTTCTCAGAACCATGCAAGCTAGGGAAAAAAATGCAAGTATCGCAAGTACCAGTCAGCAATAAGTTTCAAGTTTCGAATAAGTTTGAATTATGTATATCATGGGTGTCGATCTCGATCACGTAGAGGGTTTAAAATTCTGTAAATTCTAATCCTAATATCTCTTAAGAAAATACTAGAGTGGTAGATGTAACCTATACTAGAGGAGAGTAAAAAATGCTGAATGACTCTACGCTTAAGACAAGCAATAGAGTTCATCTCAAATTCAAAACATTTCACTGTCCAACGTGAACAGAATGCTGGCACTTACGAGCACCAAAGGTTTGGAAGGCAGCGCCCACCATAGTAGGCTCAGCCCAGGCGAAAGACTACACAACAAGGACAGGCACAAATCCTTCTCTCTTCTCCAATCTTGAAGTAGAAATAGTTGATCCCGCTCTTCCATACTTTGGAAGATGTAGATCAGTCCTCTGTGTGCTGGATCTTGGGTCAGATTCAATGCCAGTAAAGATCGATGATGTAACGAAAAGCCTAACTCTCTATTTCAGGGGCAAATCCCCGTTGCGGCGACCAAAAAAAGAAATAAACACAGTAAATAATATCCTAGCAAATGCCACCATATCATAGTTCACAATTGCCCAAGACAGCTGTGGCATACCCAGTTTACAGCTGTTTATCCTCTTCTGTCTTTCCGTCATCTCAACCTCGCACCTAAGCATCACGACCCTAGGGATAGAGAGATCTTCAAGCTCTAAGGCTATCATGGGACTGCCAACATGGTTACATTTAACCGCTTACTGAGCGAGCTTCCACTTCAAAGTTATCTGATAAGGAACCAGCCAAAAGAGTAGCAACTGACGAAAGAACATTCCCTGGGAAAGAGATGAGGAAACAGTAATAAAGCTTGGGACTGGCATTAGCATTGGGAGGATCATCACTGGTTCTCTTCTAGGTCCGGGGAAGCAGTAGAGTAAACTACAGAATCACCACCAGCTTCTTGCTTACCACATCTGGCAGACTGAGGCAGTCCAGTGGATCCTACTCTGTCAATGGGAGAAGATAATTAGAGTGCTTTTTAGAGAGCAGAAGCAGCTGTGGTTGAGTACTGAAGCTGGGAAAAAAAACTACTAATTAACATCAAATTCGAGTTTGTATCAGATCGAAGAATCAAATTGAACGCGAAAAATTGGTTTAGCATAAAAATAAACTGAACATTAAAAAAAGGAATTGATTTAGTGGAAACGTAAATATAAGAAAACACCGGTATCATGCACAACATAAAAGTTAGACCAGCAATTCATTAAACCCTATGTTGGAGGTACAACACCCAACCCCCAAACCTGATCTATCTAGAGTGCTAATGGTCTGCTTAGGAGCACATGGAAATTTCTGCAAAGGCCTATGCAATGAATTCGAAAGAAAAAAGGAAAGAAGAGGAGGAAGGATAAGAAGGTCGATCAACCTGGTCTCAGACCTGCAACCTCACAAGCGGGAGGCAACTCAACTCAAACTTCTCATTCCATTTCAATTCTCTGAATTGAATATTGGATTATATGCATGCATATAAGAAGAAAAAGTCTCCTGCCCTAAAAACAGAAACTGACTCAACTAGAAACCCTCCATCTGTAACCTGTTACAAATTGGACACTAATACAGGAAACCAACAGGATAAGGAAATAAAATAATAAAAGAAACTAACAACCTATCTAGATCCTCCAACAATCCTGGTTTTAAGGAAACCAAAAATCTAGTCTTATGGGTTGGTTCAGGTAAGAAAAAGAATGGTTTACTGATGAACCTGACCACCAAACCGCAAGAAGACATATCTTTCTTTTCTTTCTGGCAGTGAACAGCCTCACAAGGTCTGTAAGCCCAACTCTAAGTTGCATTATTTAAACAAAAAATGTCCCAAACAACTAATTATGAGTGGAAGGGATAACTAGTTCCTGCTACTAATTAACAGAACAATGAAGCTAAATGATTACATTAGCCCACATCACAAATACTCGCTACTCAGGCATTTGATTTGAAGAAAATATATCCGGAACACATATATAGCAAGAAGACAATATGGTACAGAAAACAACATAGAGATGTCCTCATCATAAAATAAATCATTATTAAGCTGCAGGATTGCCATTTGGAAATGATTGTAAACCCGTGTTGTCCTCTGGGTTGTGTTGATCTGCACTGGCATGCTGAATAAACTCTTCCGGAGACATATGAGACCCATGGCAAGCACAGACTATCTTGATCTGGTTTCTGTTCCATCTGTAAGTCACACCAGATATTGTCCTACCATTTGGGCCCGGACCTGTGGTTGAAACCCATGGAAGATTGGGATAAGAACCACATCCACCAAATTTTACACCTGCAGCAATACCTGGCCTAATAGCTGAGCCTTCATATGAGAAACCATCCGTTATTGATTGGTTTGGAGCTTCCAATGACCTAAAGATCATTCCATTCCCCTTAACCACGTCTTCTGTCTGCAAGGAAGTGGCACCACCCTGTTCAGAAGCATGCTGTTTGCCACCCCCTTTAGCTGACTCAGATGTTTTCCCATCATATGGAGAAGCTTCTGATGAGCTATGAGAAGGCCCTTGAACAACAGCTGCATCAATGAAGGAAAAGGTGAAATCTGGAAAATCAAGCAGAAGCATGAACCTAAGCACGATATATATATGGAAAAGGTGAAATCTGGAAAATCAAGCAGAAGCATGAACCTAAGCACGATATATATATATTCTCAGAGTAAAATCAGCAGCAATTTAACTGCTTAGCAATGCTGAAACATTAGCAATAAAAAGCACTTTCCAGGGTTCTTGAACCATATACTAGTTTATTATCATGTAAAGTCGACCAATGAAACATAATAGAAATCAATCCCTCTTCTTCTGTGTTGGATGGTAGTGAAGCCAATCAGTCCATCCAGGCACTCTTATGCGCGCTAATGATTTCACGATGCTCTTCCATCCTAACTTTAAGAGTTAAACAAATTTGCTTATGGTTGTCATTCTTAATAGTAACATTGAGTTCCTCGGTGCAGGAGCAAGTCCTTGCAAGAGGTTGTGGGAGAGCTGAAGAGGCAGAAGCGTACAGCATTCTCTAGAGATTAAATTGGGCACACAAAGGTCTCTCTAGAGTCACTGTTCTCTCAGATGCAAAGTATATCGTGAGGAGTTAATGAGCGATGGGAGATTGAATAGTTTACTTTCAGACATTCAGTCTTCTAATTCTACATTGAACATTGATATCTTTTCATTTTGCGAACAAAGAGAGAAATAAGGTAGCTCATGATCTAACTTGCTTTAGGTACTCTTTAAATAAAGCTGTCTTGGGGACCGTTATGTATTGGCATGGTTAATATTTCTATTTTCTTATTGTTTACTTTAATTGTATTCTCGCAACCCCCCCCCCCCAAAAAAAGAATAATAATAATAATAATAATAATAATTAATTAATTAAATTGCAAACCTTGACCTAATGAATACCCTAGTATCCTCAGCCTTTTAACAATGTCATACCAACTAATTAACTCTATCAACAAGAACGAATAGTTTTCAAGGCATCCAAGCGGTTGGTCGCTTATTATATCATGCCTTGTTTTATTTGTTTATTTATTTTTATAATTAATGTCATTTTTAGCATTATTATTGGATGTATAAAGTACATATATACATCATAATGCATGGAATCATGCAGATGTATTAAAACAATAAAAATTGATGCACTAAACCCCCCCTCCCCTCCCCTTCTTTTGTATAAATCCCTTATTAAGATGTACCCTTACAATGCCTTGCCTACACCTAGGCACCTAGGCACCCAGGCACCAATCCAATGCCTAAGATCGCCCTGACGTCTTGACAACTATGCTCAAAATGTTGAAGAGCCATTCAATCACAACCAACTTCCTACATCATGTAAGAGATGCTGGGGCCATCAAGGATTCCCCTGTGACACATAACAGTCGTCCCTAAATTAATCCACAAGAGGGGGGAAATGAACTGATCATCATGGTTATGAAACATCCCCTTGTCTGGCTGCTCATACAATTTATCATACAGATTAGGCATTCTTCTAATGTCTAATATACCGTTCCTTATCCCTGAATAATGTCTCATATACCATTCCTTATCCCTGAACAAGTAAAAGCAAAAGCAGCGTAAAGGCATAGAAGAGACACTCAAATAATGGAAAAGATTATTAACCTTGTGAGATCTTTAATCCATCTTCTGACTTATCCGAATTCAAAGCCATACTGCCAGTACTCCTTCCAGCATAGGAAGGAGGGAACTGTTGAGTGTAAGGAACCACTCCCCAAGGCTGATCTGTGTCCAATATCGGAAGTTGTAATGGTGAATAACCAAAAGTCAATGGCATATTGGTAGGATTCATTGGCTGGCTGACTGGCCGCTCACTGTTTGCAGAAGGCATCATCTGCATCACACAAGATCCAGGAAACCCCGATGTGCTGGGAGGACCGGTCGAGTTAGGCACCTTCACAGGCAATGAATATGGCATGGTCATCACTGTGAGAGGTTGGAGAGAATATGGAATCCCGTATGGTAGTTTTCCAATATTAGGTTCATTTCCTGGTGGAACATTAGATTGCTTTTGCCCTTGTATATCTTTAGCACTTGAATCAGTAATCCCATATTTCTCTTTGGGAAACTCAGAGGAACCAGCACTACCCATGTACCTCTTTGAGCCATCTTCATGATGTGAACCCTGCCTCGAAGTTGAACCCTCAGCTTCAGACTCTGCCACATCCTCATTTTCAGCGGCTGAACCATCTTCAGTGGTGATTGAAACACGTGAAGTTTTAACCAAGGGGACGGCAGCCATTGAAGAATTCTTACCATGTGCATCACCATATTGAACATCTCTTTCATGTTTCTTTTGGTGATTTATCTCCTCAAATAACATTTTACGTTTGGTACCCGATTCAGTCCACAGCTTGCCCCCTATGTCATGTTGATCAGACTTTTCTCCCTCAACTTCAGCAGACCTATTAACATTTGGAGCCCAAAGTCCTCCATATCTGGGGAACTGTGCACTGTTGTTTCCAAGGAAATCCTTTGAAATACCTGCCTCTGAAGTGGTTGCAAGATTAGTGAAGAAATTATCGGGGGATTTCACCAAATCAATTTTCTGGGAATCATTATCTAAGTCCTGTTTCTGGGTGCCTGTATGAAAAAAGGTTTTCAAATCACCCACTACTTTGTTGTTAACAACTCCTTCCTCGGTCTTAATATCTGAAGAATTTCCATCTTTACTCTTCGATTTACTAACAGATCCACCACAAGAAAGACCCAAGCTTAGCTCTATCCCATCCTCATCCTCCATCATATGCAACCAAAGTATATTAAATATTTACTGTTTGGATGTTTCTTTTCTTTTTCCCCTATTAAACAAAAAGCAAGTCCCTCATAATGTTGATCCACAGCAAGGCCAAGAAGCCATCTTGAAATTGATGCCTAGAACAAAAATGTCTTTTTTCATAAGTAAAAACTAAATAAATAAATTACCAACATGAAAATTTAATCCAACAAGTTACACAAGAAGGTAGAACTTATTTGCAGAACTTACAAAAATCATATGAAAGATCAAACAAGCACACCAGAAAATCCAGGATTGGCAATAGGTAAGGAATGGCTATTTTGCAATTTTGGCCCCAAGATGTTACAAAAAAACAATAGTTTAGCATGATGGAAAAAGGGAGGGGAAAAAAAAAGAAACAAAGGGATGACCCCTATGTTAAACAAAATTTTGAAAAAGAAAGTATAAATTAATGAAGGTTTCATTATCAGAGTTGATGAAGTGTGTCAGCTTCCAGTATGAATTTGCTCTAATAAACATGGACTTCCTGAAAAGGCAAATAGGCAAGGAGAACAAGAAAAAAGAAGATAAGTAATCACTCTGTGCCAAAATTAAGTTTATAATCACGCGTTCATCCCGGTTTCATTAATAATAAGAAACCATAAAGATACCTCAACCACCACTAAGTTCTATGCTCCATATACCAAATTTTTCACTTTCAAAATCATTGAAAAATCCAGCATCAGCCACTTGAAGAAACTATCACATCTACCAAGCAATCCAGCATATGGATAATAACAATTCGAAGGATACGTTTCATAGAATAAAATCCAACAAACATGCACCCAGAAGCAATTTATTGGAACACGATGCGGGATTTTTTATTTTTTTCCCTGCAGGGGTGGAGGAAAAGGAATTCAAAGATCAACCCCGTGTCCAATTCATGCATGAAAACCTAGTTATCTCAACAATCAGAAAATAATGACATTAATGAATTCGGAAATCAAAGGTACATATTTACACACCAGCCAAACGAATACAAACTAAATTTATATACAGTAAGTATAAAACCAACCTAAAGTTCAACCTATAGGCATTCCAAAACCTCAAATAAAGAAGGCAAATATTGTACTCATTCAAATTCGAACAACAGACACTATCACTTTCTGAACCTACGAGGCATCGAGGCAAGGAATAAAATGAAAGACAAAAAGTGGAATAAAGAGGAACAAATAAATAACCTGAATGAGGCCGGCCCACGAACCCTAGAGAACGATCCCTTGCGCAGAGGGCCTGCGTAGTGGAAGAGAAAAAGAGGCAGAGGATAAGCGATAGGCTACATCTGCTAGTAGCAAATCTTGACTAAATCATCATCGAAGCACTGCACTGACTGAAAGTTTGAGGTAGTGGCTGAAATCCCTTGTTTTCTTCCATGGATGCCTTCCTTTCCTCTTCTCTGTCTTTCCCTTTTTTTTAATTTAAGCACGTGATTATAGTATTATATTATATTATATTAAAATTTAATCTCAATTGCCTTAGCATTTTCTATTCCATTTTCTTGAGTTTCAATAACTCTGACTCTCTGTGTTTAAACCCCTGCCGTTGATGAAAAGAACGACGAAGCAACACATGATCCGCATGTATAATAATACCTCCTCACAAACGAAACGTGATACATCCATGCAAACCACGTGTATAATTTCATATTTCTCAGCACAGACAATTAATTGCTTACGACAAACAAAAACCATGGAGGATTTGCAGGATTTTTCATCTTGAATTTCGGCAGCAGCAGCATCATCACATGGGCAGAAAGCACAGGTTCCCCCCACATGGTCACATCCAGGAATGTTTCTTTTCTCAGATGCGGCCTTCTCTCCCACAGAAAATAGAGAATGGGTCTTCTGCTAGCTTTCAACAGCCTTGGCTCCATCTTGCTTGGACTGCAATCGAGAATCTACATCCAAATACCAACCTCGTAGTAGTTGGATAGAGATAACAAGTGGCAATGCAGTCCGAAATTGGCGGAACTACTATTCCCTCAGAGTCGGCAGCTCTTGTTTGCTACCTAAACAAACGGATTCCACAACTAATTGAAGGTTTGATCGTCATTAGTGACATCAGATTATTTTATTTGAAATTTTGCTTTATCGATTGATTACAGGGATAATCGTAATAAGGAAATTTTTTTTGTAATCATTACAAAATATGTTATTATATAATTATGTAATTAATTTTAATTTATTTTATATTTAATTATGAATTTACACTTTAGTTTGTATTCAAATATAAATAAAAAATTTAAGTTGTTTATACAATTATTTATGGATATAAGAGTTTCTATTTTAGGTTTGAAAATTTATATTTCAATTCCCTTTATTTCCCTTGCAACCAAACTGAACCTTTATCCCTTGTTATTTGTCAATTAAAATGCAATCGCAATTTCAAACTGAACCTTTATGTTGTGCTATTTGCCACTTACAATGCAATTGGGTTTTTGATGTAAAACTGACACCATGATAAAGCAGCATAGGCTTCAATAATGCAATTCGACAAAAACAAATAAGTAGTTCTACTGAATTGTATTTTCGGACTAACCTGCACTTGCAAGAGAGATACTTCCCTTTAAAGAACCTGATCCCTTATAGTTTTCCTAAAGTCTATATGAATTACTCGAGATCTCTTCCATTTCCCATGTGAGATTAAGGCTTTGTTTGGTTGGAAAAAGAATTGAAAGAAAGAGAAGTGAAATTTTTATAATTTAAATGAAAACTTTTATAGTGATAAAACAATGGTTTTGTTTGGTTAAAAGGGGAATTAAAGGGAAAGGAAGTGAAATTTTTATACTTTAAATGGAAACTTTTGTAGTGGTAACACAATATGAATGTATAAAATGTAAAAATTATTTTACTTTTCTTAACCTATTTAGTAATGATACTTATAAAATGTAAAATTTATTTTCCTTTTAAAATGGGAGGGATTTGGACGCAAAGTGAAATGTAAGTTAATAACCAAATATAGAAAAAATTAGAATTAGTTAGATAGTAATGTAATAGCATGTGTTGTAATCATTACAAAAATTACCATTTAAAGTATAAAAGTTTCACTTCCCTTCCTTTTAATTCCCCTTTCAACCTAACAAAGCCAATATGATTGTATAAGATGTAAAATTATTTTACTTTTCTTAACATATTTAATAATGATACTTATAAGATTAAAATTTATTTCACTTCCAAATGGGAGGGATTTGGATGTAAAGTGAAGTGTAAGTTAATAATTAAATGTGAAATAATTTCGAATTAGTTAGATAGCAACGTGATAGCATGTGCTGTAATCATTACAAAAGTTTCCATTTAAAAGATAAAAATTTCACTTCCATTCTCTTTCAATTCCCTTCGCAATCAAACAAAACCTACAAAAATAGACTTACCTTGTTTAAAGCAAACACCAAGGGATTTTAGGTTTTAACCTCACCTCAGTACCAACATATTGAGAAAATCAATACAAAACAAAACAAACTTTTTATTTTAAAACTTGAATTAATAAAAAAAAATTGATAAACTACAACACCCCTGCTTCCTTCCTTTTGTCACCCCTTCGACAATAGTATATGTCAATGTTGAGGGAGATCAGCATGAACAATCGCTTAACATGCAAGTTATTGTATCTTTAATTAATCCTAATCGCATAAACCACAGGTAAAAGGAAGAAAAAAAATCTTGAATGAAACATTCGTCTATATAATAAGTATTCTGGTATGCTTTTCAGTTATTTTCACATATGGCTTGGTTTGTTTTATGGTAAAATTTTTCATACAAATCATATTTTGCGTGAAAAATTACCTCTATATAAAATGTTCCTACTTTTTTCAATGCATTTTATATCAAAACAAATAACAAAAAATTATATTTTACATAAACTTTTTCCTTTTGTCTCATTTTACATGAAAATAAACATGCCTATTGTGAGTATATTCTAAAAGACAAAGAACCAGAAAGCAACCTAGTCATGTGGAACTGATTCTCGATTATTAAGGACTTGTCGAAAAAAATCTTGAGGAGCTTGATCACAAGCAATATCAATGGATACTTAAATCTTAAAGAACTTGTCGGAACACAGAGATCAATCAAAGATCATCTTAATCAATGTTACTTGATCAAGACAGAAGTAGGTCATGTTTTTACGGACCAGGATCCTTTATAGTGACTGCTGCCAAGTAACAGTGAAGATTCAGGCCATTGGGATCCTCACTACGGCTTGACAAAGTGAAGGTCCCTGCAGATGTTTTCACTCTCTGTAGTACATTGAACATGATTGGATACTAGTCTATCATTAGCACCAAGTACATTATTGAAGAGAAAAGCCCACTGTGATACTTCTGCATATGATTGGAGCCACATTGAGCTGATTTCTACCCCTCTCAGCCCTTTTTGTCTTGTGTGAGTATGGGTTGTTATCCCATGTTAACATAACAGAGGTGGTCGGGACACTAGGGAAATTGTAAAATAGGTAGATGGAATGAAGAGGGTGATCGAGCTTCTTCTACAGCGGCAGTATAAACTATTTTTATTTTTGCTAACTTGTGATGATGGATTAATGCACGTGAAACATACAATATTTGTGAAGTTATCTTTTTCGTTTCTTTTTTTTTTCCAACTTCAAAAGAGTATTGTTCTATTCAAAATGAATTTAAAAAGAAAAAAATTTCATCTCCACCCCAAAAATTATGTCAAATTAGATTTAACCCTATAAGTTTTCAGATTCTCATCTATCACCTAAAATTTTGTCACCATTAATCATAGAGACTCATCCGTTAGTAGAGTCCTATTAATTGATGATTTAAGCATTTTTTAAAAAATCTTAGGACAATAATACCCTTATTCTCAAGTAGAAAGATCATTTCACCCATGTTCAGCCATCATCCCCAACCCTCCTTCTCATCACCACCGGAACCCTACAAAAAGAGGGATTCTGGTCAAGGTTTGATCTGCAGGGAAGAAAATTGAGTGGTAATCAGTCTACCATCATGGATTGTAGGTGCCATAGATGGGAAAATCGATCACCTCACCAACACCTATAAGATGGGGCAATTCCTTACCCTATCACGAGCTCGAAGCTCAGCTAATTCGAATCTATGTTTCACAGGAAAAGCTTGCTCAACGTTCAAAGTCACTGGTAAGTTACACACCACCAAATCCGCTAGAAATAAGAAAGCGAACAGAACCAAGATCAGGAACCCGGTGTGAAGAAACGCCGGTGCTTCTTTGCTTTTCGCTCTCTCTCTCTCTCTCTCTCTCTCTCTCTCTCTCTCTCTCTCTCTCTCTCTCCCAACAACCCCACATGTATACTCCAAAATGGAACAAAGAATTCAGACGTGGCGATCGATAAGCGTGTCTTTCTGCATCTTCGAAGTACATAAATTCCCGTCACACCAAGAATAGAGAGTCAACATAGAAGACCGCAAAACCGCGAGAGAGAGAAGGGAGAGAGAATGGGAAAAAAAAAAGAAAGAGGTCTTCGGCAATAGACGATAAACAGAAGATTCAAAATCGGAGATCTAACAAATAAGGTAGGAATCCATCAAATGAACCCAACCCAGATCTATCCTTAGTGGTGACTGATACCCCAAGATTTCATGATTCCAATGTCCATTGATTCACTTTAGGTTTATGCTCTCCAATCTCTATGGCAAATTAGTAATAATCCATCAAACGAACCTAACCTAGTCAAGTACGATAAGAGTGATCACTCATCACCACAGATAGAGGCATCGCCATGAGCAAAAACACAACAACAGAGTAACGGAAAGAAAGAATGGCGGGGTAGAAGCAAGTTGCAAAGATGGAGATGGCGGAAAAGTTGCAGAACCATGAATTACCGCTAATGGAGCTCCATGAAACTGTAAAAAAGAAAATAGAGAAAAGAAATAGAGATGGAGGAGAAGTACAATGATGAGAAGAGAGAGATGTTTGAGTTGGATGATTTTGCGAGGTTGATGGAAGGGGATGGAAAGGAGGAGAGGACCATCATCCCTAATAAAATCAGGAAACAAAATTTTCAATTTCAAAGAAGAAGGTCAAATTAGTAATTTTATCTCAATTTAATGTCTTTTAGTTTCAAATAGAAAGGGTGGAAATGTCTAATCAC
This sequence comes from Protea cynaroides, assembly GCA_028583415.1. Taxonomy (NCBI): domain Eukaryota; kingdom Viridiplantae; phylum Streptophyta; class Magnoliopsida; order Proteales; family Proteaceae; genus Protea; species Protea cynaroides. The sequence goes on along the minus strand of CM053276.1, from coordinate 116,048,423 downwards.
ATTTTAAGTCAAGTCCGTCAGTTAAGTGGGGGCAATTGAAGTTTCTGCAAACTAATGGATATCAGATCAATTTTGACATAGTTTTTTGGGTGTAGATGAAATTTTTTCATTTAAAAAATAAAAATAAGAAGACATGCCAAAAAAAAGTCTCTTAGATTGAAGACACGAAACAACTTGGTGGACCAGTGAACAACTCTAAAGGTGTTAGGCATGGTGGTGTGGTTGACATATTGTCGATACTTTAGATCAAGTTTGCCATAAACATTCTTTTTTTTTTTTTTTTTTTGCACATGTGACTATACTTGAAATGTGTGCTTCCCAAGGCTAAGAGAAATTAGGGTTGGATTGGGTGAGTCGTTCAATTTAAGTAGGAATTAGTTGTCGTTCAGCTATGTTTGGAAGCTAAGAAAAGAAAATAAAAAATAACAAAATTAACGATGAAACAATGGAGAATTTATATGTCTATTTTTCTCAATCATAAAAATAAATAATTTTTTTCCCTTCTCTTGTTTCCCAACATATTATTATTCCAATTTGGCCAATTCCAACCAATTTAAACTAGAAACGGTTTGTATTCCATGGAGATCAATCCGATGCTCATCTTAACTGTTAAAAGCCTCGCTGCCTCCTGTTGCAGTCGGAATACGAACAATCTCCACCCAACAAGTTGGATCTGCAAATAATGAGAGAAAAACAAGGGAGTTTCGGTTCTGGACCCTTCGGCCACTCTGATACCTAAATCACTACTCCAACAACAAGCAGATATATAAATCGGTATATGAGAATACGAGCTCCGAGTAGGTGGGGTTGTAGAGCGAGTTTGAGTGTAAAAATTTGATCCCCATACCTTCATAATCTATTATACTTATAGTAAGGCGTATTGGGTGGTTTAAAATCGGATTTACCCTTGAGTAGAATTATTCATCTGGTGATTATGTCGTATGTGTCGTCCGTTACTTTTAAGTAGAGTTACTTGTCCGACAGTTACATCGCACATGTTGACCATTACCCATTAAATGTGGTGCACTTTCGATCATGTGTGCTAGATAAGGGTAACGATTGTGAACTGCCTGAGCATACCTTTAAACCAGTCCGATGATGCGGAGGTTAGATGTTGACTTATTAGATCTTTGAGGTGGCGGATACTCCTACTTACATTTGTCAATCCCCATTTTCGATATCTCAGAAGTGTCATCGAGTCTCTCGTAAGCAACCCGATCCAACACCAATAACTAGTCAAAACTGTGTACATTAACACTAGGCCACAACTCATCCAACACATGAGAACCATAAATCAAGAATAGGAAAAAATTTCATCTAACCCCCAAAAACTATGTCAAATTCGATCTACTACCCAATGGTTTCCAGATATTCTAACCGGCCCCATTTAACTGACAGAATGGACTGAACATATGAGTAGACATTTCTATCCTTTCTATTTCAAACTTTAAAACATTAAAATGAGATAAAGTTACTAATTTGTCCTTTCTTTAAAATATTAAAATGAAACTTTAAAACATTAAAATAAAACATTGAGTTATGGGAATAGTTAAGAATTTCGACAGGAATATTTTGGATTTTAGCTAACCCGAAACGATACTGGGTATCGACCATAGTTTCAAATTTCGGCCGAAATCAGAAATTTCGGCCGAAATCAGAAATTTCGGCCGAAATCAGAAATTTCTGTCGAAATGTTTCGGTTTTTGGTCTATGTGAAACGAGATGTGCTCTCGGTACCAAAAATACAAAAATTCGGCTAAAATTTCAATTTCAACCATATTTTCGGTCAAAAAATATGGTCGAAACTCGGTAACATGCTCTGGGTAAAATAAGATGTGAAACCCATCTCTAGAAAATGATTTCACTAGATATAGACCATGATGAGATTTACAGGGAGGACACACGTTCTATAGCTCTCCTCTGCCTTCTTGTCCTCTGCTTCATCACTGCATACTCTGTCTCTTCTACTTCCCTCTACTACGACGAGCAGGAATCTCTATATCAAGTGTTGGATTCAATCAACTCCGGCATCGATTGGCGATCTCTCTTCCCTGACGACCTCTGCAACTCAGCTCCTCATGGCATCGTCTGTGACTATTTCTCAGACGAAAACGGTACCATTACGCCTCACATCACAGAGCTCAACTTCGGTTACGTTTCAGATTTCTCTCCTAACCCTCCTTGCACTTTTAATTCCATGCTTTCCCCTCGACTCTCCTCCTTCATCTATCTCCGCAAGCTTTTCTTCTATAGATGTTTCACAGAAACCCAGGTTTCTTTCCCTGGGTTCCTCTCAACCTTGGGTTCTACCTTAGAAGAACTTGTGTTCATCGAAAATTCATCTATGGTCGGGACTCTGACTGAAAAGCTCAGCAATTTCAGGCATCTCAGGAGGTTTATTCTCACCGGAACTAGCGTTTCTGGAGAAATCATGAATTCAGCTCCTCTGATTTTCCAACAAAAATTGCAGGGAACACCTTCAGCAATGACAGATACTCATCTGTCGGTCGAGCAATCGTGACTTCAGCTGCCAATGACACTTCCACCAAGTACCGATTTCCTTCTACGATCACATCTAGGTATTCATAATCTCTAGTTAGAAATCGCCCAATTTTCTCCCATTTCGATTTGCAGAGACCTGCATCAAGACCTCTCTGGCTTAATCGACTCATCAACGAACGTTTCAGACTCGGTAACGAATCCGTTCCGAGAGATTTGATAGCTATTCTCAGGTACAAAACAAGTGCTTCTTCATCTTCCTTCAAACAAAACCATTCTCTGCAACTCACCGCCGTTGGTTTTAGGTGAATGTGTTTTTTAGTTTGGGGGCATTACGGTCTTTTATCTTTAGAATAAGGGCAATATTGTCCTAATATTTGCAACTAACGGAACTCTACTAACGGGTGGGGTCTCTTTGACTAACGGTGGAAAAATTTTGGGAGGTAGATGAGACATTTGGAAATTTTTTAGGTGGTAGATGAGACTTTTGAAATTATTAGGGGTTAGATCGAATTTGACATAGTTTTTGGGGGTTAGATGAAATTTTTTCATCAAGAATAATAAAGACTAATGGAAGCATATAATAAAACAAGTCGAGGTTCTAATGATAATAAATAATTTTAAAAGTTTTACATTATCTCATCAAAATATAATTAAATAAAACAAACCATAAATCCAATATATAAAATCCAAAACCCCACGATCATGGTCATCTAGAAGTCGCTTTATATACTAAACTAGACACTTGCGTCTACTCGAAGACGCATGTGTAGCACTCGCATGTGCTCCCGTAGACGTCTTCCTCCATTACAGTCCCATCCAAATGAACTCCACATATTCAGCCGTCGTGGTACTTGCAACATCTAAAAAGAAATATGTACATGGGGTGAACTCACCACCACAAGCTTAGTGAGAGATAGAACAAGTAAGCAAGCAAAAAATGCTTGAGATTATATCATTCATGGGTCTAGTAATGATGCAATGTGTTAAGATAGAGAACTGCCACACCAGAGGGGACAGAAACTCCCATATGTGAGGAGGGAGTAGGCACTCACTCGGTTACACCGTTGCATCTAACACCTACCTCCCAACCAAGTATGTTCCCTTTGGTGATATGAACCAAGATGTTGTTGTCCCTGACCATCTCCTGGTTTTCCTTATCTACAAACCTATACCAGTACATAATCCCTTACTGGTTAAGGTTGCAGAACACAGGGACCTATCATTAACCAATCCTAACATGTCAATCAATGCTATTATGTTCGTACCCCAATAGGGATCTGTCCGATCCTCCCCCTTGGAATTGTCCGATACATATCTCCCGAACATCGGATCTGCCCCCTGGATATAGTCTCCCCCACCCCCCCCCCCGCCCTAGGATACTGAAAATGCAAAGCAGTGGTCACATAATACCCACGGATCCCCTCCACTCGGTCACGTGATGCCACATGGCATAACCAAACATCATACAACCACAACAAAATAATACAATTTGCAAATTCATGAGCAGTTATCATAATTGGATGACATGTTATACACACAAGATGCAATACAGACATGCAGGGTTCATTAGAAATATTTTGTAAAATAAAGTCAAAATCTATACCTCACCTGTTAGGTGAGATCTACTCGCTCTCTGAACGTCAGAGGCATGTCCTTGCATGCTCACGTTGCACTTGTAGTTAAAGTTCCAGTTATTAATATTTAGGCTCATCCTAGTTAGGTTTTACTATCCCTACACGTACCTAAGTATGATCATTAGTCAAGAAGGGTGGGTTGGTAGCTCATAAGTGGGTTATGAGATCCCCCACCCTTTGCTGGGTTTGTCCGACTGTAGGGGCTCCAGTGGCATCCTGTGGCTGGACCCTCAATCAGACACAGCCTAGACCCTTTCTAGGGTAGTCCGGCTACAGGTCTAGTCGCAATAGTCGTCTGATTAGACCATTCTTGAGACCCCTCTGGGGTTGTCCGGCTGCAAGTCCGGTCGCAACGGTGGTGCAACCGGACACCCCCCAAGAGGTATCACTGGCTTGCAACACTGTCCGACTGCACGAAATATGTAATCGGACATGTAGCTGGAGATCCTCCGACTGTGTCCTCAACCTCGATCTCAAATTGGTGTTCCTTTGTCAGGCTGTGGTTATTCTCTTTCTAAGTCTCACTACAAGTAGGGTTCCACACTCGTTACCAGTCCTACATCTTTCGCCTAGGCTTTCCATAGTTAATGCAATTCCCACACGACGGTTGGTTGTCCAGGTTTCCGTTGAAACTGATCAGCAGTGGTCGAACGTGCATGTAGTCATTAATGGCTACCAGAGGTTCCCTCCCCATAGCCCTAATCTACTTCAATAATGAAAAGGATTAACGCCCATACCTATTAGTTTCGTTTGAAGGTACGAGCAATCCTGGACGAGTACTAGCAAGACTTCGTTGTCTCCCCTTCTGGCTCTGCTCTCCCCTTGGCAATTCTCCCCTTGTGCTATGGACATGTTAGATTGTTTTGGGAGAGTTTTGATTTGTTGTGCATAGAGTGAAGGAAAAAGAGAATCCTAGAGGAACTGGAGTCTCCCACTCTAGTTGTATCTCTTACTCATTGGGGGATGAGGGTCCATATGACAAGTGTCTAGTTGAACACGCAGTAGGAGTCACTCCCTCCTTTAGTGGGAGAGGTAAAGTGTGGCATGGGCCCCACACTAACCGACTTTAAGACATTACTATTGTGCATTCTCCAAAGTCCAACCTCTAAGCAGAAAGAGATGGTTTAGACTTTAGATTAGGAAAATCGTGACATTGAACGGCTCAGATATCGTGTGATTTTCCAAAACATCACAATCGGTGGTGAGATGAATAACTAGCATCAATCTTCCTATAGGTCAGATTAAAATCGGTCCGGAGCAGGAAGAAATTCATCCGAGTCAGAAGACCCCTGTGTTCGACTATCCCTTCTTAAACCCCAACGTTCAGATTCATTCAACAATGCTACAAATAGCCAACTTCAGACTTTTTTTCTCTCCAAATCGTTCAGCTCCTCGTCTCCTCTCCTTCAAAGCTGCTCTTTCTACTCCTCTTCTCTGCAAACAAAAGCCCCCTCACAAGCCTGCCTCTTTCATCACTGTCTTATCGTCGTCAGCCCGAAGACAACGGAAAGCTTATCCTCCACCTCCTCCTAGGAATAAAAGCAACAGCACTCTCAGAGAAGTCAAAACCAAGGAGAATTCAATGAAGGAGGATAAGTCCATTGGGTTCAATAAGAGAAGAGCTGAAGGGAGAGATAAGAACGACAAGCCCAAGGACCTCCAGTTGAAGGCCCGGAAACTGAATCCCGTGAACACTATCTCTTATGTTCAGGTAAAATGTTATCTTCCTCTTGGTCGTTACTGTTGATTGTACAATGATTTTTTATGTTTATTCTGAACAAAATATTTGTTTGGTATCTTGGAATATGGACATTGGGTTACTGAGTCAAAACGCTTATTTTCTGAGGTTTGTTGTGCAGATTTTGGGAACTGGAATGGATACACAAGACACTTCGCCATCAGTTTTATTGTTCTTTGACAAGCAGAGATTTATATTTAATGCCGGTGAGGTATGTGGGGGACTATTTGCTGGAAGAACATATTCTATTGATTCATTTGGTGCGTATAGCTATTAGGATTTAGTTACAAAATTAAAACTATTTATCTATTTTTGTGTTTCCATAATTATTTTTTCGTGAAGTTTGACTAAACTAGTAACTCACTGCGCGCTCTTTTCCTTAGTCTGTATATGAATTGCTCAGCATTCTTAGCTACAGCCATGCTTATTGGTATTTTTCAGAACTTACTCACAAAAAAACTAGGAAATTTTTTTTGAATGGGAGATATAATTCCTTTTATATGCATGGTTAGGTCCACAGTTATCCTCCTCTTGTTTCATCTTATCATTTTAAAATCCTTAAGTAAATACTGGGTTATATGAAAAGTGATGATAATGCTGATTTTTATAGTTACACTTACCGATCTCATTCTTCAAGTTTATTAAGCAATACTAAGCAGTATATGGGTGTATAAGAGGAAAAGGATCTGATTTCAATGGGAAGTTCTCGCTGAAATTTGTTCTCATATTTTAATATCGCAACATGGAATCGATGGGGCATATTTACAGGAGGTTATGCTGACTTCAATTCATTGGATATCATAGTGCAGGGACCTCTTGAACTCATAAGATGGAGATTTGCAAAAAGAAAAGGCCTTGAGTCCTCTCAGTTGACTTGATTCCCAGAAAGGATGTGTCATAAAAATCCATGCTGTTTCCTTGTTTCTAATAATTCAGCAGAAATAAAACAAAAGAGACTCACAGTAGATATCTTTCTTCTCAGACCTCTGGCCATCCATGGATCAATTAAGGATGCGAACTCAAAAGGTTGCCTAACAGATTCCAAAACATCATGCCAAATTAGGTCCTGATGTCATAAAAGGAAAAAGGAGCAAAAAGTGATTTATAGATTCAGTGACTACCTTATACTACCCTCTGGGGGATACAAACACCCCCTTGAGCTGTGGAATTCTCCACATGACGAAGAAAACATATGACATACTAGATAGAGTGGAATGTAATAGAAGAATTCCTCAATTGACTAACCAGAACACAGAAGAAAATCTTTGGCTGTCTCAATTAGAGTACATGCCTCCTCTTAGGTTCTCTGCTCCCTTTACTTTTTGCATTGATTACAAGTCTTATTGCTGGGTGTTAGAAACTATTAATATAGTCAAGTGATAAGAGAAAAGACCTAGGCTTGTGTGGGTTAGTAATCCTTATAGCACTCTAACCGCTAAAAACTTACTGTAAGACTTCTGAAATAACAGAAAATCCCATGGTAATTACAATTATGCCTAGCAGCATGGTGCTTCCGGCTGTGGTTTCTTGAAAGAAACAGAATGACCCTTAAGAGAAAGCAGAAACTGCATATGTGATGCCATCAAAGCTGATGAAAGAGGGGTTTTTTTTTTTTTTATTTTTTTTATCTTTTTTTGTGTGTGTGTGGTGGGGCGCACTCCATCACATAAGAATTATGGATCAAAGTGCAAGTGATAATTGTAGAAACTGGAATATATATATATATATATATATATATATATATATATATATATATATATTATCTTTTTGTACAGCCCTATCTGTGGGCCTCTAAATTATAATGATCCTTTTACCCTTTTTTTTTTTTAATTAATCCCATAACCTCTCCCTTGAGTTACTAGTTTGTAGTGTTCTACTCATCTTCCTTAATGGAAGTTGATTCCCCACCCCCCAAAAAGCCAAAAAATAAGCATAATTGGAATATTACTCATTTTCTGGGTGGACTATGCTCCTGCTCATAAAATGATGCATGGAACTTCTTTGTAAGCTTCTTGAAGGGTTTCATTACTGAGTAACTTTTTTTTTTTTTTTTTTTCTTCAGGGTTTGCAACGTTTCTGCACGGAACATAAGATTAAATTATCAAAGGTATGAGATGAAGATAAGTTTTTCCCTCTTTTTTTTTATTTTTTATTTAAATTTAAATGGTCAATGAAATTTTATTAAAAAGGCAAGGTGTAATATGAGGAAGAAGCAAAGTTAAAGGGCATACCTAGTGCACAAGGCTCTCACTACTGTGGGGTCTGGGAGGGGTAGATGTACACAGCCTTACGCCCGCTTTGTGAGACGCTGTTTACTGATTTGAAACCGTGACCACTAGGTCACAATGGAGCAACCTTACCGTGGCGCTGAGGTCCGCCCTCTACCAGAAAGAAGCAAAGTTCCAGGGAAAAAAACATAACAAGGCAGCTCTCTTTAGCCAGCTCAGAGCTACTCATTTTTATCTGCATTTTAAGTTACTCCAGTTTCAAGTATTGATGATTTTTTTTGGGTCTTTTTTTTTTTTTGTTATTGTGGAAATGTACCCTGATGTCTATTGTCTTTTCAGATTGATCACATTTTTCTTTCTCGTGTATGCTCAGAAACTGCTGGTGGACTTCCAGGTTGGTGCCTTTCGAATCAGCCTTTGCTAACTTTATTTGTTTGTCTGTACACTGGATTTGATCCAGAAGAATCTTATGTCCCATGTAAGATTAATAAAAGCTAAAGTGCCTTGCGTGCATATATAGAAACATGTGACATAGAAATGTATAATTTCAGATGCTCAAATTATTTACACCCTAGTTTATATCTTGAGCTGGCTACAAGAAGAAATTATATGGAGCGTACTTACTTGCTGAGTTTTTCTGCCATAACTTACAGGTCTTCTATTGACTTTGGCTGGCATGGGAGAGGAAGGGATGTCTGTGAGTAATATCTATCTTGTTTCCCATTAGATAAAAAATCAACTTGAAATTTATAAAAAAAAGATAGTAAGTGAACAGGAAAACAAGAGAGAAAAAAGAAGTAAATGCACACAAATAACAGCCCCTCCAATATATATATATATATATATATATATATATATATATATATATATATATATAAGAAGAAAAAAGGAGAGAAAAAGTTCGGTAGAACCATAGAAGGGTAAGAAAATGATGACGATGGCTGAATCACTGAAATACTATACTTTTTGCTATTGCCATCCTGCTATGCTTAGTGAATTTTATTTATTTTTCCCAAGCTACTCCCTAAGCATGATGTATGCTATGCTCCACAAGCCATCTCTGTGATGTGTAGTATTGTTGTTTTGAAGGTCAACATTTGGGGTCCTTCTGATTTCAAATATTTGGTTGATGCAATGCGATCATTTATTCCAAATGCTGCCATGGTTCACACTCATAGTTTTGGAGCCGCACCTGCTGCTGATGGAGCTGCCTTGGCTGATCCAAGAAAGTTTGTAGACCCCATTGTTCTTGTTAACGATGAGGTTGTCAAGATATCAGCAATTCTTCTACAGCCAGGTTTCTTGGAAGCGCATCAACTAATGAAGGAAGAATCCTCCATGTTGAATTCTGCTGCTCTGGGCATAGAAGAGAAGAATCAGTTTTCAAATTCCCTTTTATTAAAGTCACAAGATCCCAATGGGAAAGCTCCACCAGTGCTGAAGCCTGGTGATATTTCTGTGGTTTATGTTTGTGAATTGCCTGAAATTAAAGGAAAGTTTGACCCTGCAAAAGCTGTTGCTCTTGGATTGAAAGCTGGTCCAAAATATCGTGAACTGCAACTTGGGCACTCAGTCATGTCAGATTATCAAAATATTATGGTGGGTTGAATGGAAAATCTTTGTTCATCGCACTCGTGATTTATATATTATGTGTCGTGTGTCCTTAAATTTACATGTGTGGACACCAAGGAAGGGCATGATCTGCAAATAAATGGCTGTTTAATCCATCTTTCTTATGTGGGTATCTATTATACCCTTTTTTCTAATACATTGCCTTATTTGTTGCATGGTTATGCAGGTTCATCCAAGCGATGTACTTGGTCCTTCAGTTCCAGGTCCTATTGTGCTGCTTGTCGATTGCCCTACAATGTCTCATTTGCAGGAGTTATTGTCTATAAAATCTCTCAGTAGCTATTATGTGGATGCTGTGAATCAAAACTTGAATACTGTTAAGTCTGTGAATTGTATAATTCACTTGGGCCCTTCATATATTACGACGACTCCTAAATACAAGAATTGGATGAAAAAATTTAGTGGGGCAAAGCATATCATGGCTGGACATGAAATGTGAGGTTTAGTTCTTCTTTCAAATATTGAATGACCCATTAGAATGTCTAACTTAATTGCTATTTCTTATTGGGTAGTAATTTTATTAGTACTTCTTTATGGTCTTTTGTTTACAGGAAGAACTTGGAAATTCCAGTTTTGAAATCTAGTGCTAGAATCACAGCACGACTTAATTACCTGTGTCCTCAGTTCTTCCCAGCTCCAGGTTTTTGGTCTCTTCTGAACCTAAAGAACTCCATGCCTGATTACATCACTTCATGTGAGGTTTGTCGGTTTTTCACAATTGCCTTCTACAAGAGATGCATAATTGATTACTAGATTGAATTATCTTATGTTGGGAGTTAGTTTTACAAATTCAAGACAGTTAAGCAAATCCATTTCTCATTTCCAGGTTTCTGTTCAAAAGCCTTGTGAAAGTGTTTCTGCCGAAAATTTACTAAAGGTATGGAAGGAATTAACTGTAAACACTTCTTCTGAGGGGTCATAGTTGTTTAATCTTTCAAAGAAGTTGCTCCAAGTTCGGTGTTTCTTGTTTCCTGCCCACACTCTTACCTGCCTTCCCCAGAAAAAGGTTTTTTGTAACTCCTTATTCAAGTTCATTGCCACTTTCATTATTTTGCATTAATCCATGGTTTAGAGTTGAAGATACCCCCCCCCCCCCCCTCTCTGACCTTGTTTCCTAACTTTTGTTTGGAACTGTAATGATGACCAGAAACATGACAGTAATGCTAAAATAACTGATCTCATTTGAATAATGAGAGAACTTACTAATAGCCCCATCTTTCCTGAAGTGCCAACCATTAGTTTTTAGCTAACAAGCTTTTGTCAGACCATTTCTTGTGGGGTTTATCCATTTTTCTATCCATTTCTCATCAGTTTCAGATTGTAGTGTGTCCTTTGCTGTTTTTAAATAGTTGTTTATTTTGTGCGATTAGTTAATTTTCACTCACTTTTCTTTTTAAATGATCCTCGTTTTACAGTTCCATTTGCGTCCTTATGCACAGCTTGGGTTGGATACTTCTGGGATCCCAAGCTTTTTGACTCCCACGGAAGTTGTCAATGAACTTCTCTCAGAAATTCCTGAGATTGGGATTGCTGCTGAACAAGTTAGCCAGATCTGGCAGGAGTTCAAAAAACATGAAAATGTTATACTTCCTATGTCGGATGATGATGCAGATATAATTCAAGAGCCTTGGATGAATGGGAATGCATTTACACCTGATATAAACTCAGGAAAACAGGGAGCAGGTGAATCCGAGGAGGAAAAGATCCCATGTTTACACAGTGCCAGCATAGATGAGAGTAAGCATATGTCCTATCTTCCTGCTTGTCTGGAGAATATAACAAGAGAAGACATGGAGATTGTTCTCTTGGGAACTGGTTCATCTCAGCCATCCAAATATCGAAATGTTAGTTCCATTTATATTAACCTTTTCTCAAAAGGAAGCCTACTCTTAGATTGTGGTGAGGGAACATTAGGGCAGCTGAAAAGGAGGTAAGTCCTTTTCTCGAAGTTTCATATGGTGCTGGTATTGCCTTTCTCCATTCCCATTTAATGTAGATCGTTTCTGTAATTCCTGGAACAGATTCGGCGTAAAGGGAGCTGATGATGCGGTGAGAAATTTAAGGTGTATTTGGATTTCTCATATCCATGCTGATCATCACACCGGTTTAGCAAGAATACTTGCTTTGCGACGGGAATTGTTAAGGGAGGTTCCTCATGAAACCTTGCTTGTAATTGGGCCGAAGCAGCTGAAGAGATTTCTGGATGCATACCAAAAACTTGAAGACCTAGATATGCAATTCCTTGATTGCAGACATACAATTGAGTCTACATGGGATGCTTTCAACGACAAAGTTGAATCAAGCAGGAATGACTTAACCCTGGGGAGTCCAATCAGTATTGACAATAAGACAGAAGGACAGGATGTAATGACTACTGAATCAAATTTATTTGCTAGAGGCAGTCGTATGCAGAGTTATTGGATAAGACCAGACAGTCCAGGTGACACTGGCATGGGTTTCCAAACCCTAATGAAACTGAAGAAAGTACTAAATGAAGCAGGTTTGGAGGCTTTGATCAGTGTACCTGTCGTGCATTGTCCACAGGCATTTGGTGTTGTCTTGAAGGCAATAGAAAGAATGAACAGTGTAGAAAAAAGAATACCAGGGTGGAAACTTGTCTACTCTGGTGATACTAGGCCCTGTCCGGAGCTGATAAATGCATCTCATGGAGCAACAATTCTTATACATGAGGCAAGTTTTATCTATTATTTACATACTTTTCTTTTTCCTCCTTTTGGGTGAGGTAATTTTCTGTTCTATAAAAAGCTCAATCAGATGTATATCAAGAAAGCCACAACTCTCAGTCAGGGCACTGGACAGTTGTGGAAAAAAAGAGTAGTTTGGAATTTAAAAACGTTACTTGTTTAAGATAAAAATCTCAATTTGTACTTAATGAAGACAAGGTGCCTCCTGATAGCATATCTTTGCTTCCAAGTTTCTTTAAGAATGTCACCCTTGAAGGTGTATGGTTATAAAAGGAAATGTTTATTGTCCAGTGGTGGGTTAAGAGAGAATGGGGGGGCTGTTCAGGGACTGTGAACAGTAACACATGAATAGTGCTTCAGAAAAAAGAGGAGAGAGAAGAGAGAAGGGAGAGAGAGGGAAGAGAGACGAGACACCAGTCTCAATATCAAAACAAACTAAATCTTAATCCATTACTCAAATCGTCAAGGGGAAGGGGATGATTACAAACTTTAAATAAAATAAGCAAACATATTTCTAATCAATAAACTTCCTAAGTGATAATCCAATAATATTAAAATAAGACTAAAATAGATAAAAGACTTCTAAAAACTATCTAATAAGATAAACTTCCTAACTAATAGCTAATGGAAGAAAAATGAAACTTCTCCCATGCATGGAATAAAGGAGGAGTCCTAAATGACTCAAAAAGTGAACCTTAACTAAACCTTACCGACTACTAATACTAAGACTCTAGTAAGAGCATGGGCCCACTACTAATTAAATATCTATATTCATATACCCCTTTAGACCCCCATTCTTGGGCTTTATAATTAAGCCCATTACAAAGAAAAAACCCAAAAAATATAACCCAACCCAACCTTGTACTAAATACTGGCCCAAATTTAAATCGGGCCTTAAAATTGGGCCTGCATTAAAGATGCTAAATGTGATGGTTAACTTTGCTTGATCTATTCACTGTTGCAGGCTACATTTGAGGATGGCATGATGGAGGAGGCGATTGCCAGGAACCACAGCACAACAATGGAAGCCATTGAAGTGGGAGCTTCTGCTGGCGTATATCGCATTATTCTTACGCATTTTAGCCAGAGATACCCAAAAATTCCAGTTTTTGATGAGTCTCACATGCATAGGACATGTGTTGCTTTCGACATGATGAGCATTAACTTGGCAGACTTACCTGTGCTTCCAAAAGTTCTTCCATACCTCAAACTACTCTTCAAGAATGAGATGATGGTTGATGAGTCTGATGAAACTGTCTGTCAAACCGCTTGAGGAAAATAGGTTCTATTTCTTTTAAAGAAAATTCTTCTTGTTGTTATCATTTATATGATTCAATGATATTTCTCTTTTTATCTTAAATGGAATGAAATTTTTTCCTACTTTCTCTATCCCTCCCCCCTCCCTCCTCCCCCCCAGAAAAAGTCAGGCCTCAGAATACGAATTGCACATTTTGGGTGGCAGATATGCTATATGCCTATCTGCTATATGCCTTGTGGACACATAGTCCATGCCATCTTTTATTCATGGGTTTAGTTTCTGTCCAAATAGAGTCACCATGTGGCAAAATGGTGCTGTGAACATTTGTTGAACAGTCAATATTTGAAAAACAGATTAGTTGGCTGATAAAGCATGAGGAGAACTCCAAATGTTCAATACTTAGTGGGCCATAGAATAATCTCTGATGAACTAACTAAAATCAATAAGGAATAATTTTTGAATGTTTATACAACTTATATTTATACAACTAAAGCAATAGGTTGTACATGGTGTTCAACTTTGCTTTTTTCTTCTCATTGTCTTTTGGGAATTCTCTTTTAGCGTGCACATGCATTTTTTTTTCCCGATTTTCTTTTATCCTTTCTCAATTCTCAACACATGGCTAGAAAATAGACCCAATGCCTTCTCTCTCCCACATGGGGTTCAAGGAAGCAGAGTTGAGCAAAACTCGCTGGAATTGGTTTGAACCCAAAAAAAAACACCCGAATTTTTGAATCAGGAATCAACCTGAATTGGAAAACAGATCCAGCTGATTCCAATCCGGTTTGACCAAAATCAGCGATCTGATTCAGATTCTTCAAAAGATGCTTTCCCGCTCTCTAAACTTCTTCACTCCTGCCTTCTATTCTCCCCTGCCCTTCAACCTCTGCTAAGACCTTTCTGTCACATCCTATCTCGGACACGATGCAGGCTTTCTACCAGAACCTGACTCCCCTTTTTTTTTCTCTCTCTCTCTCTCTAGCAATTTCCTCACACACGATGCAGGCTTTCTACCAGAACCAGACTCCTCTCTTCTCTCTCTCTCTCTAATAATTCCTCTCAGCAAGCCGCTCCCTTTCCTCTTCACCTCCCCTTTTCTTCATGTCCCTTCTCAAAACTTCTGTTTTGGCTGGAAATATTTCCCAGTTGGGGATGAATATTGTCCGGAGAGTTGCGGTGCCCATTGTTGGAGGCGTGTCATAGTTCAGAGTGCAGAAATTGGTGGCAGTGATGATGAATAAGGTGCAGTTTTGATTATTGGTAGTTAGTGGTGTTACAACTGTTTATGAAGTTTCCAGAAGTCACACGACACTCTGAGCCATCCATTTTCATGATTTTTCCTATTTAAACCATCTTATCTTGCTCAGAGTTGGGTGAGTGCACAGTAATGTAGAGTAATGGTACACATGTATGGACATACACTGAATGCATACTAATACAACGGGTATTTGATTGAATTAGATTTTGAAATTTGACACGTGGGTAATCTAGACCATGTTGTCTCTATACAATGGTCGGAATGGATACATTATCAGTCCACATAGCAGAATAGATGCCTTGTGAGGTTTGGAAGGGTAACAGACCCCGTGACAATAATATATCACCTTTGATTATTCTTCTTCTCAAAAGGAAAACATATATTAATGCACTTTGTTCGCTATTCTTGAAGAACACAAAAGAAAGCTTTATTAAGGCAATGTGCTCCAGTTGAATAATACTTAATGTAACACTGAAAGTTTCAGTTATTTGTTACTTTACTTAATTATAATTTACTTATACATGTAGAAAATCTTTTAAAATAGAGTTTGGGTTGCTAGTGCAATTTTCTGGTACATAAAATGTGTATTTAAATATGGTTGTATTGTCTATCAAATCTGTAAATTAAGCTTTGCCCAGTGGTCTTATTAAGGCAATGTGCTCCAGTTGGGTTACTGATTAAAGCTGCTATATAATAAATATTTTTTGATATGATATTATCTCCTTCAATTTGCTGCTGCTTGTAATTACTGTGCAATTCCATCACGATGTGCTGAACTATAAAAGAAGTGTAATGGTTATGTACTTATGTTGACTGTTATTATCTTTCCAAAGGCTTGCTTTCCTCCCCAATTGAACTTCTACTTATTTTCTCTAATTTCTTCTTTATCCCATGATTTTTTTTATGAAATGTCATATTCATATATATATATATATATATATATATATATATATATATATATATATATATATATATATCCTTACCTTTAGTAATGTTTCTATTCCTCTTGACTTTTTTCCCTCTCTTGACTTTACATACAAATAGAAACGAAGAGAAAGAAAATTCATTACAACGCCATATGCCGACCACCATTTCTCCATGCCTTAGTTACAATTAGAGGTTTGCTTTCAACTAGACCACATTGAATTCTTTTATTTATTCATTAAATTTTTTTTGTTATATATGAATAGTGAAGAATATATTAAAAGAGCAAAGAAGATACAAGGAAGAGCTTCCCCAATTAGAAAAGAACAAAAAGGGAAAATACGAGAATAATCAAACCTCGCTGGAATTCCTATCCACGTTGAATTGGAGGGGTAAATTCCAAGCAGTCGCTATAAACCTAATTCTTATAGTATCCGAATATGGTTTGTCAATGGGGATGATCTTCCTACAAACTTCAAGAACAGTGGAATCCCATTTTTGATTGAAGCTTCTTGATTTACCCGTCCACATCCTTAGATTGCTCTCCATCCAAATGTGGTAGAGGTCTACATTGAAGGCGAGCTTGCCCGACCTTATCACAAATTGATTTCCTTTGAAGAGTTTGGAAATCCATCTCCATTCTCTATCTAGCCTTGTACTAGAGGGCTAACATTGAAGAAGGGCTTTTTTCCAAAGATGGGAAGAGAAGAGGCATTAGAAGAAAAGATGAGGAATACCTTAAGAAGCCGACCAACGTAAACAACAACTAGCTTGGGAGCAAATCTGTGTCTAGTGAAGAAAGGATCTGGTTGGAAGGGAGCAGGTAAGAACTCTCCAACCTAGGAAGCTGTGACGAGGGATGAAGCCTTGTAATCATATGATGGCGAACCATGGGAATCTAGGAGCACATGATCTGACCAATTCCCATGTCGAAGATGCAGACAAGTGTCTTAATGATGAAGCCAACCACTTTACAAGATCTCCGGTCTCCCTATGCTTTCTAGAAATATCAGGAAGGGATGACCAAATTAGTGTAGGATTGATGTATGTGAAACAATTAAGAAAAAGAACTAAGAGAGAGAGAGAGAGAGAGAGAGAGAGAGAGAGAGAGAGAGAGAGAGAGGGAGAGGAGTTAATTGTCTTTTCCCCTCAATCCATGCTTTATTTATACAATATGAAAGGACTCTTAAAGAGAGTCAACATACAAAAGATAAAGTCCAAGTAGGAAACTCTAATAGAGTCCAAGTAGGAAAACGAGAAATAAAGAAAATAAACATCACCAACTAGGTGACACCTAGATGACTGAACTAAAATCTCAACAGTATGGAAATCCCAAGAGCGGGGTGAATTGGGGGATGCCATACAGTTAAGGGTGTCTAGTGATTTCTCTGAAGGGAACAAACTAAATTAATTAGCCAACGGTTTAGAGGATGTGAACAATAAAGCTAAAGAGAGACAGTGAGAAAGATAAATTGCACAACATAAAGCAAATCAAAACATAAGCAATTTATAGTGGTTCGGTAATCTTGCCTACATCTAGTCCCAAGTGCTACAACCACACTTGGCATTCCATTATCAATCTCTCCTTCAAGGGTAGAGATCAAACCTTTACATGTTGTTTCACAGACTCATAACCATTCCAAGTGTTTCCAGGCTCACACTCAAACCCAAGAGTTTGGTTAACTCTCAAACCATTATCGCTTTTTCCTTGGTGGCAATCACACCACAACATTGTTGGGGACACCTATTCCCCAAACTCTCTTTCAATGAAGAGAAAACAACAATGGCTCTAACCTCTAAGTAGTTGAATAGCAAATTTGAGCACAAATATAAATTATCTCTAGAGTAGATGGCTTTACATTTTGAAGCTCCTTTTGTGATTCCTCAATGCTCCAACCCAAAAGGACTTTAGATGATGTACAATGGAGGTCCCAAAAAGTCTCTTAAAGCTTTCCTTAAGTCTCCCATTTATAGGAGAGTATCCAACAGGAAAAAATGTGGCTGTTAGAGCTCACTACAGCTTTTTTCTGAGCATATCCGGTTAACTATTCGAAGAGGCCAGCTGTTCGTCTCCTCAATTTGACCATTATAAAACTAGCCGTTGGGTGTTTTTTCAGTATACAATAGTGACTGATCGACCGTCTAGATATGCCGGTCATTCGCCCTGTTATTGGGCTGAGGATTAAGATCTCAGGAAGTCCTGGACGATCTCAGGGTCGACTGCCTTTTGTCAAGTTCCTCTTGGTAAGCATTGTCGACCCACTTCTCCTTGCCTCAGGGAGGAGGACCCAAATAAGTCACGTCAAGTACCTCTCGGATTCCCTTCATCATTGGGGGGGTGACTACCAGTATTCGCCGTTGATCTTCCTTCTTTCAACATATGTGGGTTGCTATTCGAGGTACCAGCTACTGGCAGGCTTACACTTCCAGGGAGGGGGACTGTGGTTGGTAGAGGGGGGAAAAATTTCTGCATCAACAAGGGCTGGCATTCTGGCCGGAGGCCCATCGGCCATGGACGGGACGGATGACGGTGCACAACCAGAACTCTCTCAAGTCTTACCCTGATGAGTGCATACAATCGAATGTGTTAGCAAGAAGAAATTCACTATCAAGTCTAGCATGAAGTTTTGATATACGTGTTTAATTATAATTATAAAATATGTCTCTCTCTCTCTCTCTCTTATGCTGAAATCCTTTATTGAAGTGATTTTACAGGCTTATCTACTGTTGGTTTTCCTTGATCCCATGAGAGAAATGAGTTTATGGCATATGCATTGTGATACTTGCAGACCCATTGGAAAAATGTTTAAGATTCCCTTCTGCTATGGGCTTTCTTGGACTCTGTCTGAGAGATGATCATAAGACTCTGTGATCTCTGCCACCCTTGCTGGTCCATCAAGAAATGGCCCATCAAGAAAATTGGTTTAGGAATTATGTCTCTCACTCTCTCTCTAGAATACTTTCTCTTTTTGTCTCTCTATCTTATGTGAAGATGAATTTTGAGAAATAAAAGAGTAAAGAACTGTTGCACCTGAACCCACTTTCACATGGAATCTGGAACATAGTTGCCGGTAAATATTGAGGTCAGTCTTTTTCCAACAACACATCTCTGTAGACATTTTACATTTTCTATTTAGTTGTCCGAAAATTTTGTTTTCAATACCTCCTTTTAATTTTCATTCTACAAGCCTTTTACTCCATTAATTACAATGAACATGACACGAGTCCAGGTCTCTGAATTTAAATACAAACTAGAGTTGATTTGTGTGAAGTTTCTATGACTAAGCGAGTCAATTTATGCTTGGATTGGTCTAATGAATGGAAGCATTTCTGGACTCAGGTTAACACAGCTAATAAAATTTGACTTCAGTGACAGCTACTATGCAATTCCATTGAGGATGATCACTCTTGTTCTGCTTATGCTTGAAAAACTTGAGAGTTTGATTCAGTACCATTAATGAATAAGTCCCAGTTTTTTTTTTGATTAATTCCTGAAGCCTTTGTAAAACATCTGGGTTACGAAACAAACATAAAAATTAGCTTTAAAATTACTGCAATGTTGATATCATGCTTCATTATGTTTCCTTTTTGGGTTGCAGCCTGATGGTATTGTAATATTAAAAAAAAAAAAAAAAAAAAACCTTCAAAAGTTTTAGGTTCTTCTCTTTGGATTCTTTAGCTTTCTAACCAATGGGTCACAAATCTTGAGCAAATATATTGGGTTTTCTTTCTTCTTTTTTTTTCTTTTTTCTATTTTTTTTTTTGGGGGGGGGGGGGGGGGTGGGAAGTATTGCACAATTTCTTTTTTTATTATTAATATAGCTTTCCCTTTTGTGCACTACCTACCAGCGATTTCAGCATTGGACTGAGCTCATATACAATGTCATCTAAAACAGTTTGAACTACTCTTTGTTAAATAATTTGATCCTAAGTTTTCTTGAAGGAATTTGTTTTTGGATAAATTCTCCCCAAAAGAAGTTAGTTTCCTTCTTATTAGGAACTTCTTTGAATTTATAGTTTCTTTTTTATTTTTTTCTGGATGGATAAGCAGCGATAAAAGAATTATTAAATTGAAAAAAGAGACATACAAATAGTGACAACCATGACCAAAACAACTCAAACATGTTCAGAGGACCCCTGAAACAGAAGTAAACATCCACAACAGTGACAAAACAATGAGATTCCGGATCCCCTACTCAGGTAATGGAAGAGAATTCCATGAACACCAGCCTACTGTTTCTACTCCTTGCTTTGCAAGTTTGGATGCCACAGTATTGCCTGATATTGGCTGCCAACTGCATGAGCCTTCTCTCATAGTTCTCTAATAGAGTTAGTTATTCTCACCAATAGGACCAAGGTATGCTTTGAGGACATCTCCTGAAGATGATCTGATAATGATGCTTACTCCGTACGGCCCCAGATTGCCCATAGTTGAACCATCAAAGCTCAATTCCACCGTTACCACTGGTGTATGGTGTCATTCGGTTTTTTTAGATATCTCGAAGGGAGGTTTTCCACCAGGTCTTGCTTGCTAAGAGACAAGAATGCAAAAATGCCATCGAAGCTGGTTTAGTGAAACAGAATGACAAGCAGAATATAGTTGTTGTTACAGACAGAAGCACTAAACAAGATCTTCATAGTCAGCAAACTGAAAAAAGTAATTGTCATCGGTTTGCAAATAGGTGTGTTCCCTTTGTCTTAGTGATGAGGAATATATAATTCATCTATTTCCAGCTACCAAGTTGAAAGATTTACTGGGAAAGGTTAATTAATATATTGGGGAAGGAATTAAAACTGGAAATTGATTTGAAGGGCTTGAATATTATGATGCAGTTTCTCTCACTGAAAGCAAAGATTTGGCATTTCTTGTATGCTACAGTTTGTTGGTTGTTTTGGGAGTGAAACCAGAGAATTTTTTAGGGCACTTTACCCTTAATAGTTCCTGATTGTGAGGAGAATCGTACTCAGATTGTCCTCTAAGAGCTTACTGGGATCAGCAGTACTGAAATATAGAGGCTAAAGAATAGTATCATACCATCAGATTATGATTTATTTTTTGGATTAAATGATCAGAATATAGTCATAGGCTAGAGAAATCGAAAGTCCGTTTTGAATTAAAGTAAAGCTGAAGTCCCCCACACATTCTAGCAAACTATCTTTCAACCCCTTCCTCCATAAATTCCCTTTTCTGTTTTACATTAGTCCATTTATGCTCTTGTACATTGCTCTGGTTGAATGCTAGTAATTTCCATTTACCAAAAAAATAAAGAAAAGAAAAGAATGCTAGTAATTTTCCTATGGGTTTGTGGCTTATGCAAATTGGATCAGATTCATGCTCTAATGACTTGGGTAACTCTTTGTTTTTTGGATTGGTGATTTGTTTTGATAAGTTTTTAGTTTCTTAAATGATTTTATGGATAAAAGGAATTAAATCTAGCTAAGTGAATTTAGTTATGATTATTCATGAACATGAGAATTAAAAGAAACTTTTGCTGACCTCACAGAGATCATCTGAAATCTTGTATGGAATCCTAGACTGCTAGACATGGGAAAACCCTGTAAAATAGGTAGATGGTAAATAATATTTACAAACACATTATTGGACTTCGAAATCACAGAATCATAATGTTAGCATTTTTGTTAAGGTTCTGTTTGTTTTCAAGTAATCTGCAGAAAAGGAAAATCCTGAGAACAATACAGAAAACTGGAATTCATAATTTATACACAACTCAGGTACTAAAGAGTCAGGAATGGGTATGTTGACTGCAGAACTACTCTCTTTTCTTTTCAATTCCTCATTTGCAGTTTTCTTCCTCAGGCATGAGATCAGGGCCGGATACTGTTCGGAAAAAGCCAGTACTGGGATAATGACTCTGTCATTTCCTTTATCTAAAATTCTAAATGTCATGGGGTCTCTACAGGCCACCATGGCCCAGCTAGGATAGGAGGCCCAATCACAATCCATAATGGCACCTTCTTATATGCTTTTGCGATTTCATTGGGTTGACTACCAAATGACTGCTGAGCTGTGGGCAACCTACTCTACTTGTGATTAACTTATCACTGTCCATGTCCAGTGGGTGCATATATTAAAACAAGTTTGAAATATTATGGTGGGGTTCTCTATATGTATATTTATAACATGTAACATTTTTATAAAGAGTGGATATCTTCCACATTGCACAGAGAGATTCATGGGACTTTATAGCCGTCCATGGGGCATGGGACCTAGTGAACAGGTGTAGGACCTCACATGGACAGCGATGAGGTCCAATGAAGCTCTAAGTAATCGTTCTTTTAATTGTTTATTGTCTTATTCTCAAAAGTTTTTAAATTATGACAAAAAGGATTTTAAAAAAATGAAAGTGATATAATTATGTCATTGTTTGACCATCTTTTTTCGAATAGACTAATGAATGTTTGACATTTTTTTCGAATAGACTTATGAAATGGAAGAAATTTACCTTTAAGTTCTGTTTGTTTTGACATAAAATTTTACTGTATATTTTTATGTGTGACATTTTATATATAAAATATTTTTTAATATTTGTTTCTAATAGGTAAAAAAAAGATGAAGTTCCTTTTCCATTCCTCTTAAAGATCATTATATTTTACCTCTTAGAAATAAACATTGAAATTATTGTAAAATTTTTTGTCAAAACAAATGGAGCTTTATTAAAAAAAATTAATATTATACTAATAATGTAAAATTTTACTATAAAAGAACAAGATTAAAGTTAAGATGCTTTGATACCTAGGAAGTGTCAATAAGAAATCAATTCAAAACATATTTCCCAATTTTATCTATAGTCAAATTTGTGTGTCAACAGGAAAGTGGAGACACCTAATTGACTAGGGAAAAAGATCGTCTCCAGTCCGTCCAGCTGTCCAGTCGTGGACAGCTGGACGGACTGGATTTAAAGGACACGCCCCCCCATGTATTGGTATGCGTGTCCTTTTTAATCCAGTCCGCCTAGTCCACGACTGGACGACTGAACGGATTGGAGACGATCCAATTTCATTGATTAGATACTGAATCCGACATCTGACAACTCCAACTCAACTTCCAAGCATACCTCTATAATGGCTGAATGTTGGACCTTGCCTGTAACGCAGTATCCTGATTTTCTTCCTGAACCCACCTCTTGGCCATCTTGAAATCAAGACCCTCTACTTGTGCAATTGTGGAAACAATCTCCAATCCCATTCAGTGATATCCTTCCACACTCAGTAAACAGAAGTCCAAAAACCCAGTATCATGAATCAAAAAGGAAGAAAAAGATGAAATAATCGAATTTAATGATTTAACCCGGGTTTTAGTTCCCTTCTTTCTTCCATGCAGGGCATGAACTTTATCAATCTTTGGATTTCTGCATAGGAAAAAAAAGAAAAGATTCGGACCATTGGAGTGGAGCGTGGGTGGAAGAATTAAGTATGTAGATCCAGCAGAATACAAGACACAACTCTAATATTAATAGATTGTAAAAACTATATGGAGCCATCTAATTCCACAGTCAGTCCCTCCACATGCAGAATAATAGCAAAATCATGAAATGTGGAAAGTGAAAATTGAATTTATGTATTTCCGTCCGTATTTATCTTCCTTGAAATCTTGACTCTCTTTTTCCATATAAGATTTCAATATATATATATATAAAAAGAGAGAGAGATCTACCGACCAGCGGGAACCACCCATTGAGGATTATTTTACATTTCAAAAGGGTAGTTTCCACTAGAAACTTTTCTACCAAATACAATTTGTATTTAAATCCTCTTCTCCAAGAGAATCTGGAGGAGAGGTGGCGTCCCCTTTGAATGGATGACACCTGAGACTCGGGTGAATTCGAACCGACACTTTCTGTCGTTTCGATGTCGATTCTGATGGAGGACTAGGATCAGGTGTCGTTCATCCAATGGGGGTGCCACCTCTTCTCTAGATTCTCTTAGAGAAGAGGATGTGGATCCAAAACTTTCACTAGAAACATGATAGCATACGAGCGTGGTGCGTGTCGTGTGTCGTGTGGCGCGTGAACCCCACCAATACGGATTCAAATCGTATCTTCCCTAAGATTCGGTAGGAGGGAAGGCGGCCTGGATGGATGGCCGACACTTGGCTCTTGGGTGAATTCGAACCGTCCATCCAAATTGACGTCCCGATAAACTGAGCTAATAGAGATGTTTGAATTTACCCAAGAGTCAGGTATCGATCATCTATTCAGGCCACCGCCCCCTCCCGAATCTAGGGAGGAGTGGATGTGAATCCCTACCAATACAGGTACTTGGTCGGGATGGTTAATGCCTTGGTTAATGCCTTAATGGAGTGGCCCGGTGGTAGTCAAAACAGAAATAGTGAAATCGTTAACCACTGGATCTGGTCGGCGAGTGCGTGCATACGTGGAGTGAAAGGCGTAGCCGCGTAGGTGAGGGCTTTCTTGGTCCTCTCTGCCCCTCTGCCCCTCTGCCCCTCTGCCAGAACAACGTATCGCTTCTTATCCTCTACCCTTCCATTCTCTTTCGAATTCCTTCAAGTTCAGACTCTAGAACCTTCGAGATCGGAGCAATTAGGGTATCTAATTCATTTCTTGGTTCAATAAGCCTTACGAGTCTAGTACTTGATTTGGTGCCGTTGGCCTGGATAATTCTCTTCTTTCGATTTGTTGGTTTGTTCCTTCATCCAGAACCTCGACTCCGCATGATTCGATTCGTGGATCGGTGGGAAGACTAGGTTTGGCTTTTCAAATTACTCTTCAGGAGTTATATATTTTTATCGGTTACGTCGGTTTCTTGTTCCTATGCTGTTGCTTAGGTGATTCAATGCTTAGTGATTCTTTGTGAACGGACTTGGAGATTGGGAGAATTGGGCTTTTGGTGTGGTGACCATGGATTCGAGCAGAAGAGCTGTCGAGTCGTACTGGAGATCTCGCATGGTTGATGCCGCAACCTCCGATGAAGATAAGGTTACTCCTGTCTATAAATTAGAGGAAATTTGTCAACTGCTTCGATCTTCTCATTCCAGTATCGTGAAAGAAATTTCTGAATTCATCTTGAAACGGCTGGACCACAAGAACCCGATCGTCAAACAGAAGGTACAGGACTTTTTTCATTTCACCCCTCTTTTGCTTCTTATTTTTGTGTACTGTAGTATCTCCTACTTTGTGCAGTCGCCGGAATCTCAATAGCTGACCCTGGAACTCTTGGTAGTGTAACTTAGGAATTCTTCTAGTTTTAAAGACCGGAAACAAGATGCAAATTATGAAACGAAATTGTATGGCCGTACTTATGTTGTTAAATGGTAGTTCAGATTAAACATATAAGTCTAGGCAGGCAAGTAATAATAAATACCTGGAGAAGGAGCTTGGAGTTTTGTGGAATATGAATGTTTCTCTTAAGACGAGTTATTTCCAGCGTCCTGTATTGCAGAAGATGCTGATACCTATTGTCTTGGCATTGTTGTAGGCTCTGAGGCTGATCAAATATGCTGTGGGAAAATCTGGTGTGGAGTTCAGGAGGGAAATGCAACGCCATTCAGTGGCAGTTCGTCAGTTGTTTCATTACAAGGGCCAATTGGATCCATTGAAGGGAGATGCGCTTAATAAGGCTGTCCGTGACACAGCTCACGAGGCGATATCGGCAATTTTTTCTGAAGAGGAGAGCAGACCGGCACCAGCAGAAGATCTTAATAAGAGAATTCAAGGATTTGGGAATACAAACTTTGAGATGCCGTCAGAAGATAGGAAATCTTTTCTTAGCGAGGTTGTTGGTCTTGGAAGTGCTTCTATCAAACAGGGACTGAGTAGCATTACTGCGGCACATTCCGTAAAGAATAATGACAATGGGAGTTACAAGGGCCCAAATCTACGAAGGTCACTGACAACAGAAAATGATGATCCTGATAGATATGAGAGATTTGAGCATCAAAGTGAAACTCGGGCTTCTTCTGGAATCTCCAAAAATCCAGGTGGTGGACCATGGGGCCAGGAATCAAGAGGAAACATGAAGGAAACGACAAATGGGAGCTCTGGCTCAAGTTATTCAGGGAGCAAAACTCGTGAGGAAAGGCTACTAGAGACCATTGTCACACCTGGTGGTGTGCGCCTACAACCAACTCGTGATGCCATGCAGGCTTTCTTTGTCGAGGCCTCGAAGTTGGATGCAATGGTTCTAAGTCATGCTCTAGAATCAAAGCTTCAATCTCCCGTTTGGCAGGTGTCTTATGTGCAAAGCAACTGCTTTGTTTCCTCAAATTTGCTTTCTATCTTACAATTTGTTTATCAGAGTTGGAATAGCATGTTATGTATGTTGATCTTCTAAAGATTATTTGGATTAATTTTTTGTCAGGTCCGTATGAAGGCTGTGTGTGTCCTTGAGTCAGTCTTGAGGAAAAAGGATGATGCTCATTTTTCAACTGTAGCTACTATTTATTTTAGTGAAAACATAGATTCTGTGGTGGCATGTTCTGAATCTCCCCAAGCTTCTCTGAGGGAAAAAGCAAACAAGGTATATTTTTTTCTTGTGTAAATTTGTTACTTTCTAGATACTTTTGAGTTTTGTTGTCTTTCTTTTTGTGGCTAAAAATTTTAACATCACAAGTGCTAATTCCAAGCATCATTGGGTGAAACCTTCACACAGTCCTCACTGGGAAGAACCTGAAGGCCATTTGAGATATATATATATATATATATATATATATATATATATATGTATATGTCTTTGATAATGCTGGTCATGCAACACCATAGCAGACCACCATGTAGGACCTCAAGTTAACGGCCACATGCAGTCACAGAGAAGATAGTCCGCTGTCAATTACATATAACAGACTCTGTATGCTAGGTGGTTGCCTCGTTATGTATTGTAAGGATTCTTAAATCAAATGGTATGAACGTGTTGCTTTTTTGTAGGTGAATGTAGGATTAATTCTCCATGATGAAATGGTGATATTTGTACTCAGCCAGCTCTTGATGTTTTGCGGATGAACAATAGGCTGAGTGGTACACTCATATGTGGAAGGAAATTAATGCAGATAATGAAATTCCAACCCCACTTAGTTGTAGGGATAATACTTTGCTAGGGATTTGGATAGAGTTATAGGGTAGAGCAGTTATATCGAATAGGAATTAATAGAAAGCTGGTTTAGATATATCAGAGTAGATTGAAAACAGAAGCGGAAAACTCAGGAAAACTGAGAACAGAATTTAGGGAATGTAGGAGAAATTATGGATTTATTGGATTATTAATGGAGACTGAGATTTGATGGTAATTGACCATATGAAATCAAGTAACAAACTGTGAATTGAAATTAGAAAGAAAACTTGAAGTTATAGATTGAAAAGTAGCAGGATTAAGTAATTTCAAAAACTGAAACTAAAACTGAAAAATGGAGTTACTCCTGGCCTGTTGTGTCTTGTAGAATGTAAGGTATCTATCTTACGGTCAAGGAACCCATCAAATTTCTGGAATTCCATTTGGGGAACACCATGAAATCCGCACGGCATAATATTGAAGAAATCTCAAAGCTTTATTAATCAGATTTGTGTCCTTTATGGGGCTGCGTACTAGCCTATATATGAACTTACACCATGAAATCCACACAGCATAATATTGAAGAAACCTCAACTTATTAATTAGATTTGTATCCCTTACAGGTGTGCTTACAAACCTATATATAGAACTAGTAAGAATCTCAATTGGAATAGGAAAGCCTTGCCACTAAAGCTGTAAAAAAACAGGAGAACTCATTGCATTATTAGGACTTCCAAAAGCTGTAAAGAAATAAACTATCCTAAATCTACTTGGAAACTAAATTAAAAATTGAAAATAAAACTCCTAAGATAAAATAAGATGTATTCTTCTATTAATTACCCATATAATGAGTCCATAAAAAAACTGATGGACCATAAGTCTGATATATGTATGACCCATTCCAAGGATCATATGAGCTAAATAAGCCTATTATTTTGTGTTTTACCTGCATCTATTCTTTTTATCTGGCTTTTATACTGCAACTTGGCTCCCTCTGAATAGGAAGAACCGAAGAATAGATAGCTGGGGTTCTGGAAATGTATGGGAAGGTTGTGACTAATGCCTTTGCTCCAGTAGTCCAGTTTCATGAGGATGTTTTCTGTTTGAGGATAGGTTCACCAGTGAAATTTCTAACTTTAAGCATCTTCATTTAGTTTCTTTATTACTGTATAGATCACCTTTTTATTGATATCTCGTATTCGCCTTCACTTGCTCCTCCGCTTGCTGGGTCTCGGAGCTTTTTGTTCATACTTTTATGCTTTGAACTTTTGAACACATTCTAATGAATAGAAAAGGGATTGTCACATATCGTACAATTCATAGAGATGCTTTTGACAGCTGTGCTTATCATCAACATGTTTTACCCTTTTTTTAGTGCATAAATGTTTTTACCTTAAATGATGGTACACAATAGAATCTGTTCTCAGACTTAGATTATAAGTATGTTGGTTGAATCACCAGCATCAATTAGAATAAAGATATGCAATCTTTAGCTTATGGGTACCTTTTTGTGTGTGTGTGTTTTTTTTTTTTTTTTTGGGGGGGGGGTGGTTGTTTAAATTCTATATCAAGTGATAAATTGTTAGTTAATCTGAAATGCCTATTGGGAGACCTTGAGGTGGTTCCAATCAAGGTTCATAAATTGCTGAGTGAAAAGTAGTTTAGCTAGAATTTATTTGGAAGACTTAAGAGCTTTACAGATCTCTTGGAGTGGATTGATGAAGCCTATTTGATACCTTGTTTTACCCTTGTGACAAATGCAAGATGTAATGTTTTTGACTCCCAGAAAGGTGCAAGGCTTCTTTTTTTTACTTGGAATGCTGAAGTTTACCATGGCTGACTTGTCGCACCAATGAAGAGTCCAACAATTGCACAAAAGTATGAAGAATGAAAAGGAAGTTCCAAGATTTGAAACGTGAAACATGAAGGACAAAAACCAAGATTAAGAACCATTGGAGGCTGAGGCACTGCGCTGGCAATTGAGACCCAATAGAGGACCTCATTGATTTTAGGTTTGAATTTCAAATGCATTGGAAGGCACATCTTTAGGGAAGGAATTTTTTTTTTTGGTCTCATTTACTGCCCTCGAGGCCTTAACTAGCAAGGATGTACCACTGTACCAAAACCTGATTGGATTACTTCACCCCTTAAATGATGCTAAGAAATGCCTTAGTGAGAAACAGTGTTTAATTGATCTCTCTCAACCCATCCTTCGGCCAATCTCCATTCATAACTAGCAATGATGTACTGGCACCTGACTCGATCACATCGCCACTTCAATGATGCTAACAAACACCTAGTGAGAACTAGTGTTTAGTCGATCTCTCTCTAGCCATCCTTCAGCCAATCTCCATTCGCATATTTATTTTTAATTGCTTCTGATTTTCATCTTCTCTTTCGACTACTTTGACCATTTTATTATTTGAAGCATCATGTTTTAATTAAAGGATTGAGATCTAGGTATAGTGATGCAGATCAGAGGTACTCCTTAAAGTACCATCACAGGGGGAACCAGGATAAGCCCCAAATAAAAGCCTGATGTTCCACCTTGAACCAGCCTTGGTTCATCTGAACCAGTTTTTATTTAAGGCCAAGCCTTGCAGTTTTGGTGTTATCTGGTTCATTCAAAACCAGATCGCAGGGATTTAGATAGGACTCTATCTCAGTATTTTATTGTTTATTTATTTCCTTGTAAAGGCTGGAAACTTCCATATTACTTCCACCCTCCAGGTTTGTTAGAAGGCTAAGAGTCTTAATCAGGTTTATAAGTCTCTTATAGCTGAATGGGAATGATATTTTCTATTCTGTTTTAGTTATTTTATTTCATATTCTGTCAATGTTTGTTTTTGTTTTCTATTGGCTGTTTGTCCTGAAGCCAATATGATTCATTCTGTTGAGTTTCTACATATTGATGTAAGGCCATAGAGCCTCCCCCATGATTTTACTGATGAATAGTAATGTGGTCTCGGGTTCTGGAAACTGTACTTGGGGTAGCAACGAAAACCTTACTTGGGATCACAATGGCCCACCCAGACAATCGGATACTCAAGTAACAATAACAGTGGCCTAAATAGTAAATAAATCAAGTCTTTAAGAGTGAGTGGTAATTCTTGTATTTTCAGAAGCAAAGCAAGGCCTTAAAAGTGACTTAAGGAGATATAGGACTTATTAGGGGTTCTATGTAAAGGATTGAGTGTATTTTTTGGAAACAAAGGTAAAGATAGGACAAAACAGAATAAACTTAAAGGGCGGGGTTATTTTGTGAACAGAAACCATTATGTCTTCTTCCTCATTCACAAACCAAGTTCAAGACCAGTTCGAAGGTGGAAACCAGTTCCTGTTCTAAATTAGAGAACTCATCCTTGGAGTCTTGGGTCGGCTTGAAACTTTAAGAGAGTTGACAACTAATAGGCATGTTAGTCCTCAACTGAATATAACAACAACAAAGTCTTATCCCAACTAAATGGGGTCGGCTACATCGATTTTTGCCCTCGAATCAACTTTGTTCGAGGTCATACTTGAAACAAGACCTAAACTATGCATGTCTTTCCTCACCACCTCCCTAGAGTCATCTTAGGTCTGCCCCTAACTCTTTTAGATCCTTCGACTCCTATCAAATCATTACTCCATATTGGAGCATCTAAAGGCTTTCGTTGAACCTGGCCATACCATCTCAAACAACTTTCTTCTAGCGTATCATGTATTGACGCTACTCCCAAATCAGCTTTAATTAGAGATGTAAACGAATAGTCGAAAATCTGGATTCATTTGCATCCGTTTAGGGGAATCCGAATCCGATTGTTTGGATTTGGATGTAAATTCGGATAGTTGGATCGGATTCAGATAGTTGGATTGGATTCATATACAAATTCGGATGTCACCTAAACGAAGCAGATATAATTTTCTTTGTTTAGGTATCCGCGGACAATTTAGCCTTTTGGGTAATGAAGCATATAGCCTCAAAAATGTATTTCTTTGCCTTAAAAAATGAAATAAAATTATAAGATGTATTACTTTTCATTTGATTGATGTTTTTGTAAATTGTAAGATGACAAATTATGAGTTTTGTAAAATAAAATTGTAATTTTTTGTTTTTTTTTATTGTTATTATTGTATATACATTTCAAAAATAGTGTAGTGTATCCTTTTTAGATTCAAATTGGATTTTCACCAAATTTCTGGTTAAAAGTCAAATTCGAATTTTTTTTTATACATCCAATGGATTTTGGATCAGAATCGGATAGGGTAGTTGGTAAACGGATTCAAATTCGGATAGTGCTGTATACAATTTGAATTTGGCCCATTTACATCTCTAGCTCTAATACAAACATTCATTTCCTTGTCCTTCCTAGTTTTGCACACATCCGTTTTAATTTCCTCGTCTCAGCTACATTAAGTTTATCTATATGATGCTTGCCCAACATTCCGCACCATATATCATAGCTGGTTGAATGAGTATCTTATAAAATTTTCCTTTAAGTTTTAAAGGAATACTTTGATCACACAACATTCTAGACACACCTCTCTACTTCATCCATCATATTTTAATCTTCTGTGGAACATCATCCTCTACATCATCTTTTTTATTTTTTGTTGAGCCTAGATATCTAAAATAATCACTTTGCGGTATCTTCCTCTCATCAATTTTCAACACTTCTTTATCCGTCATTGTGTGGTTGAAATTACACACTATATACTCCATCTTCGTTCTACTTATCTTAAAATCTTTTGATTCCAATGTTGATCTCCATAACTCTAACTTGGCATTGATACCTGTTTTGTCTTATCCACCAAAACAATGCCATCAGCAAAAAGCATACATCAAAGGACTTAATCTTGAATATGTCTAGTTAAATCATCCATAATAAGGGCAAATAAAGGCTTAAAGATGATCCTTGATGTAATCCAATTGTAATCGGGATTTCACTACCTTGACCCCCTCGGTTCTCATACTAGTCACTTTATTATAATACATATCCTTGACTATGTCCATATATTTACTTGAAACACTTATTCTCTAGTGCTTTCCAGATTAAATCTTTAGGGACTTTGTCATAAGCTTTTTTTGGTCAATAAAGACCATATGGAGTTCCTTTATGCATTTTTTAAATCTTTCCATGAGTTTTCTAAGTAAGTAAATAGTTTTTGTTGTGGATCTCCTTGGCATAAAACCAAATTGGTTCTCCGTAATAGTATTTTCTTGTCTTAGGCGAGTTTCAATAACTCTCTCCCATAGTTTCATAGTATGACTCATTAGTTTTATGCCTTTGTAGTTATTGTAATTTTGAATATCACATTTATTTTTAAATTGGACCCACATTGTTTCTCCTCCATTCATATGGTATTTTACTTTTGCTCATAATTTTATCGAACGACTTGGTTAGCCAAGATACTCTGTAGATTCCTAGTCCGTTCCATTCTTCTATTGGGATCTCATATGGGCCTGGTGCTTTATCTATATTCATCCTCCTTGAAGCTTCTTTTGCTTTCGACACCCTAATTTTTCGTATATACTTATAACCTGTGGTGTCTTGATGGGTAATGCAGCATTCTGGGACACTATTACTTGAAGTGTCTTCATATAGTAGGTTGTAGAAATATTCATTTCATGTCTCTTCAATGTCTTCATCCCTTACTAGAACTCTACCATATGCTATTTTAATACATTTAACATGGTCTTAATCTCTACAATATGGCTACAATATTGTCAGAAATAACTCAAGCGGAAGTTTAGGTTTGAGAGCTGAAATTTGGGTTGTAAATCATAGCAGGGGACTTGGTTTGGGCTGAGGCTCATGGGATTGGGTTGCCTTGGGTAGGACTACTAGTACCCAGAATCTCGGGACAAACAGATTCAGCATGAAAGAGATCGATCAACTCTTTTTCAGGTTGGTAGGAAACTAGTAGCAGAATAGATGACTAAATAAAACAAGATAAATATAAATATTCGAAAAGGAAGAATATTGTTGCAACAGGAGGAGAGGGGAGAAGAAGAGAAAGAAGTACCTGAGAAGGTGAATTGATTGCAGGAGAGGAGAGAAGAAATCATACGGTGGCAGCAAGCTCATGCCAACTTAGTTCAAAATCAAAGCAATAATCCATTCAATTCCAAAAACTTAAGCGATGAGTACATCTCATATAAAAAGGAATAAAATCAAACTAATCCTAATCAAACTGTAAAACCCACATCAAAGACAACTCTAATTCTAACAGAAGAGTTGGAATCAAACTTCACTCACAACTATTAACTCCTACGTATCCATCTCTATGATAATTAAAAACTGAAATAAAAGTCAAATTACATAATTAACCCAATTAAAGAAATAAGTTCCCTAACTAAGCTACCAGCTACCTTTGGACCAAAAGACTGGGTTGACCCAGTTTCGTTTGGGCTAGGACCTTTAGGTCCGGCTGAATCGGTTTAACCAGTCTATTGCTCCTGTATCAAATTGATTTGGCCTTTGTCTCCATTGTTCTGTGTGATTCAGAATATTTTGCTGTAAGACGCAGTGACACATGAGATACTAAGTAAGGCTGGTGGGATTCATTCCAGGATCAAGTGAGAAGCTTGATCCATATCCTTCTACTTTCCATCTTCTTAGAATCCATCAAACCAGGTTAGTATTCAAATATTTTTGTTCTTTCCTGTGCTTATATTATTTGTTTGAATCTGGTTGTTTGATTTGAACTTCTGATTAGTTCTCTATTCTCTTAAATCATATCTGAAATTCTCTTAATGTTTGATCTTATAAGTCTAGTCTTTTTTGTTGTTTTCTGAGGATCCTTCTTCAACTAGGATTTTCTGATATCTTGAATTTTGAAATTGATTTCCACAATCTGTCTTCAAAGCATTCCATCGGTTCAGGGCTAAAGCTATTGCTGTTTTCAAAATCAGATCTTGCTACTGATTTCTTAGGTCCTATTTCAGTTCTGATTCTGGATACTTTGTTTTAAGATTCCTTTCAAGTTCTGATTTTCGGTATTCTGTACTACTGACTTAATTGAGTTTTTACTAGACTACTACCAATGGTTACTTATCCTGAATATTCTTTGCTGCTGTTCTTACGTTATTAAATTCCTGCCATTGATTCTAGTTCTTGAGTTTTCCTACCTCGAGCGAGATACTTCACTAACTTGGAATCTATCCGTTAGAATAGTCTCAGTTTTGATATCTTCCCCTTCATAAAGAAAGCACTCAACCGACTTCATAGCCAGATTCGAGTTTCTGATTTTCTGTCATTAAATTGGGTAGTTATCCATGTAACAAGGAAATGTGACATTTTTGGAAATCACAGACAAATCTATGTCATCCATTTTTACGGTGTTTTTAATCTAAGCTGTCTGTTCCCACTCATAGTTGGGAGAGTGCACAGTAATGGCTAGAGTACTGGTACACATGCATGGACCATAGTTGTCAAGGCGTCGCCTAGGCGTCCGGGCGGTTTGTACAGGCCTGGGCGCCAGGGCACCTTGTGTAAATGAGAAAGGCGGTCGCCCAGGGTGCCTGGGCGTCGCCTAGGTCGCCTTGGACGCCCAGAATGCCTGGGCGGTCGTCTTTTTCTCATATTTTTCCTTGATCTTTGAATTTTATTTAGGGGATTTATTAGGCCAGACAGGAACAACATTTATCAGGCAGTACTTATTTATGACTAATATCATTTAAGTAATTTAATAATTACTTAAGATATTATTCATAAATAAGCAAATACCCCCCTATTTGAATCCAATAAAAATAGTTTAAAATTCAAATTCTAGAAGGATAAAAAGTCAACCCCCCAGTTTAAGAACAAAAACCATATTTTTGGGTGCGAGGGCAATTTTCAACTTTTAAATGCTAGGTTTTTTTCTAAATATAAAAATTCTATAAATCTTATTATAATAAATCATCACTAAAAACCAAGAGTGCGCCAAAATAATCTTTTGTTTTGATGCCCAAAAAATAATTTACATTTAGACGACTTTAAACAGCATTCCCGTATTCCGAACAAGGTTTGACCAGAGTGTAACTTCTTCATTATAACTTGGATTCAAGCAATCTCGGATTTGTTGGAAAGCTGATTATGTTAGCTTTGCAACGAATTCGAGGTTGCTTGAATCCGAACTATATTAAAGGAGTTACGCTCCGATCAAATTCGTTAAAAGTACGCAAATGTTAGTCATGAATAATTGTTTACTTAACTCTAGACACAATCACAGGTCTTATTGTACATTAGTAAACTTGGGTCCACACCACATATTAATTAAGTTATGTCTTAAATGTTGATTATTTATGTAGAATGTTGCATATATATAAACATTAATATTTTAGAAATAAAAAAAATGCACTGGGAACGCCTTGGTCGCCTAGGCAACGCCTAGGCGGGCGCCTAGGCGCCCAGGATGGCCCCAAACGCCTTGGATCGCCTTGTCGTTTTGACAACTATGGCATGGACATACATGAGATGCATGCCGAAATACAAGGGGATATTTGATTGAATTAGACTATGAAATTTGTCACATGACTAATATAGACATGTCTTCTCTATCCAACAGTCATAATGAGGATCCTTTGAGCCCTCTTTGCTACAGGATCTCTAATCAGTCCAATACAAAAATCTGCAGAGAAAAGTAATAGAAAAAAATTCTTATCTAGGAAATCCGACCGTCAAAAATTGAAACTTGAGTTGAATGGCCTTTATAATAGTTATGAACACCCCTCCAAAGTTAAAGACGATCGGAACAAAACTGAAGAAGATATGAGGCCCCAAAGCTGGCTGGACCTGGTAGCGCCTGGTTCTGGACAGTGTTTTGGAGCTTTTTTGATCTGGTTTCAATTCAGCCACAGAACTTGAAGGAGTTTGTAGGAACAGTGTTGTCAGCCAAGGTATAGTAGACCTAGATTCAAGGAAGAACAAAAATTGCAAGGAAAGAGAAAAGAACAAGAGGTTGAGTCTCACAACCAGGTGAGGCTCAACCAGAAAATAATTGATTTTCAATTTTTCTGGAAAAGCTCTAAGGCTACCGCCAGCTTCTACTCCTCTTATTTATAATGAGAATCCTTACAATTAAAATAGGAAAAAGAGAAAACTACTAAAACTAAATCTCCTTATAACATCGGAAGATTTTAATACAATGGAAAGAAAACTTTCTAAATCTGAAAATAGGAAAGTAAATACTTGGTCTCCAAGTAATTGATACCTACTATCAATCTATCCTAAATATTAGGAAACAAACTAAACAATGAAATTAGGAAACCAACTTTTAGGAAAAAACTAACAAAAGAGTGAAAAATTCTGTTGCTGGTACTGTTCACGTGAACCGTACCGCGTGAACACTGTTCACGTGAACAGTGTGGGTTGGTCAGCCAATTGGGCCTGGCCCAATTTTGGAGGGTTCTTCTTTCGGCCCCTTCTGGAGTAGACTTGGACTGCATCAGAGGACATCATCTATCCCTGTGGCAGAATAGATGCTTTGTGATGGCTGTAAAAACAACAAACCCTTGTGATAATAATAATTCACCTATCAAATTTCTCTGAAATCTGCTTTCTTTACATGACCGTGGTTCTTTTTATTTCCTGGATTACTGAAACTTATCATCTTAGGTGGCTAGAAATCCATCATATAGTGAGAGTTTTGTTGTGGTTAACTGAAGA
This sequence comes from Protea cynaroides, assembly GCA_028583415.1. NCBI lineage: Eukaryota > Viridiplantae > Streptophyta > Magnoliopsida > Proteales > Proteaceae > Protea > Protea cynaroides. Next base: position 116,011,890 of record CM053276.1, on the reverse strand, counting down.
ACAACTTATAGTCATGCACTGAACTGTTTAGTTCCTGTTTTTGGAGGAAGAAGATTTCATCTCTCTCTCTCTCTCTCTCTCTCTCTCAGTTAAGAGTTACTCTTAGTTGTAGGTTGGCCAACTTTAAAAATGTTGCAGATGCTTCAGATCTAGAGGTTCTTCTTTGAAGGCTGGCAGCAGATCACTTGCGTCTACTGATTCATGGCTTAACCTTACCAGTGCCTTCCTTGGGAACTGTTCTGATCATTCAAATCTTGGAATCTATTTTACCTTCAAGTTATTTGTGTCACTGAGAAAGATGTAACCTGACCTTCAAAAATGCCATAACCCTAACCAGAGATTCCTGTTCAAATCAAGGATCTAATATAAAATTGATTCCTGATTTAGTGAACAACAAATGAAGCTGCTTTTTGTCATTCATGCTAGAAGTCATTCAGGGTATAAATCATTCTCTACAGGTTAGCCTTGTTTTATTTTTCAAAAAATTACCATTCAAACCACCTTAACCAAGTATCCTATGTTCACGGTGTTGGTAGAACACCCGACCCCCTCCCCTGCCCCATAGGCACCCCAAAAGAAAAGGTTATTCTTTTTCTTTTTTTCTTTTCTTGGTGAAAATCAATGGTTTAAGCTATTAATTTCTATATCTTATTGTAGTCTCATCCTTCTGTCATATAGGTAAGATGCCTAGTCTCACCAACAGTTGTGAATATTCCAAGTTACCTGTCCTGAAGAGTCCAGTTGTAATATTATTATTGTTCAGTTTGTAGAGTACTTTTTCTCTAATTTCCTCTATTTCCTCTAGTCTGTACTCACCAATACTTGAATTCCAGCGGTTGAAGGTAAGAAATGAAATCTTGCTTTGTCGGATCTGTCATTTCTGGGCACTTTCTCTAGGTTCTTCACTGATGTGCTATTTGATTAAGTAGATCATTCTGTCAGTTGAAATCCTATAACTTCTCTTCGCAAATCTTTGTAGTGAGTGCTTGCTTTATCTTAAGCTATGTGTAGGCACTTAGCTCTAACTTTTTTAATATGTAGTTGTCTTTTAATTCTATGTAATTAGCATGCATAATTTACTGATTTGTATTTAATAGGTCTTAAGCCTTCTGGATGGAGAACAAAATGCTAGAGCTGATCATCTTCCAGAAAATCCCTCAAGCATGAAAGACAAAGCTGCTACTGTTCAGATGCCTGACTTAATAGACACCGGCGATGCAGATGATTATACAGAAAAGCAGAGTGATCAAAGTGTTGCAGATCTGATGGCTTCAACCACCACTGTAACTGATGATCTGTTTGTAGATAATCTGTTTGACATAAGCTCCAGCCAACCAAAAAATGAAGAGAACGACCCATTTGCAGGTGTCTCATTTCACACAGCTGAGAATGCAGATCACGTCAGTGACCTATTTTCAGGGTTGACAGTTGATGAAAATCAGGTTACAAATGATACTCATTTGATAGTAAATAAAAACGGGTCAGAACTATTGGATATTTTTGGTCCCAGTGCTGAAGTTCTGCAGGAACCAATAAGCCATAAAAAAGATGTCAGTGAGATAATCGCTGGATTTTCTAGTAGTAATGGAAATATCCCTGATAACAAGCAGCAACTTAGCTTTTCTGAGGCATTTTCTGATCCTGTCCTTTCAAATTCCAGCATCCAATCGAGCCATCCGGTGTCAAATGATATTTTGAATGGTTTAGTTGGGTCTCAAATGGTTGGGATGAACCCAAATGCTATGTTTCCGTTGGGTCCTATGCAGTATGGTATGCCTCCAAACACCATGTTCAACCCAGCTTTTGCTTCACAACCAATAAATTATGGTGTGATGGGAAATTATATTGCACAACAGCAGCTTTTAGCAACAATGTCCAACTTCCAACAGCTTGGAAATCTGAGTGCTCAAGGAAATGTGGCTCTCGGGCGTGTTCCTGGCAATAGCGGGGAAGGAGGGTACTCTTCCGCCCTCCCTGATATTTTCCATCCGAATGTGCCAACCCAAGCTCAGAGTACATTGATGAACAACTCAAAGAAAGAAGACACAAAAGCGTTTGATTTCATCTCGGTAAGATTGATATGCATTCCCAACCCAAGTACGCTATATTACTGAAAGTTCTTAATATTGTTTCCGTATGGTGGCAACAAGGATATATATTCTAATGATAATTAACCAGGATCAGAAAGTAGGGAGGTTTTTTGTTTGAAAGGCTTGGTGTCCATTAAAACTTGGCTAGCTGGTATTTCTTTCTACTGAAACCATCTCAACAATATACGAGGATTACTTTTTGCACATTGTAGGTATTTTCCTAGTTATTATTACTTGCCCATAAATAAAACTTTACAGTAATGTAGTGAATCACCTGTTTATTTTTTGAATCATTTAGATTAATCTTCACATAATATAGTACTGGTGTTGGAACCAAACCTTTTTTAAAAAAATTCTTCCAATACTATATGTGGATGAGTCTAAAATGAAGTTATTTCTGTAGCCATGTTTTCAGAATATGGAAGACATGAGTCATTATTTGCTAACAGATATTTCTGTGCCTGGACATGCTGACGTACCCCATTTTACTGAAAGAGACCCAAGGCAGTTTTAGGTTCAGATTCTCAACATGATTACGGTTAGGATCGTATCCCATGTAGCTGGAATGACATTATTTTGAAAATTGGAAATATCCATACAACCAACTATAGGCTCATAATAAATAAATTGATCATCTTGTTTTCTCTCTAAGTTTATTTGGTCGGTAGATAATGTGCCTCATGTCCAGGTGCTGTTTATCTTGCAGGATCATTTGTCGGCAGCTCGAGGTACAAAGAGGATACTTTAAAAATCTATACAACCAATGCTTGACTGGTAAAGCCATCAACAACATGGTCAGCAGATCTGAGGAGGCTATATTGGGTCAACTTTCAACAGAGATGGTTAATATTCTTCTTCAATAATCAGTTTTTGATCCTCCAAAACATTACCAAGATGCTTGATCTTGCGGATTCTTTTTATGATCTTTCATGAAATTTGTACCATCATTTTAAGGAAACAGATCACAGCTGCATTTAGTGTTTGGGGTTTCTGGGGGGAAAAAAAGGTTTTTTTTTGGGGGAGGGGAGGGGGTGTGGGGATGAGATTTGTATTACAAAACGGAAGATTTAAGATGTGCAGATAGCTTTTCTTGATTAGCAGATTCTGTTTGTACAAGCGCCATTGCGTTTCTGCCTCCTTACTGGTTGAAAAATTCCCTTTGTGCTTTAGAAGGATATTTATCCAGGAATACACGACGGAAGATTCTCTCTTCTACAGAGGTGAAGGAAAATTCCGTCCTATTTCTTTGATATTATTATTATTATTATTATTATTATTATTATTATTATTATTATTTTTGAAGTTTGAAATAAATTCCTCCATTCTGCCTTGTACTTTTCCATGCGTCTCACCGTATGGAACAAAATTAAGTTGTAGAGACGTAGATTGAACCCCAGAGGAGGTATGGTGGAACTTAAAATCGCTCTATACAAACTTAAAAAATGACGATGAAGGGATTTTCTTCTTCTTTGAGATTTTAATTCTTTGGAAGGATGATCAAGAGGGTGTCTTTTTTTCTTTTTCTTTTTTGGGTAAATATCCAGAGGGTTAGTCGGCCTGTTTGCAGGTTTTTTGACTGAGTCAGTCTGAATTGGATCGAGATCGCCGGTGGCAGCAGATCTGATCCCCGATCCCGTGCACTTGAGTCAAACTCCGATGGGAGAACCCATTTAGATGCCATCGATGATGGATCGGGAGTTGGGTCCTGTCATAAAAGTCCCCATTAATGATGACCGGTGATCGTCAGGCTCGCCAAAACTGCTCTCTTGCGTATGCATACATGCAAAGGGGACAAGGGACAAAGGACATGTTGTCCAATAAACAAGGGAGAAAAGAGAAGGGAGAAGGAAAAACTGAGGAAATTATTAGAATAATTTTAATTATTTATGAATATAGATTTATGATTTAAAAAAAAAAAGAGATATGAAAAACATTAAAATATTTTTAATTTATTACCATAATAGATTTTCAGCAAGTAATAAATTAAGAATTTAATCAGTTTAATTGTTTTATTTTGTACTTCGAAGTGAGCATGAAAGAGGATTATTTATTTATTTATTTTTATTGATAGAAAACATGAAAGAAGTTTAAGAATCAATTTTCTTTTTAGAAGGATTAAAATCACTTATTTTGATTTTTAGACCATACATTATAGAGTGGATCTCCAAAGATATGAAAGATCTCCTTAGAAATCATACGTACGACCTTCAGAAATTGGGATTCACATCGTCTCCTCCCAGTGGTTCTGGGAGGACAGTGGCAACCTATCTCGGATGGTTGCCATGTGGCTCTTGGTGAATCCGAAACCCACGAACCAACACCCAGTATCCTCTTCCTCTTAAGAATGGAAATCCAACAGCCAGTATCCTCTTCCTCTTAGGAATGGAAATCCTACCAACCGTTTAATTAAATAATTTTATTTTTAATCCAGAATCGAAGAGTTTAATAATCCGTTTTGAGATTTCGGGTTAAACGATTTGGTTCAATTTCCGGAAACGTTTTCGGCTGATTTTTTACATCAGCCTATAGTGGTGTCATCGCGGGCCGTGAGAGTCCTGAACGGGGAAACCCAATCCCCTCCAAGGAGCTAACCGGTGCGGTGCCGCTTATTATGTCTCTCGTTTCTTCTCCCTGCTCACATCCTTCGACATTGCATCTGGTACTTCGTCCGGAGATCGTTGCGAACAATATGTTTGAATGATTTGAAAGTTATACTTTATGTAGATTGAAGATCCGGAATATCGCGTCTCTAATTTATCCAGGTAATCTCTCAACTATTTTTGTGGTTTCCTGGCAAGGGCTTTATTACTTGGTGACCTGAACGCTTGCTATGGTTTTTCATTTGTATTTTCCCAAGAGTTGTGAGAAAATGGACAACTTTTAAATATTCTGTGTATCCTTATGACCGTTTTCTATGTCTGCAATTCTTCCGTTCGCTTTCTTTATTCTGCTATTATCACGAGATATGCTAAAAAATGGAAAAAGGTTATCGGTTATTGGGTTTGGGAGATGGGTTTGGTTTGGATGGGAGGAGTATGGATTTTCATATACTTTACCCTTTCCGGGAGAGATCTGGTGATCTCTTGGTTAATCCGATAATTTCTTCAATCATCAATTGTTTTCCCCCAAAACTTGTTATAACTTCTTGAGCTTGGGTAATTGTTGTGCTATATCGTTCTAACATGGATGATTTGAGAGAACAAAAAGACGGATAGATGGGCCTCTGAATAAGCTGATATGGCTTCGTCCCTTCCTTACATTTATGAAATGCACCTCTAGTGGAGCTATATACAGAGTTTTTTTTTTTTTTTTTAAATAATGATAGGGTAGTTATCTTATGGTTTGTTTTATCAAGTATTCCATGTGGATTGGTGAGGATAATATGAGGGACTATTTGCTACTTTTTTTTTTTTTTTTGGCGTTTCTAATTAAATCAGTGAGTGAAGCTGGGAAAAAGAGGATATTGTCATGCACTGTAAGTAAGCTGCTATATATATATATATATATATATATATATATATATATATATATATATATATATATATATATATATATACTTGTTTCCTTTGTTTACGTGTTTACTAAATGGTTGGAATTCATTATTTGGGTTGTAGAGATATCAGATACATGGCTTCAATTAGTGTTCCTTAGTTGTTTGTTGCGGTGATGCACATAAAGAGGTTCTCTGGGTTCATATTTTGTGAAATCATTCTCAAATCTCAAGTGTGTTTCCTAATTAAGAATTTAACATTGCTAAGTTTTGATGAAATATGGTTAGTGCGGGCTTTTTAAAAATGAAATCACAAAAGCTTGGGAGGACCTTTACTTGCTGAATGAAACAGCCAACTGCTGAGGAAGAATCTCTTTCTTCACTAGCTGCTAAGACCTAGTGCAAATTCCTGTCTGAACCAACAGGGCGTGAAACTACTTGAACTGACCTTGAGATCAACCCTAGTAATAAATGATCACCCATTCAAATTGAGTTTTGTTCACAGCAGAGATGTGAGTGAGAAGAAGATGAAGTCACCCTTTAGGTGGCTACTGAATGATTGAGTAAACAGGCCAGTAGAAGCCCACATCCCAAATAATGGGATAATGTATTAATGGGAGAGTGAGCACCATTTTCCAATTTCTTCAACAGCATGAACAAATATCATGCAGCGGCAGAATTACCTTTTAAATAATGATTTGTGCTAGGGCATGGTGTGAACCTAATGAAGCTCTGGACTGATTTTTTTAATATATATATATATATATATATATATATATATATATATATATATATATATATATATATTTTGTAAGAACCAATGAAGTGACTAAGAAGCATAGTTGCTCGAGCTCCGCAATTACAGATCGACACACCCAACAATCAAAGCCGCATAAAAATTTAAGTTTTTCAAAAGCTATCCTAGCCTTTGTGGAGTACTACCTTTTTTTTATTTTTATGCTTCCTCTCTTTCAGGTGCTTAAGAAGGAAAAAAAGGGGGGAAAAAAAAAGAAAGCAAAAAATAATATTTACAGGTTGGTTTATTTAAATAGAATTAGCATCTCTATGTCTCTATGATAATAATTAGAGATGAAATTGTTTCTATTCTTGTTATATTTTGATCATTTTCAATGATGAAATTGTCCATAATGCCTCTAATTTCTGAATTTGTGGCATCTGGGGATGACATTTCTTATGTTGTTCAATGAAGATTTGTGATAATCCATGGTCTAAGAAGCTCCAATCATAGTTTATTAATTGGTATCGGATCAGCCTTGTCGGCTGCGGTTTCGGTGATATTTTATTATTTTTTATTCCTATATGTCACGTGTCACTACCCTATCGGATGGACCACTGATCATATCAGATCGGTTTCAGCATCAGCCGATTCTGTTTACGACACCGATACCTTGAACCTTGCTCCAACCAGTTGAACTTTTTGGTGATATTTGAAGAACTATTGTGTCTGATCCATTAGTATTATGTGTATGAATTTTTGGAATCAGAGGTTTGATACCCACTGTTATTCCATTTTGTCAATACAAAATCCAAAGTTGTACTGGGAAATGCCTTTAGTCTGTATTTTGAGCAGATATTTGGATGTTCTGATTATGTAAGTATCATCTGATTGTGATAATTAGTGTAATTTAATGAATATTTTTCAATATTTTAATGCGATTTTTTAATTCATTTAAATATCAATGGAGAGTGATCTCTGTAGTGTTTATGTGGTTTTCTGATTTCCTTGGCTTCGATAGTATACCGAAACTCACACCAACATCCTGTTAGTTCTAAATCTGTATTTGTATCGATATCCACATCTGAGCATAAGAGATGACATCTTGGTTTCCTTACCATTAGATTCTTCATAGTTAGCCAAATCATCACTATGACTATCTCATGATTCTAGCCATCATGAAGGAAAGTGAATTACTCTATGGATCTCACTGCTAATGATGTCTAATACTTTTGGAGCAGGCAAGGTATATTATACAGTCTCCAAATTATTTTAAGCCAAACAGTGAAATAATGTTATGTTTGCAAGTATGATGCCCACTTTTGAAGGTAACTAAATGCTCCTCTCTCTCTCTCTCTCTCTTTGAAGTATGTGTTTATAATGGATGAATCATAAGCCACAGAGAAATTTAAAGCTGAAGTAAAAAAATCTAAAAAGAAATCCCTTCCTCATTCCTCTCTCCAAAACCATATCCTCTATGTACACCTACGATCTCTCTCGACATGTCTATGCTGATCACCTCCTATAGTAATCTTTTAATTTGACTAAATCCTTGCACTAAACCATCCATGCATTCCCCAAAATGTAACTTTCATCCAAACCTACTTGAGGCGTAAGCATTTATTATATTGACAACTTCTTTATCCAACACAAGCTTGATGGATATAATCCTATCACCAATTTTCTTAACATCTACCACATCATTCTTAAACTTTTATCCACTCCATTTGTATTACTTTTATCCCCTCGTATACTAAAGTTCAAAATTATCCAGCTCTTTAGTTTTTTTGTAACCCTTCCATCTAGTCTCTTGAAGACAAGTTATGTTAATCTTTCTTTTCCTCATTAACATCTATCAATTTTAGATTCTTACTTGTTAAAAATTCTATGTTCCAAGATGCTAATCTAATCTTTAGTTTATGGACTTGCTTCTTTATCCACACTCATCTAAGGTAAGAGAACCCTTTCCTAATTGTCACCGCATCCAGGCGCTGACGTGGCGCATCGCTAATAGGGAATGCCTTAGCTAACCCTATAATTATCTGATTGTGATAATTACTGTAATTTAATGGATATATTTCAATATTTTAATTCAAATTATGTAATTCATTTAAATATCATTGGTGAGTGTTCTCTGTAGTATTATGTGGTTTTCTGATATCCTTGGCTTGGATAGGATATCCTAACGCACACCAACATCCTGGTAGTTCTAGACCTGTATTGTTATCCATATCTGCATCTGAGCATAATAGATGACATCTTGGTTACCTTACCATTAGATTCTTAGAGCATAGTTAGACAAATTATCACTATCTAGTTATTCTACCCATCACAAAGCGAAGTGAATTACTCTGTGGATCACAGTGCTAATGAGTCCAATACCTTTGGAGCATGCAAGGTATGTTACAGCCTTCAAATTATTCTAAGCTAAACGGTAAAATATTGTTATGTTTGCAAGTTTAGTTGACTCAATTTTTCCTACAGAGATGCCTTTGGTTTTTGCAAATTTTGTCATGTTTGAAGGATAATTAATTAGATCATTCACTTACCTTTTGTTTGTTGGCTTTGTTCCCTTCAGGTTGGTTTTAAGCGCAAATATTGTTGAGGGCTGCTGTTGGGAACAGGACTTTATTGCTCAAATTCATGGCCAAGTGTCTGCCTTTTATAGTCAGCACAGTGAGCGACTGATGTCTTTTCCATAGATTGTTGCTGTCACCATGTGGTCTTTTGCATCAAATGCGATTGGTGGGAACATTGGATTGAAGAACTGTTCAAAGCCAGGTCGAACTGGTTCAGACTGCTCAGATGATGAAGTTTCCTCGAATGCTAGCAGAGATGAAGGACTAGAATGCCCAATTTGTTGGGAATCCTTCAATATTGTTGAGAATGTGCCCTATGTCTTATGGTGTGGCCACACCCTATGCAAGAACTGTGTCCTGGGACTCCAATGGGCTGTGGTAAAATTTCCCACTCTACCCGTTCAGCTCCCACTTTTCATTTCCTGTCCATGGTGCCACCTATTATCTTTCCGGCTGGTTTACAAGGGAAATCTCAAGTTCCCTCGCAAAAACTTCTTCCTTCTGTGGATGGTTGAAAGCATGAATGGTGATAGGATGAAATCTCATTCAGCTTTTTGTGGGGATCACTCGACTTGGTCTCCAAACAGTAATTTTGCCCCTGGAGGTCAAGTTAACCATGGTAATCGCAGGAGGGCTCCATATGTGGACCGTCTGGAGCAGTCAAGGCCAGATCAGGAACATAATATAAGCATTGGTCATTATCTCAATGTGGAGAGGTTGCATGCATCCATACGCAAGTCTCTTGTTTTCTTTGTTAACTTGACTGCCAAGTTCCCACTGGTCATCATATTTCTTCTAATTGTGTTGTATGCAATACCTGCCAGTGCTGCTATCTTGGCCTTGTACATACTTGTGACGGTTCTGTTTGCACTGCCTTCGTTTCTCATATTGTACTTTGCTTACCCTAGTTTGGATTGGCTGGTGAGAGAAATCATCGCTTGAGATGCTGCCGATATTGTGAGTTATGTGGGTGGTGGTGGTTTATATTCTCAACAGGGTGACCTCTTCGTTAAATTGAGTGATTGTGTAATTCGACGACTTCTCTGTTCTCATGGCTTAGCTGACTTTCCTTTTTAAGCATTGAATCTACAACCCTTGTCGAGGATCAGATCCAATCTCATAGCATGTGGCTTTTGTGATGGTATTGAAGTTCCAAAGACCTGACAGTATTTGAGCCTGGCTTCTTGTGGTTATTGTTGGAATACTGGTGGCGGTCATGGATCTACTTTTTCCCAACTACATGCTTTTGTAGTGTGTAAGTGTAGCTCTTGTAAACATAGTGCATGGTTGAAAAATATTGTAGTGGTGATATATGAGAATGTGTTTTGTATGGACACTAAAAACTGCCTGATCTACCTACCTCTGTAGCATGTTTTCATGCATCTGTGTTTGCTTCTATTTTACAAGGATGTGCGTCTTGGGTATTTCTGCATATTGGTGGGTTCACTTCTTAAACAGCTATGAAATAACAATTCTAATTTAACATTTGGAGTTTCTGATTGCATTTATGCAGGCTTCCTCTTCCCACCGAATTTCCCAACTGTGTTTTTCTCTGCTTCTTAGTCAGTTTACTGAACAGGAGAATCAGAACAATGAAAGAGGTTTCCCTTCTAATTTCGAGTTTGAATAGGTATTTAGAGATTCTTACGTCACGCACGTTGCATGCCATACGCACTGAATTCAATTTTGGAGTTGTTTAGGAATGCATGCCATATAATCCCGTTTTCTCAACAGTACTAATACATTGTCAAACCAAGCTCGTGGCGCTTGCTTTTGTTCGGCTTCCTGTAGCTTGCATACATTGTTGGATTTGCTTGAAGAGGGAAGGAGGTAATTGCATTTTGCAGTCACACTCTCTTTCAAATTATACTGATTAAACTAGAATTAAATGAGTGTTTCCGATTGTATATGACCTGTTTAATTGTTATTTGGGTAAAGGTCTTCAATGGTAAGGTTTCGGTTTGGTTCAATGCGTAAAGGGGCAGTATCGAAATGAAACTTTTTTTTATTAAATCGCTTTCAAAATGTTTACCGAAAGCAATTATATACCGATTGATTGATTTTGGTTTATTGATTTTTAAATTATTTTTGGTTTAACGGTTCTTAACGATTTCAATTAGTTGGTTGCAATGTCCAAGGAGAAAAGAAATGGAAACCAACTAGAAAGCAATGTTTAGAGAGAAACTCGAAAGCCCAAGAAACAAGAGAAAGTGACAACATTTGGGACTAAAAGATGGCTATCAGAATCAAAATAATCAAAATCTTTAGAGGCAAAGCAGTTGCTGCGTTTGACATCTGCTTCTTCTCAGAGACTTTCTGCCATGGGTCTTTCTAGAGGTGGACAAGAAGGAAAAAAAAGAAACCCATGAACTTTGTATCTTCTTCGAGATTCCATCATCTTCGATTTGATGTGGGATCCACCTTTGGAGTGTGGGATTCATTGAACAGAGAGGGTGATGAAATTCCAAGAAAGATACAAGTACATACAGATAAAGTATTCTCGAAACCTATCAATATCCAATAAATATCCACGTTTACATAGGAGGGGAGAGGAAAAAAACCAAACCCATCAATATCCAATAAATGGTTCAAGAAACCTTGTAATCAATGGCAAATTCCTTTTCTAATGGGCCCGTAACGGGATTGATTACAAGAAATCTTGTGACCGATTTCATTTAAAAGACAAGTCATCATGAAAACCTCAATATATAAAGGTAGGTTTGATATTTCATTTGGGATCAGGGAAGCCGATTGGATAAAATTTCAACCTTCAAAACTAATTTGAAGTTTGAATGGGCATTTCAGATTCTTTTACGTGAGGCCTGTTACATGCCATATACGGAATAAATTTAACTTTGGTTATGCTTATGGATTCATGCTTGCCATGTTGATGCCATTGGCGTGCAGCTACATCCTGATCAATCAAACTGAACTGTCCGACAAATGATTAGGTCACAGTTTTGGATGATGTATTCATATTTTGTTCATGTTGTTGAACAGAAAATCAATATGATCCATTTGGAAATTGACAAAAATATAGAAATCAGCCTTGATCGATCAGTTAAATAGTTGGCTGGCTTATGCTTCTCCTAAGTGTTTCCGTCTCCCTTTTTGACTTGTATGGTGTCTCTTTTACATTTTCTTTCTCCAATTCATGTGAGACTAATTGATTGTAAAGGTCTTCTTAAAGGAGTTGTATCTTTTTATAGTCTCTTATGTTTTCTTTCACTAACCAGTATGAGATTAAATTTTTCACACTCTATTCTTTCGTTATTTCCACAACATTAGTCCCATATTAACTAGCGATTAATGACTAAAAAAGACAAAAGTCTATAGGGATAATTTCAGCTACCACTTAAAAAGAATTCACCAAATCACCTATCACCCAAGTTGTTTAAAAAAATTACCTACCATCCAAGTTAGACAAACGTTTATAAAAAAGATCCAAAAATAACTAACAGAGCCGTTAGTTGTTGATGTCAGCCGTTAGAAAATACTTCAATGATAATAATACCCTTTTTTTTAACATCTCTCTATTATGTCTGCTCTCTATCTAAGACTCATAAACGAATAACACAAGAAAAAAAAACGAAAAAAAAGTCAGGATTTGTATGCAAAGGATCGGATTTTGCTCTGATTGAATCAATTCTTAGGCATCTGTTTGATGAATCAGAATCATTGGCGACAATATTGATCAATTATCCAGCAAAGAACTCTGGTGGTGCTTCGGTGTATTGCAGGAGCTCGTGCTTCAGCAGTCTCTTCCCTTGTTTGACAAAGAACTGAGGAAATCTGCAATAGTTACCGCTAAATCGAAGCCTGAGGAGATGAAAATTGCAGAGACGAAAATCCCAAACTCAGTTTCAGAAAAGGAAGCATCAAGGGGCCTCATCATCAACAGGCTGATTTCAAGAGATGCATGAATACAAACAGATAGAGAGAAGAAAATAGAAAATGGAAGTATCAAAATTAATACCAGAAGCAAGGTTGAATAAGAATATAATCAGAGCATAGGAAACGACTTATTTCACAAATCAGAACCGATCAAAATGAAAGAAGAAACGAAAACCCAGAAACAATCTCTACCATCTAGAGCCGAAGTTACCATTTCAGAAAACCGATCTTCTATCAGAGAAAATGAGGATAAAAGCAAGAAAAGAAGAAACAAAATGAAAACCAAAACTTAGACACTCCATTAGAAAAAGCCTTGCAACCTACCTTCCTAATCCAATCAAAGCCCCCGGGTTAAATTTGCAACGGAGATCAGAGATCCAGTGAAGAAACGTGTTGGAGCCTTCCTCTTCGTTGTCGTCATTGTTATCAAAACTTTAATCCGGAATTAGGGTTTCTTTTTTTTTTTTTTTTTTTTTTTTTTTAATAAAATATTGAAGAGAAAGAGAGAGGAAGGAAAAATGGGTATAAACGTCTACATACAATTTCAACTCTTTCCCGTCAATCCATTAACTAACGTTTGTCTAACTTGGGTGGTAGGTGATTTAGTCAATTCTTTTTGGGTGGTAACTAAAATTATCCCTACAAATAAGTGTTATTGATTGTGTCATTTGAACACTGGTGATTGAATCATTCAAAACAGAATCGATTTAAATGAACCCAATTATCGACCTATTGGTCGAAACCAGATTACATTTTTTTATAGCATGTTTGATATGAGTCTAATTATAAACCAGTAATTGACTAATCGATTATAAACAGGTCAATTTTCAACCTCTGAAGATCGATTAATTAAATGATACAATCACAGTTTTAGGTTTTAAAATAATGAAAACCGATTAAACTTGTAACAAAACTGATTGACATCCCATGTGCATTGGTCTATAGAGAGAGAGCCCAGGATCAAGGGCACAATTGTTAACCCAGTGGATGCAACCTCTTATCTTTTTATCTACCCAAAAAAAAGAGACAGTACCTCACTTCTCTTTCCTTGACGAAGACTTTGTTTTTTGGGTGTGCTAAATCAAGACAGTCTTCATCAAGTAGTTGCATGGTGCATGTTACATAATCAATATCCTAATATATAAAAAAATTATAGACTAAGTTCTCGTAATATATATATATATATATATATATATATATATATATTTTTTTTTTTTTTTTGGATAAAAGCCAACTTGAACTTAAGGTCCAATAAACATGCAATTAAATATGTAATCTGGGTAAGACCTCACTAAATTATTAAATTTTTTGTCACATTAAAACTCCTATTCTTAAGGGTTTTATTCGTGATTGTAAAAATTATTTATTTATTTATTTATTTTGGAAGAAGAAAGGAATCAGGAAGACAACTAATCAAGTATGACGATGGCATATATTCTGGGTATTTATCGTTTTATATCATCAGTACTCGATATAACTGATTATTTCTTGAGATTAGTTCCTTATGGCAAAAGATTTTTTTTTTTAGGTTCCTTTACTAATTAACTAATTATTAATTAATCCATTTATTATTATAATTAGTAATTTTTAATTGAATTAAATTCGTGTATAATTACCGATTTTGGGAACAAATAAGTTTTCATTCTTGCATAAAATAAAATAAAATAAAATAAAATATCCCATGAATTTGGAATGCACCTCCAGCTCGAAAACAGCATGTCGTGTTTATCCTTTTGGATAAAATGGAAGACTGGGATTTAGTTCATCATAAGCACGAGAATACCTCAAGATCACGGAAATGTCCTTTATTTATTTATTTTTTTTTTTAAGGGAAAAAAAAAGTGTTACCACCATTTGTAAGTGGGATCTGTTGTTACTTGAATCCGTCAAGGTCTTCTTAAGTGGGATCTATGATCTATCTGCTGATGATAAGGAAAAGCATGAGTCAGGTCGGGCTTTTAGTCCGTCATTCTGATGCTGAAGTTAGGACTCTAGTAAATCATAATAAATTAGGGAATAGTGAAAGTAAGAGCTAATAAGAACTAGTAATTAAAGTAGGATTTAACCTTGAGATTCAGGTGTGGGTCCGTGTGCCTTTGTAGTACAAGTCCAAAATTAACTTTAATAGATAATGTAATATGTGCCATTGAGCGTCATTCGATAAAAAAGACTGTTATGCATGCACCCAAGGCTAGGGACTTAAATGATCGCGTCTCGTGCTTTCATTGGCCGATAGTATTTATATCCAAGAGATCCCTAACTGACTAATTAGGGGGAGACCCATAGGAGACAGAAGTAGGACTGCAATAGGGCCGGGTTGGGCCGGGTTTTTCAAAACCCTAACCTTAACCCTGACTATTAAAACTTAATCCTAACCCAGTCCAACCCTGTCAGGGTCAGAAAATGTACAACCTTAACCGTGACCCTGGCAGGGTTGGGTCTAACCCTAACCAACCCTGATTGACCCTGACAGGGTTGGGTTGGGCCAGATTAACCCTGATTAACCCTGCCAGGGTCAGTATGTGCCATTGAGCGTCCTTCGGTTAAAAGACTGTTATGCATGCCATAGCATCAAGCGGGGAGAGTTGAACCTTTACCCAGGTCTTAGGCGTGTACTCCATAGCAACCAAGGTTTTAGTTTTATTGACCAATCGTCGAAAACCGATATAAATGGACTGATTCGATTCCCATACCTGAACATATATATATATATATATATTTTTTTTTTGGAGGTAAAAATACCTTGAACAATGACAGCAACAGATTCCCGGAATCCCTAGATTAATTAGACAAGATTAATTCGAAAAATGGTCAATGGTAAATATGACGTGGATGGATTTACTTGGGAGGGACTTCCTTCCTCCTTTAGCCTCTTGGGGTTATCCATCAGTTAATTTGGATCCCATTAATTCAGGAATTTTATTTTCTATATTACTTGTTCTTCTCTCCAGTATTCTCAACGAACTCCTCTCTTCCGCTAATTCATGCCTTAGTTGCTCTCTCTCTCTCTCTCTCTCTCTCTCTCTACTGCTTTGCTCCTTTTCTTCCTCTAAATTAATATAAATACTTATATCCTTTCATTTTCATACTAATTGACTCAGGAATCTGAGCAATTCTTGCTTGCGATCTTCAATTTCCCTTGCTAAGGAGTAACCACGCTGTTGTTTTCTTTAGAACATTTTCTTATTTAGTGCTTTCCTCTTTCTTGTCCTGAGGGGATTACATTGGTTTGTCTTGTCTTTTTGATCAGAATCTGATCTAGGAGAGTTTTGTAGAGAAAGAATAGAGAGAGACAGAGAAAACAAGGAAGGAAGGAAGGAAGAGGAAGCTTGGAAAGGAACATCAATGGCTGGGGGTGGATTTGTGGACCAAGAAGCTGCAAAGAGGGCTCACCTCTATGAGTATAAAATCACAAAGGCTTTTGTCTTCGCCTGCTGTGTTGCTGCACTTGGTGGTTCTCTTTTCGGATATGATCTCGGTGTTTCTGGTAATTATTCGATCTTCCCTCTTTCTTTTCTATCTTTTATCTTCTCTTTAGATAGCAATTTGTGATCAACAATCCAACAGCAGGGTGGGTGTTTTTGATTTGGAGGTTTTGTTTTCTGCCTTTCAAAGAGATAAATTTGTGACATTCTTCTGTAATTCCTTAATTTCTGCTCGATGAGCATTGAGCACCGAATAGTTTGGATGAACAATCCAAGAAATGAGAGGTGTACTGAACGACAGCCCCACTCAACTCAACTCATTCGGTAGATTCGTCCTCACAGTTACACGAGTCCTGAGCCGAGTCTAGTTCATTGACCAGTCAATTTTTTTTTTATTTCTACCTTTCAGTTCTTCAGTCGTGATCCTAACACTAGTAGTTGGGACCTTTACATCCAGGGACCCATTACTATGTGTGAGGTGTAACAGCTCACAAATGATTCAGTATTATGGATTCTAGTTCTAATTGGTCTTACCGACAGCAGATCAGATACGAGCCGATCCGCAGAGGTGGTGAAACTAATTGAAATATGAGAAAATGAATATATGTTGCCTCTGTATTTCTGTTTCTATCTCTTATATTCTTATAATATCTCACTATTTTGAAATCTGAACCTTTTCTTATTTCTATTTCTTTCTCTAATCTCCTTGAAATCTGGATTTTTTTTTTTACTCCAAGTGGACAAGTGGACAAGTGGACAAGTGGACAGATTACTTGTCATCCTATTTTCCCAAGATACTCTTTCAACGTATAGATGTCTCTTCCAATTCAGTGAAATTTATTGTGAAAACTAAAGATTCTCTGTGTTTGAAAATTATTATTTTTTAAGTATGGGTCTGCAGTTCATGGTATGCCTATCCGGAATGTAAGTCTGAATCAGCACCAATATCGGATTTGGCTCGGTTCAAATTTGGATTTGGCTTGTCTCAAGTTTGGAATGAACTTGAGGTGAGTCAGTGTTGACTAGATGACCAACCTCTGTCATTTTATTCTATCCAACAGTATAAGAGTTATTGTACAAAAAAAACAAAAACAAAAAAACTCAATAACTCTCATATTATCGGATCAGATGGAGTGACAGATATCGATCATCCAACTGATACTGGCAAATCTCAAATTCATTTTAAACTTGAGACGAGTCGACTCTATCAATATTGACCATGGTTGGATGAGGACTAAATTTTATGGACAATAGATATCAAGGACTTGTACTCACAAGTCAAACTGCCGGTCAAAAAAAGATAGGAAAAAGCTGAGTAGTAAAATAAAATATTGAAAAAAATTCAAGAAATTAAAAGGGTAACATGGTTTTAAGTCACAAGTTCGATCGAATCAGATCGATGTATAGATCCAATAAAAACCCGACATATATTTCATTCTTGTTAAAAATAATTTGAAATTAGGATTGGAACAACGGTCGATTAGGTCCAAAACTGATACAAATTGATCTGATACCATACCTTAAAAGGAGATATACTCTAACTTTGAATGATCTAGATGTACTCTAAATTTGAATTTTTTTTTTTTTTTGTGTTTCAGGTGGTGTGACTTCCATGGATGACTTCTTGAAGCATTTCTTCCCAAAAATTTACGCAAGGAAGCAACAACATCTCAATGAGACAGATTACTGCAAGTACGACAACCAAATTCTCACACTCTTCACATCCTCTCTCTACTTTGCCGCCCTTGTCTCCACATTTGGGGCCTCCTATATAACCAGAACAAAGGGTAGAAGAGCGAGCATCCTCGTTGGTTCCGTCAGCTTTTTCGTTGGTGGGCTCATCAATGCCTGTGCTATCAACATAGCCATGCTTATCATCGGCCGTATCCTACTCGGTTTCGGCATTGGATTTGGGAATCAGGCCGTCCCTCTCTATCTTTCAGAGACAGCTCCTCCCAAGATCCGTGGTATGGTCAACCAACTCTTCCAACTAACTACCTGTGTAGGCATCCTGATTGCCAATATCATCAACTACTTCACTGACCAAATCCATCCATGGGGTTGGAGATTGTCTCTTGGTCTAGCCATGGTTCCTGCTGCTCTAATGTTTATTGGTGGAATTTTCCTTCCTGAAACTCCCAACAGCCTTGTTGAACAAGGCAAATTAGATGAAGCAAGAGAAAATTTGGTAAAAATTAGAGGAACCCAAAATGTAGATGCAGAGTTCCATGATCTCCAAGCCGCGAGTAAAGCAGCGCGTGCAATTAAGCATCCTTTCAGGAACCTTTTGGAGCGAAAGAACCGTCCACAGCTCGTGATCGCAGCTTTGGGCATCCCTGCATTCCAGCAACTCACCGGCATGAATTCCATACTTTTCTATGCTCCCGTCATCTTTCAGAGTTTGGGTTTCGGCTCAAACACCTCTCTCTACACATCAATCATTACCAGTAGTATGCTTGTTGTTGCGACTTTCGTTTCAATGTATGTTGTCGATAGGAAAGGTAGAAGATTCCTCTTCTTGGAAGCTGGTTGCCAAATGATCATCTCCATGGTAAGCTCCTTCTCCCCAATTTTTATTTTTTATTTTTATAATTCCCTCCTCTGCTGCAAATTAACTCTAACAGAGCTTCCTCTGTTCTCTGTTCTACAGTTGGTGGTAGCCATTGTTCTTGGCCTCAAGTTTGGACATGGAGTGCAATTACCTAAATCATATGCTGCCATCCTAGTTGTCATGATATGTGCTTTTGTCGTTGCTTATGGTTGGTCATGGGGTCCTCTAGGATGGTTAGTACCAAGTGAGCTTTTCCCTCTGGAAACAAGATCAGCTGGACAAAGCATAGTTGTCTGCAATAACATGTTATTTACAGCGCTGGTTGCACAGTGTTTCTTAGTGTCCCTCTGCCACCTCCGATATGGAATCTTCTTGCTGTTCGCAGCCTTGATTATGGTCATGAGCTTCTTCATTTACTTCCTCTTGCCAGAAACAAAGCAAGTTCCCATTGAGGAGATAGTCTTCCTATGGCAGAACCATTGGTTCTGGAAGAAGTATGTTGCAGAACCATCAGAGGAGAAGGCGGTACGAGTGGGTTAAATCTCCATTAATTGAAGAGATTCTCTATCACGTGTTGAAATTTACTGTAGCAATTGTTTCTTGATCTTCAAACCTCGAAAACTGAATGTAAACCCTGGATTACCTAGGTGGCCAAATTGTTGCAGAATATCTTATGCCTTATGTAAGCAGACAAGTATTTCATTCTAATTAAAATAATTTAGTCAATTCAGATATCATATACAACTTTTATTTGAATTTATAAGACAACCAGTCTGATCGAGATTTATAAAATTCAAACCACTAAATTCCAATCCTATAAACCTCAACGGATATTGAAGGCCTTGAAGATCAATTTGTAGTTCTGGATTCCGGTGATGGTGTTCAATGGGTACATGAACGTTATATCATATCTGAAAACAACAAAATCCATAAAACAAGAATCTCTCAGAACTCAGTAAAGTACCCTAACCTTAGAATTGAGTTCCTTGGAGAAAAAGAATGACTTAAGTACCTGTTGGTGCTGCTTGTCTCTCTCACACACTCTCTTTCAGAAAGATGAAAGTGAGAGTTCATAAAAAGTCCTGATAAACTCTAATTACTGAAGAATGTCATAAACTCATTGTTGGGTTTTTTTGGACTTTCAGAAAGATGAAAGTGAGACTTCATAAAAAGTCCTGATAAACTCTAATTACTGAAGAATGTCATAAACTCATTGTTGGGTTTTTTGGGCTCATTTTCTACCTGGATAAGGGCTTAAACCTTGATGTGTTTTAAGCTCATTTAAGTCCATTCTTTTTTGTTTTGCATTTAATCTTTTAAATAGGGCAAAAATGGATTAGGATTAGAGTTTTAGCATCATAAGAAGAAGAGAAGGAGAGCAGCAATTTTTCTGGCCGCCAGTAGTCTGTGCAGTAGTGATCAAGCCGATGATCGGGAGGTCAGCCGTGATCCGATTGGGTTGATTTTTGGACAAAAGGTAGAGGATACATAGTTCATCAATCTGTACGGTCAGATTTTTTATTGTAGTCTTATAAGTCAAGTTATTCGCTCCATACAGTAGCCTATATTTCTTTGGGTGAATTTCCTGCATCTCTTTGTTTCTTCAAATAGTAGTTTTACTTATTGTTGATATTGGGGTTGTATACCCATTAGAAGTACTGGAACTAGGTTTTGTAACCTCTATTTGATAATAATGAAGTTTTGATTTGGACTTTTAAGTCCCGTGGTTTTTTACTCTTCTATTTGAAGAGGTTTTTCCACGTTAAATTTTTGTGTCTCATGTGTGGTTGATTTATGTTAATTGTTTGCACATATTGTTAGGGTTGAAAATATTTTTTTATGATATACTTCTTACCTTTTCACAAGTTCAATCAAGGGTGAGAGTAATTTTTCCCTAACACTCATCTCCCAGAAAGGCAGAAACCTCCAAATCACAAACCCAAATCCAGGATTGTTGAACTTAAACCCGGACCACAAATTGCTAACCAAAGAGATAAAGATAGAGAAAATGAGAGGCAAGATCTGATAATTACCAAAAACTTCGAGATCATATCCGAAAAGAGAACCACTCTTCCCCTCCATTGTTTCCACTCCATCCGACCAATGACTTATCAAATCCCACTTCCCACCCAAATTCACCTACAAGGCCTTCCTTCCCTTTGCTCCCACCAATGCACCTATCCAGCCGTTACACCACCATCCACCATCTCACTACGAGGACCAATCTTCTCCAAAACCCATGGTTAACCCCAATACTGCACCTGGTTATATTGATGATGGAGCAGCAAAACATGGTAAAATAGAAGGCTACTTAACCTCAAGGATAAGCAGGGCCTATACTCTCTGCGACCCAACCTAAAACGGAAACGCTTCCATTCTGTAAGTGCCTTTACATCTGTTCAATCACAGTCAGAGTCTGCAACTAGTCATTTATTTTCCTTGGATTCATCTTTGGCTGACAACCCGGTAATGCCTAGCAATGTCCACCATCGCGACTTGCAATGAAAATATTGAGTTGAAATTGTCAAGGGATTGGGAGACCATTGAAAATATCTCTTCCATACGGACTGACTGGATGTTAACTTGTTTTCTTAATGGAGACTAAATGACAGCGGACCAAGCTAGATAAAGTTTGCCGGCGTTTGCACTATTCCAATTTACATACAGTTGATCTTGTTGGTTTTCTGGCCGTCTTGATTTATTATGGTCGGATTTTTTTTTTTTTTTTTTTTATAGGTAGAGTCCTAAGGAGAATTGAATTCACGATCTCTTTATTTTGAGGTGTTGATTTTTGCCGACTGAACTATTCCCTTGAGGGATGATCGAACTCTATTAATGTGACTATTGGAATTCGGACTCATATATCATAGATATTAAAATAAATTTACAGCATGGTTTTACACTTTTACTTATTATATTACATGTTTTTATGGTGCGTGCTTCTGTTCCCTCTCAATGACAAGCTGTCTGGACTCTTTTAATTCCTCTCATATTCCTCTCATTACCCACCAAGATCACAGTTGGATTGTATTTTTGGTGATTTTAATTCTTACCTTTATGGCATGAAAAGCTAGGTGGCTCGTCCTCTACAACTCATAACATTATTAAATTCCACGCCATGGTTGATTCCAATAAAT
This sequence comes from Protea cynaroides, assembly GCA_028583415.1. Classification (NCBI taxonomy): domain Eukaryota; kingdom Viridiplantae; phylum Streptophyta; class Magnoliopsida; order Proteales; family Proteaceae; genus Protea; species Protea cynaroides. The sequence goes on along the minus strand of CM053276.1, from coordinate 115,989,988 downwards.
TGCTAGACCTTGGTAGTAATTGACTGCAATACACGCATCTTTTGTGATGGGGGGTGGCGACGTGATAACCCTAGTGCGGCTGTTATGGCGAAATCTATTGTCAGTTCAGATCATCTGCTTCTTATCTTGGATACCGAAGGGGGTCGACTCCTTTTCTTTTTTTTTTTGAATCTATGTGATTTTGACATCCATCCTGTAAGGCAATTAGTTGAATTGAAAGCTTGGAATACACCTTCGCAAGGTTCTGAGGCCGAGATTGTGCAATCAAAATTGCTGGTTGGACAGTGTCTTTATCAAAGGCAGAATAAAGAGGTTTTTGGTCATCTACAAAGTACTATTAAAAGCTCATAACAAAAAATTTAGTCTCTGCAAAATCTTCATGTCATGGTTGTTACAGAGGATTGGTTACTTGGTCTATCTCAACAACTGGATATTGCATTTGAAAAGGAAAATGATTTATGGCTTCAAAAATCCAGCCGACCATAATATTAAAATTTTCCATGCCACAACAATGCAATGAAGGCATCAGAACCGGAATGGCGAGTGGTCCAATTCCCTGTCTGATATAATCAATTCCATCACTACTCATTTTGAGAGGAATTTTCAAGCTGACCTACTGGATGAGGATTCTCTATCTAAGGTTTTGGACGCTATTCAGCCTCTTCACTACAATAATGTTGACCTTTTACGATGGTAAATTTCCGTCATAAATATTTATTCCCATAACCAATAACTTTTAACGATGGTTAGCTTCCGCCATAGAGGTGTCGTAAATGTTAATGACGGAAGTAAGTGGTTGTCTGGAAGAGTATTATTTACCAATAACGACGGTAGTTATCCGTCGCAAAAAAATACATTTTTTTGTAAGAAAGAATTCATACCGTCGTATATAAAGTAGTTACAACAGTACATGACTGTCGTCAATAATCAGGATGTTAGTTTTTACACGGTTTATTACTACCGTCGTTATAACTATTTCTTTTAAAAATATTGAACTTTTTAAACTTTTTTTTCCCATAAAAAAAATTTCATATTCAAATTTCCATAAATTGTGGGTAAATATCTGCATATCACACACCAAATACATCATATGTACAATAAACATAATTCAAACTTTGGATCAAACAAAAGTAGTGTAAGAGGATTAACTGGACCAAGACCCAAGATAGAAGCTCATGCAAATTTAGAGGCATCAATTATTTTTTTCGGCGTAGTTTTTATCAACTACATGATTAGGAGGCATTAATAGTAGTGATTCTGGAGGCTAATAATATTAACTACTACCAAAGAGACAACAACAAATGAAACAAAAATAAGTCAAATACCTTGGGAGTGAGCTCTTTTGTGACAAGCTTGAACCACACTAGCAGCTGATGCAGTAACCCAGGATAGCCTACCAAGATCCTATGGCAAAAATTGACAAGAAATTAAGTACACCAAAATAGTAATAACAATTAGCAAATCCTTGTGGACTAAAAGTCAATGTACTAAAGCAGTAAACAAGTAAAAGGAAGTAGAAAATCATCATTTATGACAAATACTGTAATTCCTGCAAGAAGTATTAAACCCATTCTCAAAACGAAGAGCAATGTAGTATTAATTATTAAAACAACAAACTAAATTGAATAAATATTCATTGAGACATCCCTTCCATGAGACGTTGAAGCATATTACAATCTGAAGTCCTAACAAGCCAATTATGCATCCAGTTTGTTCCATCCTAACAGAACCTACAGAGAAGGAAGAAGGAAGTTCAATGTATATAATTAAAAGCAAAAATGTTGGATGTCTGGTTCTTAGTTTTCCCTAAAATATCTCTCCAAATTTGTCAAAGTTAGAACAAAACATTGTACTACAACTAGCAAATGGACTTTGATTACTTAGTCCACTCAGTTTTACAATCTGATCTCCAAGGTTAAAGAATCTAATTTGCTAATGTGATACACATGCTCAAAGAGTTCATCAACATCAACTTATAAGAAAACACTCAACTAAGTAAAATACTACATAGGCCATTATAGTTTTCATTTAGAAAAAAAATCAGCTACCCCCCATAATAGTTTCGAAACATCACCTACCATCCATACCTTTCAAAAAAACATCAACTACCACCTAAATACTTACCACCGTTAATCAATTAGATCCACTCTGTTTAACCAATTCCGTTAGTTGTTGATGTCATCCAAAAATAAATTTTAATTGGAGAATAATATCTGTATGACCCACACTCTATAAATCCGATCTAAACTTTTATTTCATATCGTAACAGGTCTTCCAATCATAACCAGACCAGACGGGACAAGCGGATGACAATCAGGTACGAAAACAGACCAAAACAGAGAAATAATGTTATACCAGTCTCATGATACCGGTCAACATACCGATCGATCGGTATGTCTGCGCAGGCAGACTAGTTAGATCCGAAAAATGATCTCTATGGGTCCCGCTTGTCAAATCTCAATCGTAGAGGCTTTTCTAATGTAGGGAAACTTCCTAAACTCCATTCTAGCCTATATAAGGACCTCTAAACCTCCTTAAACCTCTTTGACTAACTCTCACAAACCTTAGAGAGGAGAAAGAGATCTGAAAAGGAGAAGGAGCTGGGAAAGGTTGAAGAGGAGTTTCCGTTGGACGAAGAAATCGTAGTTCGTGAACCAACGGTAAGTACCTATACTTTTCTCTAGGTTAAGTGTTATTGATGAATGATCAATACCATGCGAGGCTAGGTATTAATCTAAAAACCCTTAATTTGTCGTTAAACCCTAATTGTTCGATAAACCCTAGATTCGAATTCTAGGCTAAGGATCATCATAACTAGGACTTGAATGGAACATAAAATAAATCCTAATACGTTGCTCAGGCCTAGAATGATCAAGAAGAACCCTAGGAAGTCAAGTTGGAAGCCGACGAAAAAAGAATGTCGAATTGGTAGACTTACAGAATCTATCCGATTGACATACCGGTGGCACCTGTATGAGACCGGTACTGCGACCGGTATGCAATCAATATCTCTCGAGAAGACTCCCAAAAGTGTCCGATCGACTATACCGGTCACACCACTGTACAGTGACCTGCGACCGGTATATGAAATCGGTATGTACACAGAGGAGTGTTTTTTCGATCCCAGTTGGTTTCTGACCAACGTAAAACTTATGGAATAAATTCTAACTAAACCCTAATGTCGTGTAGGACCTTGTGATAGCGAGTTTGGACTCTGTGACGCGGAGCAAGCTAGCAATCAAGTGTCAGGTAAGGGAATCAGACTTAAACCCTAATAACTTAATAACAGTAAAACATTGTTAATATTCTATTGTTCTGTGGAATGTTGTTTGTGCATATTCACATGTCATCTTTACTTTTAGTTATTATATTTTTCATGCATACTCGCTATGCTAGGATGTAATTGTTTTTGTTGGTGTATGGAATGGGAATGATCGGGGGTCTTGGATCATTCTTCACAGTGACACCTTTTTGTATCACTGTTATCTTAGCATGTTTGGTGCAGGTAGGGTATTAGGGGGAGGACATGGCACTGTGGTCTCTGGCCTGGCCAACGACTCGAGCCCTATCTCTATACCGTAGGGAGCTGTGCTGGGATAGGGCCTACTGTGATGACATACAGGATTGGTTAGTTGTGAACCCAGTTTGAAAGCCCTCGCCAATAAGGGCTAGCTTACGTGTTGGTATGGGTAGGGTATCAAGGGAAGTGTTGGTGGTGTGTGATCCGGACACTTTAGCTCTATCTCTATTCCATGGTGGGTGCATGTTGGACGACAATGGTGTTTGATCTATTGGACAGATTCACACACTCGTGTATAGAGGTGCGGTGGCCACCAATCCTTTCTATAGCACATTGTAAACTTACAAACCAGATCAAACGTGAATGTTACGCATGCATATTGCTTGTTGCATTATCTGATTTTCTTACTGAGCTGAGTTGTGAGCTCACCCTTGTGTACACACTATTTTTAGATGTTGATGCATGTTATATAGTGGAGGACTACGTGGACACTCCAATGTATGGAGGTGTTGCTGCTCTAGAAGTGCAAGCAGGGGAGGACGAGCATGACGTTTCATGCGAGTGCCTTTACTGCATGTACCTCTAGCTTGGTTTAGTTATTTTATTTATTTTAGTTAGATTTTATAAACAATGTAAAGATATTTTATCTACGTTTTGGTATTTGGATAATTGGGTAATTTATTTTATCAATAAAAGTACTCAGTTCATTTATATTAAGACTTCCGTTGTATCTATTTGTATTCTAATTATGGTTATGTGCAATGGTTTGTATAAGTGGAAACGGTCTTATCGAGATCCTGGTGTGAACCGTTGGTTTAGTAGTGGTTCACTCACACTTCTTGTCCAGTAAAAATTGGGGTGTGACAATACCCTAACAGATAAATTGAAAGACATTTTTACCCTCCCTCAGTTAACTGACCCAAAACCCCTAAATGGTCTCTCTCTCGCTGCCCATCATGGCCTCTCTCCACCCTCCTACACCGCCCCTCCCCCCCTCTCTCTCTCCACCTCGCGCACACCACCACTGCCTCCGCCATCTCACACCATAGAGCGAAGGAGACGAGAAAGAACTCGATAGATAGAGACATCGACAAGTGAAACGACCAGTATGAGAGCAGATGAGATCGAGAGATAAAAGAAGACAGCAGAGACAACACTGAAATGAAACTTAGGGCATGTGAGGGAGATTTAGGGCAACGAAGATGATGATAGCAGCTGAAATCATTTTTGTTATCCGTCCACTCTAGGGTTCTTGTGGTTCATCGATACGAGGTGCGCAGGGTCACTGCAAGGCTCTTCGTTGGGATTGAGAAAGGACAACTCTTGGCCTCCAAGGAGGTGAGATGCTTGCTCTTGCAGACATGGCTGGAACCTTTTTACGATGATTTCGGGTGGATGAGGAGGGTATCAAAGGGCCTCGATCGGCATCTGATTGAGGATGGCCTTAGCAACACGATCAAAGCAATAAGATACAAAGATGAAGATGTGTCGCTTGGGATTCTCTGAATTTGTCCAGATAAGACAAGATATTCTCCAGCAACACAAGAACAGAGTCGAGATAAGGAGCAGAGTTTAAGAGTTGTAATGAATTTGATGTAAAATATTGAGATGCTGATTTAGAGAGGGGTTTTTTTTTTTTTGGGTAAAATGATTCAGAGAGTATTGGCAAAGCATTGTAATGAATTTGATGTAAATTAGATGCCGATTGTCTCCATTGAAAGTTCACTCTTCCAATTTGTCTGGAATTCTCCCTCATCAACAACCTCGATCTCGGATGACATCTCGATTCAAAGAATTATGCCAATATATATATTAGAGGAATCGAACATCTTTATAATCCGAACGAAGGCCATTTTTTATTCGTCTCTCACACCACCACTCTATTTCTAATTTGTAGGATCTAGGGTTTCATCATTGCAGGGAATGACTATAAAAAGTTGACTGGGGTGGGTTGTTGACTCTCTCTCTCTCTCTCTCTCTCTCTCTCTCTCTCTCTCAGATTTTATTAAGCCAACATGGAAAAAACCTGTAAGTACATTTATTTCCAAGAAACCGAGGGGTTTTCATTTGTTCGTAGGATCTCTATCCTCTAGGCTTGAGCGATCTTGGAAGCCTCAAGTTCAGCAGCTTTTTTGAGGAATCTTTGATCATCTTCTTCAATGGCCATCTGAATAGGTGAGACCGTCGGCTATGGCAAGCATGATCTTCTTCAACTCAAATCGGAACTCCTCGAGATGGACAGTGCCGTGTTGATCGCAATCGAATTTGTCAAAGATAGAGTTTATATTAGTAATTTTACTAGTTTTTAAAATTTTCAAATTAATAACATAACGAGTAAAACTGTCTAATGCTGATTTCCATCACTTCCGTTAGTTACTTGGGTGTAATTGATGTTTTTTGAAAAGTATAGGTGGCAGGGGATGTTTCGAAACTATTATGGGTGATAGCTGATTTTTTTTCTTTTCATTTATTCATAAATACACCAGACCTGGCACAAGTGGAAAACAATCATTGGTTCATATTCACTGCAATTATCCATGTTAATGTGCACCAAACATGAGAGATTTATCAAAGGATTGGCTGGCCAAGTAAAAGACTGGCTGTTGAAAGCGATAATGGAAACCTTAGGAACCAACTAGATGGTTAATGTTCTTATGTACAAGATAGGGTTAGCCATCAAACCTGGTGTTGTTAGCAACATTGGCCTTGCAAACCAAAACCCCAATCCCCAACCAAAACACTTGCTAAGAAAAAAAAAACAGTGGACAAAAAATCAAACCCACCCAAAACTCTTTTGAGAGTAAAAATAAAAAATAAAGGGAAAATTACTTGGATCTTCCTTTGACATATCATTTACTACACGGACTTCGCCTAGCACTTGTTGATTTATACGTACCTTCTTAAAACTAATACTGTTAATTTAAACTTTTTACTGACCAAAATACCCTCTATTTAGCAAAATGAATTCACGTCTTATTTAATCAAAATTAACTCCTAAAGTCTAGGAAACTCATTGGAAATGGTATTTCTCAAGATTAGAAAAATCATTTAATCAAAATTAACTCCTAAAATCTAGGAAACTCATTGGAAATGGTATCTTTCAAGATTAGAAAAATCAGTTGGGGTTAAAAACACCCTGAGTTGTCTTAAACACTATTAGGGCTAAAAGGGTTATTCAATAGGATAAAGGTATTTTGATATTTAAAAAAAATAGAGTAAATTACTCATACCATCCCTGAAATCGATTCTTATTACATATGAACCTAAAAATTGACGATAATTACTTATACTACTCCCTAAACCTTTATGGACCATTATGCCCTTAATCCATTTACCAACAAAAAAAAAATCAAAAAGTCATTTTTGCCCTTTTCAAAACAAAAAACCCAAAACATACTTTAAACCCCTTTATAGAGAATCAGTCCAAGCTTCATTTCTTCCACTGTTTTTACATTATCAGATCTTGAGGAAAACCCCACACGACATTTTGTCTTTCCGTTTCCTTTTAAGATTGGAGTGAATTTGTATTAGTTACTGATGATTTCGTGTTTGCAATTCAGTCTATGGGCTTCAGTGAAAACCCATCTTTCTTCCTGAAAGAAAACCTAGGCTTTAGCTTAAATGTTTTCTTTCCTTGGAAAAGGCGACTTTGGTACTGTTACCGAAGCTACTTGCTTCTCTTTGGTTTTCTCGTTCTTCTGTCCCGATCTTCTCTGTCGCTTCGTAGGATTGGGGCTGACAATTGGAAGTTGGATCTGTAAGAAACAACCATTTCTAAACCCGCCCTGACCTGATTCGAGCAATTATGAGGAAAAATGTCATACCTCACTCAGCAAGGCAGTTTAGTGATAAAAGATGTAAACTTCCATTTTTCGCGAGCTTGCTCGTTTCCGTTACTCTGTTTTTAGCCGTTCCCTTCGGGCTTTTCTCCTCTCCCTCTACTGGTGATCCCCTCTCTCAGGACTTCATTTCATTTGCTCAATTGGAGGATTCCAGCAACTATTTTGTGGAATCGGATTTAAAGAACTCTTTGGACCCAGATGTTGATTCGAGAGTGGAAGCACCCAGGATAGCTGATTTGATCTCTGGGACAAAGGGTGATGCCCAGAGGATAAGGAGGACGTTGCAGGCTGTGTATCATGCCCAGAGGATAAGGAGGACGTCGCAGACTAAGCGTAAGAAGAGAAGATGTCAAAGAAGTAACAAAATTCGAGAGAGAGGGAGAAAGGAACCTAAATGGCCGTCCACAGGAGAAAAAATTGTAACCTTCCGACGATCGCACTACACCGTGGCCATCGCACTCCACCATCACCGTCGCAGTCCACTTCTTTCTGTCCCACTCGTCTCCATCGTCGTACTCCATAGTCGGGGTTGAGGTTACTCTGAACTGAAGAGATTTTGGGGACGAACTCAAACAGGAGATTTTAGGGCTCTAGAGTCGGGCTTTAGTGAAGAGTTTCACTTAAAGAATTTAACCTGTTTTAATCTTTTCTTTTCACCACTACTCATAAGAGTTATGAGTAGTTTAGCCTTTAAAAGAGATTAACCTTGATGACATCATCATTTTGGGTCTAAATATAATAAGGTTTGAAAATTAGGTGTAGTATGAATAATTATCGTCAACTTTTATGTTCATGTGTAATAAGAATCGATTCCAGGGGTGGTATGAATAATTTATCCAAAAAATATGGTATGTTTACATCAGCAATTACCGTTCATTTCCTCATGAAATGGACTAAAGTGTTATAAGTTTCATTTTATAAGGGAGGTCTATGTAAGTCAATAAGTATCAGGAGAAGTCCGTGTAGTAAACAAAATGTCAAGGGAAATTCTGTGTAATAAATGAAATGTCAAGGGGAGGTCCAAGTAATTTTCCCAAAAATAAAACATCCCAATCTAGACTATTGAGAAAACAAGAAGAAACAAAAACAAAACCAAAAAAGAGAGGAGGATAGGAAGATAGTGATTTACCTAAGAAGGTGACGCACAGCAGCGACAAGGAGGCGGAGATGGATGAACCAGATCAGGTTCTTGAAACCAGAGGAGAGTGGTCACTTGGACTTGAACCAGACAGCTCATGATCTCAAGAGCTTGGTTCAAGGCAAAACCAGGTTTGGTAAAGAATTGGAAAAGCCAATCAAAACCCAGCCAGATGGCCATTTCTCAACAGGTTTAGCCATGGATCAAACTAGCCCTTGCCTGGTTTAAATCCTGTCCAGTTTAAAAAAAATGTGATTCTAACAGCAAGACAGAAATGGAGAAAACCAAACACAAATGGAAACCTATTATTCTATTAACAAGGTCGCCTCTAAGAGGGAGTTACTGAGAGTCTTTTGCTAATCTTGGCTAGTGAGTAATGAAGAGTGGTTCTAGTGTAAATGGTTTGAGCTTTGATAGAAGGGTTTCCTTGGATTGGAAGCTAGAAGGAGAACATAGTATAATACTCAAAAACCAGTGCATTTGGTAATTTTCCAGGAATTTTAAACACTTCTGAGGCATCATTAGAAATGATTCACTACACAACATGCTTATTCATCATCCATTTGCTTAATTTTTGGCAAACATCCTTGCTGGAATCTTTGGTTGCGGTTGCGATCAGCCAAAAAAATTTGGGTGGGGGAGGGGATTGGCAAACCAGAAAAGGTGTTCTCCTTTATAAGTAGACTGCTCATAATGTGTTGCAGACCTCATGGCTAAGAAGGGGTTGCAAGACCTAGGGGATTTTTTTTTTTTTTTTTTTTTTTTTTTTTTTTTAACAGATAATGGCAGATGTGTCCTTGAGTGTCTTTTGGTAAAAAGACTGTTATGCCTCTAAAGCTGGGGCTTAAAAATGATCACTTGTTGTGTATCCATTGGTCGATAGTATTTATACTCAAAAGAACCCAAACTGACTAATTAGGGGGAGACTCGTAGGGAGCAAAGGCATAGATGCCATAGCATCCAGCCGGAGGAGTCCAACCTTTCCCCTGGGCTTAGACGTGTACTCTATAGCAATCAAGATTTTAGTTTTATAGGCCATGGCCAAAACTGATCCGGATTGAGTCCAGAGCCAATGATACAGTGACAATTGACACGTGACTGATACTTAAGGGAGGGAAAAGTACGAAAAAACAGGCAGTATAGAGTATCGGATCGAGATTGGGGATTGTCGAAACCGCTATAAATTGACTGACTCCCATACTTGAACCAGGACAGCAACAGAATCCCAGATGCCGCAGAGGGGTGGAATTATCCAATTAGAGATAAGATTAATTAGACAATGATTAATATGACTTGGACCAAAATGGCAAATATGAGGTGAATAGATTTAGTTGGAGGACTTCCTCCTTTATCTAATGCCAGAACGTTTTTACGGAGGACGGGGCCGTTTAGCCTCTTGAGGTTATCCACCAGTTAATTAATGTGGATATCATTAAGTTAAAATGGATAACATTAATTCAGTTTTTTTCACCAGTATTCTCAACGAACTCCCCTCCTCCGCCAATTCATGCCTCAGTAATTCTTTCTCTCTCCACTACTTGGGTCCCTTTCTTCCTCTAAATTAATATAAATACTTAACACCCTTTCACTTTCATACTAATTTGCTCTGGGCGATTCTTGCTTGATGAGATCTTTAATTTCTCTTGCTGAGGAGTAACCAGGCTATTGTTTTCTTTAGAACAAATTTATTGTCCAGAGGGATTGGATTGGTTTGTCCTTACTGTTGGATTATAGCTAGTGATCAGAGTCTGATCTAGGAGAGCTTTGCAGAGAAAGAATAGTGACAAAGAAGACAAGGAAGGAAGAGGAAGCTTGGAAAGTGCATTGTTCATCAATAAACATCAATGGCAGGGGGTGGATTTGTGGACCAAGAAGTTGCAAAGAGGGCTCACCTCTATGAGTATAGAATCACAAAGGCTTTTGTTTTCGCCTGCTGTGTTGCTGCACTTGGTGGTTCTCTTTTCGGATATGATCTTGGAGTTTCTGGTAATTATTTGATCTTAGCCTCTCCTTTTTCTTTCTTTTTTCTCTTTGGTTAGCAAGTTGTGATTAACAATCCTGCAGGTGGGAGTTTGTGATTTGGAGATTTTCTTTTATGCCTTTCAAGGAGATAAATTTATGACATTCTTATGTATAATGCGTTCCTAACCGGAGAGGTCATTTTTGGAAGAGAAACTGTGTTTTTGGTATCTCCATAATTCCTTAATTTCTGCTTGATAAGCACTGAGTAGTTTGGATGAACAACCCAAGAAATGAGAGCTGAACTCAACGACTGCCCACTCAATCGGTACAGAACTAAGGATTCATCCTCACAGTTACCAAGTCCTCGCTCCTGAGCCGAGTCTAGTTCTATGACCAGTCAAGATTTTTTATTTTCACCTTTCAGAGGAGAGGAGGGCTCCGCTTGAATGGAGGGGAAATTAAAAAGAAGGAAAGTAAAAAAAATTTTACTTAAAAAGGAAACTATCATAATCTTCCTTTACAGCACATGCTATCAAATGACTAAATTCTAAATCATTCTATATTTAGTTATTAACTTATATTTCACTTTAGATTTATAATTTTTTTTAAAATTTTTTTTTTCTTTTTATTTTTAATTTCCCTTGCAACAAAACTGAGCCGGAGGAAAAAGATATGTTCCCTTACAATACTATTTGTGAGGTGTAACAACTCACAAATGATTCATTATGACTCATGAGTCAGTCATGACTTGTCAAGTTTCCAACTCAAAAGTTCGAACTAATAAGTGGAGGGACTCTCCATATATAAAACCACATTATTTCAATCTCATTAGCAATGTGGGACTATTCTCAATACTCCCCCTCATATGTAACGTTAGGTGGTGTATATGTGGTAGTATATGTAGCAATACATGGCACTCTTCAGGTGACTGATCGCTCTTCTTGGGTGACTGATCCCTCTTTGGGTGATATATAGTCCCTCTTTTGGGTTGTCCCTCTTTGGGTGACCATGGTTTCTCTTCTGTGCATCTGGCGTCCCTTTTTCAGTAACTTGACCTCTTTTTTTAGGGTTATTATGAGAGGGAATCTGAAGCTCTGATACCATGTCAAATTTCCTACTCAAAAGTTTGAATTAATAAGTAGAGAGACTCTCCATGTATAAGACCATAGGATTCCAATCTCATTAGCAATATGGGACTATTCCCAATATGACTCAAGACTAAGGACTCTATTTCTACTCAGTCCCACCGACAGCAAAGCACAGGTAGTGAAACCAATTGGAATTTGGGAAAATGAAATACATACTGCCGGTGTGTAATTCTATAACTATCTCTCTCCTCCTTGAAATCCACACTCTTTTCTCTTTCCTCCAAGTGACGGATTACCTGGCCTTATACTCTTATTTTCCCACTAACAAGAAGATTCTAATATACACTTAACGGTGTAGATCTCATTCCCAATTCAGTGAAATTTATTGTAAAGACTAATGATACTCCATGTTTGAAAATTATTATTTTACCATAGGTCGGCGGTTCATGGGGATAGAGATCGGCCAAGTCTAAAACCGATACTGATACCGATACTTGAACCATGAAAAGAGATATACTCTAAATTTGATTGATTTTTTTACTGTGTTTCAGGTGGTGTGACTTCCATGGATGACTTCTTGATACGTTTCTTCCCAAGTATTTACAGAAGGAAGCAACAACATCTCAGTGAGACAGATTACTGCAAGTACGACAGCCAGATTCTCACGCTCTTCACTTCCTCTCTCTACTTCGCCGCCCTTGTCTCCACATTTGGGGCATCGTATATAACCAGAACAAAGGGTAGAAGAGCTAGCATCCTTGTTGGTTCCGTCAGCTTCTTCATTGGTGGGCTCATCAATGCGTGTGCTATCAACATAGCCATGCTTATCATCGGCCGCATCTTTCTCGGTTTCGGCATTGGATTTGGGAATCAGGCCGTCCCTCTCTATCTTTCAGAGACAGCTCCTCCCAAGATCCGTGGTATGGTCAACCAACTCTTCCAACTAACTACCTGTGTCGGCGTCCTGATTGCCAATATCATCAACTACTTCACTGCCCAAATCCATCCATGGGGCTGGAGATTGTCTCTTGGTCTAGCCATGGTTCCTGCTGCTCTAATGTTTATTGGCGGAGTTTTCCTTCCTGAAACTCCCAACAGCCTTGTTGAACAAGGCAAATTAGATGAAGCAAGAGAGAATTTGGTAAAAATTAGAGGAACCCAAAATGTAGATTCAGAGTTCCATGATCTCCAAGTCGCAAGTAAAGCAGCACGTGAAATTAAGCATCCTTTCAGGAACCTTTTGGAACGAAAGAACCGTCCACAACTCGTGATCGGAGCTTTGGGCATCCCTGCATTCCAGCAACTCACGGGCATGAATTCCATACTTTTCTATGCTCCCGTCATCTTTCAGAGTTTGGGTTTCGGCTCAAACGCTTCTCTCTACACATCCATCCTTACCAGTTGTATGATTGTTTTTGCGACTTTCGTTTCAATGTATGTTGTTGATAGGAAAGGTAGAAGATTCCTCTTCTTGGAAGGTGGTTGCCAAATGGTCGTCTCCATGGTAAGCTCCTTCTCCTCAATTGTTTTTTTTTTTTTTTTTCCCTCTATTACAAATTAAGAGTACTAACAGAGCTTCCTCTATTCTGCAGGTGGTGGTGGCCATTGTTCTTGCTCTCAAGTTTGGACATGGAGTGGAACTACCTAAATCATATGCTGCTATCCTAGTTGTCATGATATGTGCTTTTGTCCTTGCTTTTGGTTGGTCATGGGGCCCTCTAGGATGGTTAGTACCAAGTGAGCTTTTCCCTCTGGAAACAAGATCAGCTGGACAAAGCATAGTTGTCTGCAATAACATGTTATTTACAGCGCTGGTTGCACAGTGTTTCTTAGTGTCCCTCTGCCACCTCCGATATGGAATCTTCTTGCTGTTTGCAGCCTTGATTATGGTCATGACCTGCTTCATTTACTTCCTCTTGCCAGAAACAAAGCAAGTTCCCATTGAGGAAATAGTCTTCCTATGGCAGAACCATTGGTTCTGGAAGAAGTATGTTGCAGAACCATCAGAAGAGAAGGCGGTACGAGTGGGTTAAATCTCCATTAATTCAAGAAACTCCCTATCATGTCTTAGAATTTACTGTAGCAATTGTTTCTTGATCTTCAAACCTCCAAAACTGCATGTAAACCTGGATTACCTAGGTGGCCAAATTGTTGCATTCATCTTATGCATTATGTAGCAGACACGTATTCATTTTATTTAAAAGAATTTGTCAATTCAGATATCATATACAATTTTTACTTGAATATATAAGACAACCAGTCCGAGAATTACAGAGAAATAGTTGTACAAGAAGAACCGGTAGCGGGTCACTTGGCTCTGAATTGTAACAATCTTGTTTCAAAAATATGTTTCTGCCGCAGAAACATTTTTCTTGTTTCTGTGTAAAAATAATTCTTTTTAGCACATAAATACTGTGAGGTAAAATATGTAAAAATATTTCTTGCAAGGAAAAAAAAGGAAAACCTGTATGGTAAACACATAATAAAAAAAAAATTGTATAGATCAAAATTACAGAAAATGCCATTAGAGACAAATCTTTAAAAATTTACCTAAGTTTGTGGATACATAAACTATAGCAGTGTTTAATACATACCAATGACTTCAAGTTCCTTAATACCTATCAAAACAGTGAGAAAAAGTTTTAACACCCAACATATGCCACCAAGAATTTAACAAGAATCAGATATTCACAAAAGTTCAGCCACTGATAATCGGTAAAAGGAAAAAAAAAAAAAAATACACCCTGCCAACATGTACCGTACCATTAAGAATTTTACAAGAAACATGTGATTCCACTAAAATTCAGATGATCGAAACATGAAAAGAAAAACAACTTCATAAACCCAATATCATCACAAGAAAACATAGACTCAAAGCTTGAGGAAACAGTTAGCCTAGATGGCATAATATTTTCAGTGCTTTCTAAATGGGTTTCAATCATATAATATTTTCTTTTGTTAGGTACCATCCATGACATCTATTGCAAAACAGCAAAGAAGTGCTCTAATGAAGATTTCGGAATTGGGCATTCAAGTTTGATAATAAAATAATGAGGCCATACAGGAATCTGGCTCAATTTGCAGGAGGAGTTGCGGGAGGGGTTGTTGGCGCCGGTGTGGAGCAGTGGATTGCCCCTTCGCCTCCCACGGAATCTGGGAACACCTCTCCCATTCCAATCCATCCTATAATGTAAAATTTTTAAATCTCAATAAAACTATTCTATTAAATCCATTCCATACAGATAATAAAACACATTGAGCAATAAACAAATGATAATAATAAAGGGACATAGCTTTATGTTGGAGATTAATTTTTGACCATTTCTTCTTTTTCTTATTGATTCCCATAGAGATCTTCTATAGCCTCATTCTCTACTAGGTATGAGTCCCTTTCTTGTTTTCACGTAGATAGAAAGAGGGCTATAGGGACCCTTGCCATATTTTTATAATAAGTACATACCAAATCTATTCCAATCTCATAATGGAATAGATTTGGTTTATAATAGGTATGTGATAATCATCCAATCCTTGGATCCCACCAGCTAAAATAGTCAAGTATATTAATGTTGTCCATAATAAATCTAATAAAGATTTTACAATCTCCCACTTTGGCTACATTATTCTACAAGACTGTTATTAACTAGTATGACCATCAACAACAACAACAACAACAAGACTGTTATTCTCGTAACTAGTATGGCCATGTAAACCAACATTTAAAAACAGATTATTCCAAACTTCTATTCTTCTAACAAGTAGACTAATGTCGAACACAACAAAAAATACGCCACAAACATACGGCATACAACTTTCTGTTATTACAGACAGAAGTCTTCTTGATGACATCTGATCTTGGCTTGTCGCCTTTTGAATCTTGGCTTAATACCGTCTTTTATGTTTTTGGCTTAATATTGTCCTTTGAGTTTTGACTTAATACTACCTTTTGGGTCTTAGTTTAATACTGTCTTTTGAGTTTTGGCTTAATACCGCCTTTTGGGTCCTGACTTAATACTGCCTTTTGGGTCCTAGTTTAATACTGTATTTTTGTGTCTTGGCTTAATACTGTCTTTTGTATCTTGACCTAATACTGTCTTTTGTGTGCTGGCTTAATACCGCTTATTGTGTCCTGGCTTAATACAGTATTTTGAGTCCTGGTTTAATACCGCTTATTGTGTCCTGGCTTAATACTGTCTTTTGGTTCCTGACTTTTACTATCTTTTGTATCTTGGTTTAATACCGCCTTTTGAGTCCTAGTTTAATACCGCCTTTTGTGTCCTAGCTTAATACCTCCTGAAGTAATTTTGGCTAAATACTGCCTGGTTGTTATATATATATATATATATATATATATATATATATATATATATATATATATATATATATATATATATATATATATATATATATATATATATATATATATATATATATATATATATACATGCTGAATCATGAAATAAAAAAATATGGTATAAAATAACCATACTCATAAGGTACACAGGTAAAAGAGTAAATTCAATCAAGTATCAGTAAAATATAAAAGGTCTACACAAGCAAATCAAAAAACGTGACGACATCCATACTAAAAACATGACCCTTTAAGACTCCCACTAGTAAAGCCTTTAACCAAGGATTCGCTTTCATATTGTCTGTCGAAATGTGCTCCTTAGAAAAGTAATTCTTATTGACATTTTCCTTTACCACTAGATACTCGATCTTTATATGCTTAGAAGCACCTCATTTCTTGTTGTTCTTTAACAAAAATACAACTAACTTGTTGTCACAGTACAGAAATAACAATTTGGAGATGGTACTCATAACATTCAACCTAGAAATGAAGTCCATAAGCTAAATCACCTATTTTGTAGCCTCTAACGGTACCACAAACTCTGATTATATAATAGAATAAGTCAGAATAGGTTGGTTTTGCATTCCTCTATAAAATAGCTCCTCTAGCCATCACAAATATACTTTGATATGGACTTTCTATCATCAGTACATTCACTGAAATCCACATTAGAACATCCAACCACCTCTAGGTTAGCAACACTACCATACATATGCATGTATCTTTTATCTTCTGCAAATAATCACAGAATCTTCTTTGCCTCCGTCCAGTGAGCAATCCCTGCATCTGATTGAAACCGTTTCAACATGCTCACTACGAAGGCAATGTCTACAAAACTGTGCATATATTAGATTCCTTACCGTAGATATATATTGTCTGACAAAGATTTCCTTTCCATATCATTCTTAGGGCACTGCATCTCCTAAGCACACAATCAATGAAGACTTTCTCAGACAGTCCTAGTAGTCCATGATTTCTGTTCACGCCTGATTCCAATAACGAGAATCCATGTCTTTCATTCCAAAATTCTCAGACAGAAAATGCTTGGTCTCTGCAAGTAATCGTGCACCCACTGGTTAATGTTATGACATCAACATAAAAAGACTAGAAAAATAAACATACTCCTACTGATCAAGGGATATATGCATTGATCTTTGCATTCTCAACAACTTGGTCAAACTTCAAACACCACTGTTTGGAAGCTGGCTTAGGTTCGTAGGTCGAATTATTGGGATTGCAAATCATTCCATATTTATCCTTTACCTCAAATTTTTTGGTTAAACTATTCCATTGAGAAAAATAATTTTTTATATCTATTTGATATAATTCTCAAACCATTCCATTATGTGATTCCTCTTTGCTACAAGTTTTACTTTGTAGCTGTAAGACCCGTATCGTACTAACTGGTCATACTACCTTGTATCAGGTCTTCTTATCATGGTCAGGCCAAGCGGACCAAGTGCGTGAAGAAACCACAAAGCTAGGTATAAAATTGAAACCAAAATCAACTAATTAGGAGCGTGTGGTCGCATACATAAACAGGTGTGGTCGACTACACCTCAGAATAATGCGACCACTGGAGTCTGGGACGTGTGGTCATAGTTTTTGGCTGTGTGGTCGACGGGTTTTGCGACCCCACGTGCGACCATATGAAGTCAAACTGACTTCGTGATTAGGAAACCTTCCTAATCCGAAGGGGGTTCTTTCCTAATCTAAGTAGGACTCTATATGGAGGGTTTTCCTCTATATATAGGACGTCCCTTAGCCTCTTTCATTCTTTTAGAACTCAAACTTAAAGAGAGAGAAAGAGAGGAGGAGGAAGATAAGGAGAATTGAAGAGGAAGACTAAGAGGAGGAATTTCAAAGAGAACTCTAAATCTTCAACAAGTTTAAGGTATGAAAACGTTTCCCACATAAGTTGAATACCTAGAATAGATCATAAAGGAGATAGTGATTCAAAGGGAAACCCCAATCATCAAACCATGGACAAATTTAAGAGATCCATGGAGGGAATCTATTAAGATGATGGATTGTGTAAAATATGAATTCTAAGCCATAGAACAATCATAGGAAGGATCATGATGATAAGCCAAGGAATCAAAACATGAAGGAATTGAGTTTGGAGTGGAAAAGTTGACCATCACATGTGTGGTCGCATGTGTGGTCGCATGATATGCGACCACACGAGACAAACATAATCGACCACACACCCTCGGGAAAGTTCCAGGGAGGGTGTGGTCGCATGTATGGTCGCATGATATGCGACCACACATAGCGACCACACGCCCTCGAAAGTTTCAGGGAGGGTGTGGTCGCATGTATGGTCGCATGGTATGCGACCACACATGTCGTGTCACACCCCAATTCCAATTGAACCAGAAGTGTAAGTGAACCGTCACTGAACCAACGGTTCACACCAGGATCTCAATAAGACCGTGTCCACTCATACAAACCATTGCACATAACCATAATCAGAATATAATAAAATACACCGAAAGTTTTAAATTAAATGAACTGAGTTCTCTATTGATAATTTAAATAAAATATCTAATTATTCAAACACCAGAACATAAATAATTATTCTTACATCATTTGTAAATCCAATTGAAAATAAATAAAATAAACGAATCCAATATCCTAGAGGTACACGCAGAAAGGGCACTCGCATGAAGCGTCATACTCGTCCTCCCCTGCTTGCACTTCCAGGGTAGCAACTCTTCCATATTATAACCTGCATCAACATCAAAAAATAGTGTATACACAAGGGTGAGCTCACAACTTAGCTCAATAAGAAAATCAGACAATGCAACACACATCATGCATGAGTAACATTCACATTATGGTCTGGTTTTAAGTTTGCAATGTGCTATAGAAAGGATTGACGGCCACCGCACCGCTATACACGAGTGTGTTAATTCCTTCCAATGGATCAAACACCACTGTTGTCCCACATGCATCCACCATGGAATAGAGATAGAGCTAAAGCGTCCGGATCAAACACCACCAACACTTTCCCTGATACCCTACCCATACCAACACGTAAGCCCCTATTGGCGAGGGCTTGCAAACTGGGCTCGCAACTAACCAATCATATATGTCATCACAGTAGGCCCTAACCCAGCACAGCTCCCTACGGCATAGAGATAGAGCTAGAGTCTAGTGGTCAGGCCGGAGACCACAGTGCTACTTCCTCCCCTTGATGCCCTACCTGCACCAAGCATGCTAAGATAGAAACGATAGAAAAGGTGCTAGTGTGAAGAATGACCCCAGACCACAGGCCCTTTTCATTCCACACACCAACGAAAACAATCACATACCTAACAGTCACATCCTAGCATAACGAGTATGCATGAACAATATAATAACTGAAAGTAAAGATGACATGCAAGTATGCACAAACACCATTCCATAGAATCATAATTATTAACAACGTTTTACTGTTATTAAACTATTAGGTTTTAGGTCTGATTCCCTTATCTGACGCTTGTTTGATAACTTGTTCCGCCTCACAGAATCCAAACTCACTATCATAAGGTCCTACACGATGTTAGGGTTGAATTAGAATAGTTTTTCTTAGGGTTTACGTTGGTCGAAAAACCAACTGGGTCAAAACACTCCTCACAGTGAAGACCGGTCGTAGGTATCGGTCGTGGCACTGTGAAGAAAGGTGTGACTAGTATGGTCGACCGGTCCCCATAGACCAGTCCCCGAGAGGTATCGATCACAGTACCGATCGCATATAGTGCTATCGGTATGCCTCCGGAAGACCATCAACGAGGTTATCGCCTTCCGTCGGTCACCTCCTATTGATTCTAAGGTTTCTCCTATACATTCTAGGTCTGAGCAACGAGTTAGAGTTGTTTCATACTCTATTCAAGTCCTAGTTTCGATGATCCTCAGCTTAGAACTTGAATCTAGGGTTATCGACTGTATTAGGGTTTGATGGCAAATTTAGAGGTTTAGATCATTACCTCGCCTTGCATGGTATTGATCCATTCATGCTTTAACTTAGAGGAAGGTTCAAGCACTTACCGTTGGTTCGCAGTAGAGTGTTCTTCGTCCAACGGCAACGGTGGCTCCTCTCCCTCCTTCCTTAGCTCTTTCTCCTTCTTCGATCTCTTTCTCCTCTTTACGGTTTGTGAGGATCAATGAAAGAAATTGTAGGAGGTTTAGGGGTCCTTAAATAGACTAGGATTGAGTTTAGGAAGTCCCCTTACGTTAGGAAAGTCCTAGGGTTCGATATTTAGAAAGTGAGACCCACAGAGATCCGGTTATGGATCTAAGCAGTCTGCCTGCGCAGACATACCGGTCGTCCGGTACCATCGACCAATATGAAATATTTATCATACATGAGTCCGTTTTGTACCTGGTTGTCATCCGTTCGTCCCGCCTGGCCCTGTGATGATTGGAAGCCTGTTACAACATGAATTAAAAGAAATTTACATGTAGGTTTCACAACTCCCTCACCCTTAAAAGAAATTTCGGCCTCACAATTCGTACGTACCTTGTTCGTCGAAAAGGTTAGGGTATTCGTTTCGCATCACGTTCTCTTCCTTCCAAGTGATTTCTTCTACATCTTGGCTTTTCCAATGCACTTTTACATAATGGATATCCTTGCTTCGGAGATGTTGTACATTTCGGCTTGTGAGCATCACAGGTACCACTTCAAATGTCAAGTCCTCAGTCAAGTCTGGTGGGTCTGCTGTCAAGATGTGCGATGGATCCCTGACATATTTCTTCAATAAAGAAACATGGAACACATCATGAACGCTTGACATGGATGGTGGTAGAGCCAGTTGATATGCCACATTGCCACATCTGGTCAAAATCTCGTATGGTCCCACATACCTGGGGCATAGCTTTCCCTTTTTACCAAACCGTTTCAGACCTCGCATAGGTGATATCTTCAAGAACACCTTATCACCCACTGCAAACTCTAGATCTCGACGTTGGTTATCTGCATAGTGCTTTTGTCAAACTTGAGCTGTCTTCACTCTTTCCTTAATTTGATCAATCACTCGACAAGTTTCTTCGACGAACTCCGGTCCTACAATCCTTCTCTCTCCCACCTCATTCCATAACAGAGGTGTACGATATTTTTTCCCATATAGTGCCTCGTATAGAGCCATTTTGATCGTAGCTTGGTAACTATTGTTATAAGTAAACTCGATAAGCGATAGCTTCTCGTCCCAAGCTCCTTTGAAATCTAGGGCACACACTCAGAGCATATCCTCTAAGATTTGAATAGTTCTTTCTGACTGCCCGTCTGTCTGAGGATGCAAAGTTTGTACTAAACTTCAACTTCGTTCCCATGGCTTTCTGTAATCCTTCCCAAAACTTTGATGTAAAACGGGAATCTCTGTCAAATACTATGCTCTTTGGGACGCCATGAAGTCTGACTATATTATCCACATATAGCTTGGCCAGCTTCTCCATGGTATACTGTGGTTTGACAGCGATAAAGCGAGCTGTCTTGGTAAGTCGATCGACTATAACCCACACGGCATCCACTGACCTTGGTGTCAAGGGTAGGTCAGTGACGAAATCCATTGTGATACAATCCCACTTCCATGCCGACTCTGGTAGTGGTTGTAACAATCCTGCGGGTCTCTACCTTTCTGCTTTAACTTGCTGACAATTCAGACACTGGAACATGAATAGAGCTACATGCACTTTTCATATCCCTCCACTAATATAGTCTTCTTAAATCATGGTACATCTTGGTTCTTCCTGGATGTATCGAATATGGGGTATAATGAGCTTCTATCATAATTATATCTCTGATATTTGAGTTCTCGTTCTCAGGTATACATAATCGTCCACGATACCTGAGTATCTTATCTAAATCCAAGGTAAAGTCAGGGTTGCTTTTACCCTTCTTTAGATCTTCTTGCACAGTCTTGAGGTGTGGATCATGTAGGATTGCTACTTTGACCTCATCTATTAGATCCGATGAGATTTTCAAAGCTGCGAACATCAATGTGAACTTATGAATTAAGCCATGTTCCACTGGATCTTTTGCAGTCTCTAATATATGTTCATCATCCTCTATTCAGCCTGAGGTTGCAGCATACAATGCAGTGTTTGTACTAGGTCCTACCTCTGGTTTCAATGCCCATTTTCTGCTTAAGGCATCAGCCACAATGTTTGCCTTACCCGGATGGTACTGAATGTCACAATCATAATCTTTTAATAGCTCCAGCCATCTCCTCTATCTCATATTCAGGTCTTTTCTCTGAGTAAAAAGGTAAGTTAAACTCTTGTGATCCAACTTAATCTGAAACTTTTCACCATAAAGGTAGTGTCTCCAAGTCTTGATTGCGTGAATGATTGTTGCTAACTCTAGATCATGCGTAGGATAGTTCTTCTCATGCTCTTTCAATTGTCTTGATGCGTAGGCAATCACCTGTTCTCCTTGCATCAACACACATCCAAGGCCCAACCCTGAGGCATCCATATATAGGGTAAACGGCAAGCCTGGTGCTGGGATGGTCAAGATAGGTGCAGAGACTAGTCTTGACTTCAAAGTCTAAAAGCACTTCTCACACTCATCTGTCCATATAAACTTTTCTCCTTTCTTGGTTAGTCTGGTAAGTGGAACGGTGATACTTGAGTAGTCTTCACGAATCTTCTATAGTAACCAGCTAATCCAAGGAAACTACGAATCTCTGCAACTGATTTCGGTACATCCCATCCTACTATAGCTGCGATCTTGCTTGGATCTACCTTGATACCGTCTACAGATACTACGTGACCCAAGAAGGCCACTTTCTTCAGCCAAAATTTGCATTTCTTGAACTTGGCATAAAACTTCTCCCTTCTCAGTCGTTGTAAGGTTGCTCTCAAATGTGTTGCATGAGTCTCCTTGTCCTTTGAGTAGACCAAGATGTCGTCAATGAATACGATGACCGAAGTGTCCAACATGTCATGAAACACTCGGTTCATTAGTTCCATGAACGATGCTGGAGTGTTAGTTAACCTGAATGACATTATCAGGAACTCATAATACCCATACCTTGTTTGAAAGCAGTCTTCGGAATATCTATTGCCTTGATCTTCAATTAGTGATACATTGATCTAAGATCAATCTTCGAGAAAACCTTTGCACCCTGTAACTGATCAAACAAATCATCGATCCTAGGCAAAGGATATCGGTTCTTGATGGTTAACTTGTTCAACTCTCGATAGTCGATACATAGTCGTACGCTATCATCCTTTTTCCTTACGAACAATACAGGTGCTCCCCATGGCAATATGCTTGATCGTATGAAACCCTTATCTAGTAGTTCTTGTAACTGGGTCTTCAACTCTTTTAATTCTGTAGGGGTCATCTTATACGGTGCCTTAGACACTGGTGCCGACCCTGGCATGAGATCTATCATGAACTCTGTAGCCCTGTTTGGAGGTAGACCTGGTAGATCCTCTAGAAATACATCTGGAAACTCTCGTACCACATATAGATCTTCCATCTTTGGCACCTCTGCAGTGATGTCGACCACAGACATTAAGTACCCCATTCCTCCCTTCTCTAAGCATCTCGTAGCTTTTAGGGCAGAGAGGATCAGCTTCCGCTTCCTAGGTAACTTGGTTCCAATGAAGCTAAACTCATTTCCCTTATCATCTTTAAAAATAAGTTTTCGTTCGCCACATAATAAGCTAGCTGAATGATGGCCTAGCCAATCCATTCCTAAAATGATGTCAAAGTCTGCCGTCTCAAGTTGAACTAGATTTGGTTTTAGGTTTTGCCCCTCAATACTAATTGAACACGGCCCTTAGCATTCATTCAACGCCACTATGAGGACAATGGATTTTCATATGATCCTCCACGAAATCAAAATTAGGCTCTCGCCTTGGTTACTTTTATCCATCCACGCCAATGGACGGAGTAAAATATGGAGTCGCCACCTAGATAAGGTCTAGGACCTATAAATGGTCTCTCACTTGGAGAGACACTATGACTCATGCTCAATGGATTGGCTTCTAGTCTTACCAGAGAAGGGTAAGTGTCAAGTTACGAGTTGGGAAGGTGTTAGGCACCCAACTCGCCCGATCAATGGACCGGTCTCCTTCTGTCCTATCCTTTCCTACATTCTTGAAACTTATGTATGTTCAGGTCGATCAATTTAGTCTAACTAGGCAAATGGGGAACCCTAGACCAAGTTTCTAAGTTGTTCTAACTTAGGGTGCCGCCACATAGGCTTGAAAAATAAAATACAAGTCAACAGACAATAAATGGATCAATGAACAAATGAATGGATAAAATTAAAACAATGAAACAATCATGAATAAACAAATAATGAAATAAAAGAATGAATAACACAGAAAATACAACAGATAATGGATGATCGAGCTCGAGATCAAGCCGCCTACGTATCCCTGTGCGGCGGGAATCAGGCCAAACGTAGTTTGTGCAGGGTTGTGGTTGTGTGTGAGGTGCTCCCTTGACAAAGGAAGCACGTGTGACCGTGCGCGAAGGGTGAACTACTCAAAGTTCTCTCCACTTCCCGCTGCCTACGTATCTCTTTAGAGAATCAGGTCAAACGTAGTTCCCAACAGTTAACGGGATGTTGGACCCCACATGGCATTACTCAAGAGGTGCTCGGACCTCAACTCCTTGCACTTAGCAAGGCATCACTCAAGAGGTACTCGGACCTCGACTTCTCGCACTCGGCAAGGTATCACTCAAGAGGTACTCGGACCTCAGCTCATCGCACTTGATAAGGCATCACTCAAGAGGTACTTGGACCTCGACTTCTTGCACTCAGCAAGGCAAACTAACATTCTGAAAGTGATCGGTCCGCACATCGATTCTCAAACATGAGAAATGATTGGCCTAAGGCCAAAGACAAAACTAGGTAATAGCTAGATTGGAGATCAACATGATTCCTATCGTTGCTCGACACACATAAAACATAAATCCATAAAGAATAATCCTCACGTGGACAGCAACATGATAAGCATATAAAAATAGGCTTAAATCCACACCAAACCAAACATAGGTTGAATCAGGTTTAACATGATTACACCAATCCAAACAAAAATTCCAAACAGACTCCATACCATTAAACCGCTTCCACCATGGGTTGAACCAACTAATCATGATTAAGTATACTCGATCATAGGGTTAGACCAACCCAAAACAATTAAACTAGTCCTACGATAGGGCAAAATCAGTCCAACATGATTATACCAAACCCACCATTGGGCTGAACCAACCCATCACCATTAAGCCAAGTCCCACTACGGGTTGAACCAACCCATCATGTTAACAAACTATTACCAACAAAAATGGGTTGAATCAAGATGAACAATTAAGTTGATCCCACCATGGGACCGAACCAAGCCTTACCCATATATAAATAGTGATGGAAAGCACATGGGCAGCAATCAAGAAACAGTTTTCATGTCATATAGACTATGGATAAAGAGAAACAACTAGAAAAAAAAATGGAGAAAAAATAAGCATTGAGATGGAATTGCACAATGATGAACAGCTCGGTAGCTCTAAAAAGTAATAGATATCGAAATGATTACCAACATAACATGAACTGATTTTCAAACTAAACAAAAGAAGAGGAGCACAATCATGAATAGATTAAAATAAAATAAGAAAAAAATGTATCAAAGATGAAAAGACATAAAAAATCCAAGGAACAAAAAACCTGATCTGAGTTCTCATTTGTTTTCTTCGCTATAATCCTTTTCATCAGCACGAAGAGGTTCATGGATCATCACGACAGGTGTTGATTTGAGCAGGAAAATTATACTAGTTCTTTCATCGGCCTCTCCCACATTGAAACCCTTGATTTTCTCCTAAATAACCCCAGCAATACACAATCCAATTTACCAGAATTATTTCCCATTACAAACCAATTTTTTGACACCCCAACATAAACACTGGGTATTTTCCCTTCCTTCACTACCACATAACCGGCACTATCAAGTTCAATTTGCCCTTTATGCAACTGACCGGTGAACCGAAACACCTTCCCCATCTCTCTACCTCACCACTCTCTTTCTTAGTGATAACTGGAGTTGAATTTTGCCGAATTAAATAGAGGAGAAAGAGAAAAGATGGAAAGTCACTGTACCAAATTGAAACCATGAACTCAGATGAAAACCACCGCCACCACAAGATCAAAACTCATCGCCAATCGATAAAATCAAGAAGGAGAAATCGAAGTAAAAGAAAAGACATCACCATCACCACCACCCACTAGAATTCACATCAGCCACCGTTAAACCATCAATACAGTGGGAATCCTATTTTTATATGCAAATCAAGGCATTATTAATAAACTGAAGAAATGGATTTGTCTATTCCTCTTTCAGCCGAAACTCAAAGAGGAAAAAAAATGATACAACAATGAGGAAACCCCTATAAAAATTCTCAATATAAAGCCAATTTATAATGGTATAAAAATCAACAGGGAGAAACAAAAATTGAACCAATTTAATAGAAGGGGAAATAGAGAGAGAAACCTCATACAACATAGGCATCAGTAGCATGGAATCAATGAACAGACAAGATGAAGGAAGGACTGAATCTTTATTGACCTATGATATTGTCTACCAGCTAATCCACCACCACAAGACCACCTCCCTTCTTTCTCTCCTTCTCTGCAGCAACCACCAACACACCTAACCTTCTTTCCAACAGTCGAATGCCCAATCCCACTCTCTCAATCTTTCGCTCTAATTTCAACAGAAATCCTCGCTAAACCCCTTTCATGAATCCCATTTTCGATCCGCAGCCGGCAGCCCCAAATCACTCTCACTCACTCTTCCTTTCTGTAACTCAACATTCAAACTAGAAAAGAAACCAGCCGCTCACCCTTCACACCATGATCTCTGCAAATCAGATCCTCTCCCCACCAGCAGTAGCAAACATCATACGAACTCACAAAAACCATGGTTCTTCCCAGATTTGCTGGATCGAGGATAACACGTGAATCTGAGAATAAAAAACCAAGACAAATGATGCAGAAAATATATATATCTTCCAGCTGGACTGAGAATCTTCGAAGATGAGAAGAAATTAGAAGAAACTCCTTCCGATTTTTCTCACATCCTGAACAGCAGCCGCAAACCTTCTCTCTGCTCTCACTTTCTTCAACAAGAAACCACTAGTAGTCCCCTCTTCTTCAAGAGTTAAAAAAAAACTCCTGCAACTTGAGATCTTTCGGTCACCCTGTGTGATTTCTCTCTGCACATCTTCAGAGGAAAACAAAATCAGCCGAACATGTCATCTTCCTCCTATTCCCGCTTTGTGGCTGCCGCCTTCCTCTGTCTTTTTTTTTCCCTCAGTTGCGGCTTCCCTTCTCATCTCACTACCACCTGGTCTCTCTCATTGTTCTCTCCCTTTTTTTCTCCTACTTCTTCTCCACTCTTTTCTCTTCTCTCTTTGGTGGCCACGGCCTCTTCTTCTTCCCTATTTCCAGCAGCTCCTCTTTTTCGGATTCTCTAATGTAGCCGATGACACCTCTTCCTACTTCTTCTCTCCCACTCAAAACAGTTGACCTCTTTTCTCCATCATGTTCCTCTCTCCCCTTTGCTGCTGCCTCCCTTTTCTTCCTCCTCTCACGACACTCCCTTTCTTTTGATTGTCTAGGGTTTTTCTCTAACCCTTAATCCAAGGGCCAAGATCCTTCCACATGATTTCCTTTTAACCCAACACATGTGATAAAATGAGAACAGAAAAAAAAAAAACTAAACTCCTACACAATTGATATCCTAAGCCCAAACCCAAGCCCATTAGCCTATATCTTATTAACACCTAATCTAAACTCATTCTTTAATGAAGCCCATTAATAAAGTAATCCCATAAAAATACAAAAAAAAAAAAAAAAAAAAAACCAACATAATCCTAATAGACTCCAAATTCCTAGTTAGATTATCCTAAACCCAAACTCACTCAATTTTTTTTTGTAATTTTATAATTTTTCTTCTTTTTAATGATTTCTATTTTTTTTTCCTAACAACCTAAAAATACAAGAAATTCTAATATGACCAAAAATGACAAAATTGCCCTTGATAAGAAATAGGCCAAAATGGGGATCTTACAGCCACTTCTACTCCCAACGGAGAGCGAACTATCAAGCTTGGGGTTAAATACTTGATAGGTAATTTCATTCGCTTCCCAAAAGACATAGAAACAAAGGAGTGTATAGCCCTAGAGTCGAAGAGTACTCTGGCGGGTACACAAGCTATATCTACAGTTCCTGAAATTTACTTCTCCCTTAGTTCCACATGCTCATACATAATAAAACAGTAAGCAAAATAGTAAGGGATTGAATCATACCAGTAACCACATGAACCGTATGCAATGTTTTACTGTTATTAAATTATTAGGATTTAGGTCTGATTCCCTTACCTAAAGCTTGTTTGATAACTTACACCGCGTCACAGAATCCAAACTCGCTATCACAAGGTCCTACATGATGTTAGGGTTGAATTAGAGTAGTTTTTCTTAGGGTTTATGTTGGTCGAAAAACCAACTGGGCCAAAACACTCCTCACAGTGCAGACCAGTCGCAGGTACCGATCGCGGCACTGTGGGGAAAGGTGCGACTGAAATGGTCGATCGGTCCCCACAGACCAGTCCTCAAGAGTTACCGGTCGCAGTACTGGTCGCATATGGTGCGATCGGTATGCCTTCGGAAGACCATCAACGCGGTTCTCGCCTTCCGTCGATCACCCCCTATTGATTCTAAGGTTTCTCCTATACATTCTAGGTTTGAGCAACGAGTTAGAGTTGTTTCATACTCTATTCAAGTCCTAGTTCCGATGATCCTCAGCCTAGAACTTGAATCTAGGGTTATCGACTGTATTAGGGTTTGATGGCAAATTTGGAGGTTTAGATCAATACCTCACCTTGTATGGTATTGATCCATTCATGACTTAACTTAGAGGAAGGTTCAAGCACTTACCGTTGGTTCGCACTAGAGTGTTCTTCGTCCAATGGCAACGGCGGCTCCTCTCCTTCCTTCCTTAGCTCTTTCTCCTTCTTCGATCTCTTTCTCCTCTTTACGGTTTGTAAGGATCAATGAAAGAGATTTTAGGAGGTTTAGGGGTCCTTAAATAGACTAGGATTGAGTTTAGGAAGTCCCCTTACGTTAGGAAAGTCCTAGGGTTCGATATTTGAAAAGTGGGACCCGTAGAGATCCGATTCTGGATCTAAGCAGTCTGCCTGCGCAGACATACCGGTCGACCGGTACCATCGACCAATATTAAATATTTATCATACATGGGTCCGTTTTGTACTTGGTTGTCATCCGTTCGTCTCGTCTATCCCGGTGATGATTGGAAGACCTGTTACGACATGAATTAAAGGTTTAGATCGGGTTCATGGAGTATGGATCTTACATGTCGACCACACGCCCTCGGAGAAGTTTCAGGGAGGGTGTGGTCGCATGTATGATCGCATGATATGCGACCACACCTTGCAACCACACACCTTGTGGTCGTAGAGACTGAGACCACAGGTGCAGCCACACCTGCGACCACTCAGCTTCTAGAAGTCTTAATTGATGGAAATAAATTCTAATTTAAAATCTATAAATTTGTTAGGTTTCCAAGTGGTCTAAAAGAGATTTACAAAGCTTGAACGGGGAACAACCATCAACCAAAGGTGAGGGAACAAGACCTAAACTAAATTGACTAATAATAAACTGTTTTACTTATTGAGTCTAATGTCATGATTGATTCTATACTTGTATGCTTGTAATGTGCATCTCATATGTCATCCAATATTCCTACTATTACTGTTCATGCATATTTAATTCTGTTTATTTATAACATGATGATGATGATGATGATGATGATGCTAGGAATAAGCATTTGAATGTATGTGTGTGGTTGGTGTGTCGGATGCGAGTCGAGCATCGTGGGGAGGGTGTGGCATGGTTCGACCTCGTCATCAGACTCTAGCTCTATCTCTACTCAAGTCTTGCTCACTAACATCGTTGTATCGTCATTACCTTAGCAGAACTATTACGTCGTAGGGCATCAGGGGAGGTGGTCTCGAACCGTGTGGTCTCTGACTCTGCCGGGGGGCCTTAGTTCTATCTCTACGGAGGTATTGAGGGATGTTGGGGTGAGGCCTTGGATACACTGTTTGGCATTAGGATTGGTTACTTGCGAGCCCAGTTTGCAAGCCCTCGCTAATAGGGGCTTACGTGTTAGTATGGGTAGGGCATCAAGGGAAGTGTTATGTGGTGTTTGATCCGGGCACTTTAGCTCTATCTCTATTCCATGATGGGTGCATGTGGGACGACAATGGTATTTAATCCATTGGGCGGCTTCACACACTCGTGTATAGAGGTGCGGCGGCCACCAATCCTTTCTATAGCACATTACAAACTTATAAATCAGACCAAAGATATGAATTGAATGCATGCATATGTTTGTTGCATTGTTTTGTTTTGCTCACTGAGCCATGATGTGTGTTCACCCTTTCGACGTCGAATATTTTTAGTTCATGATGTAGGACCTGCCGTGGAAAATTATATCAATGCACCGATGTACGGACATGTTGCTGCGATGGATGTGGAAGCTATGGTGGAGTCACATGATTCGTCGTGCGAGTGCAACTCTTGTATTTTTTATTAGATCTAGTTGTTGGTTATCAGAATATGTAATTGATTACTTTATTTTATTTTTATATCTTGAGTCATTTGGAGATAATTGGATAATTAATTATGTTATCACTGTTAGATACTCAGTTCATGAATATTAAAGACTTCAGCTATTGTTTATTTACTCTGATTATGGTTGTGGTTGTATCTGGTTTGGTTCAAATGAACACGACCTATACGAGATCCTGGTTGAACCGTTGGTTCATAGACGGTTCATTACACTATTCTGGTTGGTTCAGAATTTGGGGTGTGACAGTAGCGATCAATTCTCCCACTGGAATCACACAACCTTGTATACCCAGTTTGAAACTACGAGTATATTATTCTTCAACAAAATGCCCAAGACCCTAAACCTTGCTTTTGCCCAAAGATGGCAACACATCTATTATGGACATCAATCACTCAAGGGTAATATAACCACTGGAATCACGTAACCTTACTTAAAACCATTAGGATTTTCCACTTGTCCAATGCTAAAAACATCCACTATGAAATAAAGTATATGATAGGATGAAATGACAGATTTATGTAGTCTAATAAATCATTTCATTGTTTCCTCTGGCTCTAAAATTATTTTATCAGTCTTCGATAATATTTCTGTTATCTCAACTGGTTGCTTCACAGTTTTTTCCATGAGGTCTCATCAAAATCTAAATTTCTTGTCTACGACAACCTACTAGCATCATCAATGAATCAAGCATGACTGGTTTATATTATCCTATTTATTGAGTTGAAATAGTAAAACCAAAATCCTTTGGAGCTTATTGGATATTCCAGAAAATAACAACTCAATGTCCTAAAATCAACCACTCTCTCATAAGGGTTATGAAACTATGTTTCCACTCTGTAATCTCAAGCAGGAATATTGCTTAAATTGTGACTGACATACTTGGCACATCATAGGTTGTAGTATTCATCGCTCCCTACAAGATCAAATACTCTCATGTTCTTGATCATATCTATTTATCACTTCTTTTGCTATTCAAGCAAAATTCCTAAGCTATAAGTTTTAGCTTAAAAAAATATTTAGCCAAAAAAGTGACAGGGAATAGGTCAATGTAACATGATCTGCCTGAACACTAATCTCACTTTTTAGATTTAATAATTTTAATCCTTTGATAAAGATTTTTCACTCCTATATTGAATATTTTCCATCAAGTTCAACAATCTCTAGTTACGAATAGTTTTCATTTTCCTTTTACTTTAAAGAAACCTCTTACATATATATACATAGTCTACTTTCAAAAGTAGCTAAACTACCTAAAGTAAAGTAAATGCCCTATAAGTTTGAATTATGACTAGTATTTAAGTCTCCAATCTCTGGCACTTTTCCACTCAGAATTTTCATAGTCCTTATTCTTTTCCATTTAAGTCTGTCCAGTTTTATAATTTATCTACACATATCTATAAGCACCCCATTTTTTCCATCCCCAGCTAAACAGAGCTTTATTGGTGTATAAATAGCAAGAGCGCTGAGGTGAATGGAAAGTATAGGAGAGGCAAGTGAAACTTTCTCAAATCAACAATCGATCATCCCTGTATGCTCTCTATGATATTCTGAGCTGAGCCAAAGTGCCCCTAGTGTGTAGGAGTTTCGGAAAATGCATTCGAAAAGGGTTGTGGGTCAATTCAAGGTCTAGACCTCAAG
The DNA here is from genome assembly GCA_028583415.1 of Protea cynaroides. Taxonomy (NCBI): domain Eukaryota; kingdom Viridiplantae; phylum Streptophyta; class Magnoliopsida; order Proteales; family Proteaceae; genus Protea; species Protea cynaroides. The sequence goes on along the minus strand of CM053276.1, from coordinate 115,957,807 downwards.
TAGTGACTTTAAGTCTGATTTCGAAGGGCCCCACACAAGGTCATGGACTATAATCTGCATGGATGCGTAGGTCTTAAAAATACCTTCAAAATGAGACCAAAATCACTCAATTCTGATATCAAACGAGGAAGACATCGCAACTTTAGTTGGATGGAAAAAACATTAAAAATCCAAGGGCTTTTCTATAAATTATCATAAATTAAGGATTTATTGGGCGAATTATCGTGATTTGAATTGATCGGACTTCATTCGACCATATCTTGATCATCCGATGTCCAAATCTGAAAATTCAAGTCCCAGTGTGTTACATTGTCTGTCCTCTTCAAAGTGGACATGGAAATCCAGAGCAGAGGTCTCCGAAGGATCCCATGCGGAGCCACAAGCCGATATGCTAGCTTAAACTTCGATCTTTCACAATTTTATTATCCGACGTCCAAATTCGATGATTCAAGCTCCAGCATTCTTTATTTTTAGTGTTATTCAAAGTGGACGTGGAAAATTTAGGGTAGAGGTTGTCGAAGGGTCCCATGCAGAGTTGCCAGCAGAATTATTGTAAGTTGGACTGTTTAAACTTCAGAAATTCATAATTTGGTCATTCTACATCCAAATCAGGTGATTCAAGTCCCAATGTATTACATTTTTGGTACTCTTCAAAGTAGACGTAAAAAATCTTAGACAGAGGCCGTCGAAATATTCCATGCAAAGGTGCAAGCTGAAATGACTCATAAAAGAGAGAGAAAAGCTAATCAAACTTAACTCAACCCGACCCAACTCATACCTAATTCAATCCAAACTAGTTCAAAGCCAACTCAGCCCAACTCTGCTCAAGCCCAATTTAGTCCAACCCAGTCAAACTCCACCAGTCCAGCCTAACCCAACCTAGACCAGTCCGGACCAAGTTGGTTCAACCCATGTGCATGTATTTTTGTATTTTGTTATACATATATGTTTATATGATATATATTATATACGTTTATATATTATATAATATATATATTTCTATATATTATATTATATATATTAATATATATTATATTATTATATTTTATTTTATATATATATATATATATATATATATTCAGTCAATAGGAAGAGAGAGAGAGATACGAGGAGAGAGAGAGATCGACGGAGGGCTGCCACCTCCATCTCTTTGAGCCCAATCCCATTGCCACCTACCTCCTTGAGCCACATCTACTCACCATTAGCTGCCACACCACCTATGCCCTCCTTCTCACCTTGAGCCAACACCTACACACTAAGCCCAACTCCCTCTCTATTTGAGCAGCTCGCCGCCACCTACCTATTCTCCACCATGCCCCCTATCACTAAGCCTACACCTCATCTCCATTGCCTACGCCAAAACCCATGCACCAACCACTCCCCCAAAAACCCGTCGGCCAACACCATCTCATCCCCTCATGTTCGGCTACCTACCCAACCTAAATCCCTGCTCCATTCGACAACACAACACTAACTCACCTGCTCCCAACTGTGTTTCCAAATCCCTCATGAGCCAGCCACCTAAAATCCTCCTCCAGTCGACACCTCATCTTTGCTCCCCCAAAACCCGTCGGCCATGACACACCATAGCCGCAAAGTCCACACCACCGACTCATGCCCAGCCTCACCTTGAGCCATCCTACAACATCGCCCTACACCTGCTATCCGCCGCTCAACCTCCATCTGTCCCAACCGAATCATCTCCTTAAGCCACGATCCACTACCCTACCTATCCAACCCAAATTTCTGATCCAATCGACAACTCACCACTAGCCATATTCATTGAGTCCCAACCTAAACCCAATTGTCGTAAGCCTACTCCAACAGTTCTTGAGCCACTCACCAAGCTTACCTCATCTCCTTCACCCAATGGCTCTCTATAAATCCAAACGAACAGCAAGAGGAAAATGGGAGGGAGGCTGAAAAAAAAAGGAAACGAAAATGAGTTTGAAAGAGAAGAAAGGGAGAGAAAGTGAAAATATTCTAGTGAGAGAGAAGTTAAGAAAAAGAGGACAGAGGCTGAAAAGAAAAAGGGTAACGAAAGTGAGTTTGAAAGAAAGGAAGTGAGTTTGAAAGAAAAGAGAGAGTAGAGGTGGTTTTTCTTTCCAGCCATGAGAGTTAGAGAGTAAGAGTAGAGACGAAGCAAATCTTTAAGGAGAAGGAAAAGAGGAAAGAAGGAGGGAAAGCTTGCCGCTCATGCCGTGGATCATCTCCAACCATCATCAAAGGCTCCACCCCACTATTGGGGACAAGATTGGCACCCCAAGCTTTGTTTTGATTGCTTTCATGGAACTCAAGAATTGGAATTTGCCCAAATATATCTATTTCGATAATCATGATCTTAAATTCTATATGGTGTGTGTGTGTTGATGCTGTGATGCTCATGTTTGATGTATTTTCATATTGGCCATCGATCTTGAGTGAGTTAATGTTAAATCTGGCTCTTTGATTATAAATTTTGATGTGATGAAATCTGGCCATTGATCTTAAATTTTTAGATGATTAAATATGATGCCATTGGATGTTGATGTTGATCACATGGCGAGTGATCTAAATGAATCTGAACCGTTGATCTTAATCATGAATGTTTTAAACGGATTTGAACCTTTGATCTTGGTCATTTGGAGATGGAATCTGAATCATTAATCTTGTTTATATTGTTATATTCGTGCATCTACCATGTTCACATGCTTACATCATCATATTGTGCATGTTGTCATGTTTTAAATGCTTACAATGCTAGTTTTGTGCACACTGCCATGTTGATTTGTTGTTGTATGCCATGCTTGAATGATATCTTTTTAGGCAAAACTTACTTTCCATTACACCCTAGTCGAACTACCATGTATGTACACTTAACAGAAGACATTCCTAGGTGTGGAGATGTGCATGTAGACACCCACATTTAAAGGAAGGATAAAAGTGGAAATGAAAAAAAAACTTTTAATCAAGAATGATCAAGCCTAGCCCAACACATTCTAGAATTAGGATTTTTTGGTCAAGGGTAGCTAGGACGATCCCTATCCCTCAATTTGTTTCCCCTAAGGTGCAGAAACCTAGATAGGTGTAATGTGAATCCAACCATAGATCTTTTAGGTTCATTACTCGGTCCCACTGGACCACCCATATTCCGACCCAAGTGGGTTACCCAATGAACATCAAGTTGATTTCTGAACTATGCAGATCCTGATTCTAAGGCAAACCCTAAGATACGTAGGTAGTCTGGGAAGACTCCCAGATACGTTTCCACACCTTAGTCTATATACACTTACATACCTTCCTCCCTGAGAAACAAACTTTCCTCGCTGAGAATCCTTACCAACCTTACTCCCTGAGAGAACTTACGTACTTTCCTCCCTGAGAGACACGCCTTTCTCCCTAAGAGTACAGATACCTTCCTCTCTGGGAGACAAACCTTCCTCCCTGAGAGACATACCTTACTCCCTGAGAGTACACATACTTTCCTCCCTGAGAGACATACCTTACTCCCTGAGAGTACACATACTTTTCTCCCTGAGAGACATACTTTACTCTCTGAGAGATATAATTTCCTCCCTGAGAGACATATTTTACTCCTTGAGAGTACACATACTTTCCTCCTTGAGAGACATACTTTATTCTCTGAGAAACATATTTTACTCCCTGAGAGTACACGTACTTTCCTCCCTAAGAGGCGCACCTTACTTCTTGAGAGTACACATACTTTCCACCCTGAGAGACACACCTTACTCCCCGAAAGACATTCCCTACTCCCTGAGAGGCATACCATACTCCCCGAGAGACATACTCTACTCCTTGAGAGACAAACCTTACTCCCTGAGATACATACTCTACTCCTTGAGAGTATACATACCTTCCTCCCTAAGAGACATATCCTACTCCTTGAGAGACATACCTTACTCCCTGAGAGTGCATATCTTAGTCCTTGAGGCTAACTAATCCACCCAACAACTAACTACGTTGTACCTGATTTTCAAGACCTCTAGAATAAGTAGGCAACTTGGAGGAGCCTTCAAGTACAGTACCACATCTTACTATCTTTAGGTCCTCCATATTCATATCCATATCAATATTCGTATCCATATTCACTTCGATCAACATAGGCTATCTGGATTTAATCTCAATCATCTATGAAGCATAAACTTCAACTTAAACATTGAATCTAAAGAAGCTTAATCATAACCCGCATCCATAAACTTTAATCACATTTTATTTCGAACTACGTTTTGAACTTGATTTCTAAGATTAGAATACATAGGCAATCTTGGGATGGACGCCTCAGATTCAGTCCATCACAAAACCATCTTTGATTCGATACACTGTACATTATTTTTTTATTTTCAAAACATATTAGAAGAACTTAGCAACATGGCATAGGATCCCCCATGAGCCCTAGTCATCATTCATTGATCATAAACAGTCAGAACCATAGAGTTTAAAGAAAGTAGAATCACATAAGAGGTCGATTTTTAGATTCGGCGACTTTGGTTGCCAACACCTTCCCAAACTGTACCTTGAAAGCTTATCCGTTCTCTGATAGATCAAAACCGATATATATTGGGTCATGAATGAATAGAAATATTGTCCTATGATGAGACTACATTTTTGAAGTCCTAGACCCTAATCTAGGTGGTGACTCCAAATCATTATCGTCTATTCAGCGTGGGTGGATATTTATCCTCACAATGTCCCTTCTGAGTCACATTATAGAGGATTCCTTTTACTCACCATAAAGTCTCTGACATTTGCTTGAGGAACATTTTCCTTCCTTTGCTTTGAATTTCCTTCTTTAAGGTCTTTGCCTCAATTTTACCCTTTTCTTTATGTTATTATAGGTCACTAGGATCTAACTTTGTAGTTCTGGTGAGAAAACAAAAATCAAACGAATCACCTTCAGAGGTTTTCTTATCTTTGAACTTATCAGTATTAGCTGATAGCTCCAACTTGTGAAATTCTCATACTCCATTATCATTAAAAGAGGTACAGATGGGCTTAGATAATAAAATATATTTTCGTCCCTTTAAGAAATCTCTAATATTCTGTGGATTTCTCCTTAAATAATCTTTTTTAATGTTCCTTATTAAAACATTTCTTTACATGATCTAGAGCACATTTAGGTTGAACAGTCATAGATATGTTTTCAATTTCTCCTTTATTATAGTTAGTTCTAGGATGTGTTCTCCATCATTGCCACTTCCATTAAATTTTGTTTCAATAAGAAGATGACTCTTTAATCCTTTGTCAGTCACTTCAAATTTTATTTAAACCTCCTTTATGTATTCTTTGAGGGTATCTTTCATCACAATACTGCCTTTATAGCCATTGGGATAGAATTCCTCATAAGCTACAGGGTTTTCCTATGGGAAAATTTTCATTTCTCTAATTTTCATAACTATAGCAAGAGAATGCTACTCTCAAGGGTAAGGGCAATAGTTTTATCCTTTCTAAGAACTAGGTCTAAGTCCAGAATTCTTAGTTATTTCTTAACTGCCTTATACCATTTTTCTATAATTCGATATAGACAAAATAGAAAGTGAAGCAAGGGTAATACCAGTGATTGAAATTCTGAGATAGTAATTACTAGAAGAGTTCATTTACAATGTTATACATAGAGTGATAGATCTATGACTCATACATGTAATTAAGCTATCAAAATATAATAAACAAGCAATTATTTTTCTTTCCAAGAGTTAACCGAACTACATACTTATCTTTTGGGACAAGGATGCACTGATCCTTTCAAAAATCCAGACAAAGTCGCCAAATAATTAAATCGTCAAATAATTATTAAAATTTTTCAAGAGTCAACCGAACTACATTCTTTTCCTTTGGGACAATGATGCACTGATCCTCTCAAAAATTCAGGCAAAATCGTCAAACAATTATTATAATTTTTTAAAAATCAGTCGAACTACATATTTATCCTTTAGGACAAGGATGCACTGATCTTCTCAAAAATATTCAGACAAAATCGCCAAAGAATGATGGCATCCGAAGTCACACCACCTTTGGGTGAATGAAACCCCTAAGCCAAACATCTTTATTTTTCAAGTGTATATAATATTTTAATTCTGACAATGCCACCTTCGGGTAGACAATGTCATTCTTTGCTACAACCATAAAATAAGAATTTTGACAATGTCATCTAAGGATGAGCACTGTACTTCTTTTCTATAGCTTGTAAATGCACAAACATTGAATTTAAGCATGTTATGATAGAACCAAGTGTGTCACTTTGGTAGTCCCACAAAAATCCTCACACAACATCTACAAACCATAATTTTAACAAGCTTGGACAATGTCACCTTTGGGTGAATACTATCCATCTAAAGCATTTACAAACACAGACATTTGAATTTGAATATATCATAATGAAACAAGGTTGTCATTTTGGTGGTCACATCAAATTCTACTATGATATAAATAAATTTCAATCTGCAGCTCATGTTTGATATTAATTTAATCATGAATATTTTAAAATATAATTTTACAAGTTCAAACATTTATATAAACATACACATTGGCTCAATAATCAATTTGCTACAATATATTTAAGAAAAATCAACAGAAAACTACAAATTGGGTTCCCATAGGATATTTTCAATGATAATACGCTTCTCAATATATCAAAATGTACCAAACTATATATCAGATTGAAGAACATTCAAAATGGAGTATACTATAAAAAACCACGGTCCAAACGGACCTTCCACGAGTTTGTACACGCGGATTAATTCCCCAAGTCTAAAATCTGCAACCAAACAGGCCTTTACAATATTGGCCGGTTTGGTTCTGACTGGGTCGGTTTGGTCTGGGTCGGTTTGCTCAAGATTGGCTTAGTTCGATTCAAACCAAACCAAATTTATCAATTTTTTTTAATACCTCCAGACCGAACCACTGGTCTGTCCGGGGAATGAACCACCAAGCTGGTTCAACGGTCTGACCCGATCAATCCGGTTCACCCAGTTGGGTTGGCAGGTATATTTTCGGGTCAACTGGTCCGATCATCGGTTCAGGTAACGGGTCGCATTGACCGGGTGTCTGGTTGGTCAGCGGGTCGTGCTAACCGATGTCTCGGGTTGGTCAATGGGTTAGGTTGACCAAGCCCTCGGGTTTTATTTTGATTCAGGTCACCCTTACTGGGTTGAATCCAGTATATGGATCCGTGTCTGAAAAAGAGGTTCCAATTTTCGGTCTTGGCAACCAGGTTGGGTTTGGCCTGAATCGATTTTGTTTGGTCTCGGGTGAACCCCGTCCAGTTCGCCACATCAATTTTTTTTTGTAAATTCGAATGGATCTTACTCGCTTATCTCATCGGCACGTGGTGGCTTGTCCGGTGGCCGGTAGTGGTCTCATTGAGATTTATAACATGGTCTAGTTTGTTTTAACTTTTGATGGTCAAAAAATAGTCTGATTGTGTCAAAATTCTCTCTTTTAATCCAAAATTGAAATGAGAATCAAAATCGAATTTATTCTAAGATTTAATGTATTCAAAACATCAAAATATCATTTTAATTCTTAACTCAATGATTTTATTCTATATAAGAAGGCTCTAATACCACTGTAGGATTTTTGAATCTCAATAAAACTTTCCATTAAATCCATCTCATACAAATAATAAAACACATTGAGTAATAAACAAATGATAATAACAAAGGGACATACCTTTACGTTGGAGATTAATTTTTGACCATTTCTTTTTTTCTTTCTTGATTCTCATAGTTCTTCTACAGCCTCCTCTCCACTGGGTATAGGTCACTTTCTTGTTTTCACATAGACAGAGGGAGAGAGAGGCTATAGGAACCCTGCTACATATTTATAATAAGTGTATATCAATTCTATTTCAATCTATTAATAAAATAGATTTGATTTATAATAGATATGTGATAATCATCAAATCATTGATCAGATCTCACCAGTTAAAATAGTCAACTATATTAATGTTAGTCCATAATAAATGTAATAAAGATTCCCCATATAAAACTCAGGGATATTTAACGAAACAGAATTTAGCTATAGAAAATGAAGGCCTAGAAGATCAATTTGTAGTTCTCGATTCCAGTGATGGTGTTCAATGGGTACATGAATCATATCTGAAAACAACAAAAATCCACAAAACAAGAATCTTTCAGAACTCATTAAAGAACCCTAACTGTAGAATTGAGTTCCTTGGAGAAAAAGAATGATTTAAATCACCTGTAGATGTCATGATTGCGGTCCTTGGAGAAGATTAAGGGCATGTCTTCTCTGAAGGTCCGCCCCGCGATTAACGTTCAAATCGTTCTTCCATCTTTATCCTGCGTACGGCAAACGGGTGGTGTTTCCAGTTTGGTGAGAAGAGAGGAGTTTTAAGGAGTGTGTTTTGGTATAGAAGTTCGGTGAATGAGCTTTTCTTTCGATTTGGCTTGAACAACCAGATAGGGAGAGAGATTTGGCAGAGAAAACGTCATTGCAACAGCTCCTTTCAAGACAGCTTTTCATGGCGGAGAGAGAGAGAGAGGGGATCGGAATGCACTGATGAAGGTGGTGCCGCTGTTCATACTTCATCCAGGTGAAGACACGAAGGCGATGGTGAGAGTTTAGAAAAAGTCGTGATGAGCTCTCTAAGATCAGGCAAGATTAACGTTTCTTTTGTTTTTAGAAATTCTCAAAAACACTATTTAATAGACCCGATTTAAAATACAAAACGGAAAAAAAATCGTATGTAGCACTCTGTTATTAGAATGCATTCCAACCATTGAGAGAGCATTGTCACATCAATGAACATGATCAAACCAGGAATCTATCCGTTCTTGTTCTTTAAAAATAAAAATAAAAATAAAAAAAACCACTTTTTTAGAAAGTTATCAGGAAAAATAGGTCTAGATTTGAAGAAAGTGAGACCCGGCAGCATGTGCTTCCTTATCCTATATTATTAATTCTTCTACCCTTTCACTTTCCCTTTTCATTCTAATTTAATGTGGAATTTGTGCACTTCTTGGGATCTTTTACCCTGTTGAGGAGTAATCAGGGCTGTTGTTTCTTTTAGAGGATTCAAATCAGAGACTGATCTAGGAGAGCATTACAGAGAGAGAGAGAGAGAGATTAGAGACAGAGAAGATGGGGCCGGGAGAAGAAGCTTGAAAAGAAAGGTGCGTTGTTCATCAATCAACATCAATGGCGGGGGGTGGATTTGTGCACACAGAGGCAGCAAAGAGGGCTCACCTCTATGAGTATAAAATCACACAGGCTTTTGTCTTCGCCTGCTGTGTTGCTGCACTTGGTGGTTCCCTTTTCGGATATGATCTCGGAGTTTCTGGTAATTATTTGATCTTGCCTCTCTTTTTTCTATCTTTTTTTCTCTTTAGTTAGCAATTTGTGATCTGGGCTTAAGTTCAACAATCCTGGATTTGTGTTTGTGATTTGGAGGTTTGTTTTTTGCCTTTCAAGCAGATGAGTTTGTGATATTCTTCTGTAATACCTTAATTCCTGCTTGATGAGCACTGAATAGTTTGGATGAACAATCCAAGAAATGTAAGTGCTGTACTCAACGAGTTACTACTATTCAGTGTTTATGGAACTACGGATTAGTGCTCTTAGTTCTTTGACCAGTCAAAAGTCAATTTTATTTCCACTTTTATTTCCACCTTTTAAGGGGAGAATCCTGGTCTAGAGGATTTTTTTGAATTTTCTTGTTCCTCCGTCGGTGACAATTCTAAGTTTCGGTGACATAGGGCTTATCTTCATGACTTCATGTAACTGCTTGACCTTTATAATTTCTTGCATGTAACTGCATGTGGATGAACCCTGCTTCCGTCAGAATCCACTACTATTTTCCATGGCTTCTGCTACCAATCACCCACCCCATCACCATTGTCGGACCACCTGCAGAAAATTCCGATTCTGCAGATACATTATGGCACCCACTATTGGTAAATGAAACGTCGGAGATATCCTTCTCCGTGGATCCTGAACGAACCCTTGTGGGCTTCGTTCTACCTGGGAAACCTTACTGTACTGAAGCAGTAAATGACGGTTTAGTCCAAGCGTGGTGATGCCATTATTCAGCTTACGATTCGGAACTGAAATCCAATCGGTGTGCTCAGGTTCCAGAACAAAGGAGACTTGATCATGCTCTCATCTTGCACTATTCTGTAAGTGCTGCATATATATTTATCAGATTTTCATCTTGCATAGCCACACTCCATCGAACAATATTGATACTGTCATGTCTTCAAATGTGGGTGACCGTAAGTCCTCTACTTCCAGCTGTAGTCGGACTCCTTGTGTACATCCTCTACTGGCTGTTCTTCTCCAACTAGGCCTTTCCTCTTACCCTCTTCCTCCACTTCCCCACCGAAGTTGCTACCAACCTTGCAACACCTGAATTCTTTATTACTCCCACTACCACCACCACCACCACCACCACCTGAAACCGATCCCATTTCCCCATCCATTCCATCTCTCACCTTTACCCCAACTGGTACTGACTCTACAAGACCTACTTTAGCAGCTCTCCTCTGATCCAACGCCTGCCTTCCAGCATCCCTTCCCGCAACGCCCAATCCTCCATTCCCGGCCCCCGGGTTAGGACCTCCCCCTCCATCGTTTACACCCACTCTTCCACCCTATCCTTCCAATATCTTATCAAATCCCACTTCCCGCCCAAATTCACCTACAAGGCATTCCTTCCCTTTTGCTCCAACCTGATATATATATATATATATAGAGAGAGAGAGAGAGAGAGAGAGAGAGAGAGAGAGAGAGAGAGAGAGAGAGAGAGAGAGAGAGAGAGAGCAAATTACAGGTATTACTCTAACATTCCAAGAACTCCCACTTGAAAACTTTCTTCGACATTGAAGAACTCCGGATCCTCTGTAAACCAAATTTATTCTAACATCAATAAACCCAATTTTCTGGAGATGGTTGTCAGTTCGCCGGAGTTGTGCTTGACTCAGATTCCTTCCTTCTTCTCCTGAGATGGCGGTGTGCATCAAGATGGCAACTGAAAGAAAGAAGATGTATCGTTCCTCAACACAGCAAGGTAATATTTAAAAGGGGTAAAATGGTCTGTTCAGATAACCATTTGGACAGTATTACAATTTTAGTATTTTCCTTACATCATCATTCATAATGGAAGAAATATTTTTGTTATTTATTTTGATTTTAGGGGATGTTTTTGTAATTATATAAAAAGATTTAAAGTATACTTGAATTGGCAAACTATTGGGAGGTACCTATAATTTTTTTTTTTTAAAAAAAAACGGATATTTGAGAAATTATTTTACATGGATAAACGGTTAATCTTTTTTAACTGTGTTTCAGGTGGTGTGACTTCCATGGATGACTTCTTGAAGCATTTCTTCCCAAAAATTTACACAAGGAAGCAACAACATCTCAATGAGACAGATTACTGCAAGTACGACAACCAGATTCTCACGCTCTTCACTTCCTCTCTTTACTTCGCTGCCCTTGTCTCCACATTTGGGGCCTCATATATAACCAGAACAAAGGGTAGAAGAGCGAGCATTCTCGTTGGTTCCATCAGCTTCTTCCTTGGTGGGCTCATCAACGCCTGTGCTATCAATATAGCCATGCTTATCATTGGCCGCATCTTTCTCGGCTTCGGCATTGGATTTGGGAATCAGGCTGTCCCTCTATATCTTTCAGAGACAGCTCCTCCCAAGATCCGTGGTATGATCAACCAACTCTTCCAACTAACTACCTGCGTCGGCATCCTGATTGCCAGTATCATCAACTACTTCACTGAAAAAATCCATCCATGGGGTTGGAGATTGTCTCTTGGTCTAGCCATGGTCCCTGCTGCTCTAATGTTTATTGGAGGAGTTTTCCTTCCTGAAACTCCCAACAGCCTTGTTGAACAAGGCAAATTAGATGAAGCAAGAAAGAATTTGGTAAAAATTAGAGGAACCCAAAATGTAGATGTAGAGTTCCATGATCTCCAAGACGCGAGTGAAGCAGCGCGTGCAATTAAGCATCCCTTCAGGAACCTTTTGGCAAGAAAGAACCGTCCGCAGTTCGTGATCGGAGCTTTGGGCATCCCTGCATTCCAGCAACTCACTGGCATGAATTCTATACTTTTCTATGCTCCCGTCATCTTTCAGAGTTTGGGTTTCGGCTCAAACGCCTCTCTCTACACATCCATCCTTACCAGTTGTATGCTTGTTTTTGCGACTTTCGTTTCAATGTATGTTGTTGATAGGAAAGGTAGAAGATTCCTCTTCTTGGAAGGTGGTTCCCAAATGATCGTCTCCATGGTAAGCTCATTCTCCCTTGTTTTTATAATTCCCTCCTATGCTACAAATTAACAGTACTGACAGAGCTTCCTCTGTTCTGCAGTTGGTGGTGGCTATTGTTCTTGGTCTCAAGTTTGGACATGGAAAGGAACTACCTAAGTCATATGCTGCAATCCTAGTTGTCATGATATGTGCTTTTGTCCTTGCTTTTGGTTGGTCATGGGGCCCTCTAGGATGGTTAGTACCAAGTGAGCTATTCCCTCTGGAAACAAGATCAGCTGGACAAAGTATAGTTGTCTGCAATAACATGTTATTTACAGCGCTAGTTGCACAGTGTTTTTTAGTTTCCCTTTGCCACCTCCGATATGGAATCTTCTTGCTGTTCGCAGCCTTGATTATGGTCATGAGCGGTTTCATTTACTTACTCTTGCCAGAAACAAAGCAAGTTCCCATTGAGGAGATAGTCTCCCTATGGCAGACCCATTGGTTCTGGAAGAAATATGTTGAACCATCAGAGGAAGAGGTACGAGTGGGTTAAATCTCCATTGATCCAAGAGATTCTCTATCATGTCTTGAAATTTACTGTAGCAATTTTTTCTTGATGGATGTCATTTTTTTTCCCTTTGTGATAATGGAATCACAAATCTTCAAAACTGGATTACCCGGGTGGTCAAATTGTTGCAGAATATCCTATGCCTTACGTAAGCTGACAAGTGATCTTTTGTAATTGTTAAGACCAACCCCTTCGCTTTCGTTCAATCATTGTTGTGGTAACTAGAGAGAAGCCCATCAGCTCCATGCTCTGCTTCTTATATACCCTTATCAGCTGGTTGCCCTCTGGCAGCTTATCATTCTCAACTGAAAAGAACAACTTGCTCGTCGAATTCCTCAGAGCGGTCAATGCAGGTGTGGTCCGGGAATAGATGTGGATTGATGAACAAATCGAATAACCTAAGAAGGACGGAGTTAGACTGACAAGTTCTAGTTGGATTGGAGAAATTTGAAGTAAATGATGCATATTATGAAAGGAAAAAGATGGTTGCCTCCCCTCTACTATGCCTAAAGGACAAATGCCCTCAAAAGTTTCTGGAAAGGGAAAAAGACAGTTATCTTCCCTGTAACTTATCTTATTGACAGTTGATCCCCAATGATTTTGAAAAAGACAGTTACCTCCTACATACTATTAAAATCCAAATAGCCTCAATTTTTAATGGTGTTAAAGTTATATTTTTTGTGGACAATTCTACCCTTAAGTTTCTGAAACCAATATTGTCGGGAAAGAAGAGAAAAACCCTCTTTCACTCCGGTGGAGAAGACGAGAAAACAAAAAAAAAATTGAAAAAAAAAAACTGATGAACAGGAACGAGATCTGAGATGTAAGATCAGAAACAAAAGAACTCCAATGGAACGATGCAGATTGGAGGGAGGGGTGGGATTGACTCCTCCGACTCGATTTATCCACGCCATGGCCGATACCAAAACCACAACCATGGTTGTGAAGAAGAAGAAGAAGCCTACCAAAGTTGTTGCTCTGTTGCCAGAGCCCAAGCATCGAAGGCCTCTCGAAGGTTTTACAATGTGAACTTTAGGGATCCCCCTTAGAGGCTCAGTAAGGTTCAAATAGCTGCTGGTGGTAAGAATTGAGACTTCAATTTTTCTTTGACAAATCAGGATTGAGACTTTAATTTCTCTTTAACAAATCAGGATTTTGGAAGTTGCTCATTTAGAAACAACAAATCAAATTGCAGAGGGATTTGAAGAGATTTGTAGGCAGAAGTTGCAGGTGAAGCTCTGAGGCAGGAGTTGCAAGCAGAGCTCTGAGCCGGGAGTTGCAGGTGGAGCTCTAAGGCGGGAGTTGCAGGTGGAGCTCTAAGGCGGGAGTTGCAAGTGGAGCTCTAAGGCGGGAGTTGCAAGCGAAAACCTAAATCTGGTTTCACAGGCGGGCTTCACCTTTTTTATCAGATTCAAAAAACATCTTTTGATCACCTAAAATCAGCTCACGATTTCCTCTCCTACAGCGGGTCTTCGAAGACGACGAGCAAAGATGGGTGTCGAAGCATGATAGCTGCCTGGTCGGGAGTCAAAATAGCAGAGAAGCCATGAAAAACGGTGCTCTTCACAAACTCCTGATAATGCTGGTCTTCCATTATTTCATTTGATTGAAGTCTCCCACTTGAGATTTTGCAAAGAGCGATGGAATTGGTTCCCTTCCATAAAGTTCGTTCAATCAAGCAAACAATGCTTTGAGCGTAAATCAGCAAAGAGAACGAAGGCAAACCACAAGCATAGATCTGAAAGATGACCAATCATCAAGAAACGCAAGAACACAGATCTAGAAAAAAAAATAGATCTGAGGAAGAGAAGAAAAAAAAATTTCAGAATACCGTCAGACGAAAGAGCAATGGAAAAAAAATCATGGACACCGCCATGGCAAAGCTAACCATATCCTTGGGTTTTTTTTTTTTTTCCTTCTTTTTGGTCAAGAGAAAGCCGACCTCCATCTTCTCCTTGACCTTTTTTTTTTTTTTTAAAGTCAGTCACCTTTGTAAGGGGTTAATTTGGTCATTAAAGAAATATTGACTCCCACCGTTAGGTATTCACATCGTCTCCTCCCAATGATTTTGGGAGGACATGGCAACCTATCTCGGATGACTGCCACATGGCTTTCGGGTGAATCTGAGACCCACGTCTGAGCCGACAACCCCTGTCGGCTCGGCTTGTCGGCTGGGTGTCGGCTCAGACGTGGGTCTCAGATTCACCCGAGAGCCATGTGGTAGTCATCCGAGATAGGTTGCCATGTCCTCCCAAAATCATTGGGAGGAGACGATGTGGACTCCACCGTTAGCATCTAATGGAATATTCTTAATGGTATGAGTTTATTTGGATTTTAATAGTTTGTTTAGGAGAGGTAACTGTCTTTTTCAAAACCAATGGTTGTCCTCTATTTTTTACAGTGTTAAAAGTGAGTTTTTTTTACAGACAATTCTATCCTAAATGTTTTATTACTTTAAAAATCTATTAATGTTATAAGACTAATAACCCTCCTATCCTCCATCTAAGGACAGTGAAACCAGGATTAGTGACACGTAGGCAGTTCTCCATCTAAGGGCAATGGATCATTTGATGGAATAAATAAGTCTACAACTAAAAGCAGCAAATCAAATGCAATCCAAAACTAGTCCTTCGAAATGCAACGCTCTTTTCTCAAATGAAGAGCCCTTCATCTCCGATTCTCCTCCCATTCTTATTCCCGATGTGAGTGGCCATGGCCATATTTACGAACGGATTCAACAGGGAACCTCTCTTTATTATTAGCTTTGAACAAGTACTCACGCACTAAAACATTTAGACACAGACACTCACCAAAAAAAAAATTCAGGGATATGGCAATGAAAAGAAAGAAAGCAACAGGGGAGGGAAGGGGAGTATTTTTGTTATGGATTTCAATGGGTGATTATTATGGTAGGGTATTGAAGGCCTTTGTCACAAAAATATTTTTCTTTTTATGTTAAAAGAATCCATTAGCTTTCTCTCAGTTCTGCAAGTCTATTTTGAATCTTGAAATTTGTGTATTTTCAAGGATTAAGGTTGAAGATGGGTTCAGTCGAAAAAGGAGGAGGATAATGGAGAGGATTTTCAGGGACTGAGGTCCAAAATAAGAGAGAGAGAGAGAGAGAGAGAGAGAGAGAGATGTGAGAGACATGTGAGAGAGGGAGTTTGAGATAGGAGTGGGACCAAGTGAGAGAAATTAGGAGGGAGAGAGACCGAGCTATGGAGGGAGAGATAACCACGGTAGACCCAGTATCGCCATCCGTGAGTCTCTCTCTGTCTCCAACGACCTAATAGACCCAGTTTCATCAAAGATCAGACTGAATCAGTCGCGATTTCTTCCTGTTCATCAGTTTGTAATTTTGGTAAGGAGCTTGAAAAAGGGAAGCAGAATTGGTTGCAGCATAAGAGAGAGGCCATGTGGAGGTTGAGTCGGTTAGGGCAGTAGTTGGAGTCGGAGAAGAACATGAAGAAGAGGGAGAAGATTGAAGAAGTGGAAACTAAGATCAAGAGTTTGAGAGAAGAAGAGGGTAAAATAGGTAGTTCACCCTTCTAAAGAGTTAATTTGGTTATTAAAAAAAATTGGCCTCCCACCATCGGTATCTAATGAAATATTCCTAATGGCATGGGTCTATTTGTATTTTAACAGTGTTTCTAAGGGAGGCATTTGTCTTTTCCAAAAACTTTTGATGGCATTTGTTCTTTAGGCATAGTACAGGAGAGGCAATCGTCTTTTTCCCTACTATTAAAGAAGGGAACAACTCTAAAAACCGTGCTTGTGTAGTGGTATTGTGTTGGAGAGAAGGAGAAGTGTTGCGGAATGAACGAGGAAACCACACATATATTCATTGGGATTTTGTGTGTGTGTGTGTGTGTGCGCGCTAACGATGGGTATCCAAACCTCCGGCCTAACTAGTCCTGTGGGTCTATACTAACCCCACAATCACATGGACTAGCTCATTCTAGGTTTGATGAGAATCATTCAGCTTTCACTGAAAATAGTGAAGAACACTAAAACCCGTGTGAGTGGCCCAAAGAGATAAAAGGACTCTTAACTCAGAATCTTTTGCTGAGGGCAGGCTCCTTGCCAACTAAACTAGGTTAAGTCATCAGAAGTGAAGTTAAGAGTAAATAAAACCTCATTACTTCGAAGGGTATTCAACCCTTATTTAGTACCACTTTGACAAATTTGTACATGGAAATTAATTGAATAGAAAGCAGATTTACTAACTCCAGATGACTTAACCCCATGGTTTCAAATTCGAAGCTTTCATTGGTTGTCACAGTAGCACCATTGGCATCTATTTTTGTACATCAAATTAACAATTTTTTATATTAATACATGTGATCAACGATCATATAACACCATAGTTACCTAACAGAGGAAATTATCAATGAGTACCCATAACTTCTACAATCCAACAGCTGCAACACTTGACATACGCCAAGATATTATGGTGGTGGAGGTACCTAGCTAGGTTGGCCAAGGAAGTTGCTTCCAAAGCCATCAATGAGTGAGGACAGCCCAAATCCCAAATCACCCACCTTGTATTCATTATCATTTTTGGTGTCGATGCACTTGGCTATGACTTTCAGCTCGTCAAGCTCCTTGGACTTTCCCCAACCATCAAACGTGTGATGATGTATCATCTAGACTGCTACGGTGGTGGTTTTATCCTCCATGTTGCGAAAGGCTTAGCAGAGAATAACAAAGATGTGCGTATCCTTCTTGTTTGCTCAGAGATAAACAGTGGTTTCAAGGGGCTATTGACAGACTTTCACTCCTTACCAGGGCAAGCAATCTTGAAAGATGTTGCAGCAGCCAGTGCAGATCCCAACATGTCAGTCGAATACCATTGTTCCAACTATTCTCAGCTAGATCCAGAATTCTACTGATCAAATGAAATTGTTGCCGATTAATTGCATCAAAGAAGTCTTTCCATCAGCTTATTCAAGGATGTAGCCAAAACTATATCTATGAATATTGAGAAATGCTTAGTGGAAGCATTCACCAAGATTGGCATTAATATTTGGTACTCATTTTTAGGGTGTTACACCATTTCTGGTGGGCCAGCCATTTTGGATTTGGTCGAAACAACCCTAGGCCTAAAATGGAAAAACCCAAGGAGTCAAGAAAAGTGCTGAGTGAGTTTAGCAACTCAAACCCCACTGTTATTCTTTTTGGATGAGATGAAGAAGAAGCCTTTAGAGGAAGGAAACTCCTCAACTGATGAAATATTTGATTGGGATGAGCTTTTAGGTTTTGGACCAGGACTGAGACAGCTGTGTTGCATAGTGTCCCTTTACCTCCAACTCATTGAGTGGTGAACAGCAGCTTATAACTACGCACGTTATCTTGATCCTATACATTTGATTGGCTTGTTACTGTACCAATGTTTTATGGGATTTTGTACTGGTGAGTTCTCTTCTTCTATTTATTGTCTTCAATTCTTTGATTGTTCAATCCTTAGATTTTTTTTTTTTTTTAATTGGGGCCACCTGTTTATGTATTAAAAGGTAAAAATATATTTTTTTTCAACTAATTCCTGGTTTCGTAAATTTGTTTCATTATAATAATCTCACGAACCATCTACAATGATTGGTCTCAAACCCAATCAAAGGTAAATGGCAAATTCATTTTTTTTTCCCTTTAGGGGGGAAAGATAAAACAAAGAAACTCAAAAAATAACAAACGAGAAAATTACAGGCCTCAAACGCCTTTCACTGAAATACAATGAATATTTTCTTTTACAATAAAGTTATGCCACTAAATTTCTACAAAATTTGAATGCCACCCGTGCCAACACCAACATCACCACCACCACCAACAGCAGCTCACTTTTTGGTGCCCATTGAGCATAAATATTGAAGCAAATACTCATTAGAGGAGCAAGTATCTGCCAGATCCTGATGCAATCTTGTAATGGACTTCTGCAAGGACCTTAAAGCAGGAATCAGGCTTCTCGAATTCTGTTGAATAGAGTGACCATGAACTTTGCAGAGTTCCTACAGCACCCAAAATGTAAAACAAAATTTCTTGAAGTGGCACGCATGTACAATAATGAGCAGAGTATAATTTAAAATTAACAGCAAACAGTCCAAAAACTAGAGTAATGACATACCTCACACCATCTAAGTATGAACTCCAAATGTGGACAGCTTTCTAGAAGATCTGCAAATGCTTCTATTAGTCTCCGCAAATATTTGAAAGGGATCGATGAAGCAACAGCTTTTATATCCACTGGGTTTACAGCAACAATGCATCTTTTTATTAGATTGTCTTCATTCAGACGGAGGCTGAGCAATAATGCCCTTTGAGTTTGATCCTCATCAAGAGCAGCATCAACAGCCTGTGCAACACCATGGAAAAAAAAAATTTAAACCTCAGGCCCTAAATGAACAATTGCCTGAAAGGCCCAAAGTAGTGAACACACGATTGCAGTGAACTTGATAACTTTCTTGAGATTTAAACAACTCCCTAAGACATCATGCCAAACAGAATGGTGAGTACCTCTGGTGTAACATCCATGTCAAGATCAGTGGGATCAAATATAAAGGAATCGTCTATTGAGTACACCAAGACTCCCTCTGTTGTTGCAGCTGCCCAACACCTGCCAGTTGGTGCTATCCTCAAGTACTTTGTCCGAATTACAGGCCTTCCACGGTTTGGCATGGACCCGGGCAAATCATAACCCAATTTCCCTCGGGTTTGTTTATCAACGCCTTCCTCTACATCACTATTGTCATCATCAATCAAATCTAATGGACCAGCTTCAGTCATCTTCTTGGAGTTTAAAAAGTCTAAAACCCCATCCAAAGAGAGATTGTGGGTTATCCGAAACCTACGAAGCAGGACCTGGGGCAATGTGCAAGAAACAAATGCATTAGAAGACTTTGATTGTAGCTGATCATCTTTTATATAGAAACTGATGACTCTAAAGAATAAAAAATAAAAGAATAAATAAATAATCAAAACTGATTATTAAAGCCAATCAGTTTCATATCAGAGCAAGAGAATTAGTATTATAAGCATAAGACAACCATTTTGATCATTGGTAGACCAAGTTTCAACCATTTGGGAGTGTCTGGTCAGGAGCCAGCAGAAACACAGTTGGGTCTGGGGCATCCTACACTCAATCCTTCCACACGTTCAGAAGACATCAAGACGGCATTGATTGGGTCAGACCTTGTAGATTGCTTTCACAAAAAATATATTGGTTGCCTTTGCCAAAATAGCAAGATGGACATGTTTTAACCACCGAGTCAATACACATAACTTTATGGGCCTCTACTGGAGCTTTACTATCCAATATTAAATGAATATATAAAATTTATAAACAAAGAAGCATTGCTGATGCATATTTTGGGCTAGTTAATCTGAGTAAGAGGTATGGGAGCCAAGTCTGCTGTCCCACATCCCAAAGCCCCAGACAGGAGATTATTAACTATTTTTTCCACAAGAACTAAACAAAAAGCTCACAACCAACAGAGGGAAGCCCTCATCAAGCCTGTGGCCAATATAAATCACAATAGCATTACAAAGTACCATAAACAAATTATACCCAAGTAATAATTTCAGTAACCAGAGGTAAGAACCAGTTACTAGGAAGACACAAATCAACCACATAAGTGAAATCAGAATATATTTTAAGACCAAAGGAATCAAAGCAACCAGCAACTTCCAAATGGAATGCAATTACTTCTACAGAGATAGGCAAGGAAAAAAGAAAAAAAAAATTTTGGGGGGGGGAGGAATTAAAAGTCATTCCTTGAGAGAGAATATAGATCATATTTTAGCCCTAAAAACGTATCATATGGAGCAACTCCTAGGGTAATATCATGAGGAAAAAAGGTGTTATTTGATACCAAAATGTGACAATGATAGATTAGATACAGGATTGCTCCTTATACAGCCTACATTGCTACCAAAACTTAGTAATGATATTTTGTGTCCATGGACAAAGGTGTCTGCAACCTGATCATGAAAACTCAACCTGGAGACATGTCCATGACTCCATGTTAGTTACCATAATCTTTAATGATCATTATCTCAATTCAATTCAACTCAGCCTTATCCTAACTAAAGGGGATCAGCTAATGAATCATTATCTTAATATTAAGAAAAACTGGTCCTATCATCATGGTTACTTCTCAACAGCAAGTAGGCCACCACCTTCTGCAGACCACCCTCAAGCTAAAATATTAGGCTTCCCAGCTCCCCTAATGTTGACAAATTTTCAGATCTCTTGAATATATCTACCTGCTCCACTATAAGCATGATCACTAGAGTAGTTATACTACTCTCTTAAAGGAAAACATATAAAAGATAACTTATCATCCTGTCTACAAAGAATTCTTCACTTCAGAAAACTAACCTGATCTGCAACATCATACATACAAATGTATTTGCTGCTCCCACCAGCTAAAATGTAACTCCCATCTGCAGAATAACATAAGGTCATAAAACACTTTCCTGAACTTGAATTTGCTGCAGATCTTCGATCAGTCATGAGACGTCCACCAGCAATGTCCCTTCGGCCGTCAATTGTGAACATTAGCAAACCATCTATGGGATCCCAGAAGTGGATTTGACCATCTAATGTGCTGCTAGCTAACTGCTTTCCATCTGGGCGATAAGCCACTGTAAGAACATCATGTGTGTGAGGAAATGTCTCAACAGCACCTTTTCCTTCAAAAACATCCCACAATCGAACAGTTTTGTCCCACGAAGATGAAGCTAGGATTGCCTACAGGTAAAAACAAAAGTTCTTAGATGCCTTATAATTTTTTTATTTTTTAGATTAATGTCTCATCACTTATGAGATTATAAGAACCAAAAAGGAAAAAAAAATTCATAACTTCTAAACAGATCCAGAGAACATTTCAAACTATTAGAAACAGTCTTCACAGAAAAATTGTAGAAAAGATAGAATAATTGCAGACAACCAGATATTGCCCAGAGATAAATCAACGTACACTAGTAGGAGAAAACATCAAACCATGGACAGGTCCTCCATGACCACTAAGAACATCCAACAAGCGGCCAGTCTTCATTGACCATACAAAAATCTACAGATACATAAAAACCCAAGTCAGGAAGACAATTAACAATATCTCAGTAGCCACAAAATTTGAGATAGAGAAAAAAGTACCTCAAATGAATCCAGAGTTCCAGCACAAATTACTTCACCACTCTGATCTGAAGCCAGAGAAACAAACTGCCTGGAAGATGGAGTGGTAAATGTCCTAAAGTTCCGATACCGCAACATGTCCCAGGCACGAACAGTGCCATCCAGAGATGCACTCAATAAACAATGATTGCCAGCCATAAAGTGGAGTGCAGTGACTGCATTGGTGTGCTCAGAGAATGTCACAAAACAAGAACCTGATGAAACTGTCCACACCTGTAGCAAGGAAGTGACAATATATCTGTTAGGTTCAGCATGCATAACTGGGAAAAAAAAAAAAAGCACAAACCAACTCACTTGATCATTTTGCTACAGTTAATTGTGCATAAAGATAGATATAATATCATAGATGGTTTAGCATAAAGAGAAGAATTACACCAACATAATTTACCTTGATTTTGTTATCATCAGCTCCAGTAGCCAAGAGTTGTGAATCAGATGAATATGTCAGACAATTCACATCAAAGTAATGCCCTTGTTGTTTCAAGATATAACTCTCTGACCGCCACTCCCATACGAGCAACTGCCCTAGTTTTGCACAGCCAAATGTTAACCAGTTACCAAGCTCATTAAAAACTGCAGTTGAGATCTTCTCCCTTGATATAGAAAGCAAGTGAATACAGATGAAATCAGGCATCTGATAGAGCCCAAAGACACCATTCGAGAACCCCACTACAAGAAGATCAAGAACACGGTGATAATCACAAGATGTCAATTTTGCCGGTGCCTGCATACAATTATCCTTCTTAGACAACTCCCATTTGCCTTTATGTAGAAGAAACTCATATTCTTTATCCCAATTATCAGCACTTCCATCCAAAGCCTTCCTTTTCTTAATATTATCATTATCAAAACTATCAACATCTCCTATAGCATTCCCTGGAGCTCTCTGCTCTGGAGTGCCAGGAGAAGGAGGACCTGAAACTTCCCCATTCAAATCATCAGTTCTACCTTCACTGCCACTATAAGTCCACCTGAAAACCGAGCAGTCACGTGAAATAGTATAAACCCTAGAAACCTTATCCAACTTCTTGTCCGTGCAGAAAAAGGCACCTACAATGGTATCCCTATGTCCTAGAAACAAAAATGGCTTATTAAACCCATCCAATTTTTTCAAGCATAACAGTCTCACCGTCAAATCCTTTGAACCAGCAAGAACATAGTTAGAATCCGGACTCCAATCTAAGGCCATGATAGAGGCATCACAATCAGCAAAAGTTCGAATCAACTGAAATGGAAAGAATTCCTTCCGAAAACCAGGAGACCGCCATATCTGGAGCAATTTACCAACACCAATAGCGATTAAGGCTCCATCCGGGCTGAATTTGATTGCCGAGACAGGCTTCTTAAATGACATGCGATGAAGAACTACACGACGACAAAGATTGATGAACTGACATCTATTGTTTTCATCTATTGTTAGGAGAAAGTTTCCATCAGGAGAGACAGCGATTCGGGAGATGTTGGAGGAGCTCTCGCATGGCAGGGTTACAGTTTCCGATTTGATAAGGTCGGTGACAGAGATCCGGTTGCCCACAGGAGAGATGAGGAGATTGTTGCCGGATATGACAGCGTTTCCACCTCTGTAAGGAGCACCAAGAAGGTTCTGAAATCGGAAATTCATGGCTACTTTAACTGTTCTGATCAGTCTTTGCTCTTTCAAACAAGATACACTGTACTCCGTCAAGTGTCAATCTAAAACCAAAAAGTAAAAATGCCTCGACTCTTCAAAAGGAGCAGCAGATCTTGAATCTCTGGGCCATTTTATCAAGATACCAGTTAGTGCATGTAGTTGCATATCTATAGCTTAAAATGAAGGAATTTAAGGATGACTCAAGTGAAACATAGCTCAAGCAATGCAGATCAAGATCTGTATTATTTAATATATATATATATATATATATATGCTATGGTAATGTGCACCTACACACA
Source organism: Protea cynaroides (assembly GCA_028583415.1). Taxonomy (NCBI): domain Eukaryota; kingdom Viridiplantae; phylum Streptophyta; class Magnoliopsida; order Proteales; family Proteaceae; genus Protea; species Protea cynaroides. The sequence continues at coordinate 115,933,902 of CM053276.1, read as the reverse complement.
AAGATAATGAACATGAAGAAGTCTCCACTGTTTTTTATATCGAGAAGGTCTAAGATTTAGACACCATAACCTAGTCCAATTACTCACAGAAAACTTGTAGAGCATATCTTCACGGGCAAAAGGCAGGCTTAGAAATCTAAAATGCATTGTTTTCGTATGGGTCAATAGCCACTCAGCCGTAAACAATCATATTTATCCTTTATCTACTAAATATAATACCATTTGCCAAGATATAGATGAAAGAACAAAGGGCACTTCTAATAAATCACCACAGAAAGATAAGTCGGAACATGCTTAAGCTGATTGCACTGTGGCTAAATCAAAATCGAAGGTTGATTCAGACATCGTCTAAAATAATCATTTCACCAAAAAAGAAACACTCTTTTTTGCCATATGCCTTTCATTAGATCCTTCATTTGATCGCAATCGATGCAATTACTTCCTCAGCCTATTTTCCTGCTGAAATTGATCCGGCATTAAATCACTATTAGGATTTGAAGCATACGTAACTGTTGTCTACACTAGTAGTGAAACTTGGTAATTGTTCAATCTGAAGACTGAATTGAATCATTTTTTTTCTTAGTAAAAACTAGGAATAGAAAAGGCTTGTTCACATAAAAAAAATCATTAACTAACTAACCTAGCTACAATGGAAACAGCGGCATAGCAACACGGCTAGCCATTCGGGACCCTATCTCATCTTGGATTGCAAATGGCTAGCAACCTTTGGACTGATGCAAGCAACTGGAGCTTTTTGCTAATAGTTGTGACAAAGCAGCCATCAGCTGTCAGCTCTTTGGTAAGGCGAAAGCTTCAAGCCCAACTTCTGGTGGCACACCTCCCACACAAGCACCACCCAATGAAGGTGCGGGGACGAGGAATGTTACAGGCCCAAAACCCTCACCCTGAATCAAGGTTGTCATGGCGATAAGGGGACCCAAGGCATTGGAGGTCTAGCTGAACACTTAGGCGACAAGGCGCCCTAGAGTCTTTTTTTTTTTTTTTTGGGTATTCATTATATCTAAACTCTATGCAATTACGCTTATATGCTACATTTAAGGTATATGTTATTATATTATAATTATGCTAGTAACAACCTAATATGAGAAAACCATTAAATAATGAACAAGGAATAGGATACAAAGAAGCATATTTTTATCACACAAAAAAAAAAAAACACAAAGCAATAAACTGGGCATAATAGCATATAATTAAGTAGCAGAACCATAAAACATGTATTTATGTAAGTCAGTCAATATTTATTATGCTCTATTGTTAACTCCATGATGCCAAACACATCAAATATGCTTTCCAATTAGCATTTAACAAAGTTTTCAGCATGTAATTAACAGCACATTAAAACTAGTAAGCTACATATTTTAAGAATAAATTAATAGAAGTATAGTACAACAGCCAATTAAAGCAAGTAAACATAGATAATCACCAGCAAAATAAAGAATAGAAATCACAAGCAAATGAGGCATGAGCACACAGATTATCAAATATCAATACATAGATTATCAAGCATAGATAATTTCATTCCAATAAAATGGAAAATAAAAATAACCAGAAATGAACACATATATTATCAATACACAGACTATTAATAAGTCACATAACCAATAATGAGCAAAAGGAGAAGAAAAATACAAGAAAACAGAAGAAGAAACAGAGAAGAAGGAGAGGAGGACGAGGTAACTGAAGAAAAATAGGGAAAAAAGAGGAAAACAGAAAATAGAAAACAGAAGAATAATAAGAATTAGAAGAGAAAAAAAAGGAAGAAAAAAAAAACAAAAACTTAGAAGAAGAAGCAGAGGAGGAAAACAAAGAGAGATTTATTCCAACTGAAAATAATAACAAGTGAAAAAATAGAGAAGAAGAAGAGGAGGAGGAGGAAACCGAAGGAAAATTACCAAAGTAAAGGGGGAAAAAACATAAAACAGAAACGCAGAAGAGGAAAAAGTGAAGTTCGATCATAGTTTTCAAGTTAGGAGTTTATTCGTATATAAACAATGATTCTATAGTTCCAGAAATTACAGAAATCAAAAAAGGTGTTGGGAGATTAGAGCCACCATTGTTGGCCTTCTGTTTACTTTTGTTGGAAACTCACATACGAAGTAACCCTTTCAGGAATTTCCAGGTTGGAACTTTCATCCTCGGTGTTTCTTTATCTTTTAGGGCAGGCATTTTGATAACAAAATAGATTGGATAAAGAGGTACGTCAAGTTGAAAGTCGGTTGCCATCAACTTTCGTTCAAGCTGGAAGTGAGGAAAAAACTATCTTAATTGTGTCTCTATTTTACTGTCTTCAATGGCGTTATTTTTACGGGGAAAAAAAAAGAGCTTTTGTAGATATCAAATACGGCTTTGGTGCTAGAAGAGATCATCAACAGGGAGAAAGAGAGAACATAGGGGAGATATAACCCAAGCGAGCGATGGCGAGGCCTTACCTAAGTCTCCGAACTGCCGGAGATAGTCTTTGGTCGACGGCTTGACTCGACTCGAGAGTGCTGGAATGGCGGGAAGAGAGAAACTAGATGTTCCAGTTTCAGTCACAGAGACTGAGAGAATGACTAAGAGTGAACAGTATGGAGTTCAAAGCTTGAAAACAACAAGCCCTAGCCCCCTAAGCCCGTTTAGGTAAGAAGTAGGAACGATAATTAAAACGCGAATGGCTAAAAAAACAAACAGTATTCTGAAATGTCTAAACATTTAGATTTAAAAATACATTCGTAAAAAAAAAACGACATTTTATTAGGCTGAAAATATACGGTATGAGTATTATACACATATACTACATATTGGCTTTGGTAAGTCCCTTCATCCTCAAGTTTTATCCAAGGAGAATGTCCAACCAGAGAACATATCAAAATCCGATCAATGAACTTGTTGGATTCCAAATTCCGACAAGTTTCTGGCAAAATCTTGAGTCTTGAGTCTCCCTGCTGACTCTACCGCCATGTTACGTGTGGGAATAATTCCATATTGGTTAAGTACGGAATCTTGGGATTCCTTACGTACTTGAGTCTCTCCACTAACTAGTTTGAATTTTTGAAATGAAAACTTAACATGGTATCCAGTAGCTTGATTTGTATTCAGTCAGGATTTCAGTAAAGGGTTTCATCTGAAATGAACATGTAAGTGGAAGCAAGACAAACTTCTCAAGACTCAACTAGAACTCAAAATATCACAAATAGGTGAGGATTAAAATGTTATAAACTACATGTTCCATGGAAATTCCAGACTGAATCAAATGATCCCGACAGACAATGGACACCTTTACAATTAAGCCATCTTCCTAATATTATTAATTCGTTAGCTCCTTGCTGTCATCCTATCAATCTGTAATAAAGGCAGAAAACTGATATATAGAAGTCTAAGGAACATGAAACATAACCACCAATCATCAACCAACATTGAAGAAAATGACATCTGCAATTGCTCAGATACCCAAACAAATATTTAATGGAGACTGGGACCAGATTTAAATGGGTAATCAACCCAAATCCAAACCGTTTTATATTCAGGTTTAGAAAAAAAAAAAAAAAATCCCGAATCCAAAACCTGTTATAGAGGAACAGCTCTTTATATATAATGGTAAATGCTTAGAACCGATATAAGCCTTAAATGTACGCTCACATTTTTTCACAGGAAGCTAATAGTTGCCTAAAATCATAACATGAAGCTTCGAGGAATATTTTCAAGCAGTGAATAGAATTAAAAAAAAAAAAAAAAAAAAAAAAGGCACACTGCTGCCCATTATTATTTCCCAACTCAAGGCACATCATACCTGCTCACAGAGTCTTCACTTCTTGCAGACCTAGAAACGAAAATCGCAGAGAGACGGAACCTATAAGAGAGAATCAGCTCACAGCGTCTTCACTTCTTGCAAACCTATAAACGAAAATCGCAGGGAGACGGAAACCTAAAAGAGAGAATCAGAAAAAAAAAATGAAATCGTAAAGAGAAGAGGAAGAAAAGGAGGGGGAGGAAGAGAGAGGAAGAAGAACACATACCTCTGGTTCGCCAAGGAAGAGATGCTGGTTCGCCAAGAGAGAGGGAGGAGAGAGTTTAGAAAGAGGGAGTTGAAGGAACCGTGAGAGGGTTTATCGGGTTTTGAGGTTTAGGTTATAATTAAAGAATAATATATTATTCTAACAATGATAAACAATCAATAATCTATTAATAATCTATTTATAGACTATAGTTTATATTTATTTATTTTAATTATAAATATATATTATAAATCATGTCAAACAATTATAAATTTCATAATGTATTATATAATATATTATATAAGACAAACCAAGAGAGCCTTGATTAAATCTTGATATCCTTGAGCTGCATTTCATTTAGATCAAACATTTTATTTTTTCACGATTTCGGAGCAAAATGCCAAAATCATGCATATAAACGCATGATCCTTTATGAAAAGCTTCGAATTTGTGATTGTTCTTCTTAGCTCTTGCCGTGAAGTGTGAATGGAAAGCGAGCTTCTTTCTCTTTTGTGTGTTAGAAATTGAAACCGATTTTTTAAACTAGAATAATTTGAAATAAAGTTGTTGCTCTAAGGCTAGATGATTTGATCGTATCTGATGATTTCGAGAGAGATGGAAGTTTCTATTGACATTGTCGTTAAATCAAGTTGGATTGCTTCAACGGTGTATGGTATGAAGAGAGATTCCCAGGACCCAAGAGGTGTAGTTACTGGATTCTAGTGGGATTTTGATAAAATTTCGGCTAAATTTTTCTCTACGGTTTCATCTCACATGTTTATTTTTATACTTTTTTTTGGAAAAAGACAGTTTCCTCTCCTATAATTTACCTTAATGACAGTAGAACACCCAATTTTTAGAAAAAGACAAATACCTCCCTTAAAAACACTATTAAAATACAAATAGATCTACGATGTTAAAAATATTCCATTAGATGCTAACGATGGAAGTCCAATATTTCTTTAATGACCAAATTAATCATTTACAAGGGTAATTGGGAAAAAAAAACACCAAGGAGTGAATCTAATGTAGAGAGGTGTTTTTTTTCCTCTTCACCAAAAAGGAAAAAAAAAAAAAAAAAACCCAAGAATTTGAAATCGAGATCTTCAGTGACAAGAAGATGGGCAACAACGGTGGTTTTCCCATTTAGTCTCTCTCAAATTTCTTGCAATATACTTCGATTGAATCAAACAAATAAAAAAAAACTGTACTAGGGTTTTCGTTCGCGGGTGAAACAAAATCATAGCTCAGCGGAGCATAAGCAGAAGTAATTACTGCCTCTGATGAATTTCGAAAGATTGAAGCTTTTCCCATATCGCCTTGATTCGAATTGGATTCTCAAGATGATCTTCTCCAAAAGGGATTGAATGTTTGCATTTTCTCTCATCGTAAACGAGACCCACTCGGGGTTGATGACGGTTCTTCTTAGATTCTTTCTCCAAAACTAACAGTTGCAGAGAACTGGGAAGAACTCCAATGACGAACTCGAGGTATTTCAATTAGAAGGGAAGCTCTGCAATTTTCTATTACCTTTCTTTTTTCAATTTTATGAAATTCACCTTCAATCAAATATTCATCATCATAATGCTGAAAAAAGTCTATAAAAGGGCTACAAAAATAACAAAATGGGGGTTGGCAATAGTGCAAAAACTGCACACCTACCCGTTACAACTACCTGATTGAAAAAAAAAAAAAAATCACCTTCAGTCAAGAAGGGAAGCTCTGCAATTTTTAAGTTGTAGAGACATGGTTTTCTGGATGAGGACTAAGATTGGTTTGATCGAGAAGAAGAAAAGACACAGCAAGGTTGAGCCTGTGAATAAAGTTATTAACCAGAAGAGATGTAGGATGATGACGATATGTCGTCGCTGACCTTCAGTGCCAATGATGCTTCAAAAGTTGTTTGATTCTTGCAGAAAGGTGTTTAAAGGCCCTGGCACCATTCCAAAGACAAAGCGCACAACCCGTATTGAATCGTTCCGTTCAAGACGGATTGAGAGAAAAGGAGAAGGAGAGGGATAGCAGAGACAGAGGAAGAATATGGTCTCAGAGGTAAAGTTGTCCACAAAAAATATAACTTTAACACCGTTACAAATTGAGGTCGTTTGTCTTTTCCTAAAACTTGGGTGTTTAGTTGTCATTAAAGTAAGTTATAAAGGAAGTAACCGTCTTTTTTCCCTTTTCTTTTTTTTAAATCTTGTGTGGCAAAAAATTTTGCCCAAATGCTGTAAAAAACTATTTGAAAATTAACGGGCCAAAAGAAAAGGATTTGCCAAAATCAGCATGTAAGATGCAGTTGTAAGAAAATTTTCCACTAGAATTTGTAGGGGTGTCAACAGGCCGGTTTTGGTCCGGGCTGAACTGGTGTCGGGTTTTATAAGCCCAGCCCAAAACATGTCCATTAAGAGTTCGGGCTGGGTTGGGCTGCGCTGGAGACAATAACTAACGGGCTGGTCCGGTGTCGGTTTGTTATCGGGCTGGGCTTATTGAGGGATTTCCGGCTAATTCGGTCCGGACCGGGCTTATCAAGCTTATCGGACCAATTTTATATGTAAGATATATAGTTTATTTTATTATTTTTATCTATAAAATTAGCATCATTCATTCTATATGTATGTAATTCAATAAATTGTAACAATTAACATACTTTTTTCAACTATAGATTCATATAATCTTTCGGATCAAGAAGTGAACTATAACAGTGTAATATAATCCATCAAAAATTAAAACCATAAAAATTAAGAAATTGGGCCCGGATGAACCTTACCGGTGGTTAGGTATTATTGGTTTGGGCTTCTTAACGGGTCGGTCCGGTCTGATTTCGATCTGGGCTGAAACGGTGTCGAGCTTTACAAGTTGAGACCGAAACCTGTCCATTGAGGTTCGGTCCGGGCTAGGTTCAGGTTATTTCTGGCCGACTCAATCCATGCTACCGGGCCGGACCCATTTTTGACACCCTTAAGAATTTGGCTGGAAATCCTACAAGAAACTCATCAGAATCTTGCAAATTCATTAACTGGATTCTAGCATGTTTAAGGTTGACATTGGTGGAAGACAATCAGCTACCTTGGGTGTAGTTTACTCTTTTTATAATGACAAAATGCCAATTTTTTGCCACATCAGAATTTTTTTATTCCATTCTCCTTTAGGGACAGGATCCACATCCTCTCCTCCCAGAGGTTCGGGAGGAGGGGGGACGCTCCCGTTGGATGGCCGACACATGAGGCTCGAACTCGAACCCTCCATCCTAGTCAAAAAGTTGAACTGACAGGGAGTGTCAGCTCAAACGGAGGGCCCAAATTCACCCGAGCCCCACGTGTCGGCCATCCAACGAGGGCATCCCCCCCTCCTCCCGAATCTCTCATAGGAGAGGATTTGAATCCTTAGGGACATATCTTATATTTTGTTTATAATGATAATATATAGGAAGGAGGATCGCTACCAGGTTGTGTGCACACTGGCCCTTGAACTTTTGCAAGAGGCTATAAGAGAGTGGGGCATCCAAGAGGGGTGGAAATTTTCATTTCATAGAATACAAAGATCATTTCTCCTTTCATGTGTATAAGCAAAGACTCAACGCAACCTCACAATTTTTTTTTTTTTTTTTTACCATGTCAAATTGGCAATTCTCATTTCATATTGCAACTCCTTTTCTAAGAAAGCACTTCAAACAGTTTTTTTTTTTTTTTTTTTTTTTTTTTTTTTTTTTTTTTTGAAAACATATAGAGAACATTTTAAACAATTCGAACTACAATGACATCTCCTCCCCAGATCAGGCCCTTCTGGTGCACCCAAATGTCTCCTGTCATTAGAGAGGCGCCAGCCCCTTCTGGCTTCCACCTAAGAGTTCCAGGGCATGCAACCGGATCTACTTACCAAGTTTTCTTGGTTTAGTCATGTTTTGATGGATTTGGTTATCAATAACTAAAACCTGTACTTCTATGTTTTACCTTGTCCATAAAGATGATCATGTTTCAATTAAAATGGGTGTAAAATCTTCTATCACATCGATTCAGTAGAAAGGTTTCAAAGGATTTATTGAAAATAGATAAGATCGAGGTTCCTCCTCTATAGAAAATGGACATTACCAATTATTGAAAGACATGTAAGCATCAAGAAAAATAGAACATACACAGAAAATACAGAGAAAGTCGACTAATGTGAAACATTTTCTAAAAGCTACGCAACTTCCTCTGACTGTGTGACCATCATACCATACTGAAGATGAAAGTTGAAGCGTATGGATGCTGCTAACAACTTCATCTGAGTAAGAGCTAAAAATATATATAGAAAGTATGAACTTCAAGCAATGTGAAACATCCCTACTGTGCCCTTTCTTTGACTGTAGCCATCATACCATTCTGTAGATGAAAGGATGTTGACCATTTTGGAGTTTCTGATTGGCCTTCCAACACATGAACATGGAAGTTGAAGAGTATGGCTGCTGCTACCAACTTCATTTGAGTAAGAGCAATGTCCTTGCCTATGCAAATCCTGGGTCCAATGTTAAACACAGAGTACTTGAACTTAAATTCAGGTATAAGGTTACCTTCCACATCAATCCATCTCTCAGGCTTGAATTCTAAACAATCTTCTCCCCAGATTGACTTCATCCTTCCCATTGCATATGTTGAGAAGATGACATCCATTCCTGGCTGAACAATAGTTCCATCAGGGAGCATCTCTTCTCTAAGTACACCTTTTCGGTTAAGAGGAACTGGAGGGTATATCCTCATAGATTCAAACAAAGATGCATGTAGATACACCAATTCCTTTAGATCTTCTATGTCAAACACATACTGCCTTTTGGGTTTTGATTTTTTCATGAATACCTCATTTAGCTCCTCTAAGATCTTCGATTCTACACGCGGGGTCTTTGAAATCAACCAGAAGAACCATGTGAGACCTGACAAAACTGTATCTCGTGCAGGAAAGAACAAGTTCAAGATTGTCTCTCTCAGGAATTTGTCATTCCTTCCTTCATGAAGACTCATGTAAATTGCTAGAAGATGGCTTGAATCTAACCCTTTAAATGAGTCTTCTAGTGTTAATGAAATGTGATGTGTAGTGGTATATGGTTTTTGATGCCTTAACCATTTTCCTCTCTATCCCAATCCTTAGAAAGTGAAGCATCTTCCACAGTCTAATAGGCATTAGATTCCTACAGAATGTGGCTGCTCTAGCAGTATTGAGTGCTTCAAAAAATTCATTAAGTGGAAAGCTTATGGAAAGAGACTCAGGGTTCCTTCCCAAGATAACAGCACAATTAGTATCAAATGCATACCTCATGAACACATCTTGCAAATCTATAACAGAAGCTTTTGCAGAAAAATGCATCAACAAAGGCAGAAGTGTATCCTCCACCAGCTTCTGGCTCCTCTCAGCATTGAATTTGCGAAAGGCGTTCACTCCAAATGCCTTAGTTGCCATTTTCCTCTGCTGATGCCACAACTCAAAATCAACATTAATTATTCCCTGACCCAGTAAATCAAAGACCTCTAGGAACTTTTGACCTTTGGGGAAGTTGGAGAAGTTGGTCTTAAGTATATACTCAACATTGAGGTGATCACAAGTGAAATAAAGCTTCTGATCCCCAAATATGGGGCCTTTAAACATGTACGAGTTTCCTATCACGCCAATAAGCTCTGTATACCATTCATGCAAGCGATGTAGGTTTTTGAGAACATAGGGGAGTTCACCAAATATGGGCAATCTTGCCAAGACCAGGTTCTTGAAATGTAGGTACCATATAATGGCTAGAAAGAGAAGAAATGTGAGAAAAATTTCAGGCCATCTCTTCAAATAGTACCCAAGAGAGGAAAGAATGACTGGGAAATCCATCTCTTGAATATGTTCTATACTGAATTATCTCTGCTTGTGAAGTCAAGAGAATATGTTTGTATATATAGCAGCCTAGGCATGTCATGAATCACTACCAACTTTAGTTCAACATCAAAGGGGTTGAACCAGAGAACTACGTCCTATCAGACGTCATGGCCATTTTGGCTAAATAAAGTGCCACCTGTTTTGTTCACATATCAAAATTGTTACTTCAAATCAACTTATTGAAGCTTTCCTCTTGTATTTTTGTTATTAAATAGTGTCAGCCTTTTTAACTTTTCAACTTTTTTTGAAGGGTTTGCTTTGCTAGATGGAAAGCTCCATTTGGTTTGAAACTTGACAGGTACAGAGAGGAGGCTGGAATGGACTTGTGCAATAAATTTGGGTACCAGGTGAGGTTCCTTAAAGTTGTTGACTGCCTATATTGCAAGGCCCAGCAGATAAACAGTAGTTCTTCAAGCCACCACTCTCAATCCGTTTTTCCTTTTTTATATGACAATTTTGATTATGACAGAATTATTTATTTTCTTAGTATGATTATTATCTTAGATGACAAGTAATGAGTCTAAGCAGCTAAGATTTTGCTCTTTTCTTCTTCTAAATAGAGGAGAATTCAAGTTTTTCAATAGAGATTTATCTCCAACGACTGTGTGGTGTGTGAGGAAGAGGTGATATTAGAAGTTAGAACTCATTTTAATCTCATTGTCTCTTTTCTTGATTTGTTCTTTTTGTCCTTTTTATTGTTGTTCTTGGGATAATTATACGAATCTCTTCTAAAACTATCTCTAATGTCAGGATTTCACGTCTTTTTTATGAAATTGTAACCGCACCCCGTAACTGACGGTGATAAACAGAAAATGGAAATGACAAGTTTACCTTCTCTCTAACTCTGCAAAATATTCTCTGTTTCAGTCTTCTCCTTTTCTGTCACCCTCAATAGTTGAAGTGGCTTTCATGATCCATGCATGGCAAGCGGCGGTGGGAGCTAACCTCCTCCACTGCCACCCCACCACACCGTACCGATGTTTCGAACCCTAACTGCACACAGTCAAGACTTACCCACGATCTGAAACCCTTTCTCCGGTAAGCCTTTTCTAAAAGAATTCAAAGCATTTGAGAGGTTTCTGTCAATTCCGGGTTCCAAAGATGGAGAATGAAGAAGCAGAGAATGAAGGTGCTAAGAAGCCAATGACGTGGGCTTTGCCAGGTTTGCAACCTAAGGCCCCTGAAACAGAAGCTTCTTCATTTTCTTTCAATCCATTGGAGCTGTGCTGAACAACAATCGGGTTCTATGACTCATCCAAACCAGGATCCTGTGCACGGTAACAAAGGAGGGAGAGAAGGCAACTTATGCTTCTCCGATTCTGATGACTGGTTGTCGCATTCCCCGTTGGATTCCACTGTAGGTGGCTCATACGATAAATATAACTTCTCTTGCGTCTCCGAACCCGAGATTGGGGGTGTTTCAGACCAAGGGAGGAATTCATGCATGTCAGATTCTTCGGTAGAGTTGGATTTGGAGGCTGGAGCTCCAGAAATTGATGTGCATTTTAGCTGCTAAAGTGAAGAATGATGGAAAAAAGATCGTCTTCAATCCGTCCAGTTGTTCAGTCGCGATCGGATAGACTGGAATCACAAAACACATCCCCTAATATATTGGTAGTCCTTTGATTCCAGTCTGTCCATTCACGATTGAACGAACTGGAGACGATCTCAATCCGAGAATGATTGGAGGATTTGTCATATGAGCTTGGACATTGTTAATCACAAATCTGGGATTCCTATCCAATTGGGTTACTCACGCAAGAACGATTTGGCTCGCCCGTGATTTGCAAGAAAGAAGAAGAAAATTGGAAAAGGGTAAAAGGTAAATTCATACTTTTTTAAGAGTAATTTTGTCATTAAATTAGCTTAATCAAAGTTATGTCATCACCTAACAGGACTGTCTTAACGGACAAGGTGCCTGTAACAATTTTTGCAAAGAAGGGGGCGGTTTGAGTAATTTCATCAAAAATAGGTGAAATTCTTGACATTAAGGATAGTTTTAGGGAAGGTTCATATAATCTAGCCTAATTTTTTTTTTTTTTTTTTTGGTTTTGTTTATTCTGAATAGAAAACCATAACTTTCATATCCATCATGTTTTCGGGTCTTACTCGACATAGTGGGTGAGGGATAGAGCTGAGCCGATAAATGCTTCCATGACACAATCTTTAATACACAAGGTTCAAGGAATTGGGATGAGATCAACCGAATCAAACTCAGCAGCGACAACACTAATTCCTGCTGATCTGATCCAGCAATCCTGGGTCATTTTAACCATTCCTACCCATTCAAAGGTGTTTCATATCGATTCGGATCGGATCAGAGTCGATGGCAATCCATGTCGAATATATATTGCTTGACACTACAGATTTGGTAGAGGTGAAGGGACAAACAAATAAATTTATACCTACTACCAAATACTATTCTTTCATTTTTATTTTTTTAAAATTTTTTTTTTCTGATAAAAGCCAAATTGGCAGTCCAATTTCAACCATGTAAAAATCAGCCTAGATCAATGAAGCTATAAGGTAAGACAGATAAGAGAGCCAACAAAATCATTAATAACATTTGGTATATTTCTAGGTGGATTTGAAAAAGTTAATGGAGTAATTGCAATTATTCACAAAATTGGACTAAACTAAATATTTGACCCAAATAGAAGGAATGCAGTAGTTAATACTTAGGTAGGGTCACGGTGTGATACTGTGATGACAATGGCCAGTATCATCAGCTTAGGGATTCATTGAATCAGATTCGGAATGACTTTTCTGAGCCCAGGCCAGGTTGTAAGGAAACCTCTCTATGTAATGGTTGGGGAAACGAAACCTAATGTCAAGCTGGGCTAGAGTTGGGTCTGGGTTACAAATCTGTCTGCGTCAATCACTGGCTAAGCCTGGAGGTTAACTCTATCAGCCTCCAGCCCATATTGAGCCCACCCCATATTAGCCTCTTTTTTTTTCTTTTTTTTCTTTTTTTTTCCTCTTTTGGAAACCATGGGAAAGAAGCTCCTTTGAATGAGCATGTCTAGACAATATCCAATGGTTCAGTTTTGGCACATGAGCATATGTGGCCATTGATACATAAAGCACCCTTTTGTAGGCTACATGGCCTACCTCAACCATAACAACCACAACCTGGCATAATTTTTTTTAAGGATAGTCAAAGAACTTGTTCTCACATAACAAACACTCTCTCCTCCAGACCTTGTGGACCCCCTTAATATTCTACTACCGAGGATCTGACCTAATTCGATGATGGAATTCTAAAGTCCTTAATGGACAAAATCCATGGTGTTAAACCATCAATTAATCTAAGATCTTAAGCCGACACGCTCTGATAAAATTCTAAGTCAATCTCTAATAGGTAAAATTGAGGGTAAGTCCACTGGTCCTCTACAGACAAAAATACCAAGAAAATTATGTTATTTGAAGTGGCGTATTGCATGTATTCAAATGGAGTTCTCATTGTAGCAGGTAATAGACATCTTGTTTCCAACTTTTTTCTCTGTCCTGGTTCTGTACAAGAAGAGTGAAAAGATCAGCATATTACATCGGGAAGACATGTCGGATGAGGGTGGAGGATTGACGTGGTTTACCCTGGTCAAGGTCTTGGTACAGACAAATACTCCAATTGCCCAACCTGAACATCTTTGAAACTGTAAGAATGTACGATTTGCATTAAGTATTAAGAAAAAAAAAAATTGGGAGCAAATTAAGCGATGCTCTTTTGCTTTCCCTTATACTCTGTTTGTTTTGACATAAGATTTTAAACTCCATTTGTTTCGACGTAAAATATTTTACATGTAACATTTTATAAGTAAAAAAAATTTCAATGCTTATTTCCAAGAGATAAAAATATAGTGATCTCAATAGGAGACAGAAAAAGAACATCTTTCTTTTATTTACTGTAAACAAATTTTGAAATTTTTTTTACATGTAAATGATTACACGTAAAATTTCACAAAACGAATTTTACGTTGAAACAAATGGAGCAATAAGAAAAAAAAATTCAATATTCGTTTCTAATAGGTACAAGAAAAACGAAATTCTTTTTCCATCCCCCTCAAAGAACACTATATTTTATCTCTTGAAAATAAACATTGAAATTTCTTTTACGTATAAAATGTAAAACGTAAAAGTTTAAGTCAAAACAAGAACTTTAATTTCAAACAAGCCATCGAGAAAGAATCATTCTCACGAAATTCCAAGCCTGAATAGTGACACCTCTCCATTTTCTACTCTCAACGTTTACCCAAGTAATGTATTCTTCATTTAGGATCACTTTCCCTAACACAATGCATGGAGAAGCAAGCAGCAAACGCAACCCAAGGGAACTGACAGGGTATTATCTTTAAGTTTGACAAAAGGGAAATGCAATTAGATATCAGCGTTTGGGTGGAATCAAAGCATACGCGTACTATTGAGATTTTTTCAATACCGACAACCATTGTTAATGAACGTAAAGATAAGCATCTCAAAATTCTTTCTAATGCTTATCCAGTTTAGCTATTCAGCAATTTAGCTTCTCATGATACAACTAAGAGCCTGCAGTAGTTTTGTATTAGTAATTACAAGACTAAACATAAGCTAATTGGATTGGAGCACAGTAAGTTCAGGTACAGCAAAAAAAAAGACAGATATGTGCGGCGCATACATATATATATATAAAGTTTGGCACGAAAAAAAGCATAACGCAATAATATGGTATGCAGCCAATACTAGTTTAACAGGGTTTTTCCATAAAAATCCGAGAAAAAAATACAGGCACATATTCACTATTCGGTGGTTTGCACATTATCTAATAAAAATTTCATATCATGAGAGTTATAGCCCATGATTCCAAAATGACCAGTTTCAAGAAATTGGTAGTAGAGAGGAGATTGAGAATGCTAAGGAAACCCTCAGGCTTCAGCTGTTCAGCAGAACATATAAGAGTGAATTTTAGTTGCTTATGTATATAATCCACTCAATTCATCATAAACCACTGGTTTATATCTTCCTATTCCTCTTGTTTAAGCCTAAAAATATACACCTATCAATTGAAGATATTGAAGAAAAATTCAGGCGTTTGATTCATAAGAACCCATGAAGAGAGAAAATCCCACACAGGGAACTCTCTACTGGCTTCTTGTTTTCTCCCCTTGTCTTTAAACTGCTCCAACTAATGGAATTAGCATCTAGTAAAGCAAAAATGATACCAAAATTTAATGAACAGACCAAAAAAGATATAGAACAGATGTGTGGACAGATGTGTGGAGAGAAACATACTTGGTAGCTGGAAGCCACGAGACAATTCGAAGTTCGTCTTTTAATCCCCCTTCGGTGAAGATGCAAAATGGGACTGAAGCATCCAAATAAAATACAGTTATCACGCAAGGTTTCTAAGACCAAATATAAAAACAAAAAAAAAGGCAAAATACACAGCTACAGTAATGGCAAGTAGTTGAAAAATTAAAACTCTCCATTGAGTGCACATTCCATGGTTAAATAGTATTGGTTTTGCCTGTCAGCAATCAGTAGGAAAGAATTCTATCAAGTGTAGCAAACATTATATTTGTAATCTGTTGAATTGTTGTAATGACTTGTGTCAAATGACACACAGGCCAGCTTTATTTATAATACAAAGGTAAACAATCTAGAATGAGTACAAAGACAAAAAAAATCTTATAAGACAATTCTACCCTTGTACCTATATTACAACACTCCCCCTCAAATTGATGCATAAATATCCCACATGTCCAACTTACAAACAATAGGATGAAACACCTTACTTCTAAGACCTTTAATAAAAATATCAACCAGTTGTTCATGACTAAGAACAAAAAGCATACAAATAAGACCCAAATCCAGCTTTTCTTTGATGAAGTGACTGTCAATCTCCACGTGTTTAGTTCGATCATTTTGAACCAGGTTATGAGCAATGCTAATGGCAGATTAGCTGTCACAATAGAGCTTCATGGGAAGGGTGACAGGGACAGCTACATTAGTGAGAAGACGTTGAAGCCATAGAAGCTCACAAATGTCATGAACCATAGCACGAAATTTAGCTTCAGCACTGGACCTGGCTACAACAGATTGCTTCTCACTCACCAAGTAACAAGGTTACCACCAACAAAAGTGCCATAGTAGTACACCTACTGTCATAGAACCTACCCAGTCAGTATCAGTTAAAGGCATCAACTCTGAGATGATCATGAGAAAACAGGATTCCACCACCTAGAGCAGACTTCAGATAGCAGGGGATGCGCAACACTGCTTACATGTGACTAGAGTATGGAACCAAGCTGATGGCATAAGCTATGTCAGGGCAAAGTATGAGAAATATATATCAATCATCCAACCAATCTTTGATATCGTCCCTACTCCACGGGATCACCTGCTTTGCTAACCAGGTGACCATTAGCATCAATGGGAGTATTTGCAGGCTTACATCCCAACATAACTAGTCTCAGAAAGAAGATCAAGAACATACTTCCTATGAGAGAGATAAATTCCTACGGAGGACCTTGCAACTTCTATGCCCAGAAAATAATGAAGCCAAGATCCTTAATCTCAAATTCCTTGCCCAAAAAACCTTTTAAGGCGAGAAATTTTTGCAATATCATCACTTATCTATTTATGACACTATGGCAAGTTCTGGTTGGCCATTGCCACATCAGATTTTGACATTTAAATTATTGCTGAAAATTCACTTGCATCATTACCTTATTCCTAGTCACACTAGGACTTCTTATCTCTTATATCAACCGTTGGATTGACATCGTTTTTTGATATTCCACTTGAGTCATTGATGTTTACGCAAATACCAATCTGGTTGACAACAGTTGGTCGGATTTTGACTTTTGACATTTGTCCAAAAAAAAAAAAAAAAAAAGGAAAAAGAAAGAAGAAAAAAAAAACCTATCTTCCAAAGTCCTAATGTTGCAAGGACTTGTTCATATCTCTTAATCTGACCGTTGGATGGTTTTGAAATTTTGATATCTTGTCTCTGGCCGTAATTTGTCCACGTGGAATGTTCCACGTATATATATTTGCTCAAGTTCATTGAAGAGAGCTGATGCAACACTTTGTTCAATTGCACAAGATGCAACCTTTATTCAGGTCCACTCATTAGCGAGAGACTATTACTTGTTGCACGTGATGCAACCTACTACTTTTTGCAGGTGTTGGAACCACCACTATTGTTGCTACTACTACTGTTGTTGTTGCTTCCGTTGATACATTGTTTCAAACTGAAGCTCTCACTGTTGCTGCTGCTTCCATTGCTACATTGTTTCAAATTGAAGTTCTTACATTCTGCAGTGCTCCAGCTTGATGGGGGTGTTAAACTACATTGCAGTCCACACGATGGGACCTACTCACAGTCCTCATCATGTGGGACTCTTTGAATTGCATAGTTGGTGTAGGACTCTTTGACTACAATTGCTGAGTTAGAATAAGAATCTACAATTTTATTGTGTTTACAGTTCTATACAGTCCTATTGTAATTAGATCTTCTATTAATATATGGACTCATAATTAGATTATTAGTTTGCTTTATTAGTTTCCTTTACTAATTAAGCTTGTTAGTTTCCTTTTACTATTTGGAAGTTTACTTTGGCTTTAGTTTGTGACTAGGACTTTGACTTGTAGAGTCCTAGATCCTATCTAATAGTTGTTTTCTATTTCTATAAATACAAGCTACGAGGAGAAGAGCATACATACTCTCTCCCCCATTTCTTCTCTTATTTTTCTGTTTTGTTACATGGTTCACAGTAACGTATATTGTGCTGCTACTACAACTACTAGGTTCGCAGTGACCTATACTTTGTTGTTGTTGCTACAACTACTATTGCTGCTACTATTGGTGCCACTACTATTGCTATTGCTACTACTACTGTTGCTGTTGTTATTGCTGCTGCAGTTACTACTACTGCTTCTGTTGCTATATTGTTTCAAGCTGAAGCTCTCACATTCCCCCATACTCCAGCTTGAGCGGGGTATTAGATTAATAGAATTGTAACCGTACACTGCTTTGACTTAGTCAAAGTAGTTAGTTTTAGTTTCTTTGGATTCCTATTAGTATATGGACTCCTAATTAGTCTATTAGTTTGCTTTATTACTTTCCTTTTCATATTTTGAGTTTACTTTGTCTTTAGTTTTCTATTGTTTTCTATTTTGTTACAATGACAATATCAGAAATAAACAATCAAAAGAGCACTCTTTCCACCTGATCGTTTGATGAACGTGTGGTCAACATTGCCTGTAGTAATCATGGCTCTATGAAACCGCCCAAACCAAGTACGTGACGACCGCTTGAGCCTATATAGAGCACGTTTCAGTTTGCACACCTTCCCCTAAGTTTTAGATCAAGTAAGCTTAGGGGGACTGTCCATGTACACTTCCTCCTCGAGTTCCTCATGAAGAAACGCGTTCTTCACATCTAGTTGTTGAAGAGACCAACCTAGATTAACAACACAAGACAAGATAACACAGATAGAGTTCATCTTGGCAACTAGAGCAGACATCTCCTGGTAATCAATCCCATAAGTGTATGTAAAGCCCTTGGCAATAAACCTGGCCTTCAAACGATGCACTATACCATCAATATTTTGCTTAACTGCAAAGACCCACTTTCAACCAACTGCCTTCTTCTGAGGAAGAAGACAAACTAGCTCCCATGTTCCATTTTTCCTCAATGCCTGCATTTTCTTAGCCATGATTGCCTGCCACTTTTCATCTGTAGTAGCTTCTTGCTAGGCTTGGGGAATAGAAACAGAGGACAATGAGGACACAAAACCAAAATAAGAGGGAGAAAGGGAGTCATAAGAAACATTCATAGCAATAGAATGTAAAGTACATGACCGAGTGCCTTTGAGAGGGCAAATCAAGAATAGGGTCAATAACGACATCAGAAGAGGGGAGAGAATTACCAGAGTCCCAAGGGAGGCATATCAGGCTCAAGAGGGTGGCAATTGACGGGGTAGAGTAAGAGATGTAGTAGTTATGGTCTGGGGCTGCTGTTTGCGGACATAAACATGCATCTTTGGTCGTTGAGAAGGTGTAGTAGTCCCCATAGAAGTCTCCCCCTGAATGTAAAGTACATGACCGAGTGCCTTTGCGAGGGCAAATCAAGAGTAGGGTCAATAACGACATCAGAAGAGGGGAGAAAATTACCAGAGTCCCAAGGGAGGCATATCAGGCTCAAGAGGGTGGCAATTGACGAGGTAGAGTAAGAGATGCAGTAGTTATGGTCTAGGGCTGCTATTTGCAGACATAAACATGCATCTCTAGTCATTGAGATGGTGCAGTAGGTCCCATAAAAGTCTCCCCCTGAATAGGGAAGTCGGTATCAGCCTGAACACAAGCATCAAGGTCAAGATCAAGTGGCTAGGCTCCCTTGAAAAGGTGTCGCATTGTAGTACGCCGCAGACTCATGAAAAAAGACGCCCATAGTGACAAACCAACGCCAGATTGGAGGATGATAACACTTATAGCTCTTCTAAGTGGCAGAATACCCCAAACAAAATGCACCGAAGACCCCGAGGATTAAACTTCCCATGGGGATGATGGTCACGAGTATAACAAACACATCCAAAATTTTGGGAGAAATTGAAAAAAGCAACTGAGCCCGGAAAGAAATCTAGAGGAGAGCAGAAGCCAAGGATCCAAAACAGTATGCTGTTGATAAAAAAAGGCAGCAGTAAGAACCGCATCAATCCAGTAATGGGGAAGGACATGTATCTAAAACATGAGGGATCGAGCAACCTCCAAAAGAAGGTGATTCTTCCTTTCAGCAACACAATTATGAGCCGAAGTATCAACATTGATGGATGATCCCATTAGAAGCTATATACAACTAAAAGAATGTCTCGAAGTATTCCCTGCCACTATTGACACTACAAAGAACCTTAACAATGACAATGAATTGCATCTGCATCATATGATGGAAGTGCTGAAAGCAAGCAAAAACCTCCCCTTTGCTGTGCATCAAATAAATCCAAGTAGTTCAAGAAAACCAATCATAAAGGTAACAAACCAGCGAAATTCAGAGACATATAGACAACGGGAAGGACCCCAAATATCCAAGTAAAGTAAAACAAGAGGAGTGATACTTTTCTTATAAAAAACATAATAACGGATTCAAGTTTGTTTGGTCAAAACACATGCCTCACAAAAAAAGGTCCTGAATTACAATGGTGAAAAGGAGGAAAAAGTTAGCTAAAGTACCCAAAAGGAGGAAGTCCTAGACGACGATGCCACTGCAGTATCTCGGACGTGGATAAAGAAGAAGTCTGAAGCGCTTGACAAGAGACCGAAGAAGATCTATCATCAGGAAAATAGAGAACATCGTGCACTCAATCAGAGCCAATCACTGCCCTTATCATTAGATCCTAAAAAACACAATGAGAGGTGAAAATGTAATTTTGCAATTTAAGGCTGGACAATAAATTAGTAGGAGAACAAGTAACAAAACCCATCCCGGAAATAGTGGACTAAGTTTCGTTAGCCCAATGAACCCTACCTTTACTAGACCAGGAAGCATACTGAAGGAAAAGCTCAACGGAAACTGTCATTTGATCTGAAGCCTCAGAGTCAATAATCCACGAGGGAGAAGGAACATATGCACTATGACCACAAAAAGGGATAACCGAACTGGCAAGAATGGAATCAGCTGAAGAGGTAGCCAAGGCAAGTAGCTGTTGCAAGTTGAGGAGGCTCCAAACTAGTCAGAAGACGCAAAAAGGCAATGAGCTCATCAGAATACAGAGAAGAACCAATCTGTGCAGACTCAGAGATCTTAGTAAGGTTGGCCTGGCTAGAGCTGTCAGAAGGACAACCATGGAGTTTCCAGCAATATTCCAAGGTATGATGCTCCTAACCACAACAGTCGCACTTTACAAGGGCCTTGGTGGAAGAGCCACCATACCGAGGAATATTACTGCGAAATGGACTGCTGGAAACAAGGGCAGATCGCTCTTGAGGGGTTGGAGCAGGCTGTGTAAGCATAGACACACGGCACTTGTCCTCAAGTTGTATCATGGCATAGGACTCTCGAACGAGTCACAACTCAGAACTTGAGCCCAAAGCTGATCATATTTAATATTCAGTCTGGCCAAAAAATCCCTCTGATATTGTCTTCCCATTT
Source organism: Protea cynaroides (assembly GCA_028583415.1). NCBI lineage: Eukaryota > Viridiplantae > Streptophyta > Magnoliopsida > Proteales > Proteaceae > Protea > Protea cynaroides. Next base: position 115,912,896 of record CM053276.1, on the reverse strand, counting down.
CTGGAATTTGGCAACACCAGTGGCTGAGGTAGAGTGGAACTCTTCATAAAAATTGAGCTCGTGCCATAGAGAGCGTAGCTCAAAGTAATATGAGACAGAGTGAGCTCTTTCTGCTTCAGCTCATGCACCTTATGGAGTTCGAAGACCTGAGCATCATCGCAACCTAAAAATAAGTGTCTTGGGCAGCCTTCCAAATTTTGACAGCAGAATCGAGGAGATATCCTCAAGCTATATGGGGCTGCATAGAATTGATAACAAAGAAATTTTCACAATCCCATCAACACAACACAACACAACACAACACAAAGCCTTATCCTACCTTCATCCCCACACCCACATTTTGCAGCGCAAAAGAAGCGGCCCGACTATTCTTCAAGCATGTTGTGAAGTACTGGGACATGCCGCAAGCTAAAGAACTCTTGGACTGGGTGAACAGAGTTGAGGAAGTCCTTGAGCTCAAACAAGTCCCCATGGATAAGCAAGTATCTCTTATAATCATAGTTCGAAATCTCGAGTCTCAAGGGTGTCTCGACCCTCTGAGAAACCGAGATCTCGGAAATCTCGGTCGAGATCTCGGCGAGACATTGTACAAAAGCCGTGAAGGCTTAAAATGTGTATTTCGACCCTAAAATGACCATTTTAAAGCTTGATACTCTGGGGGAACCCTATTTTAGCATATATAAACATATTTAAACCATTAAATTGTATAAATAATCACACATGGTGGTTGTTTGGGTTTACACCCATATTTGGCAGTGTCGGCTTGAAATTCAAATGTAAACCTAGGATAATATTGGCTATTCTACATAATGTAACACTACTAGAAGATCACAGAAGACCAAATGAGCCAGTAAAATGATATATTAGGAGAAGAATAAACATAATAACACTTAATTAGTTAATTGTCATAGTAAAAAAAATCCAAAGTAGTCAAGTAGACTATACAATCATAATTCATACATTATATCGAGACCAATCAAGAACTAGTGGTCAAGAACTGGTCGAAAATGTCGAGAAATGGTCGAAAATGTCGAGAAATGCTCGAGAACTAGTCGAGATGGTCGAGACACTGTATCGAGGCGAGATCTCGTCTCGAGCTCCTCGAGATCTTCGAGATCTCGTGGAGATTTAAAACACTGCTTATAATGAGCTTCGGAGGACATGCTGCAGATTGGTGACAAGCTTTGAAACAAAAGCGCCAACAGCTTGAAAATAGCCCCATTATTAGGGCACTAGTACCCAAAATGCCCAGTAGAAGACTAAAAAATTTCTAAAATGCTTGTTGCTGGGCGCGTGTACCGCCAGGCTGCAAACTAAAACAATTTTGAAATTCACCTTTGCCACTTGATAATTTAGGTTCTGAGAGACATCTTCAAGGAAAGGGTAAAAAAGCTCTCAGTGGATTTAGAGAGGGACCACAAAGAGAAAGAGAAAGAGAAAGGTGGCGGTGGGCGATGCAAAATCGAGAGAGAGAGAGAGAGAGAGAGAGAGGCTCACGGTTAGGTGGAGGCGCTAAAATCGAGGCGCTGAAATCGAGGAGAGAGATCTCGATTTTAGGGTTTCAAAAAATCTCTACTCTGATACCATGTTGAATTGATGTAATGACTTGTCTAATGGGACATAGGCCAGCTTTATTTATAAAATGGAGAACAATCTAGAATGAGTACAAAGACAAAAAAAATAATCTTTTGAGACAATTCTACCCTTGTACCCATATTACAACATGATTGAGTAGTCTCGTACATCTACAGATCGAATCCTGTTCCAAGTGAACATATTCAGTAAAATAGTGGAACAGCAAAGCTGGCTAGATGTACACTGAATGTATTGTTTGTGGTAGCTAACAATGTGAGCCTCTTAGAGATTCATATATTCAGGGAAGTGGCAAATCAAGCCCTCTTAACTGCACCATAGTCCCCCCCCCCTCTCTTTTAACAACCCAAAGAGGGTCATGAATCATTAAATTAATATTCACCCTTTTTGGGAGCTGGATGTTAGTGACAGCAACAGCAACAGTGACAGTGACAGTGACAGTGACAGTGACAATGCTTCTATAAAGATGCTTATGTAACCAAGTCACTGCCTCTCTAACAGTTCGTATAAAAACATCTGGGATGGGATGAGATGTTTCACTAAGACAATCCCTTTTGATTTGTCAAAAGAGAGAATTTCCTATGGTATCATTTAAAGAAAAATTGGATAAGAAATAATGAAATTAATAAGCAAAGATTTACCTTACATTTAAGGGATAATAGCGCAAAAGATGTATGCACACTTGATTGAATGAGGCAAAGGTAAAACCTACATGGATCATTTGGGTGAATTAAGGGTAAGGATCAAGGAGTCTTGGCAAACAATGAAGTAATTAGAGAAAGAACTACAAGTTGCCCTCAACAATCATTGGATAAGAAGAATGACAAAGCCAGTCAGTCTATGAGGAATTACTGAGGGATTGGGGATCACAAAATTGTTGATTATCAGAAGTGGCTTGTAGCACATTGAAAAGAGATTGGAAACCACACACAAGTTATTTTTCATCTCAGAAAGAATGGCAACCAAACTGAGGCTTGTAGTGCAGAGGCAAATGGCTTATCCTGGTCAAAAACGTTGCTTTTTTTTTTTTTTGCTGCATCAATGGATAGACAGGTCAAGGTCTGGATGGGCCACGTGCCAAGTTTCAGACCTTAACATACCCTACACTGTATGTTCATGCACGCCCTCAGTAGTCTCTAATTTTTCAATTCATTGTTTTGCCACCTGGCCGACCCAGATTGATCTGAAATTTAACATGTGGGCAGGGGATCTTGAGGGTCTACAAAATTTGGGCCCCATCCAACTTCTTGTAACAGAAGCATATAGTAATCGACATGTAATCGGAGAGTGGATCACCAAAATGGCTGTCCCATAACATCACCCTTTACTTAAAACTGCAGAAATTATAGTACGCCATGCTAATGGACTGTACCATAAATCCTGGAAAAAATAAATTTGTACATAAGGGAGAATGAAATTAGAGAATCAGGTAATCAGCTTAGGTTTATTAAAGGGAGATTAAAAAATGAGTCTAAGTACGATAAGAGGAATGAAGTTGAGCAATATCCTCAATGCTATTCTTCCTAATGTACCAAAAAAAAAAAAAAAAGACGTAAGCTCACAACAACCCCTTATCCCAACTAAATGGGGTGGGCTACACTGATTTTTGTAATCCAATCAGCTCTATTCGATGTCATACTTAAAACAAGGCCTAAGCTATGCATGTTTTTCCTCATCACCTCCCCCTATATAGTCATCTTAGGTCTGCCCCTAGCTCTTTTAGATCTGTTAATCTAAATCAAATCACTCCTCTGTACTAGAGCATCTAACGGTCTCCGTTGAACATGGTCGTACCATCTCAAACGACTTTTTCATAGCTTATCATGTGGCGCTACTCCCAAATCAGTTCTAATACAATCATTCCTTACATTATCCTTCCTAATTTTGTCACACATCCATCTCAACTACACTAAGTTTATCGATATGATACTTCTTAATTGCTCAACATTCCGCATCATATATAATAGCTGGTCGAATGACTAGGACGTCCCAATGCACGATGCACAAAACTCCCGCTATTGCAGGGTCTGAGGAGGGCAGAATTTACGCAGCCTTACCCCCACAATGTGGAGAAGCTGTTTCCAAGATTTGAACCCGTGACCACCAGGCTGCAATATAACAACCTTACCGTCACACCAAGGCTCGCCCTCTTAAGATTTGATAGTTGGTCGAATGACTGTCCTATAAAATTTTCCTTTAAGTTTTAAAAGGGTACGTCGATTACACAGCACTCTAGACACACCTCCCCATTTCATCCAGTGTTATGCTATCGGTTCCAAACCCAGGACAGGGAGGAGGGTTGGTGTGACAGGTCGGCAACCGGACCCAAAAAAAACCTAACCAAACTCTTATCATGGATTCACAAACAAAACAGTAAGCGCACATAGCATGAAAAGAATCAAGTACCCAGGATGGCTACAAAATACTTGCAGATGACAAGATTGGAAGCCATAAAATCTTAAGTTAGGAGGATTTAAGTACCAAGTTAGAGTAGAGAGGATTTTCTCAGGTCAAATGGGCCTTTTTTTTTTTTTTTTTTTGGTTGAAGCTACTAATGGTGCTTCAAGAGAAAACTATAAAAGCTGACAAATATTGGCATTAAATGCAACAATATACTACTTAAACAATTCACCAAAGCATCACAATTATTAGATCATATTATAAACATTAACTGTAACACACCATCAATACTTACAAGTGAAATTTCCAAATGTGATTCATTGGACTTTCCATACTGATGGCTAAGTTGAATGAACAGTTTCTTTAAGTCCAGCATAACCAATTGTGGAACTGTCTACTGCCACCTTTCTCAAGGTCTAGTCCAAAATAAAAAGTACATCAGAATATCTGATGCTTAAGCTAGACTATAGAAATCCAGTAAATGAATATCATAAGTATAGTAAATGAACATCATAAGATGATATATCAGCTGGAAATGTCAAACAAAACTGACTAAACTGGCCCAATGATGGGTACGTAATGGTAGTAAACACCTTACAGACGTCGTGGTGTGCCACTGCGGGGTCCCAAGATTGATAACCTGCTTTAAGTAGTAACGATAATAAACACCACCTTGATGATGTGATGCTCCAGTGTTTTCCAATTATTACCCCTTTTTTTTTCAGCAAAGGCTTCATATTATTACCCAATACAACAGACGAACTAATGCATCTCAATCCCACGTCAGCTAAATTCACAAGCTGCAAGCAAAGACCACATGGCAATGTTTCCCCACAATTATCTGATAGAACAAGGGATTAAATGTTGAGACAAATCAATGCAGAAACTAGGCAGGACTTCAAATTGTAATCTAATGCACAATACTACAAAACCAGAAGTCAAGAAGCCACCACTCCAGTTGGTTAGGTTCCATAAGAACTTCTAAGCAATAAGATATGACAGAAAGCAGACACTGCACTCGGGAATAAAGTCTCAACTTCTATGGTGCAGGCATCACTCACCAATTAGTGCAAGTTCACAGATTGCAAGGTCATCTTTCTTTCAGAACAAAATATAACAGGGGAGCAGGGAACATCAGTAAGCTTCAAGATGAGAGGCTGGTGATCACATTGAACCAGGTGGGTATCCATGCAGCTCAATGAGTAAGAAATACACAGTATTCTGAAACAGAATCGTTACTGAAATGATTAACATGCATGCATCAAAATAGAATGTCTGAGTTATCAGGTTACTCACCAAATTGTTTGTACAGCACATGAGACAGATAACCATGGAAAATTTTCCATGCACCAGATAATACTCAAGTGGAAGGAGCATCATTCCTGCACTGACTACTCTCATCTGAACAGCCAATGAGGAAAGAAATCATTCAACATATTCCCTAGCTGAGTGCATAAAAGGGCACATGAACAAAATATTAATACATCAGCTATAGAGAGGGGGGGGGAAGAGCTACCACAGCACCAGATGACACAAGTAGGAAGCTTCCAGCTTTTTGCTTAGAATTGAACCAAATATCAAGGTCAATATTAAATATCTTGGATATTATTTAACTCAAAAGAAAACCAAAGAGGAAGAGAGATCTATTCGAATGCCATCTAATAAAATGCAAACTTCTCAGAACACCATCAACCATTAACAGCAATCAAAACAGGACCCGTGCATGTGCCTTTAATCAAGTAATCATTATTCAGGACTATACAAACATCACCACAATCAAGATGTCATCATTTCTTTGGATCATGGATATTACTACAAGAACATCTTTAAACTCTTGACAAAGACACAGCACAAGGTGTTAGTATAGCTGATACCAGATTTTGAACAATTAATAGTTTCACATCAAAATTTCTCCAGGCCAGGTGTCACAATGATGAATGAGCAGTTCGGCTTCATAAATTGAGGAGTTTGTAGCTTCCCAATCGGATGGCAAGAGATAAGAACCAGCACCCAGAAGTGAACAGTGTCTCCAATATAAAATATGGAAGCAACCCAACAAAAAATTGGGAGCCTCATGAAACTGTTCGGCCATAGCAGATAGATGCAAGGTAAAGATTTTTAGCCCATTTTTCCTGCAAGCAAGCACCATAGTACTTTAGTCAAAGATAGCAGAACCCCCTTTTTTTCCTTTTTATTTTTTGGGTTGGGGGGGGAGAGTATGCAAACAAAGAACCAACCTTGACATGTGTACTAGGAAAAGCAGATGTCCGAAGAGTCTCCTGTGTCTCATCTGCTGGTTTTCTTTTAGGCACACTTAGAACAAGAGCAGTCTGGTCCCAAGTTGCTGCAGTGGCTGTGATACGGTAGCCACTATCCCATCTCCGATGGACACCTTCACTGGGGTACAGAAAATCTAACTCAACCACCTGAAATTAAGAAAAATAATATAAGTTACAATCCATCATTTGGGTATCAGAAATGGCATATTGCAATAGAAAATAACTAACAGAAACCAACAAGACCTGGTATGAAAATCCTGCACTACGGGACATAACAACTCCCCATCTATTTCCGGCAGTGGCCATGGACGTGACATGGAAACCCTCCCTCCATTTTTTGTTGATCCACTTGAATGGAAAGGAATCACTAACCTTGTATGACTGCTGTGCATACTGTGTACCTGCAACCAATAAATTAACAGCAGCTCAGAGAACTGGAAATAAAAGCCATACAACCAACTAAAAACAAGTTAAAGGATGATGACCTTTAGACATTACAACCAATGAGCTTCCATTATTAGCTCCGGCTATTGCACTGATATAGTAGTTCTTATCCCACTGCTCCATAATCCACTCCTACAAATACGAAAAAATAAAAATAAGAAAGCAAATTTGACCTAAATAAAAATATAACATAAAAGACAGTTCAGTGATAAGCATATAGTGAAGTAATTAGTGACTGTTAAATTCAGCCGCAAAGAAGAAATATAATGGAACCAAAAGACAATTGCCTCAGATGTAAAGGATATGTGAGCAATTACTCACTTTGTGTAGAAAATAGGGTGAGAGTTCATAGACTTGTGCAGTGAAGCCAGTGCCTGCATCCATAATAAGGGCCCATAGATTTGAACAAGATGCCACACTGCTAATAAATAGACCATCTTCATTTCCTTTCTCAATGTGTTGTGCAAGCCTTGCATCTGCAACGTTATAGTGATACCTACAGAAACACAGCTCCATGAACTATTGCATTTTCATAGTGTGAATTAAGCATTTTGTGTAATTTGAGTAATACATACCTTTGCTTCATAGGCCGGCGAGCATTATAGACACTAATCCATTGGGTTGCAGGCATCCCCATCCTGACCTTTTTCTTTGGCTGCTCATCTTCCTCATCCTCCATGGTCAACCGGCCTCTCTTATGGCCAACCTGATAGATAAGCTTTACAACATGTAAACATACATTAGATGTGCACCAATTGGCTTTTAGAATGTACTAGCTCAGTAGTTACTCAATCAAAGAAGGTTAAAAAATAAAATATTGATATTAATATAATAGTAAAGGGCATAAAAAAAAAAGATACCTTCTGTGCACCATCAGTGTTAATTGGTCTGATATCAGGATTTGGACCGACAATCGAATCAAATAGGGAAACATATTTCGCATAGTTAGGTTCCTCATCAAATTTCAAATTCACAACATAATCCACAAACCGTCCGAAAGGTTGTGGACAAAAGCAACATAGAGTTTCAGGAGCCGTTGCCATCTTCTTTTTGCAGACAAGGAAGCCTTTATTTTCTCCCTATAAAGTAGAGACATAAAGCATCAGAAGAAATGCATACATGGCATGACGTTGACATCAATGTTGACTTTGAGAAGGGAATACCTGGTAGCCTTGCCAAGGTAGTCGTCCACGAAGAAGAAAAACTAATGTATAAGCAAGAGATTCCAAATCATCTCTCCTGCTTCCGGTTCTTCCAAGATGAGCATGCACACTAGCATAACGCACTGTTCCCCTGCAAAGCCAAAAGGATAGTCAGGCAAATAGCATATATTGGTCACTGAGTTCTAAGTTCTAATGTAAGCCATGAGAAAGCCCAAAAACAAGGCCAACAAAATTTTCATGCCAATACCTGAAAACATCTGGTCGCTGGTCATACTCAACATGCTGACCCGTCGTACTGTCTCGCCACTTAGTGGCTGCCATCCAATACAGGTTATAAAGTAATAAGAAACTAAATATGCCGTACCATGTAGAGTAAGAACATGGCACATTAAAAACAAGATAAACTAACCCAATCCAAGATCAACAAGGAACAGTTTTTTCTCATCTGGAGTCCCTGGAGGACCAAGCAAAAAGTTCTCAGGCTTTACATCCCCATGAACGTACCTGCCGAAAAATGAGGAGATCACAATTATATTTTGTAAACAGCAAGACAAGTACTACAAAAAATTATGTGAAACAACCAATACATAGTTGTCAAGGCGTCGCCTAGGCGCCTAGGCGACCGGGCGGTTTGTACAGGCCTGGGCGCCAGGGCGCCTTGTGTACATGAGAAAGGCGGTCGTCCAAGCCAGACAGGAACAACATTTATCAGGCAGTACTTATTTATGACTAATATCATTTTATATTTCATTTACTTAAGATATTATTCATAAATAAGCAAATACCCCCCTATTTGAATCCAATAAAAATAGTCTAAAATTCAAATTCCAAAAAGAAAAAAAGTCAACCCCCCTGTTCAAGAACAAAAACCATATTTTTGGGTGCGAGGGCGATTTTCAGCTTTTAAATGCTAGGCTTTTTTCTAAATATAAAAATTCTATAAATCTTATTATAATAAATCATCACTAAAAACCAAGAGTGCGCCAAAATAATCTTTTGCTTTGATGCCCAAAAAATAATTTACATTCAGACGACTTTAAACAACATTCTCGTATTCCGAACAAGGTTTGTCCTTCATTATAATTTGGATTCAAGCAATCTCGGATTTGTTGGAAAGCTGATTATACTAGCTTTGCAACGAATTCGATATTGCTTGAATCCGAATTATATTAAAGGAGTTACGCTCCGATCAAATTCGTTAAAAGTACGCAAATGTTAGTCATAAATAATTGTTTACTTAACTCTAGACACAATCCCAGGTCTTAGTGTACATTAGTAAACTTGGGTCCACACCACATATTAATTAAGTTATGTCTTAAATGTTGATTATTTATGTAGAATGTTGCATATATATAAATATTAATATTTTAGAAATAAAAAAAATGCACTGGGAACGCCTTGGTCGCCTAGGCGCCCAAGATGGCCCTAAACGCCTTTGATTGCCTTGTCGCCTTGACAACTATGAACCAAAATGATTGTCTGCATGTCAATTAGGGGTGATAAAGTAAACTATTGAAAGGCAAGAAAGTGAGATATTGTAGCCCAAAAATCTCACCCTTTCGAATGCATCTTTTCCAAAATAGAGATTGCTTCAATTGCAATGCAAGCAACCATTTCAATGGACATACTGCAGTTAGTAAAATGGAATTAAGAATTAGAGAATACAAATAGATCATAATAAAAAGAACTAAAAGATACTGGCATAAGTTATTGAACTCTTCTCAAAGAAACGCACCTGTGGGAATTGTTATTCCAAACATCCCATAAACTTGGTCCCAGTATATCCATAACCTATAGGGATGAAGAATTATCAGTAGCAATCCTCAAAAAAAGTAACATAAGATGTCATTACATGATGACCATAAAGCTAATTGCAAATGACAACGTACCATAACATAATAATCACCTTGGCGGCCCTTGTAGTGAACTCTTGGCACACCATGACTGCCTCCAAGAGTGCTGCCATGTAATAGTAATACAGAAGGTTAAGTCTAAATTGTTGCATGCAGTAGAAAATTCAGCAATATTTATAAGATAACTAAAGATATGTTTGGATGTCAAGAAAAGAAGAGAAAAGACAGCATAAGATAAAAAAGTAATAATGAAACAATGATCACTTTATGTGTCTATCTCTCCTCCAATTCAAATTTTTCTTTTTCTGGCTACCAAACATAGCCTAAAGTATACAACATAGAGAATATAAGAGTCATACTTGTAAACTTGCCACTCATAAGGCGGTCCATAATTACATCCCTTGCTACTTTTATGCTCAAATTTTAATGCAACCTACAATACAGTGATCCTTCACGTCAAAAGATGAGATCAAACGAACACCATATTAACCAATCAGTGTACGGGAATAAATACCATACCTCATTAGCTCCAGGCCCAGTAGTTCTATCATTTGTTATTGTAGCAGAAATACGTCGTCCAACATACACTTGCCCAAAGCCTCCTTTACCCAGCTTCCTTTCTGTTCTGTACACTGGGGAATTACCTACTTGAACCTGAATCAAAGAAACAAGAGAATGAAATGTTAGGTATCCAAAAAAAAGAGACAATGAAACGCATACCTAAACAAATATATGGAGGAACTACTAAGTACAATTAGATTTAATAAGAACATCAAAAATTGCTTCTAATTGATAATGACCACAAGTAATAGAACATGAATGGACAAATAAACATAAAGAAAACACATAACCACTAATATGATCCAAGACAGCAAAATGCCATATAATTTGAAGGCCGCAGCAGGAATTAACAATTTGATCAAATTCCAATATTTTGAGTTTCATTCTCATCCAATCAATACCTGGGAGGAGTACATATCAAAGAAAAATTTAAAAACACAGCTGTTATAGGAGACTAAACACAAAGTCTAAATAAAACTTAAAAAATAAAAAAAATAAAAAGCTAAGTGCACGTGCTTTCAATCTCCCTGCTATCACACTAGGTCAACATCCCACTTTACATTGTGACCCAACCTTAGATCACAGTGATATTCAATGCTCGCCGGAATCCCAACCATACATAGCCTGCCACATGTACCTAGTGAGCATAGTCCTAGCATCCCCCTAGAATTAATCAAGAAAGATCACAGGTTCCTCACTTTTCAAATGTAAGCTTAAAGCTTTGCTATAGCTTCGCAAAAGTAGGAGTTGAAATTCAAGTAGAAACAAAGATCAAACCTGAGTTTCTAAAGCAATGTGAATCTGTGGTGTATAAACCCTGTCCATCAGGAGCCTGGAAAGTTCATCTTAGATGATTCACAAATGGGGTTTAGATGCATGAACCATTACATTAGCCGAAAGAAGCAACATGGAAATTCAGCTCCTAATGGAGACAGAGTTAAAACATATGCATTTTTTGTGAAAAACATATTAAGCCAGCCTTGAAGCGCATGGGACGGGATGGATTTATGTGAATAAAATATTATAATTGAAAGATTGGGGAAACAAGAGAAATGGAAGAAGAAATAAAAATATTAAAACTCTTTCCGCATCCAACACATTCCACATTTAGAAAAGTGGTGAAGAACTATATCCCTATTGTTCAACACGCAAAACTCATAGAATGGAAATCCAGCTACTCAGAAAGTTAGAAATCCAACAACGGCTGAAAAAATATAATGCATAGCCTACATAACAATCTCCCGACTTCTACGTTCCAACCGTACCAAATTTCCTCACCTAATATGATAACCATCTGCAACTTCAGTTCCAAAAGGGAGGGGCAAGGGGAGTAACAACTGGGTTTTTAACAATATTCAAATTCCATCTCTAAGCAGGGATCCAGAATACCCATAAGGATCTCCTACCAATAAGTTCTCAATCTTCCGAAAAAAGAAAAAGGAAAAAACTGCAGACTTTCACAACATTAAGAAAAAGAAAGCAATCCAATGATTTTTTTTTTCTAAATCACAAAAACTTAAGAGTATCACAAACTATGACCACTCGCATTCAAACCCTAAAGCACGAGGCAATGACATACAAAGAGGGGAACAGGAGGGGAAAAAAGTAGAAACCTTTACAGGAAGGGGGGCTGTGCTTCCTTCATCTTCAGCCCCAGGAACCTTATCAGCGGACCTCGCCCCGCTAACATTATCGTCCATCTGCTTCTCTCCAACCGCTTCCTTAACTAAACCACCAAAATCAGCCGCGATTCCTCTGCCGACTCCACCTTCTGCTAAAATCCTCTCTTCCTCCTCAGCCTGCTGAGACGTCGTCGGAACAGAACTCTTCACGATATTCTCATCGATCGGTTGCTTGTTCTTCCCTGTTCGTCGTCTTCCCGTCTTCGCAATCAACCACTCGCCATCGATCGGATTTTTCTGCGCTGCCCGGCCCCTGCGGACTCCACTACGCAGTTCCAGCATCGTTCATCAAATCTCATACCTGAAACTCCTTAGCTATTCCTCCACAACTCTCGTTTCAAACACAACCCAGAATCAATCCGACTAGTATTGGAGAAATCGATCCACACAAAACAAAACAAAACAAAAAACAACAAGATAAAAAGTGAAGGATTAAAAAGAGATTGATTCAGAGAAGATTAAAGTTTTCGACGATGTGATTTCGGTATTTGTGGAGGGAACGCTTCCACTACATGAACAGTAAAAGAGCGAAAATTGCTTATCGAGGGCCTACGGCTGAATCATAAATTATAATTTATTTGCATCTATAAGAGGAGACGCATCTATTTATTAAGTATCCTTGTCCCCAAAAAAAATTGTATCCTTGTTTATTCAAGAGATATGAACTAATTGTGGTTTAAAATAAAAAAAAAATTTGGGATTTTTTCTATTTGAAAAAAAGAAAAGAAAAATCGTCCCCACCAAACAAGGGTTGTACTGATCTAGTTCGATTTGATGGGTAAAGAATTAATAACAAATGGCTTTAAATTATTTATGAAATTCTGATTATTAATTAGTTTCAATTTAAAAGTTTTTAGTAAAATAAACAAAAAGAGAAAAAGACATTTATCTCCCCTGTAATTTATCTTATTTACAATTAATCCCTAAGGGTTTTGAAATAAATAAAAATGCATGAAGGAACAGGTGAGTAATATTTCATTAATATGTCACATTATAAAATTATAAATGTAAAGAAGTTGCAAGTGGCAAGTGGCAAAGTAAAAATGATATTTATCCCACTTTTTTCTTCGGTGATGATGATAATAGAATACAAGGTTGTAAAGAATCGACAACAATACTAAAAAGACCAAAAATAATGAGATAAAGATCACAATACCCTTGTCCAAAGATTGAGGCACAAGTATCACATGTCATGGCACCGTAGTAAAAAAAAAAAAAAAAGAATCATTGTGGCACTGCTGTAAATAACCAATTGTTTATTAACAAGACAAGAATCTTTTTCCGCGGCATTGCAAACTAGGCCCCATCACATGTGTTCGTGTTTTCTAGGTCTAGTCCGTACCTAGCCTATTGGCTAGAGGGGCTCAGCATTGCGGAGACTGAACCCATATTTGCATATAAATATCACCTTGTCTCCTCATTTGAAACATGATTGACGGTGGGCAGACAATCTAGAGATTATAATCTTATGGGGAGACCCATGCTATGAGAAAGTTTTATCACACTATAGAGTTATAATCTTAAGGGGAGACCCATGCTATGAGAAAGTTTTATCACACTATAGAGTTGGTTGTTTGACCTATCATGCCGGCGTCTCCTATCCTCCCCTCTTGCTTAAGTAATCCAATTTTTCAGTATAAGTTCATGCTTTTATTTTCCCCAACTGTAGAGCTAAAACCCTATCCAAATCCTCTAAGCACGATAATTTAAATAGCCGATGCCCCTTTAGCTAGGAGGACCCCAAAATTCAAAGCTCATTGCTGTGCAAGCCCTTGTTTGAGGGTGGGAAGACAGACAAGCTCTCTTCCATTTTTTTACAATTTCAAGTATGTTTAATTAAAAAGAAGGGGAGAATAAAGTATATATTTATATTTTATTGCTTTTGTAAATAGAATGCATATTCAAGTCTACTTTATTGTCAAAGGAAAAATATATCAAAGATTACAAAGATCAATGTATGTTTAGGTTTACATTTCAGTCAAAGTAGAATAAAGTAGTACAAAGTTGCAAACTGAACCAGAGGTATGCACTCTATATCCTATCTCAAGAGGCATGGGGGTAGAAGCATGCTTAGGTTTACTTTCAACTTTGACATGTCTATTTGCTTTATAGATATAACAATAACAGACGGTTAGTTCGGTAGGAAAAGATAAATGCTCTATATCTGTGTCCAGGAGAAAGAACGACATGCGCCAAATAGAGTGGGTGCCTAACACTTTTTCATTTATGTAACTTGACTTCGTAGAGATCAAAGGCTGAGTTGTACCACGATTGGCACAGTCCTAAAGTTAGTATTTGCCCTCACAGGTGCAATCAGATTGACGATGCAAACCTGACTCAAAGATAAAACATCATTGGGTTCCTGCAACAAACTTGCACTAGTTCGATGCGCCTCTTAGAGAACTTCAGAATTGTGCTCAAATATCAAAACAAAAATTAAATGACCAGACTTGTGTTATAAAGAGGGAGAGAGGAAGAGAGAGAGTAGTCTTCAATTAGTACGTCACTATTATTATCTTAGGAGGTTTCCTCCTCCTCTATTTATAGAGTTGGAGACGTCTTTTAAATGTACCTCTTTGAAAAATTGTGTCTCTTGATGGTATCCTATTGTAAAGTTGTGTATCTTCAAGTCAACGGTATAGATCTAAACATCTAGATCTAAAGGTTTAGATTGTACCCTCTTATAAGGATGCAATCATAAGAACAGATGTGTCCCTTGGGTCTAGGGACACATTAGTTGCTAACCCTCATGACCTCCATAAGCCCCATGACTTTCATGACCTTTATAAAACTCATGACATTACAAGGCCATTGACCTTTATAAGTCTCATGACCTTTACGAGGCTCATAACCTTTATAAGGCTCATACCTCTATAAGGCTCATCCCAGGCACATCCAAGGCACATCGGAGGCATATTCAAGGCCTCCGTGACGTCCATGACGTTCAAGACGTCTATGATGTTTAAGACGTCTATGACGTTCATCCGAGGCCCATCTGAGGCACATCCGATGCTTCCAATGCCGACATCTAAAACCTCTATAGCCTCCCTTAAGAGCGAACCTAATCTCCCGACCTCACTCAACCCATTTTATTAGTACGAAACCAAAGAAAAACAAAAAACCACAAGAAAGAGAGTTATATATATATATATATATAAGGTATTTTAGAATCTAATTTTTTGAAAAGTACAACACCCTGTCTTCCATTCTCTCTTGATAATAGAAAAATACCGACTGAGCTCTCTATAGCCTAGTCAAATAGAAATGAGCATTTACCCGTGCGACCCTCGATAATAAACGACCGTACATAATGAGGCCCGAGACACGAGACTTGTAGGCCGTGGTACTCCCACCAACATACTCATTCTTTACCTTGTATAAAAAATTTTCTTGATGAGATCAATTATCAATACACAAAGCTACTAGTGAACTCAAAAGAGATGAAATATAACCAAGGTATATCTTTTTTTTATCAGAAGTTGAATCGATCATTAGAAGAAGAATTAGACAAAAAAAAAAAAAGATACATTGTGGGAAAATGAAACTTCCATAGAAGAGAAGCAAATGAAACGCTTTCATAAAAATTAGCGAGGCCTGCGATGCCATCATGGCGATGAATCCAACGAAAGGGGAACTTAGAACATAGATTTTTGGGCGAGCAGGGGTCGGAGAATGTAGAGACACCATCAAAGAACATGTGAACGAACCTGGTCTCCATAATTACTCCCACTACTAAAGACCTTTGTCGCGACAAATAGTTTCCCAATGTCGTGTAGGAATTTACGTTTATTTCCAACAAAGGGTGTTGCAACACCAATTACACCAGCCGTGAGAAATGCGGCAATAGCGACCATCTTAAGATGCTTCTGAGTCATTTCGGCAATGGCCACAATTCGTTATGTAGCCATGGATTCCGAAACAAATTGTGAAAGAGTTTATTCGATCAAGACAAAGAAGAAACACTTAATTTCATAGTCTAGAGGAATATCATACTAAGTGTTATGGAGGTTATACACCCAATAGTGAGAAGAAGACATGTGTCTGGTCTACCTCTGGCAGGGTGCCACATGATCAAGGGTCAACATCCACTAGGGCCAGGCGCCTATACACGAATGACAAGCCCGAGCTCGACAAAGAACCTCATTAAACTAAGTCCGCCGAGCACGTAGATATAGAAGGAAATGACACGAGATACTGTGAACTACACCGAACTGGCAGAATAAGGGCAAACAATGATAATCCTCATGGGATGGTGATATACAAGGGAAGCTTATCTACGGAAAATCTCCAATAAGGAAGAAACCGACCTCAATAAGGCAAACCTATCCTTGCCAAATATCTGAAGGCCAAGATTAAAAAGCGGATACAGAAGTCCGAGGTCTGTCAACTAGCATCGACAGGCATACAAAGAAATATAGCTGCTCTAGCTCATAAGACAAGAGTTGCGCCTCCCCGCCAACCTTCTACCATAACTGATAGCACTTACCAAATATACAATGACCAGTCCATGGATATAAGCAAAGGGCCAACAAAGGTAAACGGATCCAATTTGTCACACCCTACTTGCACTCTGCAAGTCCCCTACCTATTCAAAGAAACAATCACACCTTGTGTATGTTCCATATTGTTTGCCTCACATTCTGACTTAGGCATCGAAGTGGTCTAAGGGTTATCCAATCCCACCATTACCTTGTCTTTCTATCTTTCTTGTGTGCAAATCCTAGCGGGCCAGAGATGATCCAGTTCGTGTAGCAACACTAACTGAATCGATTTTCTTTCTATTGATAACTTGATACATACGTTCCAAAATGTGAAATCTACAGCCAACAATTTTGGGGAAAAAAAATTGGAATCCAATCAGAATTTCCTACTTTATTTTCCCCAACTATAACAAAACCAAAGAGAAAACAAGTATCGTTCTCCGTAAACATTTATCGAAACCCCAACCTGGGTTTCTGGTATTACAAAGAAGGACGTATCTCAAAAAATAAATAGGTTTTGTTTGGTTGCAAGGGATATTGAAAGGAAGGAAAGTGAAAATTTTAAACTTTATATGGAAACTTTTTTAATGATTACAGTACATGCTATCATATTACTATGTAACTAATTCCAAATTATTCCACATTTAGTCATTAATGTAAACTTCACTTTGCATCCAAATCTCTTCATAAATTTTACATCTTATAATTATCATTACTAAATATGTCAAGAAATTTTGGTAATTTTGGTAGTTTGTATGATCATGTTCTATTACAATTATAACAGTTTCCTTTTTAAGTTTAAATTTTCACTTACTTCACTTCAATTTCCCTTGCAACCAAACTAAACCATAGGAAATTGAGAAGCGAATGGGTAGGGGACCAAGGTGGTAGAATTGCGAACGAACGCCCGTCCAAATTGCAACGACTGATTTGGTGGAGTTCCTCATGTCCTCCGGCCTGTAAGGAATGGCCGGTGTTATTGCTTGGTATTTTGTTCTTTGAGAAGAAGAAAACACGAAAAGTCAGAAAAAATATTGGAGTGGTTTCTTAAGCACTCTTGGAGATGGATGATAAAATGCCTACACTTAATGTGCATGCAAAATGTAAAATATAAAATCGAAATTCAAGAGTTTGTTGAAAGGAAATCCATGCACTAGACTTACCAAAAAAAAAAGAAAAAAAGAAATCCATGCACTAGACAGATAGGAACTGGGTACTGCCGTTTTTGTTAAATCAGGTATTGGTGAAGACGAACCAGTCAAAACAGAACAGGAACTTAAACACACAGCCATTGTAAGCCTGTCCATTTAACAAGAATATACACATTTTCTATCTGTTCCCATTTTATTTTAAGGGTAATTTTGTCATTAAATCAGTTTAGTCGAGAACGTCATCACCTAACATACCTGAGTCTGTTTGTAATTAGCTTTGCAAATATTGGAAGGTTTAAGTAATTTCCTCCAAAATTAAAGAATTGCCTGAAATTATGATTAAGTTATGGGAAAATGCGTAAAAATTTTCCCATTAAATATGAAGAACGAAAAATACAAAAAATGCACCCTATTATTTTAATGAGCAAAGGAAGCCCTTAGGATATTGCCTGTCCCATATTTCCAATGTCATAGGTTATAGTGGGGCTCGGGTTTCCTGCAGTCGTGCAGCCCCTGCAGCTGCATCCGGCCAATTGAGAGCACATCTACATGTGCTAGGTTAGTGAGGTCCAAATTTGGGTATCTGATGGGCTTCTGCTTTCCTTAATCTTTTCTTATGTGTGTAATTTAAGTCCAAATGGATAATGTCACATGTCAGAAAATAAGAAAAATGTTTTAAAATTATGAATATCTAAATGATATTGGGCTATATAATTGAAAATGCAAGAGAAGGTGCGATACATGATTAAGTCATTCAATTGATTTAGAAAATCAAAATTTTAACATATCCTAATGCGCATGAATCCATTTTCACATTGTTTGATTATATTGTAATATACTTTTAACGGAACTAGTGGGATTACTCCATGATTATTCAAATATTTTATCATTAATCTAGAATTAAATGATATTGTTATACTTTTTTATACAGAATCCAAGAGGAAAAAATTCATTACATATGAAATACATATACATGGTTGAGATTTCAGATAGAACGTCACACAAACCACATGACAAAAAACCATGGCCCATGTACATGTATTGCTTGAGGAATCTGAATCAGATTGCTGATTCCTTCCGATTCGGCTGATCCGTATTCTGATTCGGCCTCATTCACTCCATCGATTCCCAGAGCAATTTTTATAGGATAAAGATGATTCTAACTGATTCTTGCTCAGTCCAGCAGAAATCAGAACGAGTCGACAGAGACCATTCAGTTCAGGATTTCGATACCTTGAATCATGTATACACGTCCGGGGACAAGTTTTTGATATGGCAATGGGGATCTCCCAACACCCACAAGAGTGTCATGTTGCCTTGTTCTATCTGCCTTAGCTATGGTCCAACCCATTGTTTTCATCAATTCTAACATCCTGATTCATTGACATCTGACCCTGTGATTATTTTCATTTGCTTTCCTCCGTCCCTGATGGAGGTCCTCAATTGTGGTCCTTTGTTGTCATCATTCACGGTTTGAACTGATAATCAAAGTGATTGGGCCTCCTGCCTACTCTGTCCGGTCCAGTTTCCCTCCAAAAGGAAGGAATGGAAGGAAAAGAATGAATTACAGTGCATATCCTATAATGGATGGGAGACCAGAACACAGATCAGCAGATGAAGCACATATCATATGAATACTTGGATGAGATAACCAGCATTTCAGGTACCCAACCCTTTCCCTACCTTTCCCTGGTTCCCCTTCTTGACATTGTGGAGTAATAGATGCTGGAGTTGGATTACTTACAATTACTTATCTAGTTGGGTAGATTGTTTTTTACAAGCACAAGCACCTCATATAAGGACCTTGTATTAGCATCTCCCATATAAAATCCAATTCGAACCTGGATGGTGCAGGATTTCAAAATTCCTCTTGCAAGAGTCCCCTCACTGACTCACTGAATTGAGACATCCTCTAGTTTACCAACTCCCCACTCTCAGACTCATTAGTCAGTTTGTCAGTTTCATCTCTCTATGAATACTGAAGACCATTGTTTGTGTATAGTAAGGATTCACCACAGCACCCAAAGGAGAATAATTTGTTATCTACAGACAAAATTTCGGATCATACTACAAGAAGGATTCACCAGAGCAAATAAATTCGTTAACAAATTTGTGGGGGTTAAGTTGCATTCTTAATCTAGAGTGCCTGACGGTAACCCCTGTTTTCAGAAATCAAATACACTATTCATGGTGCATATGTAAGAGTTTAGAACACAAAGCACAGCATAGGAGATATTTGAGAGGAAAAATAAATCAATAGAATTGATCACCAAAATATATGAATGTATACTCACATCGACAGATATCCAAGTTTCTTTCCTTCAATCATTTGGACACCAGCCTCAAAATTTTTACTATATACTACAAGAAATGAATTGATACACACACTCCCCACTGCCTGGGGTAAACCAATTACACATGCTGGAAGTAAAAGAGGAAATTTAAGTAAATTGATAAATCAGTATTGTTGTGTGTCCCTACTTGCAATTAGCAAAATTTGCAGGTAACTCCAACATGCTAGCTTCTGACTCTGCAGCATCTGTAGTCTCATGGCAAGGTAGGGTTGGCAAGTCCCATAGATTCCGCAACTTCTCTAGGGTTGAAACTGGCTGCTTGTTCCTACAGATTGTACAGGACATCCAAGTTGGCTGATTGAAATCAAATTGGACATGCGATACAAGAACATCATATCGGATGTCATAGCTCAATATGAATGTGGCTAACAGTGCAATACATGTACCATTACAATTATGTACATCCATGGTTGTGAAAATGGTTAAGCCTACAGATATCAATTATCATCTTGATTCATATCAATGCAATGCACATGTGACCCACATAAAAAAGTATTAGGTTTTCTCTTCACTGAGATGACAATAGTGGCTGTGACAGGTGAGATTTTCTGTCACTGATGATGCTTACAAATGTTGTAGAAGTACTTTTGAGTATTTTATAGACATGTTGCAAGGGAAAATTTGGCCATTTGCGATCATTGAGTTTTCAGTTAGACAAACTCTTTGCTTAATGTCTGTCGTTTACAAGAAAGGAGAAATGAAGGAAAGTGAAGTTAATTTAGAGAAGAAAATGGAAATTTTGTAAGTAGGATTGTGAAACTAAATTTCTCTCCAAATAAGGTAATTGAACTTTTCCTCAGCTCAATCATATATACCTACCCAAAGCCAAAGAATTTGGTTGAAAAATGAAAAAATTTGAATTACTGTATTTAGTAAGTGTTTGAATTAGCTAGACAATCATTGTTGGAAATGATTAAAAAGTTTCCATTATTATTATTATTATTTTTTTTGGTTTTAGTTTCATGTCCATTCCCTTTACTTTACTTCCAACCAGAGAGAGCCTTAAGTAAATAAAAGTCAACGAAGAAGATATGACAGAAAACCACACCAAATGCAAATAACAATATGTATTTATCGTGACATATGAATGTCTCTCAAATGCTTTTTGGGCCTCAGGTGATCACTGGAAGCTGAATTCAGTATCAGTCAGCCATTGATGAAAGTGTTTCCTTAACATCTCCCTATGATATGCCTTCTGTAAGAAATGTGCACAGTTGCATACATACCTGAAGGCGATGCAGCAGATACATCAGGAAGAGATGTACAAAAACCTGCCAGTAAGTTCAGATTTTATCATTAGCATTAGCTTCCTAAATAAGATTTCTATACAAGTATATTTCCAATTAAATTTGTGTAGTCAGTTTTTACAAGATAGAAGAGTAGGATCACTCGAGCAACTGGGTATCGCCAGAGAAATTTAGTAGCACGGACAGCTCCTGAATCCAAGAGTTTTGCTGCTTTTTGCAACTACGATAACCAATTTTTAACATGAAATTACCAAAGAAGAATGGGAGTAATTAACATGAGAGCACAGAAAAGATCAGAAAAGGGAGTTGAAAAATGCATTGGGAGTTAGCTCACCTGTATGCTTGCCCCAACCATATGTCGATGATGCAAGGGAAGAGGAGGCCTGCAGGTTTTATCCCACGAAGAAACTGATAAATACTTGCCAGCAAAGGGGGAAGGAAATATTTTGCTCCGAGAGAACACAGAAACATGGATACAAATTTTGTTTGTTTACAGAGTGAAAAAATCTTTCATGACACAAATACACAAGTAGATCTTGGTGCATGCACACACACACAGAGTATCTAACAGCACTCTTCACCACCGCAAAACTTTGGAATTTAAATAGACATAAAATCTTGGTTAAGATGCACAAACTAATGCATAACACTGCACAAAACAATATTTCTCTAATTTTGAGCTTACACAGCAGTTAAAAGCATGTTATGGACTACCTAAATTGTATATTATATAACAGAGACACAAAACACAACTCGTTTTGGTACCCAGCAATTTAAAAGCATGTCGTGGATTACCTAAAATAGGATATTAAATAAATGAGACAAAATATAACTAATTTCATCAAAGATTATGAGAAAACTCAACATACTCAAGTGATTTCAAGTCAGTGTCTTCTTCCCAGTATGATGATGCACGACGGGAGACCCTACTTCTTTCTGCTTCAACCTGTTTGAGTGAAATAGTGAATTCGATGTACAAGAAAACAGGACACTCATGGTAACAAGGATACAAACACTGATAGAGATGAATAAGATGAGTAAAGTGGCATCCATCACCAGCCAAAGACATACCTGTGCTTCGCGCAGATGCTTTATTTCTTTCTCCAATTGGAACTCTGCTGCAGCCTTTTCACTAGCCATGGTTTCTATTTGTGTTTGCTTGTAGTACTGGATCATAGTTTTCCAATTGTACGGTGTGAGGATTCAGCAGAAAATATCAACAAAAACAGTTCTTTCTGAAGTAGTGAAGAAATTCCGAATCTGACATACCAATAGATCAGTTAGTTCACGGTATCTTTTCTCGAGCTCCATATGCTCCTGGCAAATCATTGGTAAGAAATAGGAATCCAATAAATATAGCTTTACATGTGCTCATATATATTATAAATTTATAATCGAAAATCCAAGTTTGGCATGTAAAAAATCAGTAGGAAACAATATTTGTTACACTCGAGTCATTTTCAAACATGAAAGGACATGTATCTTGAATACATGGGCAAGGCTTTATACAGTTATACCAAATATATTAGTATTGACTACCCAAAGAAATTCTTATCTTTTCATTTAAAAGATGATAAAAGATAAAATAAAAAAATGTAGGTTTGTTGATAAATGATGGTTTCATACACTTTCAATATGAGGTAGCGCTACAGTCATGGTGCTGTTTAGTAGCTTAGCGCCATGGTGATGTTTGATAGATAGGTGCTAGTGATACTAAGTAGTGTAAGTCAACTTTATGTTAGCTATATGAAGTCGGCAGTTTAAGTTTCAGTTTCCTAATATCTTTATACTTCCTCTATCCTCATGTAGTTGTGAGTCCATATTATAAAATAAAGCAACCGTGGGAGGAGACGAAATACCCATGTTCTCTCTCTCTTTCTGTTCTCTTGGTGTTCTTCTTTGCTATTGTTTCTTTCTTGTTCTCACTTTGCCACAGTGATCATGTCAATAACCTCCTAAATGGACTGATAATTGGTCTAGAAATATAGCATGGTTGCTTTCCTGAGAATTCCATTATGTTGATTTGAAACTACTATATTTTTCCTCACCTCCATTCCATAGTTTTAACAGCCTACTTCTAACTTAATGATGCTCCTTTTTTCCATCTTTTCCCCCCATTTAAGCAAAGACCCAATTTTTCCATGTTTCTCATCACTATTATTACTCATGCTTGGTAAAGCTGCATCACTGAACTACAGCTTTAGTTGGGGACAAATGTGTTGCAAACTAATATATTACATTATCCATATAATTCATATACTTAAAAGTCCAAATCATTTAAATCAAATGGTTGACCCACAATTTGACCAGTGACCAAGATTTCTTTAGTGGAGAGGCCAGGTTCGGATTATTTGAGGTTTGAACAAACAAAACCCGGCACCATATCACAACAGGTCAAACTGCGTCATATACTTTGTAGTCCATGTCTCAATAAGAAGACACAAATATGCAAGTTGAAAAGAAGGTCGGTGTCTGAATGCAGTGCATCATCTTGAAACTCAAGGGAGCATAATCTATGATTAAAAAGAGTAAACAAACATAAAAGTAGAAGCTGCTGACCTTCCGGGAATAATGCTCAGCGTCCCTTTTCATGCCTGCCATTTCCACTCTCATCTTTTGAACTTCAGCCTGCCAAAAGTAACAAAGAAGAGGCTAAGCAGCATGCTTAAATTTTCCATTCAGAAATCCTGATGTAACCTGTCAACACAGACACAAGTAGCAGAATGCCCCAATATGAATGGATTGCCTCTATATGTTCTACAATACAGACTAAGTTACCAACTTGTGGCCAATTCATAAACTTATTGTTGTAAGAATCTAGACAACTATAAAAATGAAACTCACAGCAAAGATTTGAAAGCAAAGCAGGCAGCTGGTCCAATACAATTGAATGTCAAATCTTACTGCTTGTTTCGATACTTTGGACTGTCCCATAGCCAAATCCGAAAGTTAGAGCGATTAGGATCCTCCGGTCATACCATAGAACCATCCAAACAGTATATACTTGTTAGCTGGTAAACGAATGCTCAAATGCTCAATTTAACACTTGTTGGTTGCAGTATATACCATTTAGTTGGTTCAATGTACATAAATTAAGAGGGGAGGGAATAAGGATCCTTAAAACTCTTCTCCACTGTTTCTTGGCATTTCAAATGAGCAACTCTTTAAAAACATTAGGATAGAATAAGGGGCTTTGTCTAGTTGAACTTTTTTTTTTTCCCCTCGAGGTATGCAAGATTCAATGGGATAGAAATGTATACAAAGAATTATCCAGAGGATTCTCCAGTTTAATTTTTTCTATTTTTTTTTCTAATTTTTCCAGTCAGTAAAATCAAACATTTGACTCAGAAAGTCACCTATAATATTTTTCTCTTGTGAGTCGGCTGAGTCAACTGGGAGTTGGCAAGCCTACGGAAGAATCATAAACCAGGTTGACTGTTCATAAGAGATGGTCAACCACCACACCATCAATCATTACCTCGAATGGTATGGTCTGAGGTCTTGAAAACACAGGACAACAATATGCAATAGAAGTCCTTAATTAATGAACACTATTTATCAAGTAATGACCACTAGACACTTGCCTCTAAAGAAAAAAGTTTGCTCTCTGCATCTCTTTGTCCTTGGCGTGCACGCTCCACTTCTTCTTGCCATGCCTGTGTCTTTAAAATTTAAAATTTAAAGTAAACAACCAAACATGGGAGCTTTAAAATTATTAAAACTTGAATCTATGACTGAAACAAGGAATTTATTTGGTCACTAAATGTTCCCATCAGTGAATAGCGCAAAACTAAAGAGTAAAAAGTTTTGGGTTTGAGAGACAGCCCGACATTGAACCTGCAAACTTTCATTTAACTGAAGTACGGTGTTTTTTCTCGACATAGTAAAGCAGAAAACAGTAAATGGATTTACTTAAACCTCAAGCTTTAATCAGCATTAGCCTTAGCCTAATCATTGAAAAGATATTTTAGTTAGTATTCCATATACCAATCTAAAAACAACACTTTCACGAGGCTTGTGGGGTCAGAAAGGGAATTGCATTATCTTGAGTATTTATCACTTCTAACATCCGCAGTGAAGGCATCAAATGTTTAGCCTCTGCAAATGGTTCAGCATACTAGATGTGAATCAAAAAGTTCTGATCAGTCCTAAAATACGACAGGTCTATGCTTTGTACCTGAAGGACTTGATTTGCCTCTTCAGGAGACCTCTTTTGTTCACGGCGAGCACGAGCTTCCATATCTTGCAGCTCTTGATTCAGTGATGCACATTCAACCTGATGAAAATTAATGATTATAAATCTGAAGAGATTAGACGGTACTTTTATTTTAGAAATGGGAAACAATTTTCCAGCTCATTTACAAAAACAAAAATATTCTACCATACCTCAAGCAATACCAACTTCTGCTCTAGTTCTGCAGTCCTTGTGGTCCTCTCATCCACTGTTCTCTGAATAACGAGACTCTTGTCAAAGATTGCAAAGAAAATAGTAGATGCTAATAGCACTTGATATCTGTGACTTCTTCATAGTGTTTAAAGAAAATGAAAGAAGAAACATTATTGCTATAATACAGCATTATTGATAGATAATAAGTTCTAAGTTACTTGCTTTAGTTCTATGTCAATAAACAAAAGCAAATGGAATTTCAGACTATCAATACAATAGTCAGGGCTGCTTGATGGACGGGGAATTTAGATACATTTCGAGGTATATCCTTTGAATAGAGGAATTTCTAACCCTACCTCCTTTCTTTCTGTCCAGCATCAATTCTCACTTCCATTTAGTTTCCCAAAACTCAATGTTGATGGAAACTCGATATGGAACCTCTATGCACAGCATGTATTGGTGATTTACAAGTATTTTGGTATAATAGAGACCAATTGGTCTATCAGACTCAAAGTTGATCCTAGGACTATTGTCTTTGGATTCAAGTGGTCTCCGTCATTAGGAGTCCAGAGATTGCTAGTAGATAATGATGAAACGTTTGTGACTGGTTGTTTTGGGGGTCTAATGGGGTGACCTGGAGATACTATCATTATGGGGAGATCCTTGGAGATACAATTATTGTGGTGCACTTATCCTTAATAGCGATACCAGATTTAGTTAGAGAAAAAGAAGGACTATTATCTTTGGAGTTTGGATTCTAGTTCTACCCCTCATTAGGAATTCATCACTTGATTGTAGATGGCGATGCAATTTTGGAGGCTGGTTAGTTCAGGGGTTAATGACAGAGGTCTTTGCCCCTTCGGAGATTCATACATATGATTAGACATGCAAAAATGCTGAGATCTTCAGGGAATATCTCATCTTATTGGCCAAGATTGACTTTAGTGGACAAGTTGGCGAGGGAAGAAGCTAGTAGATCATCCATATACATTTTACCAAATACTTTTTTGTAGCTAGCCTTTTTCCATGCGCTGTACACTTATACTATTACATTTGGCTACAGACAGCATCATGTTGGCCATGCATGTCTTACCCCAGACACCTTATATGACATTGACAAATGTGTCCAAGGGACTGAAATGTTGAGATGCGAAATGCAAAGTCCATGGCTAGTGATGAAAAAATGTTCGCCTGAAGATGGTGGGTATGTGAACCTTAGGAGGCTCAGCCAGTGTCAGTAATAGTAGCAATAGATTAACTAATGCAGACATACTTTAACTTGTTTCACTATGACAACGAACAAAACAGTTTTTTCATTTCAAAGCTTACCAATTTGAAGATACTTATTGTGGCATATTTTCTTAGGGGCCATTGCTTAAAGCAATGGTAAAAGATTCAGGCTACCAATTCAATACTTCAGAATGATGCAGAGACTTTATACAACAATAAATAAAAAAATGAATACTTTTTGGGAGTACTAATTTGTAGCATATTCATTGACTCGTATTTCTTTCAGTAGACACTCCACCAACATTTATATAAAGGTTCAAGCAAAGACCAAGTTCAAAATACAAACACAATGTATCAATTCAGTGAGTACACATTTTCAACTAATTTTAGGCATCTGGTCAACATCAAAAATCTTTACAGTACCTGAATCCTTGCAAGGGCTGTAGATGCCTCAACAGTTCTATGTTCTAATTCTACTTCCCTTTCCATAGCAGCCTGTTCATTAAAAATGTTATTACAGCGCAGTGAGATAAACAAGTATATAGACATATTCAGTGATTAACCTTTTTGGTGGCATTATGTGCTGCACGCTCTTCTTCTGCCCTCCGTTCTGCAGAAGCAAGCTCTTCCCTTAAAGCCTAGTGAATGTACAGAAGCCCCAATCTCAGAATTTCCTTTTTCCTTTTTTCTTCCGTGGTAGGAAACAAAATAAGTACATAAGGTAAAAAGAAGAAGAAGAAGAAGAATATGAGAGAGAGAGAGAGAGAGAGAGAGAGAGAGAGAGAGAGCTAAAAAGCCCCATCAAATCAAATAGCCCAAAATACCAACTACCAACCACTGAGGAGAAAGTAAAAAAATTTCAGTCTCCACAACACAACCAAAGACCTCCATTCCATAAACACCAACAATAAAACACCAACAATAAATCCAGAAGGATTAAATAGGGCGTCCTAGTGCACGAGGCTCCCGCTACTGCAGGGTCTAAGGAGGGGTAGAATGTATGCAGCCTTACCCCCACAATGCGGAGAGGCTGTTTCCATATCCAAAAAGATTAAATAATCTATATTAATTGAGCAAAAGATATATAACCAACATACCTGTAACATCCGTGTCTCTGTAAGTTCCCGGTTCCTCATAATATAATCTAAGTCTTCCTGATTAGAAACATGAGAAGACAATCATTAAACTTATAAGTATCTTAAAAAGGCCAAGCTAGGGGCTTGTATAAGCAAGCAAAACAAGTTAGGAGCTTTTACCGTTTTTCCTTAGGACAAAAATTACTAAGGCTTAGTTTTTGAAGTGCGATGATCACAGATTGATAAGATAAAGAGAAGGTGGGGAGCAAATATTGCACAATTGAGTTGGCTTCTTGTTGTTTTTCTCTCCATTCCTGATCTCCATTGTAGATCAATTTTTTACAGAAACAGAATTTCAAAATCAATAGGCCAGGTAAAAGGAACTCTATGAGTCATACACAGGCCACATCCGAAATGGCCAAAAGAAGATAAAGCACTCAAGCATCATCACTTTTTTAAAGATTATAGAATTAGCAAGGGACAAAAGTTTGAGGACATTGACAAGATTTGGAAAAATATTTTGGTTTTTCCAAGAGTTGAAATTGGCCAAACTTTGGGGAAATATTTTAGTTTTGCCAGGGCTTTTTGTTTGGGTGAATAATATATTTGTATTCAACAAGCCCAAGAATTACATGTGTGTGTGGATTTTTTTTTTTTTTTTTTTTTGGGGTGGGGGGGGGAAGGGGTGTCTCCCCCAAGAAGGGGAACCCAATGAGAAGAAAAGAAAAAGGAACGAAGCAAAAAGCACTCAATGGGAGGTCCTATCCACAACAAATTGGGTAAATAAGTCCAGGCTCTAACAATGTGCCTATTTTTGGCCGAATCCGGGCACGATCTATTGATGGGGGAGATCTTCGAGTGAGCTGCAAAGGCAATACAATCCAAGATTTTCTCAAGAGTTTTGGATTTGACCGCCCATATCCTGAGGTTCCTCTGATGCCGAATCAGCCCAACCTACAGTGTGTCATTGGAGTGGGGGCCAGTCAGCTTGCAGCCCATTCCAACCTCTCGATATCAAATATAGTCGCAAGATCTCGCAAGATCAAATCAAGATCAAGTCGCATGATCTCACAAGATCAAATCAAGATCAAGAACTGATCTGGTCAAGCTGTTCAAGATTTGCTAGTCAAGCTATCCCAAGTCAGTTTCAATTTTAGTAGATTATCATACAAAGTTTAGTAGATTTTAATAGGATATTTTATTTCCATTTTTATTTATCTTCTTAGTTGATTAGACTTACCTTTGTTAGGACCTTATTTCAATTCCTATTTAAATCATGTAAAGGCATAAGCCAAAGACAGTTTAGATTTGAATTAATGAAAAAGAGCTTGGTTATACCTTGTGCTGTGAGAGACAGTTGGAGAGAGAGACCTCTGGCAGAGAGAGGCTGCCTAGGCTTTAAGGTGAGAGGCCTGAGGTCATATCTCTTACCCTATTCCACCCTTCGCATCCTTCCATTGATTCTTTTCCCTTTCTTGTTATATCAAACATATAAAAAAAAGAGAGAAAGTATTGTTCATGGTCTACTGTTCATTGACCCTATTGTGGGGCTGGTACCTTATTTGTTGAGTTGGGGACTATCTCTACATTATCCTCTCCATCTAAATGTGATACATAGAAGTGTTGAAGGTGAGCTTTCCCATAATGTCGCAACAAGATTTCCCTTTGAAAGCTCTTCTGAGTTCTGGCCCACTTCCATTTTCTCCCAACCTCAAGAACTAGTCTCTGGAAAGGGCAGCATATTTGGAGAATCTGGGCCCTAAATTGGGCAGAAAAATAAGCCAAGGGTTGAAATCAAACCCTAACTCCTAAGAGAGTCCTTCATCAGACCAAAAAAAAAACTCCTAAGAGAGACTGTCCTAATTCTTACACACACCATTTTCAAAATTTTGTGGGCAAGAAGCTTCATGGGGCGCTACATATGCTATTAAAAAAGGTAAAAAGGCAACAAAAGTGACACTCAATTAGCAGGTCTCACAGTGATGGGCCTGCCACCTACAAAACCTACAACAGAAGAACCAAGAAATGGGTACAATCTGGAAAAAACCAATAGATAAACCTAAGCCCCTGATGAAGCCCAACTACAGTCTAGAACCTATACTGGAACATAAGATGTTTCCAGGACCAACCTGGCTGTAGAAGTCTTTATTACCATTTGCAGATGACTTATTGCTTCTTTAAATTATTTTCTATTATTGGAGAATAACTCAAAGCCCTGCCTGTTAAGTTATTTCTTCTTTAACTCGTCTACCACGTGTAGACAAGTTGTTGCTTCTTTAAGAAAGTGAACTTTAGCACGTTCACTTTCTTACAGAAAGCCCTGCCTGGAGCTTCGCAAGCTATAATATAATTTCAGGGTTCCTTTAGGCACAGTTGGGATCTTCAGAATCCAAACTGCCAGGAATTGGTCCACTTTGTGATGAATAAGGTGAGAATGGAATACAAACGAAAAATGTATGCTTTATCTCTTATATCTAACCCATGATCACAGATGTTGAAATCTCCACCAAAATTTGGGGGATTTTAACTCCGCTGAAATGTAAGGAATCATTGATTAAGGAAGATCCTACCCAAATAAGGATAGGCCAAATTATAGAAGATGTAACAGATGCAGAACATAACTGAAAAAGTTAAGGAAAACGTGTCAAACAGTTTTCTAATGGACTGTTTAACAGAAAAGGAAGAAGTCTTGATTTTAATGGTGGAAGTAATGCAGGTTGAAGAATGAAAATAGGCTTTCAAATAATAGCGGTTCTTGTTACTGAATTTTGGTGACAGCGACGACAAAGGAATCTTAAGCTATAACCAAGAAACTAAGAGGAATAAAGTTGAATGGCCAAAAATGATCATGAAGAAGTTACAACTACAGCCTGCAGTTGAGGTGGATTTGAATGGTTTACCATTTCAGTGAATTATTAGATGGGACAATTTTAATTTAGGTATTTCAGGGTGTAGGACCATAGGACCATAGATCATGAGCTAGCAGCCTAGCACTTATAAAATTGATAAGGGTTCAGGTATGACGCAGAAGCACTGTTTCTCAACAATTTTCAGCCCATGAAGAATGAAATCAAACACTAAAATAGGAGAGGGTTACTTAGGAGAGTGGATGGCTGTGATGTAGATCAAGGAAAGGGTTCAGGAAGAAAAAAAATTAATGTTTATGGAAATACAGCTAGGCTTTAGTAATGTGGTAGTTGATTGATGGGATCATGGGATAAACATAGGCTTAATGAGGTTAGATGTGTGTTGAGTGGGGTGTATGGGTTCTGATACATGGTAGCAGAAAACAGAGTGCACTAAAACAATACCAACTAACTAGGGCTCAATGGGGGTATGGATGGAGCCGACAAGGGTTTCCTAGGTAGGTTTAGAAGCAAGGTTTTAAGTATCGATATGCTGCGGTTGATACGCACCGATACGTATCCATATCGCAGGGGATTGATATGATACCCCTGCAACTTGTCTCCCAGTTTTTAAAATAGTGTGTGTATCGATACATATCTACTGTATAGAGCCGATATAGGTTGAAACAGGTTGATACGGTCGACAAGCAGCGATACACTTCAATATGGGTTGAAAAACTAAAATTAAATTTCGGATAAAAAAAAAAAAAGAATCGATCATATTGGACAATATCGACCCCTGGTCGATATCAGTCGGTACATGCTTTACAATGACTGTCGTCTTCATTTCCTAGCTCTTTTTGAAAACCAGCAAAAAGAGCTTGTAAGAAGATTGGATTTTGACCATTATTCGTAAACCAATCAATCTCCAAACTTTAGGGCTTTGATAATGCATTAAAAAACGACTTAGAAGCAAAGCATACAACTGCGGTTTCGATCAATGATTAAAGTTTAATCAATTATTGAGGCAAAACCTACGGGAAAAGGGTAAAAACCTGCAACTTCGACAAGGTATTAATAATTTAGTATGAATGTAAGAAACAATTTCCTTCTTAATGTTACTTATTATAGTGTTTTTGTGCTTTAAAAATGTGTTTTGCATGTTCCCTAATCATTCTTATACGTATCTTGCATAGTATCCTAGCTATCCACCCTATTCACGATACGATACGATATGTCACTTAAAATCACCCGATCGATACGCTACCGATACGTGATATTTTAATCCTTGTTTAGAAGATATATCAAGTGGTGGTTTAATGGATAAATGGTGGTAGGGCTGCAAAATTTACCTGTTTTACTTGTTTACCCACCTAATTAAGGAGGTCGTAGGTATGTAATTATATGCAAAGTAAGCCAGGCTCATGAAGGGAGGGATTTGCATTCCATGGCCAAGAATTGGAGAGGATTAGTCCCACATTGGTCGGGTAATGTGTGGATGCTTAGGTTATGACCGGTAGGGCCTCTCCACCCTGAAGCTTTGGGATTGGACTCTGTCAAATGGTATTAGAGCAAATTGCGATTCTTGTCGGAGAACCATGGGTATGCCATTATCAGCGACTTTAATATTTGGACAAGAGAAAACAATTTGGAGAAGCTTGATCATGACATTTGGATGGCGATGATCATTTCAAACTGGAGGATGAGTTCTTTCAAAGTGGGGGAGAATGATCCAACATTTAATACCCACTCCATTATCTCCCTCCCTTCAATGTTTCTTCATTAACTTTCATATTTCTAAGGAGCTTCCCAACTTACTAAGCACTCTCCAACAGCTCTTATCTATATATTCAAATGGTTACATTTCTATGGCTCTTTTACCATCCTACATATACATACATATATATATATATGTATATTGATTTCAATGAGATATGGAATGATTTGTATTTTGGACTTGTGGTTGTGCCAATGTGAGCCCCCACGGTGAGTTTGAGGTCTTCTAGTGGTGAGTGAGTCCCCAAGAGAACATAGAGTTAAGTAGTCCTCTATGACTCTTGGGTTAAGTGGTCCCCTATGACCCTAGTTATCATGTACTTGTTTCTTTATTTGCAATAGGGTTATTCAATATTTTTTTACCTTATTTTCCACTTCCTTTTTGAGCTGCATCAATTTGGTATCAGAGCGGGTATTTTGTGCACCAGCCATGTGGGGGCCCGGACCCATGGCTTAAAGTTGGGGGAGTTGATGCAGTCCGTAGGCCCCCTGAAGGGAGGTCTTTGTGCTTCATAGCCATGAATGGGAGAGGTTTGTCCCACATTGGTTGGGTAGTGTGTGAATGCTTGGCTTATGACCCTGGGTAGGGCCTCTCCACCCTAAAGCTTGGGCTTTTGGATTGGATGCCATCAAAACCCAAAGGTCCAAAGCAACTAGTCAAAAACCCAATTGAAACTCGAAAGCCCTATCCCCATTCCACAAAGCAACTAGTTGAATATTGATTCCTACAAGGGAATATTTATGTGGAATTCTATAGATTGTGTATTTGGTTATTATAGGGTTGTTTACTAGGTTTTATAAGGGAATAATGTAGTATTCTGTTAAAGAAAGGGCATACCCGATGCACAACGCTCTCACCACTGTAGGGTCTAGGGAGGGGCCAATATACGCAACCTTAACCCCGCTTCACAAAGAGGTTGTTTCAAGAGTTGAATCCATGACCACCAAGTCACATATTGATATCGGTAAATATTTATATTATTTTCTAGGAAAATAAGTGGACATTTTATTGAATACAACTTTACTCGTCTCATTTATTACCTATCGGGTAATGGGATTTCTTACCAGTATCTCATGGGGGGTAAGGGCTTTATTTCAAGTTGGAGGTATGGTTAAGGCCATTACCCGATCCTACCCTCCCTGTCTGCTAGTAGGAACCTGTGTTTTTTAAACTTTACCAGTAGTTAGAGCCCTCTAGCGTAGTGTTTGGTTGTCTGCCAGTCCAAAGAGTCCAGGTCGTACTATAATAAACTTTAAATATACTAATGTCTCAGGGAATACTACTGAATGTTTCTGTTGTGTTGGCACAGTTAGCTTGTTCAGTGGTCATGTGTCTGTGACGTGCTGGGTATGAACCATGCCTGCCATCTTGTTTTATGGTGGAACTAAGCGTCTTTATACAATAAATTTAAAATTTTGTTGCCATTATACACAAGCAATGGTAGGAGTTGCAAAGGTCTGTAACTTGTATAGCTAATGTCCAGAGTTTCAAGTCCCCCAATCAGTTTTTTTATTAGAAATCTCCAAATGCCTCAGCCAGCGGTCCAAGGGTCGGAATGGTTCAAGAATCAAAACTGGATGGTTCACTGACTATTCCATGGTTCTTGGCTCACAAGTGATACTGAGGTCAATAGAGATTGTTGTGGCTTGGCAATCGAAGTCCAAGTGGTCCAATTGCAGTCCAACCGCCTGGTCCAATGGTCCATGAAGACAATGGTGGGAATAAAAGGGCTGGAAAGAGTGTAGGACACTTAAAAACAGAGAACAAAAAGTAAATAAGAAGAGGAAGATAAGTACCAAGAATACACATTATAGCATCAACAATCCACAGGCAACTTAGAATAGAGAAAAAGGGGAGAGGAACAAAAAGAAAAAAGACTTATTGCTCAATGTCATCTTTGAGGGACATGCCCCAGTTTCCTGCTAGGGTGGAAAGTACTAGCTAAAAAAAACAGCCAACTATTATGTACAACCCAGGCCACTTCTAGAAGCTTTGGAAGGAGCCAAAAAACCCTAATTTTAGTCTACCAGAATACCCATACAACAATAGGTCAATAACACCTAAAATCCAACCAAAACCAAGGTCTACAAGCCCATTTTGACTCAGTTATGCCATTGACACTGCTTCACAATTATTGATCTTTTGGTTGTTCAACAAAGAGACTTAGCTAATTACATCAACTAATAGCATTCAAAAAATGAATAGTCATTCACCAATTAAGGCAACATAGAGCCATGATTAACAATATGGGAAAGATACCTGCAGCGAAGCCAGCTTTCCTTCAGAAACAGCAGCTTGTTTCTTAAACGCATCCATTGAACTGACAAGGGCTGCAATTTCTGAATTTTTTGCTGCCAGAGCTTCAGCAATATTTGATTCAACTCTAGTCACTTCCATCTTGGATTTGGACAGATCTTGCTGTAGCTGCCTGATCTGAGCCTCATATGAGTTACCACGTTCTCTCTGTCAAGGTAGCAAATGAACTGGTAAACATAGTACCTTTAAAGAATACAATATTGTTTCGGACAATATGAGTACATTTTTAATCCACTAAATCCACAAAATGAAAATAAAAACCTCTGCAATGAGAAGTTCCTCCAGTTGTGCATTTTCAGATTTGTATTCTTGAAGGCGGGATGAGAGTCCAGCACAAACCTGAGTTGTGAAAGAACAAAAACTAATTAAAAACTAGTTAGTACGTAGAAAACACAACCTGCAAGGAGATTTGGATCTGAAATACTCTGCATCCATTTTAAAAAATAGATGAGAATTTCATTTCAGAAAGGTTGTTTATCTTAACGTCTTCAGTAAAATAGTTTAGTCCAGCAGCAGTCAAGTTGCTCATATTTTTAACTCATCTGGAAAGTATAATCATTTGTGATCCTGAGGACTACACCTGAGTAGTAGAGCAACATCTTTGGAGTAGGGCCATCGTTATCAAGGTGTCACCTATGTGTCCAGGCAAGGACCTTGGGAGTCCGGCGACCCTTCAACGCCTTGGGTTGCCTTTTTGCCGTGATAACTACAACTAGGACTTAAAATAAATTTAGACAACTGGAGATATTTTATTACCACTGATTTCAAATTATTTTATGAACTATTTCTCAGTAAACACAGAGAACCCCCCCCACCCCCAAACACCAAAAAAAAAAAAAAAAAAACCCCACCACCATCAAATGGAGACAGGATTGAGACTATGCTTCTTTCCAGAGAGATGGAGGTTATACAATTTGTACTTTAACTTAGATGGAAGGGAGAAGCAGAAAATAGTGTTTTCAAGGTGACCATGATGAAACAAGATCTTACCCTGGCTAACCTGGCCTCTTTTGACTGACCAGTTGAAATTGCACTTTTGAGCAGTCCTTGAGCCTGCCAATCAATTAAAGGGGCTAGTCAAGGTAACGCCTACAATTTAAGCATGTAAAAGCTAAAAAATGCTAAGGTTACTAAAGTAATCTAACAAACTATCAATACAATTCATACTTTACCTCGTCAAGTTGGTCTTGCACTTTGATTGGAGAACTATCACTTTTATGATCCTGTTGCTTCTTTGGCTCGGAAACGAGTTCTTCTTTAACATCCACATCTTTCCTTTGGGTATCATTGTTACTGTGTGTCTCCACAGTTTCAGGTTCAAATTTCACTTGGTCAATCTTTGCTGGAGTATCTTCATCAATCAACCTAATAGTTTGGACACTATCAACTGGAAGATCTCTATCAACAGCCTCAACTTCAGTGGCTGTTGACAGAACCGAAGAGGAATCTTCGTGCCCCTCAGATGTTTTCTCAACAGCAAGCTTACCACTAACAGATGAAGTGACAGGTTCTACATCATTAACTGTAGATGGAACATCAATCATATGAATGTGATTAGCTTCATGTTTACCCCCATCATTTGGAGATCTCTCGGGTAATGTTGTGCCTGATGAAGCGTTCTCTTTATTAACATCCAGTTGCAGTTCTTGGCCGCTCTGGGTGGTTGAATCAGTAGACATTGTCCCAACATTTTCAGATGGCAAAGTCATCTTATCATTATCATTTGACACATCAGACACCATTTCTGGTAAGCTAGTTTGCTCCCTTGCTGTATCCTCTGTTTTAGTAAGTTCATTAGAGGAACGTCGCTTCTGAGCCTGCAAAATAATTGATTTTCTCAGCCCGTAGAATTCTTTAACATAAATCAAGTTGTTTGTCCACATGAATATCTTTGACCATGATAAAAAAAAAAAAAAAAGGTAAGAAATAATGCCAATAAATACCTTCTTCCTTGATTTCGCCCTCCTAGTTTGAGATTCCCGTCCATTTGATGCTTATTAATTGCCAAAAGAGAAACAAGGAACAAACAAGGAATTATGATTCAAGAAAACCCAGGGTAAGACAATAAGAACACATGTGCTAGCTCAAAGGAGTTAGCAGATATAAAATATGTATTAGAAGACATATCAAGACTTATACCTGATGGTTGTGAGTCAGATTGCTCATCAGACAACTCACCAACAACCGACTTTGCTCTCCGATCTACAACTTCTAATAAGTCTGATTCAAGAAAATTAAGTTGTTTTAGAGTCAAACAAGTACTTTATCCAATTCTAAGCACGAAAGCCTTGCCAACTACGTCTACGTTACTTACTAGCTAGCCTAACAAGAGAAGTACTGGCCAATGGAAGTACTTACAACTAAACTTGAATGTGCATGCATACAAGGATGACATACTGCATGAAATAAATAGAAATATAATGAAAATGAGTCCTTGGTGACTAATTGCAGATACAACGGATACAGTTAAAGTGCCACCGGTAACCGGTTGATGCCTACTGGTTGTTCAGGCTAGCATTTTCCTATTTCAAAGTCTAATTTTATAGCAAAGGTTTTTTTTTGCACTGGGGTTCATTTTAATCAAGTTATAAATGCTCTCGCTAAACCTATTGATGGTGGTAGTATCTGGCCAGACCCTGCA
Organism: Protea cynaroides; assembly: GCA_028583415.1. Lineage (NCBI taxonomy): Eukaryota > Viridiplantae > Streptophyta > Magnoliopsida > Proteales > Proteaceae > Protea > Protea cynaroides. Next base: position 115,875,415 of record CM053276.1, on the reverse strand, counting down.
CAAATATGATCCAGACTGTACAAAGAGCAAAATAAAGAGTCTTAGAGATATTTCCTACTCTTTGTAGCAAAAGGGACATTACCCAGTGCTGATCCTGCCTATGCAGATCGGTCCTAACCTTTGGCATTTTTGCGCAAAGTTGCCATCCTTAGACTCGAACCTGGGCATTTTCCCGGGCAACCCAAACCTTTTACCATTGCTCTAAGAAATGGCCTCTTGTTTCCTCCTCTTAGTAGCAAAAGTGAATAAAAAAGTGGTGCAGCAACCAAGGAGGCAAGTACAAGTAAATGAAGAGCTGAAGATCCCAGCCATGAAGTCCTAACTGGTTCTTTAGCTTAGTCATGGGCTAGCTTATTTTTCTTATTACTCTGTTGGCAATAGTTAAGTCCTAGTCTAGTCAAGAGTCAGCAATTAAGATTTATTTGTTAGTTTGTACATATTAATTGAAGTCCTAGTTGATTTAGGAGGAGTCTTAACATTCACTATGTATGGGCTTCTGTTAGTTTTATGTTTTTAAATTTGATTTGTAATGGAAGTAGGATTTAGGCATGGTCTGTATGAATAGATGTATCAAGCTCAACTAAGCCCCAATATTTAGGTTTTCTAGTTTTCTGCAACTGCTGCGGACTCGCAGAACTTCTAAAAGGTGGATTTCTAGGGGTTATTTCACAGGTGGATTCCTGCATCGTTCTTCTCTTATATTCTTCTATTTACAGTGTAATTTCCACATCAACAGATCTAGTTCCTTAAAACAACCATCTGATACCCTGGTCTGCATATTTTTACTGATATGCTCATATCCATATCTTTCTGTTCTGATTTTAGATTTCTTCAAAACTTCGTTTTAAAATATTTTTTTTTACCCTATTCTCTCATATCTGGTAGTTAAATCTGAGTTTAGTAAGTTTCAGATTTATACCCTGCTTTCACAAATCTGTTTTGATTAAATGGCGCCCCAACAACTTGCTGAAAAAGTTGATTTTCTGGTTTATTACATGAATCTTTATAAGACAGTTCTGAACCTCTAGAGAACTCTACCAGAGTTTCTAGGATTCAGGTTCATTAATTCCAGAGATATCAGAATTCTCCTAAGCCCTTAATCTGATCCCTGTTTTCTGGATTTCTATTTCTTCTTATTTACATATCTGAGTTCACTTTTGTCAATTTTTAGATATCAGATTTGCCATCCCATATTCCTCTATTTTGTTTCCCCTCTTAAACATCTGTTCCCCTAATTTCCTGCTAATAAGCAGCAGGTTCCACTACATTATTTCTTTGATTAGGGTTAAGGAAAAACCTCCTATGTAAAAAAAAATCAACTAAGTGAGAAACGATATACAACATAAAACAATTTTGTTGAATAAAATTCTAGTTTGAGATTCCTATATTATGCATTATCCGTGTCCAGGCTACCTATCTCGTTGTCTACTGTCAATTTTTATGCTGATAAAAAAGTAGGTTGCTGTTCCAGTGTTACTTCAACATATCGCTTCTGCTTCAGTGTTTTTTTTTATTAAATCCAAACTATGGATCAGGTAATTGGTCTCTAGTTGCTGATTTCGAATTGTATAACAATATTCCTGATGAACACGCAGTAACAACTAGAAATCTGCCCGGATAACTATTTGTGATTGCAACTAATCGTCCAGAGTGCCAATGATACGTAAAAAGGAAGCAATAAATTTCTTTACTAGGATTCAAACATATATAGGTTCACTAGTAACAATTTAAAGTCTAGTAACTGATCTCCATTGGTTTATGGAATGACTCAACCCCTGGCATAGACGATTTTGGTCCACATCACACCTCCCCCAACCATAAATCGGAATAGAATTAAAATTTTGAGGAAATAAAAGGATAATTTAACAGAATTTCAATTCAAGCAACCAATTGCAGCAAAGTTTGACAGCGATAAATACGTAATACCAAAATTTAAACTCGTCAGAAGCGCAAATGCATGACGATGGATAATCACAGTGGTTGAGAATGTCAAAAGAAAAGCTAAAATCAATACCTTCTGCAACTTTAAGCCACGAACTCATCCCGGAAATGTATTTTTGATCCGTAAAAGAAACAGGTGCCTGTAGATCGATCAACGGAGTATTGTTTTCTCTTAATAAGATGAGAAATCATCCGATATTCTCGCGCAGAAAAAAATAGAGAGGCTTTGGTCGAGCTCGAAGTAAATTCTTAATCCTTATTCTTGTTTCTTGAAATTTAGGAAGGGAAATAAAAAAAAAAATTCAACGAAATGCTGGCAAAAGGAAAGGAAACAGTAATCACGCAACCTGTTTTGGCTGCAGTTCACCAGATCTATATATGTTATATATGTAACTCGGAGATCGGAGGAGTCGTTAGTTAAGATTAAGATGGAGGTTTTTTGTACGAATGGCAGGACGGATGTGACTAGAATCCGTAATCTGGGGCCGTAGGTGTTGCAACCAAATCCTCTCCTGCGGTCCTGCCGCCTGCCAAGGGCCGGATTTCAGTCGGCCCACCCCCCAATGTATTGGCAGGCGGCCAGACTGAATCCCGGCCCCTGGATCTGCGGCAGGAACCTCCTGCCGCAGGAGACGATTTGGATCCGTAGGTGTTCTTATAAACTCATTCGATTAGAATCTGCAGTACTAGCTTACAAAGGCCCAGTTCTAACTTCTAAGTTCTAACGGACGTGGTTCATGACTGTCAATAACCGTTGGTTGGATCTACAGCTCTCCAAATTTCTATTTCTATAATTAGGTAAAACAAACCTCATCCAGCCCGTCTAGCTCAGTTGGTAGAGCGCAAGGCTCTTAACCTTGTGGTCGTGGGTTCGAGCCCCACGGTGGGCGTGTTTTTGTAAAACGATTACTTGATACACTTGAGAATAAATGGATCGCCATTTGCACGCTGAAAACCACTAGATTGGAATATTCAACTTCTCTTGAGAATAAATGGATTGCCAATTTACACGTTGAAAACCACTAGATTGGAATATTCAACGATTAAAAAGGGCAACTTTAGAGGTGAAAGTTTTTCCTTGACTCGAGTTTGCCTTGAACCTGATCAAGGCCTAACCCAGTCCGAACTCTAACATGGTCCAATTAAGGTATAGGGTATTTTTTACCCTGTCAGGTAAGGGCGGGTTAGGGTAGAGCCCGGCCGACCCTAACCAACCTTGACCAAAAGGCGTCTTCACATCCCATGCTTTTTCTTATTTGTTTGCTTTCATGATGATTAGTTTACGTGGGGTTACATATCTATGCCTACTCTGGGCCTACCGAAAGAGTTTTACAATTTAGTCATGTGGCCCACATTCTTTTTGAATAGGATTTTCAATCCCCACATTGAAGTTTGGTTAATACCAAAATGTTTGTCGTTCTCAAATTTATTAATTATGGGCTGGATCAGCACAGATGAGTTCAGGTTTGGATGGGGGAAAGCTTGGAACAAACCACATGGGCTATACTGAAGAGTGCGTGTTGCATAATTTTGGACTAGCCCACGTATTTTGTTTGTGTTAAACTTACTAACTATGGGCCTGATCAGCATAGATGAGCTCAGGTCTGGATCGGTGGAAGCTTGGACCAAACCACATGGCCCACTGAAGAGTGCTCGTAGCATAATTTTGGACCAGCCCCCTTATTTTGTTCGTGTTGGGTTTGGTGGCCACGTCGGCCCATACAAACTCAAAAATCTCGGAAGTTCACACCAATAAGAGCTGTCACATTGGGATCCGCATCGTCTCCTCCCAATGGTTTGGGAGGACAATGGCAACCTATTCCGGATGGTTGTCACGTGGCTCTCGGTGAATCCGAGACCCACATCTGAGTCGACACCCAGCCGACAAGCCAAGCCGACAGAGGGTGTCGGCTTGGACGTGGGTCTCGGATTCACCTAGAGCCATGTGACAACCATCCAATATAGATTGCCACTATCCTCCCAGAACCACTGAGAGGAGACAATGTATTTCCATCACATTGTGTTTGGTGCTAGAATGACGTATAAGAACTACCCTTGACCTCTGCTGCACTCTACTTAGAAAGATACTAACCAAATGAGGAAGAAGTTGTCTTCTTTGGCCTAGTCATTAATGTCATTGTTAAATATTTTTTCCGTTTGTTGATTAGCTAAGGCTCTCTTTGATATAGTTTATATTTTGTTTATAACTTATTTATGACAAATAATTTATTCTCGTAAATTTATATTTATGTTTATGAGAATAAATTATTAGTCAAAAATAATAATTATTTGTATAACTAGATATGTCATAATGTATTATATAATTAATTTATGATATATACCAAAGAGAGCCTAAGAGACTCCATGCTTTGGAATCAAGATAATATGAAGCTTCACATATAACAACGGAGCAATTGTGAAAATTCATATACAAGGAATTGGGTCGGGAAAGCAAGGAAATAGTGTTCACTTTGCCATTATTATTCGGCGGTGCTACTCTGAGGTAATCTTATACTTTCAGGGTTTCCTTATAGATAGGGTGTAATCTCATAAGAAAGGCATTGAGCGTTGTAATTTATTTATTGGAAGAGTGGATTAGTGATTAATACGTAGGCCATACACATTGTATAGGTGAATCATATAAAATCGTTGTATTGTATTTTTTTTTTTTCTCTTTTCGCTATTATTCTTTTGTTACGTTGTTAATTCTTGACACCTCACTTGTCCCTGTACCCTTGATTTTGCTAATATTGAGACCACCTAACCTTTTCCTAAATTTTGAACACAACTTTCATAAAAGATACTAACGTGCCATTGTACCACAACCACGAGGCAGCCTGTAGTTGTAAATTTATTTATATATGAAGGTAGCTCTTCTTCTTTCCTTGTCCATTAGTGACTTTGAAAGTTGAGAAAAAGGATTAATGCTTTTCCTTTTTCACTTTGATCCAAACAAGTCCCTTTGCCACTAATGCTCTAAATATTAAAACCCACTCAAACAACCCAAACCCAGCACGCGAGTGTTTAGGTGTGAGTACCATTAACGTGCAAATTATAAAGTTCAAGCAAAAGAAGGAAAGATTTTATTCTTCTTCTACAAGAGGCCCTTTCTTTATTTTCTACTTTGAATGAAGGCTCTTTTGATTATTTTATTTTATTTTATTTTAATGAAAAATCTTTTTGGTTACTTTGTACTTAAAAATAAGATACCATACATTCATGCATGCTAATTGGAATGAATTATGAAGATTCATTTTGTCCTCTTCAACCTTGTAGCTAGATGTAAATTAAGGCTTTTCTGTATGAGAACCCATTCTTTGGTATCTTTCATTTGTAGAATGCCAGTTGGAGAGCTGTTGAGTGGTTTTTATAATCTTCTCTTGAATATACAAAGCAGAAATGAACTTAAGTTCTGTTTGGTTGTAAGAGAAATAAATAAAAAGGAAATGAAAATTTTCAAACATAAAAAAGATGGCAATCATTTTTAATTTGGTTATTAATACTTTTGCATCTAATTATGAAAATAATTTTAGTTAAGTTATACAATCATGTAATGATTATAGAATTTTTTTTAAACCTAATTTCACTTCCCTTCTTTTTTTTAACTTACTGCCAAACGGAGCTTTAGATGAATTGAAAGTAAACTTACAAAAGTATGCCGCCGGTTTTGCCCATGTTTTAGGGGTGTTGAATGGTTTCTTGTGGCACTACTGGAATGTTTCGCATTAAAAAATCATAAATACCACGTGGCGATTTTAATATTTAGAGCTCAGAATACCCAATAATCCGAGTGTAGCGCCATCCAGGGACTTGTCCATATTCAATGGGTCCCATATTCCAAAGGTGGATCTCATATAAAAAAAGATTCTCTCCTCACTTAGTTCACTAGTCGTCCATCCAACGAGCTAGACAATAGGAGATGATTCAGGTCCATTTCACGTATGGAGTCCTTTGGAAAGTACATGTATGTGTAGAGGAACTGGTCTCTAATTAACCCGACAATATTTCGAGTGTAGATCACTCTGCACGTACATGTACCATCCATGAACCCTATTCATATTCAATGAATCCCATACTCCTAAGGTGGATTTCATACCCCATATACAGTGATGAGTGTTCTCTGAAGATCACGTATATATAAATGAATCAGCCTTTAATCACCATAAAAAAAAAATTGTAGATTGACATCAAACTACATATATAACCTAAAGAGGGAGAGAGACTCCCCTTTTCCTGGTGGGCTTTTTTAGTGGACTTTTGAATAATTGAGCCACTACCAAGTACCACCATCCACCTTTTATTAAGGCTGTGTTGTTTGATAGCTGCTTTTTCTCTTCTCTCCAAGATCTATACGCCAACAATATATTAATATTTTATTTCTTACATAAACATCAAATAAGGTGTTAAACAAAAATATTTACCGTGATGGGTCTTCATGCAACTCCTTGGTTGACATAATAACCATGAATTATCATGCATACATATATAGAGGGTACATGCTTTTTATATTAATCATTTTCATAAAATATGAAATAAAAAAATCGAGAGTTCAGATTATCTGCATGAACTTATATTATTTTTGGGACACCATCATCGTCAATGTAGTGTGGGATCCATTAAATATGGACGGTGATAGAATCCTAAAAAAAAACAAGTACATATAGATGAACTATTATTCGATAATAAAAAAATAATTTTTATTTCATCTAATGTTGAGAGAGTAAACCAAACCCTTCTTTTTTTGCTTTTAATTTTACCTTTTTTTAGTCCTCAAGACTCAAAATAGAGTTGCAGGATCTAATACTTTATTGGTTTTGTTGTTCTTTTGCAGGAAATTAATCTTAAAGTCTTTTATTTTAGTGGGGTTGGGTGGAAGATATTGGTATCCATCATTTGACCGGTCGTTCACCCAAGAATCCTTAGAAGCTAAGGAAACCGCCTTGATGAAAATGATGTGATCAGAACCCTTTATTTAGGTACCTTATAATGGATTTAATCAACGGTAAGAAGAAAAAGGTCAAAAAAGAATGTAAGATTTTTGTTAGGAATTTAGATTTCATGGTTGACAAATGAAATGAAACCGACCGGTCAGATCATCGTTTTGGATACAGCAATAGGTGAAATGACCACTCCACCCCTTATTAGATACAACACGGGGGACACATGGAAGAGGATTTGATAGTTTCCTAGAGCCTAATAAAGACAATGTATTAAAGTGAAGATTAAAGTTTCACTGTAGTGTTTTCAGTATAGACAAACAACAGATGTCTTTTGACAAGACAAACAATAGCTGAATTCAAGCGTGAGCGTAGCTTTAAATGGCCCTAACTCTTTGTCCACCTTCCCGGAAGAATACCAAAGCAGGGGGTATAAAGAATGAATATCCCAAAAGTTCCTAAAGAGAAAATATAAAAAATATCCGGTAAAGTTTCCATGCATGAAGACACTGTCAAATTAATATAAAATGATTGTTTACGTGAAAGACAGGATAACCAATAATCTTATGACATATATAGAATTAGTAAGTTGCAAAGATTGGATTTTTTTTTTTTTTTTTTTGTAATAAGGAAAAAAAAAAAAAAAAATGAATTAGCATTTAGCATAGATTGTAATATGGAAAAAATAACTCTAATCAAGTTGATGGTGTACGGTACATTCTCTCATTTTTTTTAATTTAAATAAATTAGATATTATTTTGTGAGAGGACATAACTCACACCATCAATTCAAAATTCATTCATCTTTGTAAATGATTTGATATTCTTAATTGAGAAGCGTTTCAAGTGTGGTGCATCCATTGGATGCACTATATATGGTAAATCTCTTTTCAGATGAAGATGAAAATAAATTTGCTGGGAGGCGGGTGAAAGTACTAGGTCAAAGGGTGACATTGATGTAAAATTTTCATCTAAAAAATTTGAACTAGAAAATGGTGGAATTCCTAAGTGTATAAGGGGATTATAAACTATTTAGTAGTTAGTGTGAGATTAAATTGTTAGAATTTTTGTGTGAACTGCCATAATACTAGACTAACTATTAATGGATTAATAGACGACCTAGTTATTGGGTCTATTCTAAGTTATGAAGTTTTTTGAACCCCAACCCATTGTGGGGATGAGTTTGGAATAAGGTTATATATATATATATATATATATATATATATATATATATATATATATATATATATATATCAAGGTCCCTATAGTCACACGTACTCAAATTCTAATTTTCCACACGAAGGAACTGATAAAGAGAGTTTGTGGAGGTTGTAGAAGATCCTAATCGCAGGAACAGTTCGTGAGAGATATTTAAGCTAAAGAAAAAAGTTTTCTCCATCAACGCATGACAAGAAAAGTCTTGTACTAAAGCTCTCTCATTCTCCCGTTACTTTTCCATTGTGTTTCAATGGTACATTGCATCGTTCTAAATCTATGGCTGATAAACCTAGGTTTCTAACATAAACTCCTAACAATTAATCCATGACAATAATAGACTTTACAATTGCAACTTTTATTTGAATAAAGTGTTTTCTTAGTGCCATATAATTGTGGATAGTTTATTCAAAAATAATGCTTTGACAACTTTAACATATAAATAGGTAAAGCGTATGGGTGAAGGATAGCAGGTCACTACAACAAAGGTAATGGGTTTGCTTCAAACTGAAAAAATAAAGTTAAAATATTTTATTTAATTATTTACATTTTTATGAACATAAAATATACAATTTTAAAATGGCAAACCAAAATGAACTGGCTTTCGCTGTCCACAACTACATAAACACAGATTTGGAGAACATGGATCTTCCCCTTGTCTAACATCGCCTTAACGATGACTTGGTGTCAAAAGCTAGTGGAAGCTAAGAGCCTAGGACTCCAGATAACTTAGACTAAGATTGTTGCATCAAATCCTGATCACTCACGGTTTAATTCAATAACGGGCAGAGATGTAAATGGATCAAATATAGATATCAAATATGATCAGATCTAGATACCCCTGATCTTGATTCAAGTCATCTTTTTCTTGTACTTCAGGGAGAAAGGAGACCGTCTCCATCGGATGACCGACACATGGCTCTTAGGAAAATCCAAGCCTACGTTCTAGCCAACACCCAGTCGACAAGCCTAGCCAACAGAAGGTGTCGGCTCAGACGTGAGATTCGGATTTTCTCGAGAACCAGGTGTCGACCATCCGACAGAGGCGTCTCCCTCCTCCCTGAGGAGACGATTCGGATCCCCTCTAATCTATACAAATATAAATCGAATCCTGAATTTTTTTTTACCATCTGTTTACATCCCAGATGATCACAAGATTCACACTTCAAAATTTCAAATAATTGACCTTAGACTCTCCAAAGTAGCTGAAACCCTAACTTGGTTTTGATTCGGATTCTTCTTAAATACTTGAAACCAATCTCAAATGAGTTGGATCCTATCCCTACAATCGCCTCAGAAAAAAAAAAAAATTCCTCTCATGTCAGTCAGTTCTTCTAACTATTTCCAATGATTGAAAATCATTGAATACCCGTATCAATGTATTGACATATATGCACATAACAACTTCTACCTTTAGATGCTACAGGAGAAGATTATGGCCCAGCTTCCAAACCCTTGGAAGCGGTTGATGGCTATAGGTCTCTCAAAATCTCGAAGGTCTGCATGGAAACTGACCTTACAGAACTCAACTCCCACCATGAAAAACCCACCAATTAAAAACATTACAGGGCCTCAAAAGCCAAAAAATCCAACGCTCCAGCTTGTTACTGACAACTCACCTACTTTCTTGGGTTTTGAGCAGAAAAAGTACTTTAGCAGATTCAAAGCAGTATAACCACTCTCTCTCTCTCTCTCTCTCTCTCTCTCTCTCTAAGTACTTTAATTAGCAGATTCAAAGCAGTATAACCACTCTCTCTCACTCTGTATCTAAGATGAAATCTCCAGATCGAGTCCAGCCTATACACTCATTCCCTTCAATGTTCAGACTTCATTAATCTTTTTTAATGTATAGAACATTCTTTTCTCTCTCCTCCTCTTTACAAAAGAAAGAAAGAGAAGGAAAAAAAAAAAGAAAAAAAGAAAAAAAAAAAGGGAAATTCACCACCTGAAACAAATTATTGCTTACAACGAACGATAACATATGAGAGAAACAAAGAACAAAAGAGACTGAGGCGAATCCAAATCCCAACTCTCTCGAAAGAGAAAAAAACCATCGCCACAACTCAGAGTTCAGCTCTAAATATCTTAAGATTTAATTTCTGCCATCCTATTTTGTAACTTGAGGTTCTTATAGAACATCTGAATGAACTCCTCAGCGGCTTTGTCCACGTGGCTATCCTCTTCAGCATTCGTTAACGGAAACGGCGAGTCCGTTATCCTCAACTGCCTCACCATCGGACTCCTTCCAAAACCAGGAAACGATGACGGAAAGGGAGACGGCATGGGAGATGCCTCCGTTGTATCATTAACGTTCAACATCTCCAGTACTTTTTGCACCGCATTAAGGGTCGTTATGTCGTCGTCGGTGACCGTCGGGTGTATACATGAGAAATAATGGTGAGAGTGAGAGTGGTTTTGAGAGTTCTTGCGTTTGTTGATGTGGAAGGGAAAGAAAGAAGAAGAAGAAGGGTTGGCAGGGCTGTTGCTGCAACTAAACTCGTAGTCTCCAGGTGCGACTTTGGAGGGAAGATTCCCATCGTGCGATTGACTGTTGAGGTTGGAATGGTGGTGGAACATGAGATTCCCAATCGCCTTCCCTGCGATCTTGCCACGTTTCATCATGCAGTGAAGCTCCATCATGAGTTTGCGCTTTGATACACCTTTCCTTAGCATGAAGAACACTATCCGTACGTAGTTCCATAGTTTCTTCGTTATTATTGGTGCAGGTGGACTTGGTTCCATCTCTTCCTTGTTTTTTTAGTTGGAGAGAGAGAGAAAGAGAGAGAGAGGGAGAGAGAGAGAGAGAGAGAGAGAGAGGGAAGAGCAGGTTTTGGTTGATTGGAAGGAGAGGGGGTGAGGGGGGGTATATAAGGGCTCTAAAAGGAATGAATATTCAATTATATTTGTTAATGAGGGTTGGAAAGTAAAGGTGGTGGGCGTATTTTTGGGGTTTTTTTTTATTAATTTGTTTGGGTAATTATTGGGTATCTGGAAGCTCCTTTGGCTTCGGAATTTGGACATTAATGAGGGGGGTTTATGTTAATAGTGTTACTTAAGCTTCAATGATTAGAGATATTTAGTGTCTAAAATTCCAAAATTGTCCATATTATGTATAGACTATAGAAGAGCTTTCAATGTGTTAATCGTGTATTGCTAAACAAGTATTGATTTTTATGTCAAAACTCAAAAAGGAGAAGATCCATACCATTTACTATTCCATCCCAGCCATGGTTTTAAAAAAGCAGACCGGGTTTTGAAACCCCCAAAAGGGTCCACTCCACTTCTTATTTATCCTCTTTTTTTGAAATGAAGGGAATCCAACTTGAAAAACCAAACTAGTAAGGTTGTATTTGGTTGCAAGGAGAATTTTTTTTTTTTTTTTTGAGTGAAAGCAAGGGGAATTGAAGGGAAGGGAAAGAAATTTTTTTAACTTAAAAAGAAAACTTTTATATTTATAACACAAAATGATTGTATAAATTATCTATTTTTCTTAACATATTTAGTAATGATACTAATAAGATGTAAAAATTATTTTACTTATTAAATGCAAGAGATTCAAATGCAAAGTGAAGTGTAAGTTTATAACTAAATACGGAATGATTTGGGAATAGTTACATAGAATGTACAGCATGTATTGTAATCATTATAAAAATTTCAAATCTAAATTAAAAAATTTCATTTCCCTTCCCTTCAATTCCCCTTGCAACCAAACACAGCGTAAAAGAAAAATGGCCAGTTCTAGTTAAATATGATTTCCAATTAGACTTCTTAGTAAAACTATTAGAAGAGGATTTATACGCTAGCGATGCATATTGAAATCTTATGCAAGTATAAGAAGAGATAATAATCACTCACTTAGAGAGAGAGAGAGAGAGAGAGAGAGAGAGAGGGAAGTACACATTGGCCGTATGTACTTTCTTTTCTCTAAATCTATTGTCACAATAGGACCAATGTGTAAAATTGGATTGGGACAAGTATATATATAGACCCGGGTTAGATTGAAAGTGTGCACCTCCATGGTTAGATCACCCCAAAATTGGAAGCCTCCATAAGAAGGGCTATGGGGATTCAATCGTCTCTTGTTGTTGGAGAGGTTTCAGTTGTGATCGCACGCCTAGAGTTCACCTGACGCGCATACCAATATATTGATATGTGTGCCGGATGAACTCCACTTGTGCGATCAAAGCTCGAGAGGCCGGACAATAGGAGACAATTTTTAAAGTCTCTATAGTGTTTGAGACCCAGAATAAAAGGGATGAACTTGCAAAGGAAACAAAACTGGATCATGGTACCTATTGGAGTATATAGGTTAGAGAGTCGAACACTTGAATTCCTTGGACTTACACTAAATTTAGGTTAGGAGCTAGACCACGTTACAATTGTTTTCCCCATATATAAAATAAAAGTTCATAAAAAATAGGAGAGAGAGAGAGATTCTAACTTATGAACAAACAAACCCTCCCGTCACCACTACAATAAATAATAATAATAATAATAATAATAATAAGGTTAGTAATCCATATCAGAAAGGGATGTGATTTTTCCAAAAATTGTAAGACAAATCTAGATCATTCATTTTTATGATTTTAATCTAAACCATTAAACATTGGCATGGTGCATAGTAATGTTTAGAGCTGATACATAAGTATGGATATATATAAGATATATGCGCATACAAAAGAGGATATTTAATTCAAGTAAAACTTAAAATTCGATATATGACTAATATAGATTATGTTTTTTCTATTCAATGATGAGAATAGATACATCAATACATTATTTATGATTTTTAAAAACATAACAAACCTTTATGTCAATAATAATTTACCAAAAAAAAAAAAAAAAGCCAGATGAGAAGATTTTAGACGACAACATTGTTCATAGGTTGACCAAATATTAGCTTTAGTTATTGCCATTATTATCACGTTGTGTATTAAGCTACGGCACGTTCTCATGTTTTTCCTTTTCTTTTTTTCTTTTTTTTGGTTTTCATCAAAGGAAAAGAAGACTTGCTTTGATCTCCACCGCAACAGCTACTATGTGTATGATTTTTGCTTTAAAGTCGAACCCAACTTCATACAAAAGCTGGTCACTTTGTGAATAAACTAAGGATTGGTATGTAATTTTGGAATACGTATTTAAAAATATATTTTTAAAATAGAGAATACATTCTTATTGTAAAATGATAATGAGCTAAAGCATCCTATTTTAGTTAGGGGTGTCAATTTTGAGACCGAATTGGTAGCCCAGACCGATCCTAACCAAACAATTATTGGACATGTTTCGGGTTGAGGTATGACATATCTTACCGGTCTCGTCTATCTAGGCTAGCCCGAAAAATCGGACCGATGAGTCCAAACCTGATTATAGCCCAGACCAGACTGATTTAAATTGAATATTAAACCCTAGCTTTACTACTTTAGCCTTATGGATGACCTTAATAGGTTACCTAACGGGCTTTCAACTCGAACCGGCCCGAACCAACCCCATAACAACTCGAAACCGAACTGGCCTGTTAGTTAATGTGCACAAGGCAGTCCACCCAGCCTTAACCTCTTAATGCCGAAGCATGATCTCATGCTATCGTTGAACGGATACCGAACAGCCAAAAGCTAGAGAAACCCCATCCCTCTCTTTATTTTTTGTGCCCCATATCGCCACACAGGAGGGACATGGGGACGTAAAAAGAGTTTTGGGAAGTATCATGATCAGCCAATAAAAAGGGTTTCCATTTATTCAAATGTACGATTTGAGGACATGTTGATTCTAACAACTGATTGCAGAGTTGATCATTGGGACCTTCAATTCATAGATGTCGATCTCAAGAAAAGTGTTTGCCATTCGTTGGTTATTAGGGGCATCCCGAAAACCTCCGGGTCGAAATATGGACATGGTTTAGTCAGGCCCTATAGAGCCTAACATCGATTTAGCTCGGACCGGCCTGTTGACACCCTTAATTTTCATTATAGGCCTGTTGAAACCCCTAGAATGAAGTATATTTTTAATCTCTACTGGATCGTTGATTGTCCACAACTCAGTACCCTCTTCTACCCCTTCCCCAAATATGCTATTGATATGTGGGACATGCTACTCTTCCCAAGGGTATGATTCGAGTTTAGATCACGTGAATATCCTAGTATTGATGAGATCCCAGCAAGGATACAAGTACATGCAAGTGAACTATTCTCATATGATTCCCACAAATATTATAAAAAGAAATCCTTATAATTTGTTTTCTGTTTCCAAGTCTCTGTTTGTGTAAAAAAATGGTAAAAGATAAACGGCAAAAATTTTGCTGCACCGTCACTCAATTAAGGGACCCATGGACTAGAGTCATTCATCCTAAAAAATGTACAAAACCCCAACAACCTATATTTGAAGTTCTTGTAATACTTTTCATTCCATCTGAGAGTCATTATGTTTCCTTATTGTAGTCCATTCCCTAGATAACTTCTTCCTAAGAAATATTTATTGTAAAATTACTATTTGTTTTGTTCTCTACTAGGACCCAATAAAAAAATTGAATCTTTTTTTTTTTTTACGGATTTGTTGAGAATGATTTTGATTTAGCTCATGTCTATTAGAAGTAAAAGGATCTTCACAGGTAGAAAAAATATTGCAATCAATTTGGTAATGATCGAATGACATCGCTTCTTTGGTCTGAAGACTCTGAACCGAAGAACATCTTAGACATGATGCAAAATGGATGTTGTTCTATCGTTGATCATGGTAGAAATGCGAAAAGACATTGAAAAGTTAAGAAAATTTTCATGTAATTTTTTTAGACGACGATTTTCTATTCTTGAGCCTCAAATACTAATGCCTGCTGTCCCTCAGATACAAAAGACGAGCTAACTCCAGCAACAAGCAAGGCCTGACTATATACAACGACTAGCTGATCTACGAACACTATCTACTACTGATCGCGTAAAATATCATTTCTATAGAAAAAACTTACAATAAATAAACAAGGCCTAGTTGTCACAGCACTAAGGTGACCCAAGGCACTGAAGGATTGTTGAACGCTTAAACGACAAAGCTAGTTGAATAGGCCTACATAAGACATTACAAAGGGACATTATTTATACAGAAGTAAAGGGGTAAAAACATCATTTTTTATTGTTTTTAATATATATTCATGATTGTGTATTATAGTGTTTATATATATTTTATACATAATACCATACAAATATTATAAATTACATCAATTAAAAAAAAAAAAATCAAGACAACGAAATGCCTAGGATTGAAAGCCGCCCAGATGCTGAAACAAGGCATATATAAAATTTTATATTAATGTGATTGGAAATCGATGCCTATCCCTTACTTGTAGAGAAAACCTCCATAATTCGGAATTGAAAGTTTTCAATCCGTAATTTGGTGCCAACTTCATGGGAACTATTCATCTTTCATTTGGTTGAAATGACTGATAGAAATCCTTCAGTTGGTACTAGCGACTAATATTAAGCTATAGCTTCTTTAATGTGTGATTGCGAGGTGGAGAGTTCAACAGCCACCACCACCACCTCCACCACAGCCGCCGCCGCCTCCTCCACCACCAACACAACCACCGCTGCCAGCAGTCAAGAATCCTCCATGATATGGTTTCTTTTTTTTTTTTTTTTTAGGTTTATCTGAAGAATCACCACAAGCAAATACAATCATAGAAATCATAGAGAGAGACATCATAATCAAGGAAAACAAAATCAGGCCTCTTGAAATGTTAAGTGTAGAAACACCTCCACTGTCAATCAAAGCAACAGCAAATGCCCGAGCCATGCATAATTTTAATCTCAGTGTTTCAACCTTTTTTTTTGTAAGATTAGAGGGAGGGTGTGTAGACTTGCCACTAGGGGTGCAAGTTTTATCCTGACAATCCGATTCCGCCCAAACCCGTCCTGAACCCTGGGAGGGTTGAACCCGGCCCAAACCCTGGGAGGGTTGGGTCAGGGTTCAAATTTTGATCAATCCGGACAAGGTTGGGTTGGGTTAGGATTGACTCCCTGGGTTGAGCCCAACCCAGCCCGACCCTATATATATATATATATATATATATATATATATATATATATATAACAATTATATTGTATGTTTATGGGCCAATCAGGGTCATTCCAACCCTAAATCAGGATTAATCAGGGTTAACCCAGTCCAACCCAGCCTTGTCAGGATTAATCAGGGTAGGTTAGGGTTAGGCCCAACCCTGCCAGGGTTAGGGTTAGGGTTGTATATTTTCTGACCCTGACAGGGTTGGACTGGGTTAGGGTTAAGTTTAAATAGCCAGGGTTAGGGTTAGGGTTTTGAAAAATCCGGCCCAACCCGGCCCTGTTGCAGCCCTACTTGCCACACATATATATAGTCTCTCAGTTGGATTTTCACGCAAGCTTCCTTCTTTGACATTTCTCTCCTTCATGGGCCATCTAGGAATGTTTCTTGCCCTCATCAATGGATTCAAATCCTTTCTTCCCAGTGATTTGGGAGGAGTGGGATGCCCCCGTTGGATGGCTGACACGTGGGGTTCGGGTGAATCCGAACCCTTCATCCAAAACCGACACCTCGGAATCACCCGAGCCCCACGTGTCGGCCATCCAACGGGGGCATCCTCTCTCCTCCCAAATCACTGGGAGGAGAGGATGTGAATGGATGACTGACTCGGACCTAGTCAAATTTGTGACTTCTCTCTTTGTATGTACATGGTTGCCTGTTCAACGAGAGGAGATTAGATTATTTCTCTCCATCGCAATAAGAAATTTCTTTCCACCTGAAACTTATTATTTATTTTTAAAACTTATTGTTTCAAAACGGCGAAATTCCCATGTATATTGTCTTCCCCTAGTATGAGATGTGATGACGACCTGGTTATAGCCAAGCGGTTGGCATGCATATAGATATATGGGTTTGCGTATTAATAGATGAAAGCTAGTTTTTAATTATTTTTTATTTTTTTAATGCTTTGAAAAAAGGTTTGTGTTATGAAAGCTAGTTGCTGGATTATAACCGGAGGAATTGGATATCAAACACTGCTTTGTATTTTTGACCTAAATTGTGTTCCAAGAATTTATACCGGATATAACCTAAGATTCTCATTTTTTTTATCAAAAGAAAGCAGATTTATGGGTAAATTACATGAATTACATTTACCATTCACTAGTTTTTGACAATTACATATACAATCCCTAATTTTTGAAATGTGTAACGTAAAGGTCTATTCTGTTAACGGTGTTAATTCTAAATTTTAAAAGACAACTTTGCTCTCATCCTGTTCCCATTCTCCTTCTTCACAATAGGTAAAAAAAAACCCTATTTCTTATCGTCACCCCCAAAGGAATCCTAATCCCAAACTCCTTGTTTCTCTTCTCTTCCTCCTAGTACCTCCTCTCTCCCTTTCCTCAATAGCAAACAAGATAGCTCGCAAGGAAGCTTGAATCAAACTTAGGTGGAGAGAGACAAGCCCTCACTGACGGAGAAAAGTCTAAGAATCAATCTCTCTTCTTGGTTATGACTTTATAGTGGGAAAGTGGGGGAGTTGGATGATGTATATAGATGTTTAATGTAGTATGGTTGTCATCTGATTTATGTCTCTGCATACTAGACTGGTTCAAGTTCACATATTAGTTCGGCCCATTGAAGAAGGTAGAAGAAATCTAAAACAAATTTGTTCCTTTGTCTTTCAATTTTTCTTCTTACATCGTTACATGCAGAGGATGTTCTGCATTTTCTGTTTCGAAAACAGGGGTTTTCAGCCCTCAACACTCTCTGCAAAGCAATCTGGAAGAAGAATGCAAACCACCCCAATATATAATTATATCAAGGCCGGAACCGGACTGGCCCAACCGTGACAGGGTCAAGGCTTGGGTTGAGCCTTTTAAGCCCTGACAAGGTTGGGTCGGGTTCAGGATTGATTTTTAGAGGCCTCGGTTTGGGCTCAGGTTCTAAAATGCTGGGCCTAACCCAGTCCTGTTGCAGTTCTACGTGTAATAGAGGCTTTTGAATGCGCTAGTATGGAGAAATAGTGAAGAAAGACATGTATAATTTATGATTGGAATCAAGTATGGTCCTGAATAGAATTGTTTAGAGAACAAAGATCAATATAGCTCTGGTTTCAATTACAGCTATGGGCAAAAGAAAAATCCAAATTTCATTTCTGTCCGGTCTAAACAAATAAAAATCGACAAATTTGATCAAAATTAATCGGTTTTTATAAAGTATAAACCAAAACCGATAGGTTCAACCAATTAGCCCATTAATGTATAACCAAGTTTGAAACCATCCAACATTTTTCCATTCGTTTTATGGTAATTTTTTTCTCTTCCATCCAACAGTCCTTTATATTCTCACTTTTTAGCAAAATATCAGTTCTTTTAGTCCCACCTTAGAAATAACTCATGACAAAAAAAAAGTTTTTGGTCTTGAACCCGATAATGATCCCATAGATTGAAATAGAGAAGAAACTGATAAGTTTTCGGTTTTGGTCTTAGATCTAAATGCTATTCTAGATTAATCTAATGTTTAATGGATGTAGAAGTACTAAACCGATCTACATCGGGATCCTCACTGCAGCTTGACAGCCAGATAGATGACTTTTTTGCTACATTGAGAGCCTTTTTCACTTTCTATGTGACTCGGATGTATAATAGAGATTTAGAGATCAGATCAGATCGAACCGAATTGGTTGATCCAGGCTAATGAAATACATGATTCCGAATTTTTGCACGCAGATATATATAATGAGGGCAAAGTGCAGAATTCTTATAATTTTAGGGACATGGATCTTCTTCTATCACCCAGTCGCGTTAATTGTACATAGGATGGGTTGAGGGATCCAAATCGTCTCTTGCAAGGGTTTCGGTAGGAGACTCGGCTGTATCCAGCCGATGCCTGACACGTGGGTGTAGGCTGGATCTGAGCTGTCCATCCTAGTTGATAAGGTGAAACATAGAGAGGTGCTAGCTCGGTGATCAGCTGGGATGGATGGTTCGGATCCAATCGACACCCACGTGTCGGGCATCAGTTGGATGTAGCCGAATCTCCTACTGAACCCTTAGTAGGAGACGATTTCTATACCTATTGAGACGTTTTGCACGTATACCGATGCAATCCAATCCATCCATGCGGTCCAATCCATCCAAAGAGACGACTAACCCACTAAGCAACATGAGATGCTCTTTTTCCTAATTTTATTTGGGTTGTCCCCATTGCAACGTTAAAACGTTTGAGACCTTCGTTATGAATTGATACTCCACTGGATCAGATGATCTACTCCGTGGCTGGTGGAATTAAAAAGCCGAATTTTGGGGTAGAGCTGGAAAGTGGGCTCAAGCTATTCCCCATCTGCAAACCCCAAAATGACCTCGAGATTGTGTTGATCTGCGATCTACTACTCTTTCAATGCGCTTTATATAATGTTTGTTATAGTTGGTGAACTTTTTAAGCTCACAAGGTACCTTGTAATTTTTTATCATTTAAACAATGTTTGGATGTAATAAAAAATGGTGGTTCAATATAAAACAAAATAATGATGAATCAATGATTATTTTTCTATTATCTCTCTCTTATATTTCAAAATTTTTTTTTCTAGACATTCAAACGTAGTCTAGTAAATATGCAAATAATCTTTATTTAGGATCGCATAATGTGGTTACTGGGATTTTCATAATTTTGTTTAGGGGATGATTTTTTTTCACACACGATCAAGAGAAAACCTCTTAATCCAATGATTTTGGAGGTTAGATGAAGATATAGGAATAGTTTTAGAGAGACTTTGAGCATTGAACATATAGAAAGCAGAATATTTATGATCCTATGGTCAAGGGAAACTTTCTCTTTTTATAAGTTTTCTTATTTTTTGTAAATTTTCTCATGAATGATGATTTACATGAAAATTGTATTCCATATAATTTTTTCTACTTTTAAATTTTTATTTTTTGCATTTTTATAAATTTACAAGAAAATTTTCCTTTTTGATCATTTTCCATGGAAACAAACATAACCTTATATATCCAGGGACAATTTGGGGATTAGCGATGAAAAATAACTGCCTGTTCGGTTTTTCCCAACTATCTCCTACTCAACGTCTGAACGCTAACAGTTAGCTTGGTTGGCAAACAAAGGCGACGATGGGTTTACCAAAAAGTCAGAGCTGAAGACTTTTAAAATAGGGAAAAATATACGATAAATCCATCTATTTTATCGTGCACTTCTCAGTTCTACACTTGTCACTACTCGCTTCCTTGCACGATCTGAATCAGTTTTCTTGCACATCCTCCTTTGATCGCTCCCTTCGGAATCGTTCAACAGAAAGGTAATCTAGGGTTTCTCTTCTGATGATTTTTTTTTTTTTAAATGTCAAATTTGATTTTGTTCTTTGTTGGAAACTCGGAGATTATCCTTCTCGATTGATTGTCATTTTTTGAGACTCTTTACATCCTCAGTTAAAATTCGTAATGCAGGATTTCCTTTTCATGCTAGTCTCAATTTATGTTTTCTTCCTCAGTTCTTATGTTATCTCATTGTTTATCCTGAAAACATTTGGCTATCTTGGGTGGATCCGTTTCATTTATGATGAAGATCATTGATTGTGATTCCTTTGATTTCTTTCTTCCGATTTAATTGAAATGTTACAGAGAATTGGAGATACTAGAATCTTAATAAACTTTAATGATATGCGGCAACAAATATACTCCTTTATTTTTTTGGCTTCTTTCTTAACTTGCTGAGCTATCTGTTGGCATACTCATTCTGTAATAATGTGGAGTGAAATTTGGAGACTTTATTATAGGGTTTCCCCTTCTTCAACTAGCATGCTGATAAACCTAAATTATGATGATTCACTTCTTTCTTTGCTAGCTGAGTTGATGAGTTGACACATGTGTTATTATATTTTGTATTGTGTGTCTGGAACCATGTCACTGCATCTTTATAGGTAACCAGTGGCAAGAAATTTTCCATATAATATTTTCATTTTCCATCTTTGAAACCTCACAATTTAATCCATATGTATGGCTTTCCTCATCATTTATAATTCTGTCTCTGGAAGATTTAAGCAACCATAAGAAAATGTTAGAAGGTGATTTTTCTTCTCCCTTCCCTCTCTCTCCCTCTTTCCCAGGGGCAGATATTCTGTAGCATTCCTCAGTGTGGCATGCATAAGGCAACAACCTATGGATACTCTGTATAGACCACAGCACATATGCTGCACAGAGAATTGCTGCACTTGATTCCATCCCTTCTCTCTTGTTTATTAATAACAACAATGATAGTCATATGGTAGTAGTACTAGTAATAGTAGTGATCATTTATCATTGTCATTATTATTCATTCACATTGTTGTGGTAGATTGACAATGTTAGAAACTCTATGATCACGAATTTGAATATGCTTTGATGTCCTTTCCATTCTTTCTATTTACCAGTGTGTGTTTTAATTTGTCGATTGATTGGCTGAGCAGTGGAACAAAGTGATATGTTTCACCAATCCAGTGTCCGGAACCAGAGACCCAAAGGGTTTAAGGTTAAGCAGGCATTTCAGATTATTTTGCTCTTGGCAGTTTCTATCTGGTTGCTCTACCAGATCAAGCACTCACATGATAAACCAAAAGAATATGGTCATGTGCATAAGAAGCTCAGGAGCGAGCTTGGAAGCATGGTTTTGGGACGTAAAGGGTATGCAGGGTCTAGTGATGGGGTTGATACAGACTCTGATGAAGAGAATCTTGTAGAAAAAGGTGTAAGAAAAGAAGATGGAGGTGGTGGAGATGATGAGTTAGATAGGGATCTTGAAGAGAAGGCCCAAGAAGAGTCTCTCATCAATGGGTATGAAGATTCACGAGAGAAAATTATTAACCATGATGAGAAAGTGGGTGCAAAGGAACTTGAAACTCAAGAGAGGGAATCACAAACAAGTGAGGAAAATAATCTAGGTACTCAAGTAAGAGAAGGGGATGAAGCAGTGAATTCAAATAATGGGGAAGAAGAACCTCTGAACAAGAGGCATGAAGATCCAAAGGATGGCTTCACAAACAATGTAGAGCAAGAGGACAGAAAACAGCTAGAAACACAAAATGAGGAGCCGGAGAACAGTGAGAAAGGTAATCCTGATACCGAAGTAATAGACAGAGATGCAGGAGTGGGTTCAGATAAGGGGGAAGAAGAACCACTGAACAGCGGCCATGAAGATTCAAAGGAAGGCTTCACAAACAATGTAGAGCAAGAGGACAGAGAAAAGCTAATAACACAAAATGAGGAGCCAGAGAAGAGTGAGGAAGGTAATCTTGATACTGAAGCAATTGACAGAGAAGGAGCTGTGAGTTCCCATAAGCAGGAAGAAGAACCACTGAACAAGGGGCAAGAAGATTCGAAGGAAAGCTTCACAGAAAATGCAGAGCACGAGGATAGAAAAAAGCCAGACGCAGAAAATGAGGAGCCAGAGAAGAGTGAGGAAGGTAATCTTGATACTGAAGCAATTGACAGAGAAGGAGCTGTGAGTTCCCATAAGCAGGAAGAAGAACCACTGAACAAGGGGCAAGAAGATTCGAAGGAAAGCTTCACAGAAAATGCAGAGCACGAGGATAGAAAAAAGCCAGACGCAGAAAATGAGGAGTCAGAGAAGAGTGAGAAAGGCAATCCTGATGCTGAAGCAGTGGGTTCAGATAAGGATAATGATGAAGGTAAGGACTCTAAAGGAAATGCAGAAGATATTGTTATGAAACATAATGAAACTGAGAGTATTACTTCTCTTGGTCAAAGCAAAATGGGCGATGGGATCCATCGCTTTGATGATGAGAATGGGGTTCCACAAGATGGCCATGATCTTCTAATTACCCACAGAAAGGGGACTAAAAGCGATGAACATGCAAAGGCAACAAATCTGGATCATGGAACCATTTCAAGTTTCGATAATCAGAATCAACTTACGGAATTCAGAACCAATACAGCTGGTGAATCTTCCAATTTATCTCAAGCAGATGAGCAGACTGACCGAGGAATGTCAACTGACAGCTTGATTATCAAACAAGACGTAGTTAGAACTCAAGAGAGCGGCAATTTTGCTGAGTTTGAAACTGTAAGTACCAACAAACTTGAAGGTAGCGAGACCGAGTCTAAGGATAGTGTAGAAAACATTTCTCAATCTGGTGATAAGTCTGATGTATCAAGCATTGAGGGGTCATCAGATCAAAGGTCTAGTTCTGGCTCTTCTCAACAAGAAAATGAAGAAGCTACCAGTGTAAATATGGTTTCCCAAGCTGAAAATGCTTTATAGTAAAGAATAATGTTCAATTCATTCCTTGTAGTAAATGCTAAATTTTCCATCTTCTATTCTTCTGTGAAAAGTGTAATTTTGCCGTTCTTTCTTATTTTCCGTTTAGCATAATTGTTCCAAAGCAAGGGATTAGAAATTCTGCTTCTCAGTAAAATTGTCCCATGACCAACTAATGCCTGCTTACACTTTTGTAAATTATAATCCAAAAAGAACTTTTGTAAATTTGTTTAGTGCAGGGGACAAAAATTTGAAGGGAGAGATGAATTCATCATTCTCATAATTACTCAATCTTGACATCCAAACATATGTTTAAGGATGGATAAAATAATCTGTAATAATTTTTTTGGGATGAGAATGGTTGGTGATGGTATCATTGGACATTTATTTTATAGGGATCAGGAATAGAAAATTGTGAATTGTGATTAGTGAAGAGAATGCCGCATAAAAGATTCCATTTTATTCCTTGAGTAATTTTTCATTTTTGAAAGATAAAAAAAATTTCCGACAGGGTTAGAGTTGGAGTCGTGGACATTGAAGACATTTGGTGAGGTAGGAAGAGAGGATTCAGATTCTCCCCAGTGTGGCCTCTCCAACTGACTCCTCTCCCGGGCGCCCCGCCACATGGCTAAAAAAGCCTGGATAGTGTTAAACCTCTCATCATGGGGCACATATGAAAGGTTTATGCTCAACAAACATGGGTTTTCTTCTACCATGGAATTCACAATGACTTGCTTCATGTATGTTCAATGACTGAACTACTCCTCATCGTTTTTAAAATCTCATCCAAGCACGACAGCCCCAGGAATGAGAGATTCTTCTCCACTGAAGGAAAACAATTCTTATAAGGAAATATGAGATTTTAGGATTAGATAGGTAAGAGAAAAAATGATTCATGTGTAAGATGTATGGAGGTGCAATGGGAAGAGAATTTAGGATTAGATATGTGAAGAAAAAAAAAATAATATCATTTTATGCGATCATCTCTCTTCTTTATTTTATAAATTTTTTTTTCTTGGCATCCGGACATAACCCAAAAGAGAGATTTTTTTTTTCTACACAGAAAACCCACTATGGGACAGGCTTTATTTTTCCACTCTATGGAAAAAGGAGAGATTCATATGTATGAGAGACAATTGGTTTACTTGAATGGTGAAAATTTTATTCTTCCACTATGTAGAAAGGAGAGAATCATACGTATGAGAGAGAATTGGTTTCCTTGAATGGTGAAAATTTTATTCTTCCACTATGTAAAAAGGAGAGAATCATACGTATGAGAGAGAATTGGTTTCCTTGAATGGTGAAAATTTTATTCTTCCACTATGTAAAAAGGAGAGAATCATACGTATGAGAGAGAGAATTGGTTTACTTGAATGGTGAAAATTTTATTCTTCCACCATGTAAGAAGGAGAGAATCATACGTATGAGAGAGAATTGGTTTACTTGGATGGTGAAATAAAAAAAACTCTCTGGTTCTTCCCCTTCCCCGCCACCTGCTCTCCAGCTTTTTCGCCATCTTTCTGTCTCAGTCTCTAATGGAGAATGAAGGGCGGGTGCGGGAAACAAAGGCAAAGTGGGAAGGAAAGGTAAGTGTATGTTTAAAAGGAGCAACGGCAGAACAAGTATGGCCACTCTTAGAGGATTTCTTCAATCTGCACAAGGTCTTCCCAACCCTCGCCACTTGCTACGGAGTCGAAGGCGTCTCTGGAAAATCAGGTTGCGTTCGTTACTGTGCGGGCTTCTCCATCCCATCCACCGGCGGCGACGGAGATATGCCTGTTACTGTCAGTTGGTCCAAAGAGAGGTTAGTCGCCATCGATCCATCGGAATGGACCATGAGCTACGAGATGATCGACAGCAACATCGGCTTCACCTCTTACCTGTCGACGATTAGGGTTTTTCCTGGGAATATTGGAAATGGATCTACGAAGATCGAGTGGTCGTTCGTCGTCGATCCAGTGGAAGGGTGGAAGCTGGAGGATCTGATTTCCAAATACGAATCAGGTCTTCAGAGGATGGCTGAGAGGATTGACGACACTATTTCACAGTCGACACCAGCTTTTTGAATTTAGCTTAATATCAAGGAACTCTTTGAATGTCCCCCCCCGGGCGGTTTTAATGTAAGAGCCACAATATTAATTATATGATTAGTTGGTCACCAGTTTAAGTATAATTAGAGATGGACCACTGTGGGACTGGCCCAGGGGTGGGGTGGTATTATATATACTAACGGTTAGGGTCCCCGCAGCCACGATTATTTTCCTCTCATATTCTCATACGCAGAGAGAATCTTTGAATGTCCCTCTCTTTTTAATGTAAGAACCACAATATTAATTATATGATTAGTTGGTTCACCAGTTTAAGTATAATTAGAGATGGACCACTGTGGGACTGGCCCATGGGTGGGGTGGTATTATATATACTGACGGTTAGGGTCCCCGCAGCCACGAATATGCAGAGAGAATCTTTGAATGTCCCCTCTCTTTTTAATGTAAGAACCACAATATTAATTATATGATTAGTTGGTTCACCAGTTTAAGTATAATTAGAGATGGACCACTGTGGGACTGGCCCAGGGGTGGGGTGGTATTATATATACTGACGGTTAGGGTCCCCGCAGCCACGATTATTTTCCTCTCATATTCTCATACGCAGAGAAAATCTTTGAATGTCCCCTCTCTTTTTAATGTAAGAACCACAATATTAATTATATGATTAGTTGGTTCACTAGTTTAAGTATAATTAGAGATGGACCACTGTGGGACTGGCCCAGGGGTGGGGTGGTATTATATATACTGACGGTTAGGGTCCCCGCAACACGATTATTTTTCTCTCCTATTCTCATACGCAGAGAGAATCTTTGAATGTCAAACCAATTTATGTCGATCATTGGACTCTTTTTTCATCTCAAACCAATTTATGTCATTAAGTGGACATTTGTATGTGACTGATGGAAGGGGGTACATCATTTGTGTTGGAGTACTTTCCGCTGTTATTCAACATTGATAAGCTTAATGATTGAATCAAAGTGGTCAGATTTTGTGTAATTAGATTTCATGGCAACGCTGGGACAATGGTGACTTTATAATTAATGTAGCCCAAGTGGGAGAATGTAAGAATATTATTGTGGGCTATATTAGTTAATGTAAGAATATTATTGTGGGCTATATTAGTTATGCGATTAGTTAGTTCAGTGGGAGTCTAGTTATAGGTAGATCAGTTTAAGTATGATTAGAGATGGACCAACCTGGTCCACTGTGGGACTGGTCCAGGGGTGGGGTCGTATTATATAACCGACAGTTAGGGTCTCCGCAACCACGGTTATTTTTGTAAGACCCGCACACCATGAACCCGGTCTAACCTTATGTTCTTGTGTCATGACAAGTCTTCCTATCATGGTCGGGCCAAGCGGACTAAGTGCGTGAAGAAACCACAAGACTAGGTATGAAATTGAACATAAAATCATCTATTTAGGAGTGTATGGTGGCATACCTAAGCAGGTGTGGTCGACTACACCTCAGAATAATGCTAGCACAGGAGTTTGGGACGTGTGGTCGCAGTTTTTGGCTGTGTGGTCGATGGGTTCTGCGACCCCACGTGCGACCACACGAAGTCAAACAGACTCCGTGATTAGAAAACCTTCCTAATCCGAAGGGGGTTCTTTCCTAATCTAAGTAGGACTCTATATGGAGGGTTTTCCTCTATATATAGGACGTTCCTTAGCCTCTTTCATCATTTTAGAAATCAAACTAAAAGAGAGAGAAAGAGAAGAGGAGGAAGAGAAGGAGAATTGAAGTGGAAGACTAAGAGGAGGAATTTCAGAGAGAACTCTGAATCTTCAATAAGTTTAAGGTATGAAAATGTTCCCTACATCAGTTGAATACCTAGAATAGATCATGGAGGAGATACTGATTCAAAGTGAAACCCCATTCATCAAATCATGGACAAATTCTAAGAGATCCATGGAGGGAATATATTAGGATGACGGATTGTGTAAAATATGAATTTTAAGTCATAGAACAATCATAGGAAGGATCATGATGATAAACCAAGGAATCAAAACATGAAGGAATTGAGTTGAGAGTGAAAAAGTCGATCATCACATGTGTGGTCCCATGTGTGGTTGCATGATATGCGACCACACGAGGCACATATGATCAACCACACATCTTCGAAAAAGTTCCAGGGAGGGTGTGGTCGCATGGTATGCGACCCACACATGCGACCACACATATCGACCACACGCCCTCGAAAAAATTTCAGGGAGGGTGTGGTCGCATGTATGGTCGCATGATATGCGACCACACATAGCGACCACACGCCCTCGGGGAAGTTTCAGGGAGGATGTGGTTGCATGTATGGTCGCATGATATGCAACCACACATAGTTGCCACACGCCCGCGGGAGAGTTTTAGGGAGGGTGTGGTCGCATGTATGATCGCATGAGATACTACCACACCTTGCGACCACACACTCTGTGGTCGCAGAAACTGAGACCACAGGTGCAGCCGCACCTGCGATCACTCAGCTTCTGGAAGTCTGAATTAATGGAAATAGATTCTAATTTAAAATCTATAAATTTGTTAGGTTTTCAAGTGGTCTAAAAGTGATTTACAAAGCTTGGACGAGGAACAACCATCGACCAAAGGTGAGGGGACAAGACCTAAACTAATTGGCTAATAACAAGCTGTTTTACTTATTGAATCCAATGCCATGATTGATTCTATGCTTGTATACTTGTAATGTGCATTTCACATGTCATTCAATATTTCTGCTATTACTGCCCATGCATATTAAATTCTGTTTATTTATAACATGATGATGATGATGATGCTAGGAATATGCATGTGAATGTATGTGTGTGGTTAGTGTGCTTGATGCGAGTGAAACATCAGGGGGAGGACGTGACATTGTGGTTCATCCTAGTCATCAGACTCTAGCTCTATCTCTACTCAAGTCTTGTCCACTGACATCGTCGTATCGCCATTATCTTAGCAGAACTATTACGTCGTAGGGCATCAGGGGAGGTGGTCTCGGACCGTGTAGTTTCTGACTCTACCGGGGGGCCTTAGCTCTATCTCTATGGACGTATTGAGGGATGCTGGGGTGAGGCCTTGGATACATTGTTTGACATTAAGATTGGTTAGTTACGAGCCCAGTTTGCAAGCCCTTTCCAATAGGGGCTTACGTGTTGGTATGGGTAGGGCATCAGGGAAAGTGTTATGCGGTGTTTGATCCGGACACTTTAGCTCTATCTCTCTTTCATGATGGGTGCATGTGAGACGATAATGGTGTTTGATCCATTGGACGACTTCACACACTCGTGTATAGAGGTGCGGCGGTCACCAATCCTTTCTATAGCACATTGCAAACTTATAAATCAGACCAAAGATATGAATTGAATGCATGCATATGTTTGTTTCATTGTTTTGTTTACTCACTGAGCTCAAGTTGGAGAGTTGACCCTCGCGCACGTAATTCTTTTTAGTTTCTGATGTTGTAGGTATTACGATTGAAGATTATGTCGACACGTAAATAAATGAACATGTGGTGGCTATGGATGAGCAAGATATAGAAGACTATTATGATTCGTTAAGCGAACGTTTCAACTATGGATGCGCTTAGTGTTTAACTTTCGTATTTGGATATTTGTAATATGTATTAAATTATGTTTTGGTTACTTGGAAATAATTGAAATATTAATTATTTATTATGATTATATCTCAGTTCATTATTAATAAGACTTCCGCTATTTACTTTATTATCTCTGATTAATGTGGAAGGTGTTTTGGTTTAACATGGTTGACATAGTTTATACGAGATCCTGATTGAACTATTGATTTATTGTCGGTTCATCGCACCATTCTGGTTAGTCCATAATCAGATGTGACAATTTTCCTCTCATGTTCCCATACGTAGAGAGAAACAAAGGGATTCCCAGTAGGCTATGGAAGACTCTGATCAAAGTATTCAAAGCTACAGAAAACGGTCGAAAATCAATCTACAGCAAGAGTTATGTGTCTCATCATCTCTTTTTAATGCCCATTGTGTTCTAGTAATCTGTGTCGTATATCTGTTATGGTTCATGAGAAATCCCATAAAAAAATTAAAAGAAAACTAAAAAAGTCTTACATTTAAGATAGAAGCCAATCTATTAACATTAGAACCAAACATTGTTACCGGGATTGTATTGCCTTGGCTCTGTATCGATGACTTTAATTCTCACTTGGAATGACATGAAAAAGTTGAGGGTTACAGACCTCTCCTTAGAGACTGTAGAGCTTTCAAAGATACCATTGATTTTTGTTGTTTGCTTGATCTCGGATCACATGGTTCGCTTTTTACTTGGACTAATAAAAGAGTGGGGATTGGAAATATTCCTATTAAACTTGACAAGGCTCTTGCAAATCTAAAATAGAGAATCAATTTGGACAATGCTTCTGTGATGGCTAAACCGGCCTTTGGATCTGATCACAAGATTCACAATCCTTTGTTAATTGATATGGAAGGGTACTCCTCCAAAGGCAAAAGGCCATTCCAATTTGATGCGATTTGGCTTTGGCATGTAGACTATATAAACGCTGCTATTAATGACTGGACTCCTCTTCTAGGATTGGCTGATCAGGTTCTTCACCATAAATTGGAGAACAGCAGAGATGTTATTCGTAGAGGGAATTTAGACACATTTGGTAACCTTCATAATAACATTGAAAAGTTGAAGAAAGAGCTCTTCTCCGGTCTGAAGTGTGCCTCAATATTCGGAATTCTCTCTTCGACATCCTGTCCCAATACCGAATTGGTAGCCTGGACTGAGTCAGCTCGAATGAACTCAGACCAAACTATTATCGGATATGTTTTTAGGTGGAAGTATGATATATCCCATTGGTCCTAGACCGATCCGGGCTACATAATCAGACTGATTAACCTGAACCCGATAATGGCTCGAACTAGATCGATTTAGACCGAATATTGAACCCTTTTTCACTACTTCAGCTTTCTAGATGAATTTAATGGGTTCATACCTGATTGTCAACCCAAAGTTCCAAAGCAGCCTAATACTAACCCGATAAGCTTAGTCTAATAAGAAATTGACACCAGATTAACCCGTTAATTAATGCACACAGTGCAACCCACTCGACATGAAACTCTTAATAAACTTATTTCAATCAAACCCTATAAAACTGGGCACCAATTTCATCCGACAATAACCGGACAGTTGACAAAGAGCAAAAGAACATGCTCAGATCTAATATTATTTTTATAAAAAGGATTTGATACCTTTTCTTTGTTTTATGCTACGGAAGTTATATCTTCATCGACACGTAAAGTTTTACGCAGTCATTGGCATCACTGACACCATAAAAAACAAAGGAGTTACTTTTGGTATTTAAGGTAGTTTCACCCAATCCGACGGTAAGATGTCAACTAAATTATCAGTATCGGCATATGTAATGTATACCAAAATTGTACCAAATTACTCATATCAAATTGAATTGAATTAGAATCGATACATCAATGGTATGAAAAATGGGAATCAAAACTGGTACGGTACAAAATCGATATTATCGACTGAATTCGCCAATTCATTTGGATCGAGAAGAAGCAGGGCAGAGGGTGAGATAGAAGGGGACGAGAAGGCTTTCAATTAGGACACCAAGCTCAGAGTTGAAAGCGGTGGACAAATCTATCGTTACCAGGAAGGGAATATATAGGCAAAAAAAACCCTTTTTTTTTGTTGCAACGCTTCCTAAAAAGAAAAAAAGAGGGGGTTCACTAAACTAAGGGCGGGAAAGAAGAAAGCGAGTGGATCTGTCAATTCGTTATCCTCAAATTAGACCCTCCCGTAGAGTCTTGTCTCAACAAATAAGTGATTATAAGCGTGAAATCTTGATCTAATTCAAAAGGGGAAGCGGCAAGTCCAAGGCAATAAGAAAAAAAAAAGTCTTTTTTCTTTGCTAGGATTAAACAAAAGGATTCGTGGTGACTATATTGTCATTGGGGCGATTCGATTTTTGCTTTTTTTTTTTCCTTTTGGCCGTGCCGTTTGTTTGATTGATTCTTTGAGTGGTAACTCAAGAGCCGATCTCCAAAGCAACTGATTCTGGAAATAAGGAACAAGGAGTCAAGAGGAGAGGTGTTGCCGTGCGCTAGCACGCACTTCCGTTGTCTTTGCTGGCCTCTTCGCTTCTTCGCCTTTAGATAACAAAAGTGTCCGCCCCTTACCCTTAGGTGGCCAAACTACGATGAATGGCGAGGACTTTGGCGAAACTATTGTATGCCACATTAGCTTTTTTCTTCAAGTGCAGAAACCCCAGGACCAGAAGTAGTAGGATTGATTCTCATAATAATAATATAGTGAAATATGTCGAAATTGGTTAATTCAATAAGAAAAGGGAGTTCGCACTCGATTTCGTTGGTACCATCTAACTGAATCCACGAGCTAAAAGAGTGATTGTAAGCCCTACACTAGTAGAGAGTTATACCAGTATAAATTTATACCTATTTTCTCTTGTACACCAAATTTTAATATAAACCCGTATATATATATATATATATATATATATATATATATATATATATATATATATATATATATATATATATAGTATTTGATACCAAATAAAAATCATATTAAACCGATATGGTAATAGTAATAAAAAACTATAACCGAAACCAATAGAATACGATAGTTTTAATATCACCATTTTGCTTTCTATATTGTATCGAATACCGAATACTGAATACCGAATATGGTATGAATTGATTTACCCAAATATATTTAAATTTACCCCAAAAAAAAAAAAAAAAAAAAAAAAAAAAAATATATATATATATATATATATATATATATATATATATATATGGTATGAATTGACACCCTTTATCCCGTTATTCGACCACCACAAATAGCGTGAGTAAATTCCTTGAAAAACCGACCTTTACTTTGGATGATTCGCTTTGGATGATTCGCTTTTGTATCAGGAAAACGACGACCGATAACTTATTTTTTTATTTTTTTAGAATTTTTTAATAATCAAATCTTAGTTGATCTGGTGTATTTAAGTTCATCCAGTTCTGTGTTTTCGATCACAATCACATATGACGGCAATGGCAACAGAGGAATCATCGCAGTCACAGCAGTCGAAGTGGAAAGGTAAAGCTTATGCAGAGCTAAATCGTGCAACGGTAGAGCAAGTGTGGACTCTGTTGGAGGATTTCTTCAGCATCCACAAATGGCTCCCTGGCATCGATACTTGTCAGCCGGTGGAAGGTGTCCTTGGACAGTCCGGCTGCATCCGCTACTGCGCTAATACAGCAGTATCGGAGTCGGAAGAGAAGAAGATCACAACGAAATGGGTCAAGGAGAAACTCCTGTTCATCGATCCTGTGGAACGTTGCTTCAGCTACGAGGTCATTGAAAATAACATTGGGATGAACTCTTACATAGCTACAGTCAAGCTAGTTCAACTTTCTCAGGCAGCCATTGATGAAGGATGTCAGATCCAGTGGTCATTCGTGTCTGATCCTATTGAAGACTTGACTTTCGAAGCCTTTTTCTCTCATATCCAGTCCATCGCTCAAGGCATGGCTCAGAGAATGGAAGATGCGCTCTGTCCAGTTCGTTCGTAAGTTGCTTTCTGCCCTTTTCCAACCTTCCATATTAATCACCCAAAAAAAAAAAAACCTTCCATATTCAGTCAATAATGCTTAATTTTATGTGTTTTTGATACTTTTAGTGATTAAACTAGCAGTTCATTGTCATGATCTCCATGGATCGATCAGAAAGATGCTTTATCGAAGAGATTTTCTTGATTGTGCAATTGATATTGTTAATTTTCAGTCTTTTAGTCTAGGTATGGTTCAAGTGCACTGCATCAGAACGGGATCCGCCGGATCCCAGCGATATCGACTCTGTTCCCCCCAAAAAAAAAAAAAAAAACGAACAGCCTTGACTGCTGATCTTTACGGCAGAATTTAGGCCCAGAGAATAAAGAATGTGGAGCTCCCATGCTTGCGTGTGGTCCCTGTTCTTAACTAAGCCTAAATCATAATCGGATCATACCCTCAACTTGGGAAAAATATTCCCTTTCCCTCCAGTGACAGGAGAGGATGCCGTATGATACGGGTAAATTGATATGGTTTTGATTCGGTACAAGGAGAAAAAGGCCTTACTCTCATGTAACGTACCGAACTAATTAGTCCAAGGAGCTTTCTTTCTGCTCTCCAAGTAATTCAATAGATTCCTAGAGTCTGATTGCAAAATAACCTGGTAGAAACCCTTCAATACAACTACTTGTTGACAATCTAAGATGGCTTGAAAGTAGTTTCTTCACAATCAGTTTCATAATTTCATTAAATATTTTGCAATGACTATGTACAAAACTTTCACTACTACACCCACACAAACATGAACCAAATCCTGCAAACAGATTTTGCCAATTAGATTCAGCGTTTCAGGCAAACATTATAATCAGTAAAAATTAATTAACAGGCGATTCATGATTGCTTTTCTTACGTTCACCGGGATTCTAATCGCTTCTTCAACCAGTTGATTATGTCAGCAGCAATCTCTTCACGCTCAGGCTCAAAAAGTAAGTCATGCAAGAAGCCTTCATAAAGTATTATGTCTTTGAACTCTGAGGCTGCTACATTGTAGAGCTCTTGAGAGGCAAGAGGATCAGTGACCATGTCAGCAGTGCCATGGAGTACCAGGAACGGGACAGTGATAGAGTTCATGTTTTGCATCAAGTAGGAGGATAAGCGGAGAATCTCATGGCCCGTTCGGACCCTTATGGGTCCAGTATACACCAGTGGGTCTGTATACTTGGCCACCATAGCAGCAGGATCTCTAGAAACTGGAAATCTCTTCTTATTTGCACTTTTGAATTGGAATCTGGGAGCAACAAGAGAGAGTAGAGATACCACAGCCTGCATAAAGAAATTGAGAAAAATCTCTTACAAAAATGTGAGATATTGAGGAAGAGTTGACGGTCCTACTATCCTTGATTGGCTTAGCTTTAATTCATTACTTTGTCGTGAGTAAGATTGAAAGAAAATTACCCCAACCATCGGGTGTAAACGCTTAACACGCAAAGCCGGTGACGTTAGTACTATTCCCTCCATCATGCATTTGATACGAGGATAACAAGCAGCCTAGAATACCATAGTAATCCAATGAGAAACACACTAGAACTCTGCCAAAACTTGGACCAGGTAAACTTCTGAGGTCTTACCTTCAACACCACAGCACCACCGGTAGAATGACCAAAGAGAAAACATGGAATTCCTGGATTCTCCAGTTTAACTTTCTCCAAGAAAGCTACCTGGAGTACATGTAATACAAAGCTCTTTAGTGTACATATACATTTTACAGGCCCATATGTATCCCCTATAAAGTATGAATAGTCTTGGCAAATAAGTCACAGCCTCAGCCTGGACAAACTTCCAGATCAATGGCTGCTCATTAAATTAACTGATCTCTTACCATACTCTATGCAAATGTGTAGGTTTGTGGTAATGAACTATGAAGTGATAAGTGAGAACATTGAAGACGAACTTACAGTGTCTGCAACAACATGATCAAGTGAAGGTACATATCCGTGTAATCCATCGCTCCCTCCGTGACCTATAAAAAACTTCATAAGGTCTAAGAGTGGAGAGAAAGATGATCCCAAAAGGTCTAATTTTTTGCCTTCTACATTTTGAATTATATACAACATCTGAACTAATAGGCCTTAAATAGATTGCTTATGTCTGATGCACAATAGATACCACAAATTTGCAGATACTAAGACTAAAGAAAGTAGTCAGAGGGATTGAATGTATTCACCTATCCAATCCACTGCATAAACCCCAAAGCTGCACGAGGTTAGTTTCCTAGCAAAATGAGCATATCTTCCACTGCAGAGAGCAGACAGCCATCACAAAAGAACCAGAAAGCTGTTGCTCCTAAATTGTAATGCCAAAAAGAGGTGAAACAGAGAAGTACACAATAAAGTTGAAATACCATAGCCTTACCTGTGTTCATTAAGCCCATGAATAATGATCATGATGCCCCTGAAAATACAAAGAGAATATTCGTAGGAACAAAATTTAGGGAAAATAAAACAGAAGCAACAGCTCAAATTGTAGACCATACATACTAACAATTTGATATCAAGAAACTCCAGAGGCAAACCAGTGACTAAGCCCCTTTTTATCCTAGTGTCAACCATGCTGTGCCATAACTTTATCAAGAAATGTAAATTTTATCTTAAGACAAAGAGGTATCCAAATCAGCAGCCCATTAAACAGCCCCCCAAATCCTTCCTCCCCACAAAATCCAAAAAAAAAGAAAAGAAAATAATAAATAAAAGGAATGCTAGAGAGGTCACTAATTTTCTTTTGAAAAATTTATCAACCTGAACCTAAACTAAAAGGAAAATACAGAATAATCAGAAATATGAAGGCTATGATGCATACAAAGTAAACAAAATTAACAAGCAATGGCGTTTCCATAGTAACTTAGTAAGCTCATTATGTATCCAGAAAACAAAAGAACAGGAAGAACAGGTCAGTTGTATAATAACCAAACTCCAACAGAATGACATAGTGCAAGTGCCCTAGAGGGAGGAAACCATGGTGCAGAATATGAAAATAATTCCTTCTGCAGTTCAACTGTACTTCCCAGGGACACTTTGGGAGACATATACATTGACAAGTACCCTTATTTGAAATAAAAGAAATTGCCCTAAAGGAGAAGGCACATGCACAATAGCAAGCCAAAGCTGAGGCAAAAATTGTGAACAAAAGGCAGGGCTTCAAGAAAGGATGGTGAAAAATTGAAACAGGAGCCAAATTCACTGCAATGCATTGGGTGCCGTTGGATGCGCGCTGCAGAGGATCTTACGTTTCTCGTATGACTGACATTTTACATAAAATTTCATGCAACTGCCACGTGGCAATTATTTGGGGGCGAAGATGGTAAAAGAATGAATTCAGATCATCTGTATGTCCATGTATTTTTTTTATGGAATTCCATCAATCACCATGTGATGTGAAATCTACCTCTACAGTATGAGAATCCACTGAGTCTAGATGGTAATGGGATCCCATGAAGCATACCATTATCAGAAACAACATATTTAGCTAAAATCGAATCAAAATTAGGAGGAGAATCAATTTTCTTCTCGAACTCATTATGGTGGCAAGCAAACCCTTTACCTTTTCGCATCACGAAGATGTTACCCACAATCATGAATAAGAAAAACGATGGGGGAAGAGAAAAGCATCGGCAGAGGTTTCAATTTAGACAAATGAAGATGAAAAGAAACAGAAAGAGGGCAGGGACAATTAATCGAGGCGGAAATGCAGTTGACCTTACTTCATGTCTCCAGAGATTGGAACCCAAGAACGACAGAACAAAGCGTTACGCCTGACTCCGATGAATACTGAAGTACTCCAGCGGCAAACATTTTCCTCCTCTGTTCCTGAGATCATCTCTACACCCTCAGCCAAAGCTCTCCGTGACAAAGCGTCTTCTTCATCTCTCCTCCTCAAAACCGAAATCCGCTCCGGAGACGAAGATGCCCACACCAGGTTTCGAGGCATCTGAATAAGTAACCAAAGGAACATTGATTGAATGAAGATGAAGGCACTCCTGAAAGACTTGAAAACTGGAATTATACGACCACTCGCACCAGAGGTCAGCTCGTCCATCCGCACTGGTTCCATGGTTCCCAAAGAGAGAGAGAGAGAGAGAGAAAACCAGATATTCACTTTTCAGAACTCTCCTGAAAAGCTACGAAACTTTCTCCAATGACAAACTGCGGTGGAGCATCGGAGGGCTTTGTCAGTCTTTATGCAATAGTCATCCCATTTTTAAACTCAAATCAACATTTGACGCGAACAATGGTAGGGATATTCTATTATCAATTTTTTATTTACCCAAAAAAAATGGTAGGGATATTCTCAGTGAGATTTTTTTTTTTTTTTTCTAATAACAAAAGTTAGATTATTTTTTTTAGGGATAAGATACATGCATCACCCTATTAGTTTTTATTTTTTAAAATTTTCTTGGGTAAGAAGAAAGCCTATTTTTTTACCATTCTTTAATTGAATTTGCGTGGATGTTTGGATGATAGTTGTTCTTCCAAACTTATCCATCAACATCTAAGAAGTATGGGACTCATTATATGGATTATGAAAGATCCATGAGAGAATATCTGTATGCGAAGAAGAATGGATCAGACTTGATTTTTTTTTTTTTTTAAAGACTTCATATGTTGTACGTCACATATGCTATATATGATTTGAGGTGGTTATCATGCCTCATGAATTAATCGTAATTGAAACCGTCATATAGACATAAAGTGATTATTCTAATATCATTATCTAAAATGAATGGTCATTTCATTTTGTTATGTTAGCATAACAATTGTCCCCTTCTTTACCAAAAAAATAAAAATAAAAATAAATAACAGTTGTCTGCTTTACTTTATTTGGAATCATTGTTTATATAATTTTAATTTTAATTTTAATTTTTGGATAATATCAAGTATACCTATTTTGGGTTGTGGTTCTGACTTCTAAATTCACCTTCAATTCCTTCCTGTTGTTTCTCCGAAGTCTATATATAGAGAATCTATTCTCAAAAGCTGATTACCAAAAAGATTTTTTGTTTTTAAAATTATTTTTAATTCACCCAACCAAACACTTTCAGTTTCTTGATTAAAAAACTTTTTTTATTGATTTATTTCAAGTAATCAATGAAAACTGAAATAAAAATTTTACCAAGAGAGCTTACATCCTCTTTTTCTTTTTTCATTAGATTAAAACTAGGGCAAGGGATTGCTAGTCTAACCAACCACAATAAACGAGGGCATTTTGGGGACATAAGTCATGAATCGAAGGACATTTTGGAACACTTTGCATATAGGGGAACTAGCAGTTTTCCCATTGATGTGGTCATGGATTTCTTTAGCTACACCGGTGCCAGAGAACTCATCCTTAAAAATTATTTACAAACTATTTACGTTTGAGTGTGCATTAAAGGGAATCATCCTGATAACTTCAATATAAAGGGTAGTTTTTGGAGACTGATGCAAATTTGAAGTAACAAATCATTGTTACAAGTAGAATTTCCCTTTAAATTTACAGTGAAAATTACAACCCTGTCCCCCCTTGTGTAAGTGTCACTAATAAGGTCAAACTAATTAAACCTACCCATTAATCCTTAATCAGAGATCCCTCATGTGCTTTATAATTCCTCCAATTTAGTTAAATAATCTAACACATGTCAAAGCAAGGCATTACGGTTAAGCAACCTGCCCCAAGAAGCAACAACCAAGTTTTCAAGTCTCAAGTTACTTCTTACTCTGCTTCTAGCCACTTTGACTTTATGGACTTAAATCAATCTCCCCCATTCCCTCCGGCCCTTCCCTAAAAAAAAAAAGTCTCATGATATAAAAGAATTTTTTAGGAAAAAAGATTGATATCTTCTCATAAATGCATTCGTATCTATGAACTAGTGACGCTTTTCCAACTTATATTCCCATAAACGATGCCAGTGTACCGATTCTCCTCTCAACTTTTTATTACTTTATTTTTATGGGTCTTGCAGATAGGTAAGGTGGTCCACTTGCCACTGCCAAGCTTGGTCCCTGCAATCCCTATGTTTAGCTTAAATTGCTTATGGACCTCCTTACATGGGTAGATGGGGATATTAATTTACATGAGTCACCCCATGAGGATATTAATACGAGGGTCCGTAGAACTTGCCCTCGTTCTTTCAGTATCAAAGTATATTTTAACATTCCATTCTCACATCTTTCACCTGCCACATAAAAGCACTGCAGCCATACACAGAATGCCTAAAAGTGCCATTAACTTTTTCCTCTCCAAAAATATGATTCAAAGTCAGATTATATTGTTTAAATTGCTCTGAATAAACTGCGGTACCAGTGTCACAAAAGCACCATCTCCTTTAATTTGTCTAATCAGACTAGTGGATTTAGCAGAAGAAACCCAAG
Organism: Protea cynaroides; assembly: GCA_028583415.1. Taxonomy (NCBI): domain Eukaryota; kingdom Viridiplantae; phylum Streptophyta; class Magnoliopsida; order Proteales; family Proteaceae; genus Protea; species Protea cynaroides. The sequence goes on along the minus strand of CM053276.1, from coordinate 115,836,058 downwards.
AATCCCCATTATTCTCAGGTCCATGATATGCCGAACCTTTTGACTTCAGATATTACCGAAAGTCAAAAAGCTTAATCACACAAAAATCCACCAAACAGTTAATATGTAAATTTATAAGATCATATACTCAAAAAGTAAATGCTTTAGACGGTTTCTATACTCTGATAAATTGAAACAAGTACATAAATCTTGGAGAAATGCGTATAAATAAAGTGATTTCTGAAGGAATCCTACACTAAAAGATGCATATCTTTTTCCGTTTTGAATTTATGATACAAGCCCTTTTCCTCACAAATGCATTACTGTCACTTCTTACAACTTTGCAGGTTTGAGTATTGAAGACTGCCCTAATTCCTAGGATTTTCTTACAAAACTGTATAGGATACTGTTACAAGGTACACCTCTTGTGGCATACTTAATGACCCTGAGTTAGGTCTTCAAGCAGATTGCTTTCATTGGAAATTGTCGAGTGCGAGCAGGCCGAGCTCCTCAGGGGCTAGGTTTTTCTGCCAGATCATTATCTTTCATTTGCAATTTCCTTTGCAGTTAACTTTACAAGTTGTCCTCTATATCATCGGGTACATGTAACTTCTCCATGGCAGACTGCAGAATTGTAAACAGGTACATTAGATACCTCATATGAAGGCATTCCAAATTTGCCCATGGACCATAAACAGTGTGAAGAGAACAAGAAAATTTTCAGGTAATATTTATGCATGGAGTGACGAATTTGACATCATCTCCTTGGGAAGTTTAACAAATGCACTCAATAATTTCTGGTTTTCCAAGTGATATCCCAGTTTTTAGGACTTCGATATCTAAGTTTACACAATTTTGACATGCCTGACATCAAGTCACCCCGCACTTTTAATTCTTCACCTACGTCTAATGGCCATGGGGTATATGACTTCTAACAGAATAGAATATTACAAAACCAAAACTTCTCTAGAATCACAGAGAAAAGGAACAAAAACAAGATTAAGAGAAAATTGAATAGCTTAGGCTCTCTTGGGTTATGTAATGAGAAAGAGGCTTAGTATCGCTAATGTGCAGTATAAATTTTGTATCTTGCAGTGAGCCACAGTAGAGCAATGCACTTGCGGACAGCATAGTTCACAAGGTGCCAAGGCGAACCAAGGCAATGGAGGCCTGACGGGGTGCCTAGATGACCAAGGCGCCTGCATAGCCCATAGGCGATCAAAGCACCCGCCTAGATGACCAAGGAGTTTGATTTTCCAAGGCATTTGACAACTATGGCGGACAGCCCCACCACCTGCAATGAGCTCTCGCACCCCCTCCGGCCATGATCCCTCGCCCTCTGCATGAGGCTTTGCTGCACTGCCCTTGCACCCCCCACGGTCTTTGCATGGTTTAGTAATTTAGCCTTTTAAATCCTCCATGTTTTAGCAATTTCGCCATCTTCAAACAATGCGAACAAATGACAGCACCCCACATCCTTAGTTGTTTGATCAAAGACAAGAATTTCATTACTCCTTTCAATTCCGCTTCTAGTGCTGATGAAGCATATCCCACTTCTACCCCTGCTATCGTTATTTCTGAGCTTGGAAACAGTTTTGATGCTCACTTCCAGATCCCAGAACATCAGCCAACGGAAGCTTCCTTGTTTAACATAAAACTAATTGTTGTAATGTAGTTGAATGCTGGGAATTATATGGGCGAGTATGTACCCTACTTGAGAAAAATCAATAAAGATACTCTGCCAGACATGTTTCATCTTCGACTATGAGCGAAACTAGAATACGTTTTCATTCATCCACTTCAAGAGGCGGAACCAATTGGGTCCCGTACATCTATAGGACTTGGTGTGTGTGCACAACAATACGAGGGTCAAGATGCAACCCATAAGAATAGGGAAAAAGAAAGATGAGGACCCGATTGAGCTCACCAACATTTTCAAGGTGGAGTCAGATGAGGAGGATCCCCTGGTCGAGTGGGCGAGGGATAGAGGTGACCTGGTGATGGATTAGTCTGGGGGTAGGCCAAACCCTGAGATAGCAAGTCAGATGGGTTTTGATGTGGATGATACCATGGCTTCAGAAATTCGCATACACTCACAAATACCCCGACCATTCGAGCCTCCTGTTGGTAGGGATGAGGAGCCTAACAAGTCCCATTTCAGTGGTCACACTCGCACACTATCACCATCAGCTCGTGGAGATGACGAGATAAACAACGTCAATGACGACGACGACGATGATGAGGGTGGTGATGGAGGTAACAGATTAGCTTCCCTTAGAGAGGAACAACAGGAGCCGGAGCTGAACAATTCAATGGGGATACCCAGTTTGATAACACCACCTAGGATAGGGACCATGGGGCATACGTCCATCCTCCTTACGTGCAGGCTACATGAGAGGGGATCGTTACCGGCCCCAAGCAGATGAGCCGGCTGATTCTAGCATGGACACCTGCGCTTCCAGATTGTTTGGCACTCTGGGATAATTGATTATAGGGGACAGCATTGGACAAGGGCATTAGTATACCTCGTCCTTTGCTGCAGCGAGCACCAGGTTGGGGTACAATGCGTATGGTGTCGGCTATGGTGGTTTCACTAGCACTAAGGAGTATAGCTCATCTTCTGCCCGTCTTCCTCCATTTTCATTGCTTATGAGCATGACACTCACTCACATGCTGGATCGTCCTTTGTGGACAACTTCTACTAGGCTCCTCAATTGTACATGCTGGCACCACCATCCATTTTCGATGGCTCAATGGCTGGTTTTTCACAGTACGGTGATCTAAACCCCAGGAAAGATTACCTCCAGTATGCAGATGAGTCCATTTATAGGGCAGCTACGGAAGACTTTGAGTGTTTCTTCCAGCACACTATGACGTGGCCTGCATTTGTGATACAATTGGAGGAAAATTGGCATTGGCACCATCAGTCCATGATTAGGCTTGATCCTCCACGTAACTCTATGTGGTGCATAGTTGTCAAGGCGCTACAAGGCGTTTGGGGCCATCCTGGGCGCCTAGGCGTCCGCCTAGGTGTTGCCTAGGCGACCAAGGCGTTCCCAGTGCATTTTTTTGTTTCTAAAATATTAATGTTTATATATATGCAACATTCTACATAAATAATTAACATTTAAGACATAACTTAATTAATATGTGGTGTGGACCCAAGTTTGCTACTGTACACTAAAACCTGAGATTGTGTCTAAAGTTAAGTAAACAATTATTTATGACTAACATTTGCGTACTTTTAACGAATTTGATCGGAGCGTAACTCCTTTAATATAGTTCGGATTCAAGCAATCTCGAATCCGTTGCAAAGCTAGCATAATCAGCTTTCCAACAAATCCGAGATTGCTTGAATCCAAGTTATAATGAAGGAGTTACACTCTGGTCAAACCTTATTCAGAATACGGGAATGCTGTTTAAAGTCGTCTAAATGTAAATTATTTTTTGGGCATCAAAACAAAAGATTATTTTGACGTACTCTTGATTTTTAGTGATGAATAAGATTTATAAAATTTTTATATTTAGAAAAAAACCTAGCATTTAAAAGTTGAAAATCGCCCTCGCACCCAAAAATATGATTTTTGTTCTTGAACTGGGGGGTTGACTTTTTATCCTTTTGGAATTTGAATTTTAGACTATTTTTATTGGATACAAATAGGGGGGTATTTGCTTATTTATGAATAATATCTTAAGTAAATGTAAACATTTACTTAAATGATATTAGTCATAAATAAGTACTGCCTGATAAATGTTGTTCTTGTCTGGCCTAATGAATCTCCTAAATAAAATTCAAAGATCAAAGAAAAATATGAGAAAAAGACGGCCGTCCAGGCATTCTAGGCGTCCAAGGCGACACCCAGGCACCCTGGGCGACCGTCTTTCTCATGTACACAAGGCGCCCTGGTGCCCAGGCCTGTATAAACCGTCCAGACGCCTAGGCGACGCCTTGACAACAATGTGGTGTTGATCATTAGGATTGCCTGAGTCAATCCACTATGTACCATCTACTCATGTACCATCACTAAGTATTGTATTGTTGGGACTTGAGCGTTTATCACTTGTCACTTGCATCTCCATGAGTCTATGTTACATGTACAATGTAATCTTTTATAACTGATCAATATTATGTTTCTTCCTTCTTACTGCATATTTTACTTGTTTTATTTGCCTTTTGTGTCTTTTAGTACTAAAGCAATGTGTAGAATGGGCCACATGACACAAGGTATATAGCAGAATTCGGTGTATACTACCAACCTAGGGTGCAAAACCAATCTACTATTTTGGGTTGAGTTTTCTTGCAAAATAAAGGTTTACATATGTTTATAAAGGCTAAAAATGTTTTTATAAAGTTTCGGGTCTTAACATGACCATTTGCCACCCAAAATGGCCGGCCGAGATTCACAGCCGAAAAATGCAGGATTTCGGTCAGATTTTGGCCCATTTCGTTTTAAAATCTCAGTTTCCAGCCTGACAGAAATTAGAGTTTTTAACCTTGTTTAGAAGTAGAAGACAAGATTGAGAGAAAAATGGGGAGATGGGGAGAAATGCAGACTCACCAATGCTTGGGGAGAATAGGCTTTGTTTCAAGACTTGAGTTGGGGCTATCAAGATGGATGCTAACTTGATAAATTGGTCAAATGTTTGCAAAGGCTCTTAAATCAGAAATTTAAGATAGAAATTAATGGGTAGAGAGGGAACGTCTAAATGCATCCATCTGCTAGAAGGACAACTGTAAACAGAAAAACTTTTTAAACATGTGTCACTGAATTATGATTTGCAATGAGAATAGTAGATCAGTGACAATTGAGCACTCATTGCACTTCGTTAAGCAGTTAATTAATCCCAGAATGTAATTCAACATAAATATGAGAAAAACTAGAAATTCTAGCCTTAAAAAACATGTTTCCAAAGGAATTGAGTGATATGGTCTTTTAAAATATATGTTCTAGTGGACATCATAAGATTAATGAAAAGAGTGCGCCCAGATGCTTTATAGTCACCATGCTAATTAAAGTAAAACAGCACTATATAAGCAAGTTACCTTAATGGTAGCAACATCAGCTGCAGACGGTTTTAAATCCAATGCAAATCCAAAATGAAGCATGGCTCTGTCATGCATATTATGCCGCTTATAGATCCTACCCATCAATGCATAGACACTGCTTTCACGAGGGGCATACTCTTTCAGCTCCTCCAGAACCTTCAAAGCTTCATCTAATCTTTCAAGACTATAAAGTATGTTGGCCTTCTGATACATGGGAAGTGGATTCTTCCTATCAGCTAAAATGGCTCTCTCCATCATCTCCAAGGCTCCCTCGCTTCTCTGTAAGAAGAAAAAAAAACACAAATACTAAATGGAACAACTACTGAATAAGACACACTAACAAAAATTAATAAGTACTTTAAGTGAATGTTTTCAGGAGAAAGACCACAACTTCATTGGAACATTGTGGTTAATAGAGCATATGACCTGACCTTTAAAGCATGCAAAGCTGTTCCTAGATAACACATGATAACAGATGAGCGTGGATTTATTAGGAAAGCCTTTCGAAAGTGATGCTCAGCAAACTCAAACTTCTCTTGGCGAAGATATACCATCCCAAGACCATACCACGAGTTATAGTGTCTCGAATCTATTCTAAGGGCACTCTGGTAGCTCTTTATTCCATTGTCAAAATCCTCTAAGGATACGTACCTGTTAATCGACAGAAAATAACACTAAGGCATTGAAAGACAAAACAACAGAAGACATAACATGGGGCTACCAAAAACAGTTATCTGGACCAAGCACAAGTCAGATTATAATTGCAACTATGACACTATAGACAAGAAGGTGAGTCCCTTACTCATGGCCACATAGGGTATGAGCATACGCAAATCTTGAGTTGAGATTAACAGCACGCTGAAAATTTTTCAAAGCAGTTTCATGATCTTTCTGCAAGCTATAACAGTTTCCCATAGCAAACCTGCATGCCAATTGCATCAAAGAGGATCCCCAGGGGAAGGGGAAGACTAGAGTGAAAAATGTTTCCATGGCACTAATAAAAAAAAATTTAAATGTTTCCAGCAGAACTTTACACGCTATGCTTCAAAAGGTCATCAGAATTCTCCAATAGCATCACAAACAGAAATACCAGTAATTTTTTCGAGGAAATCAGAATATAAGACTTATTACAGTCAATTAAAAAAAGAAGTGTTCATGTTTGGTGACACAAAGTTCAATGGCCAAAAATCAGTAACAGTGATAACTGGTCCAGCGAATAACTGATTTAGAGGGCTAGAGCAAACTTGCACTTTAAAAAAAAGAGAATTGAGAAAGACAATAAGACAATCTCCATTTCTTACGTTCGAAATGCAAAACTAGCAGAAAGAACAAAATTGACAAGTTTGAATACAACTTTTCCCTCCATCAAAGCAAAAAAAAAAAAAAAAAGAGAGGCAAGAATCTAATGTTGGAATTAGAAAGGGGCTTACAAATGGTAGCTAAAAAAAAGTTGTGCAGCATTAAACGGTACAAGAATCTAATGTTGGAATTAGAAAGGGGCTTACAAATGGTAGCTAAAAAATAGTTCTGCAGAATTAAACAGTACATAATTGATTTTAACCTGGAAAAACATACCAAGATTGAGGAGCTAAACGATCAATTGAAATCAGCTCCTGAGCAAGGTAGCTTAGCTTCATCTCTTCCTTCAAATGCTGTAAAAGAGGAATACTGGCATTCAGTAAAACAAAGAGGTATACTTAAATCAAGGTCAAATGGATCCACACCATCAAATATAACAATTAACAAGTTTCGTATCCGTTATTTAACATAGTATGCTCAGGGTACAAATATCTGATGCAAGCAAGGTTCAAGTACTTGGATCATATCGGCCTCCAAAAGCCTACAATCAGCCTTGCATGTGTGAGACTTGCCCTCACACCGTGCTGAATCGGGGTGTGACTCGAGATCAGCCCCCGCCAATCCGTGCCAAATCCTCAAACCATGGATGCAAGAGATCTAAGAAATAAACATTATCTCAGAATGACAATTAACTACACATGCTCCCATACTTTAGTTTGTAGTTGTACAAAAGTACAAGGATTAGGTAGACAACAACCAGCTCTATTGACTTTCTGAGGCAACTCACTAAGACACCAAATGCTATCTAAGTGTTGCCTAGGCAAGCAAAATAAAACAATGTCTTAACTCCCCACTAGTAGTGGTAGAAGGAGACTCCAAAGTAATAGTTAAATGAATGGAGGAAGGTCCAGTGTTTTGTGGTATCTGCAGAATTTGATTAAATGATTTATAGCTTCCTCATTGAGTATCTCGTGTAGCTCTGAATCTGAGATCAAGCAATTCCATAGCTGATGAGCTTGCTGGCATTAGGAGAGATATGCATATAAAGGTTGGTAACCTGTTGGGGTATAATCATTTTTTTTTCCTTCCCAATCGGATGTCTTTTGTGCTTTCTCGCTTCTCTGTCATTTGTTGTTACCTGTTGCTGAACATGAGCTTCTCTTTGCTATGCTTCTTTGTCATTTGTTGGTACGCGTTGCTGGATGATAGATAAGTCAAAATCTGGATTGGCCATATGTCAAATTTCAGAACCAAAGTCAATCTTTTGCTGTTCCTGTATTGCATTCTCCCCCTTCATACTTAACAGTCCAATTGTTTTCGAGGAAAAGTAGATTTTTCCAATCTTTCTCTAAAGTTCAATTTCTCTGCATGTGATATAATATTAAGCTGAAACATGGCACATGATCAGAGCCTTAAGTGGACAACCAGTTGGAGTCCCACATGGCCATGGATAGATCCTGCTCTATTTCATTGTCAGTCATTCCTCATAGAGAAGCCCTCTCTGCAACATTTACAAAAAAACAGTACTCAGTGCATGAGGCTCCTGCCACTGCGGGGTCTGGGGAGGGGCTTACGTACACAGCCTTAACCCTGCTTCGCAGAGAGGCTGTTTCCAGATTCAAACCCATCTGCAACATTTACTTCAATAAAAGTAACAATGAAGATGATTATGATGGAAATTGTTTCTTTACTAAACGAAAATTTCCCTCCACCCAAAGTTTTCAGGAATAGAACATAATTGACAATACAATAGGATACCCAATCAAAATGTGAAAATATCATGCAGAAATATAAGTATTTTTTTGGGTGAATATCCCAATATAAGTATTAGTACCACAGTATATCAATATACGCATGTCCGAGCAATGTTCAATTAGCAGGGGGTTACTGGGCAGCAAAACAGTCCTAAAAAGTACAAAACAAACTCAGAATGGAGAAAGAAACTCACATAAAGAACAGTAGAGTATACATCCATTCCTTCTAGACTGTAAGGTGATGCTCGGCGTGCAAGAGTAAAGGCTTGATCAGCTTCTAGATAATCTACCAGCTCAAAATACGCTTTTCCAACCTGCATTGAATATAAACTAGTATTGTAGTGGCCAGAAACCAAACTATACATTATACTTTAAAGGCAAAGAACCATATGAGGATGCAGATGCAATAAAATTTGAAATTAATCATCTATATTGTACTTCTAGAAGAGAGGGGGGGGGGGTCAAATCAATAAAAAAATTTCGGATTGAAATAATAATATAAGAAAAATTATAAACCCTGAATTGTCATTAGAAGAAAGTAATATCTTTAATGAACATAAATAAAAATAAGTAATTATAGGCGGTTTATGGATAAATCCATATCATTAAAGAAAATGGGACTTCTAGCTTCCTTCTGTGGGCCTTTTCAGTAGGGAAGACATATTTTAGGCTCCAAAACCATGGATTATCATGGCAGAGGCTGTTCTGGATTCCCAGAAGTGGACATTCTCATGTCTTAAGCAAGGGAACCAAAAAAATTCATAATAATAAAAGTATATTCATCATTATAAAAAATTAAATGCATTGAATTGCATAGGCCTGACAAAGGATGGAGATCATAAGTATCTGTCTTGCTAGTATTCAATTCACTCATGATTCAGGAAGTCATCTAATCATCACAACAGGACATAATGCTCCTTTTTTCCCTGTAAGCATGACAGAAGGTAGAAGACAATATGAAAAAAACCAAAATTACCTGGGAAAGTACCCATCCTGTATTATATTGCTTGTGAGAAAGCTTCAAAAAAGCATCCAAAGCATCCTGTTCTTACATTAAAATTCCACCAAATATCAGGTCCAGCAGTGTTTCTTTCTGTTCACTCATTTGTTTTCAAAAGTCGTTATAAAATACCTGGCACCTATACATACAGGAAAGCCTGTAGCCTTCTCCAAGAGTCCTCAGGAGGGCAAGTAGCTCTGAGACACCATTAGCAACTCTGGAACCATTTGTGATAGACCCACCAACCGACATGCTTTTTTGCTCCCGTTCAACAGATCTATCATCCCCCAACGGAGATGCACTAGTATTATCCAAACGAGCATCATCGAAAGCCTCTAGTCGTCTCCCTACAAGAAGGTCAAAGCATGAGCTACTACTATTGTTCTGATGAGTGATGAGCCTTCCGGCAACAATAAGCAGAATAACAGCAATGTATAGAACATTCATCTGCAATAAAAGTAGCTAAACTGCATTATTTAACTGATCATATCAACAAAATAATCAAATACTCAGGCTTGATCATAACCAGCTGCAGTGGCCGGTGAGAACACAGTAGCCCACATAGGATTCCATCAAAATAAAAACCACCTGAGCAAAGGATATATCCAGTATTGGATCCCAATGACTTGATGGGTATGCCCCAGGTTTTTTCTTCAAGTGCAGAAACTTAGTAGGACTTCTGATAAAGTTTAAGTGAAATATGATCAACATAAGAATCAACCTTAGAATCAAAAGGCCTTAAGATAAGTAGAACAAAAACAGAGTATATGATGTGTAATTTCACTAACAATAGGACTGAGAGACAAGTGGTAAAGTTTGATAGAGAGTTACCACAAAGTGATAACTTTAGGTAATTAGGTTCAATCATAAATAAAAACAAAGAAAAAGAGGATGATGTTGTATAAAGAATTAAAATAGGGTGGATGAAGTGGAGGAATGGGTTTGGAGTGTTGTGTGACTGACCTATTCCTTTAAAACTTAAAAAGGAAAATTTTATAGAACCATTATACGATCAGCAATGATGTATGGGGCTAAAAGTTGGACAGTAAAGAAAAACCATTTAAACAAACTTACTGTGGCTTAAATGAGGATGCTGAGGTGGATGAGTGGTAAAACTATAAAAGAAAAAATAAAGAATGAACAAATTAGAACAAACCTAGGAGTTGTCCCAATTCATGATAAGGTGCCAGAAACTCGTTTAAGTTGGCATGGACATGTGCAATGGAGGCCATTAGATGCTCCAGTACAGAAGTGATTTAAGTCAAATTGAAGGGGGCTAAGAGAGGTAGAGGTAGGTCTAAAATGGCCCTAGGAGAAGTGGTGAGGAAAGACATGTATAACTTCGGACTGGAATCAAGTATGGCTTGGAATAAAACTGATTGGAGAAAACAGATCCATGTAGCCGATTGGGATAAGGCTGGCTGATCGGATTCAATAAAAAATGGGAGTTCATACTCGACTTCATTGATACACCCCCAACAAAATCCAATTCAATCCTTTAGTCATTCAATATTCAATGAGTAAATTGGAAAGCTAAATTCATATCCTTTTTTAAATTTATTTAAAAAAAATATCAAGTGGGTAAAATAAGAGTAAAGTAGTATTAAGTAGATAAAATAAGAATAAAAAAAGGAAGCCTCTCATTAACCGTATCTACATTATCTATGGAATTCAAACCTGAATTCTATTTATGATTCGTTACTTCTGTCACATTGGCCTTCCTAAGACCAAAAGCCAATCCACACAAGGCATTAGGAACCAGTCTCAGCAACAGTTTTTGGCCTGGTCAAAATTGAAGGAGAGTTACAAAATTTGCAGATTTTTGCCAAATTTCAGTCAAAATTGTTGAGCTGTCTATGTGATATTGGACCTGTAACAAAGTGAAGAAAGAAAGAGAAGGAGAGGAAAAGGATGGAGAGAACCAAGAAAGGGAGAGAATAATTCGAGTGTCTCTCTCCCCAATTGCTATCTATATATAAATAATGAAAGAAAGTAATTACAATCTAGTAGAATTCTAGAAAGCAATAGCCAATGATGTGTACCACGGTGAGAGGGTCCACTTGACCTTGCTATCTCAACAGTGCCCCTCAAGTTGGAACATACTCCAGCTTGGAACAATAAGAACAGATATGTAGCACAACACCGGTTTTCAATATATGGCTGTCAGAGACGCTCAGGGAGCATAGAGAGAACTTCATTCTAGTAGCAACACCAGCTCACAAACACCAATCAGCATAGGTTCTTATTAAGGAAGGCAAATGGTAGTAGTAGAGTAGTAGCAGATAGCAGCATAATATAAGTCACTACGAACCAAGTAATAGTTTCAGGTTGTTGGAGACCCTATAATTTGGCATCACGTTCAGGGTTACATCTCGTGCAACTGGTAGTAGTAGTAGGCTCTTCCAAGAGCAAAGAGGTAGTAGGCTCCAACATGAGCAAAAGCTATTAGGCTTGAACATGAACAAATAGGTAATGGGCTCCAACATGAAGGTAATGGGCTCCAACATGAGCGAAGAGGTAGTAGGCTCTTCCACAAGCAAAAATGTAGTCGGGGTAATAGGCTCCAACACGAGCAATTGCATTACTTGCAACGGTAGTAGACTCCAATACGAGCGGTTGCATCACTTGCAACGGTAGCAGTAGGATGAGCAAAAAGTAATATACTAGAACATAAGCAAACATGATCACAAGCAAATAGACTCCTTCTCCCCCTCATGTGGAGCCTTCCACGTGAAGAAGAATGCATAGGATGCAACATAAATAATATTCCATCATTAAAAGACAGTAGCAATAAGCAACAAGCAACATCTCGAAGGATGAACAACACAATAAATCCCATAAGCAAGAGAGTAGCAAATTAAATCCCAATAAAATAATCTCCAAGCACCACCTCACGGTAGCAAATAAAATCCTAGATAGGCCAAGCATAAAGCAAGGGCAACCATCATTCCATGCAAATTCCAACCTGATGTGATCTAGGTCCCTTCAAAGCAATAAAATTGAAAATACAAGGTCAATGGCAATTTCATAAATAAAAAGAACAGTCCAAGACTTCCTCGTGAGTACGGTAACAAAAAACAAGGGTGTAATAGTAAATAAGATATGCATATAGGGGCAAATCTTGAAGTAAGCTAAAGAGGTAAGGGCACTTCTAGAAATTTAAAAAAAAAAAAAAAAAAAAAAGAAAAAGAAAAAAGGGACAGAAGTAAGAATGAATTAGAAGTAGAGGGGTCCTATTGGAACAAAAGACTATATGGCCTTTTTAGAAAAAGAAAATCGAAGAACTCTTCTTCAACCTCACATTAACAGAAACAGCCGGAACGAGATTAGAGAAGTCAAAAGAACTTCTTCAGAATAAATCCAAACAGCTTAAACATGATTTAGGTGGTGTGATAGTCAACTGCAGAGAAAACCAGAAAATCAGGGCTTGTAGATCAGACCTGGGAAAAACAGTAGGCTAACAGTGAAATATGAACAGAATTCAAGAGATAATGCAAGCAAGAAGTTAACCACAAAATCCCAGATCAACCTAAGCAATGTTGAATGAGATATAACAGATTAAACAACTAATACTGAGAGAGAAAACAGAGTATCGCCAGCTAGAAAGGTGAAGATTAAAGGACACCTGGTAGAAACAGATTAGCCAAGATAAGAGAGAGGAAACCAGTCACATGACCAGCAGCAAGGATAAACCCACAATGAGAAAAAACCAGATTCCAAGAAAAATCTGATAGGACCAAATATCCAGATCAAATACAGGGAGAAAATCCAGATTCCTATGAAAATCTTATAAGGAAAAATATCCAGACCATATCTGGATGAAATCTGGATCGAAGTTTAGTTTAAAAAGTAGAATAACATACCAAATTTGTAGGTCAATCCAATAAATGGATGACGAGATACGGTTGATGGAATAAAACTGCAAAGAATGTTTACCAGATCTGTAGAGATGACATATCAGAACTTGCAGAGAATAGGAAACGAAAAACATAAGTAGCAGAGGTAGCAATGGTGGCTGCACACCAAAACGAGAACCTTAATCGACTCTCAAAACAGCAATCCAGGTGATTGCTCTGATGCTATGTAACTTCTCTCCCTTTCTTGGTTCTCTCCATCCTTCTCCTCTCCTTCTCTTTCTTTCTTTACTTTGTTACATGATATCAGAGCAATCACCTAGGTTGCCATTTTAAGTTCCAGCTTGGAATATACAGACAAACTTAACAAAACCCATTCACAGGGGTCCAATATCTATACATAACTTTGGCAGTGATGAGGCTGACGCTCAGTTTCTCTTATCAATAGGAATGGTGACAAGATATTTTTATCTTCTTATTTTATTGTAATCTCCTCTTTTCTCTACCTCTCCACCTCATGTCCCTAATGTTCTACTAGAATTAGTTCTTTATGGGTGGTGGATGTTATTCATTCTCCCTTTCATTGTAATCTCCTTGATGACTATAAAAAATGCTGTGGGGATTCCTAGAGCTACCATAGACTGCTCTAGACAGTCCCTCTCTCTCTCTCTCTCTCTCTCTCTCTCTCTCTCTCTGTTTTCTGTTGTAGAGAATGGTCTGACTTGTCTATCAATAGACAGAGGTCCTCTTATTTATAATGTGAAACTGAATACAAAAAAGGAAAAAAAGGTAGGTGAGACCCTATTAGGATTTACAATGAATCTAGACATAAATACAATGAATCTTAAATACAATGAATCTAGACAAGAATCTAGACATGATCTCATCCTCTCAACACTCCCCCTCAAGTTGGGGCATGTATATCTGTCATGCACAACTTGGATAGAACTGAATGAAATTGTTTTCCTGGAAGCCCTTTGGTGAAAATATCTGCTAGTTGATCGCTAGAGGTGACATATGGAACATAGACTTGACCTCTCTCCAATTTTTCTTTGATAAAGTGGAGGTCCACTTCCACATGTTTGGTTCGGTCATGCTGTACTGGGTTATGAGCTATACTGATAGCAGCCTTATTATCACAGAATAACCTCATAGGTTGGGTAGAGTGTAAACTTAAATCTTTGAGTAACCCTTTCAGCCATAATAGCTCATAGATTCCTTGTGCCATTTCTCTGTACTCAACTTCTGCACTTGATCGAGCTACGACATGTTGCTTCTTGCTACGCCACGTGACAAGGTTCCCTCCAATGAAGGTACAATATCCTGAAGTTGACCGTCTATCTGGATTTCTTACCCAGTCTGCATCAATTCTAAAATGACCTTTAGAGGAGAGTAGTATTCCCCTTCCAGGAGTAGACTTGAGATAATGCAATATGCGAAGAATAGCATTCATTTGAGATGAATACGGATCATACATAAATTGGCTCACTAGGTTTACTGCGAATGCAATGTCGGGTCGGGTATGAGACAGATATATCAAATTACCGACAAAACGTTGGTACTACCCTTTATCAATCGGTCTACCAATCTTACGCTCCAATTTTTCATTTGGATCGATAAGGGTGTCACATGGCCTACACCCTACGAGACCAGTTTCTGAGAGAAGGTCAAGGATATATTTTCTCTCAGACAAGTAAATACCTCTGGTGGAGCGAACTACCTCAATACCAAGGAAATATCTCAACTTCCCTAAATCTTTCACTTCAAACTCTTTCCTTAAGGACTTCAGATGTCTGATTTATGCATCATCACTGTCAATAATCACAATATCATCAACATAAACTATGAGAACAGTTATTTTTCCTTGTTTATGTTTGATAAATAATGTGTAATCAGCGTTACTCTGCTTGTATCCAACAGAGGTCATTGCCTGGTGAAACCGTCCAAACCAAGCTATTGGGGATTGCTTGAGTCCATAGAGGGATTTCTTCAGCTTACAGACTCTTCCTAGCGGTAGACAAGGTAACCCCCGGAGGCACATCCATATACACTTCTTCAGTTAGTTCCCCGTAGAGAATTGCATTTTTGACATCCAGTTGTTGCAGATCCCAATCAAAGTAAACTGCACAGGTTAAGATGACCCTAATGGTAGTCATTTTTGCCACAGGAGCAAATGTTTCCTGGTAATCAAGCCCATAAATCTGAGTAAATCCTCGTGCTACTAGCCTGGCCTTGTACCTCTCTATGGATCCATCTTCTTTTTGTTTGATGGTGAAGATCCACTTACATCCTACAGTCTTCTTTCCTGGTGGAAGACTGACAAGATCCCAAGTCTCATTTTTCTTCAAGGCCCTCATTTCCTCAACCGTAGCTGCATTCCACTATGGATCGTCCACTGCATCCTGCCATCTTGCGGAAAAATATGCACGATATGAAGGGGAAAAACATTTATAGGAGACAAACTGAGAAATAGGGTGCAATGTACACAACCTAACACCTTTCCTAAGAGCAATAGGTAAATTAAATTAGTCTCAGAAGAAGTATTACCAGGTAGAGGAATCTCACTTTCTAATCCAGACTCTAGTTCTAAGGCTGACGAAGGGATGTGAGTAGGTGCGTTGATGGTGGTGGTATTTTCCTGTTTGAGGTTGGTGCGGTACACTTGTAAGGGTGGTGAAATGTGAGTAGAATCTTCTTCCACTGCCGGAGGAACAATGTCTGCATATGGACTAGGTTGTTGTTTGGCCATGGTATCTCTGGTGGTCTCCCCCTGAAGCGGACCAGCCACTGTTATAATATTAGGACCATCTTCCTGTAATAGAGGCTCCCCTGAAGATGGGGCGAAAGAAAGTAGGAAAGGTGTTCATGAAAAATAACATCCACGGAAACAAAGGACCGACGAAAAGGTGGGTGATAACATCGATATCCCTTTTGAGTTGGAGAATAAGCCACAAACAGACACCGAAACCCTTGAGGGTCAAGTTTACCAGGAGACTGATGATGGCATACATAGCAGACACAACCAAATACCTTAGGGGAAATAATATGACCGTCGTCACCAAGTAGAAGGTTTAACGGGGAGCGATGAGCCAAGATTGGTGTAAGGACCCGATTGATGAGGTATGCAGCGGTAAGAATGGCATCACACCAAAACTGCGAGGGAACATGGCGAGCAAACATTGAGGCACAAGCAACTTCAAGAAGATGATGATTTTTCCTCTCAACCACCCCATTCTTCGCCGAAGTATGAACACAACTGGTCTGGTAAAGAATGCCCTGGTCAGCAAGGTAACTCTGGAACTCATTAGCAAGGTACTCGCGACCATTATCACTCTGGAGAATCTTCAACGAAGTCCCAAACTGTGTCAGTACCATCTTATGGAACTGACGAAAACAAGAAAATACCTCACTCTTATGATGCATGATATAAACCCACATGGTACGAGAAAAACAATCAATAAACGTAACGAACCAACAGTGACTAGTAACAGATGTAGTCCGAGCGGGTCCCCAAATATCCGAATGTACTAAATGGAAAGGAGTACTACTCCGATGAAATGTAGGATTGTACGATGAACGAGTTTGCTTAGCTAGAATACAAGTTTCGCAAATGAACTTGTCACGTTTACATTTATTGGCAAGAGAAGGAAAAAGACTAGATAAAACAGTAAAAGATGGATGTCCGAGATGCTGGTGCCACTAGTGCAGATCAGAGGAGGCTGAATAAAGTTTGGGAACGGGGACTGTGGAAGCAGGCTGGGTAAGACCTTCCTCAAGCACGTATAAACCACCCTGCAGCCTACCACATCCCATCGTCTTCCCTGATTCTAGATCCTGAAACAAACAATAAGAAGGATAAAAAAAAAAACCTTACAGTTCAAAGCAGATGTAATACGACTGATGGATAACAGATTAATGGAAAATGTAGGAACATGAAGGACAGATTGCAATTTTATACAAGGGGTGCATTGAATGGAACTTTTTCCGGATACAGAAGATAGGGTTCCATTAGCCACACGGACAGAGGTACTTTCAGGCGTAGACACAAATTGATAAAAGACATTAGAATTACCAGTCATGTGATCGGTTGCGCCAGAGTCAATAATCCAAGGATTAGAGACCATGGACGTACTGTAGCACATACTAGAGTGGGCAAAGTGGGAACCTGGAGTAGGATCGATGGAGGATCCAGAGGGTGCAGCAGACGATGGTTGAAGCAAACATCCTATAGCCTAGAGAACCTGACTGGGATCGGTAGGAGGTTGGGCGTCAACTTGATGGGCCTGGGAACCTTTGAAGAACCTGGGACGCTGCTGAAGTTTGTCACGCCGTTTGGCTTTGAAATCTGCAGGCTTACCATGGAGTTTCCAACAAGCAGCTTTGGTATGCCACAGTTTACCACAATGTTTACACTTCACAAGATTGTTGGAAGAAGTATCTTTGGACGGAAATGAGTTTGGTGCAAAGGCTGTCTGGAGAGCCGACCTAGCAAGAGGTGCTGGTGAGAGCATAGTGGTATGTCGTTGGTCTTCTAGTTGCACCATGGCATAAGCTTGTCCCAGAGACGGGAAAGGTTCCTTGCTCAGGATCTGGGATCGAATGGGATCCAATTCAACATTTAGACCTACTAAGAAAGTATAAACCATGTATTGCTCTTCACGTTTTTTATACAAGGTTGCATTAGAGTCACACTTGGCATGAAAACCATCATAAAAATCCAGAGCGGCCAATGACTGCGTAACTGAGTATACTAATTTGAAACAGTTAATTCATTCTGAATAGTTGCAGAAATTTTCTTCTAGATGGCATAAATCAAGGCATAATTCCCCACTTGGGAATATGTTGCTTTTGCAGATTTCCAGATCTAGGCAGCAATATCCAACAAGAGATACCCCTCGGCTATTGCTGGTTGCATAGAATTGAGGAGGTACTGCATGACCAAGGAATTCTCAACAGTCCACTTTTTCAGGGTGACATCTTCAGTTGGTATAGGTTCCGTACATGTAATATAGTCAGATAGCCCTTCAATAGTGATGGAAAGCTGTGTGGATCGAGACCAATCAGATAGTTGCCATTATCCAGTTTGGTGACATTAGTAGGAATTGTAAAATTTTTCAGTTTGAAGGATTCAGATCCGGCAGAAGTCACCTCAGACATGATAAAAAAAATTATATATATAAACAAATGGGCCGTGTACCAATCCTTTATGGAAGACGAGAACTCAAATTCAGCAAACACGATTTTCAATTTTGGTATAGAAAATAGGTATAAGTGCTAGGATTGATCTCAAAAAATACCAATAGGGATACACAATGATTAAAAGAAAAAAACTGAAACAAATCTTCTAGACCATGATTAGATCAAGGATGGCGATAGGGTGATAATAATGGTGGTTACCAGCAATGGAGTGCTAGCAGTAGGGCGATGGCGGTAAGGCAGTGATGGAGGTTTGGCGATGGCAATAGTGGTGCTGGCGGTGATGGGAAGTGGAGCTGACAGGAGGCAGCGGCTTAAAGAGAAAAACAAAAAAATAAAAAAAAGAAGAGGAGAAGGAGAAGGAAGGGCGGCGGTGGTTGTGGTTATGGCTCTGATACCATGTAGAGAATGGTCTGACTTGTCTATCAATAGATAGAGGTCCTCTTATTTATAATGTGCGAAGGAATACAAAAAAGGAAAAAAGGTAGGTGAGATCCTGTTAGGATTTACAATGAATCTAGAAATAAATACAATGAATCTAGACATGATCTCATCCTCTCAACATCTGTAGTTGCTACTTGCTGGTTTCTTATACCTGATTGTCACAAAAATGTTGCACAAGTCTTGGCCAAAACCCTGGAACTAGTGAAATTCAACTATTGCCTTCAGTCCTAGGCGCCTGCAGTTGAAGCATGAAACATTGATCCTAAATGAAAGAGTCAAAAGTAGAACTAACGACCAACATATATATATATATAAGTAATCATTTTAGGTATCTCGGTTCAATCATAAACAAAGAAGGTGATATAGACGATGATGTTTCACAGAGGATTAAAATAAGATGGATGAAGGGGAGAAGTGTGTCTGGAGTGTTGTGTAATCGACGTATTCCTTTAAAACTTAAAGGAAAATTTCATAGGACAGTCATTCGACCGGCTATGATGTATGGTGCAGAATGTTGGGCAGTTAAGAAGAATCATATAGATAAACTTAGTGTAGCTGAGATGAAGATGTTAAGATGGATGTGTGGGCAAAACTAGGAAGGATAAGGTAAAGAATGATCGTATTAGAGCTGATTTGGGAGTAGCGCCAATACATGATAAGCTACGAGAAAGTTGTTTGAGATGGTATGGCCATGTTCAACGGAGGTCGTTAAATGCTTCCGTACGGAAGAGAGATTTGATTCAGATTGAAGGGTCTAAAAGAGCTAAGGGCAGACCTAAGATGACTCTAGGGGAGGTGGTGAAGAAAGACATGTATAGCTTAGGTCTTGCTTTAAGTATGACATCAAACAGAGCTGATTGGCGGACAAGAATCCATGCAACCGACCTCATTTAGTTGGGATAAGGCTTTGTTGTTGTTGTTGTTGCTATATATATATGATTTTAAACCATGTCAACTCTATCCCACCATGGCCAGGTGAGAACAGTGAATCTAGAATCTCTTAAGGTTAATAATATTTCTAGATTCACCGCTATATGATCCAATGGATACTGGATGGTCATTAAAAATCAAGGCAGTCCACAAATGAAAAGTATGAGGAACTCCAGGGGGCCACATTAATGGATCAATTGCATCTAACAGGACTCCAGATGACAAACTATGCTGCCAGCAGTTACATAAATCATGACAATGCTGTACTTGTAACTACTTAGACATTCTGAACAATTGCATATAGCTCCTCTCTTCTTGCCCAGTTTCATTAAATCATTGACTAGTCATTCATTTTTGGACATTCAAATGCTTTATTGAGCCCCAAAAATTAAAAACGCTACCTAAGACCATGTTAGCATTCTGAGATTTTGGGAGGGGGTATGGAAGCCTAGACGATCTTCCTTCGAGACCTTGACGGCATTCTGGATGCTTTACAGCTTTGACTAGGCAGCCCAGAGGGAGTGGGCACCTTGTCAAGTGGTCATCTTCGACTTCAGGGGTGCCTTTGGTTGTGACGGATTGAGACCTTCACAGATCCAAAGCTCATTTGGTCCCTTGGCATAACCTTTCTGGTTCCAAGGTTCAATCCCTTGCCATAGTTTCATTGGTTGGAGAGTCCTCATGCTCTTGTTGCCGACGCAATCCATCCTTCATCAACTCAATATTTCGGCGTCTTTGTCCAGCTGCCTTTGTTGGAATGGCTCCAAGGTCACTCTCCACCTCTTTTTCGCCTGTCATTTATCCTCTCAACTTTGGGACAGTATCCTCTGTCGATTCTGGCCTTCCCAAAGACAGATCCTCCCCTTCGAGGGGGAATAGAAAGAGATCATCAAGGCCTTTAGGGGGGGAAATTTCTGTGACACCGTTGGAAGGCTTGCTTTCAACCCTACCATCTACCGTATATGAGGAAACGTAACCTGAGAAAGTGGACAGCAAGTTCAAGAACCATGGACCAGATTCTGGACAGCATACCCACTCCTCTAGGAAGACATATTGTTAGAGCGGAATCTACCTATCTGTCTTTTTGTAAATAGGAATTCCTCTTCATAGCTTTGGTTTTGTTTCCTCTCCCTTCCTCTTCTTCTTTTCAATTCTCTCCTCTCATTCCCTTGGCTCTTTTTCATGAGAAGTTGCTCTCTTTGTAAATTGGCACTTCGTTGAGTATACATAATTATTCACCCGAAAAAAAAGATCTCAGAGTTTTCTGCAACACTTTTCCCTACCGGTGCCCTCAAGATGCACAGTAGATTAGGCATGGATAGTACTGTTATTAATACATTACACCCTTTTGATTCCTTTGTGTGCATCAACAGGTAAAGACTTCAACACAAGAGTGAGTGCTAGATCAATATGTAGCGCCAACTACGCACTCATTTTTAGTTACTATAATATGCCAAAATGAAATTAGTTAAAATTGAAAAAGGATAACTTCAAGATGCCAGAACTTATTTCAAATTTGTTCCCACTTAAATCCTGTTCACTTTTGTAAAGTAAACACAATTCACAGTATATCTACTGAAATAAATCTTAAGAAGAAAATACGAAAGGAATGCAGGGACTTCAAGTTGGTATGCCTAAAAATACTCAAAAATTGTTGTCCCATTTAAATAAAAATGATATTTGCTAGGCATGATAGGGATGAACAAGGATGGCGTGCTTGTGAATTGGGGACAGAAAATTACAAGGAAGTTGATCAACCTTCATCAAAACTTTCAGTAGACCAGGATTGTCCCTTTCGAACAGTCACGGAACGAAGACTTGCAGAACTCAACTTTGATGATGATGCTGAAGAAACTCCTCCGAGGTATTTCGAGGAAGAATGACTGGGTCCATTTGCTCCAACTTGCATGGTATTCGAGTTTGAAGTGGCTGCTGATTCTCCAGAAAGCCTTGTACTTCGTCTAAGCCCAGAATCAGAGAACAACCTCCCTGAAACCTGCACCAAAACATTAAGGCAGAACAATTTCAGAGACAGTATATCCATAGAAGCCTATAAAATTAATGTAATAATGAAATAATACTCAAGATGTACTCTTTGACAATCAAAACAACCCATTAGGGTATGTTATGATTAGATATGTCCAAGGATAATATATAGGTCTACAGGATCAGAGAAACAAATGATGAACAAATACATGAGATGGTCCTGAAAATACAAGGAACAAGAACAGGCACCTGCAAGCAACGAACAGGAGCAGAGGATGGACGGGAATTCTGCACTCAAGTCCAACCAACAGAAAATAAGACGAGGACGAAACCAAGATACAGAATTGAAGGCTAGGCGAAAGCGCAAGACAAATAGATTAAGGGATAACAAAATCAAGGGAAAAAGATATACGGGAGATACCAATATACAAAGCAGACTGCTCAGTCAGAAGGCAGATGCGGAAAAAAAGAGAGAACCAAATAACTGGAGGGAAACCAAGGGGATGAACAGAGGAAGTTATATATTCCGGAATTATGATATGTAAGAAACAAAGTTTCAGTTTTGAAACAAATTTCAACCCGCTTAAGAGTACACAAAAGTCGTGGAAGCTTACTAAAGACTCTAGAAACAAGGTAAAAATGCCAGAAATTATGCAACACTAAGAAGACCATATGACACAGATTTCCACATGAAAAAACTTTAGCTCATTAAAAATTAAAAAAAAAAAAAAAAAAAGCACAAAGAAAAAGGAATCAAGATAAAAGGCAATGGTACAGGTCATTAATAGCAGAATTCATCAAGCTACTATTATAAAAATAAGCATCTTTAATTGTCAATCTTTTTGCTAACAGATAATCACAATTTTATTCTCCAAATTAAAAAATAAATAAATAAATAAAAATAAATAAATAATACAACCTCATAAAAAGGATAGTTCCAATAGGCAAATTTGCTACAACCAATTTGATATTCACAACTTTTGTACAGTACATAGACATCAACTAATTTGTTACAAAAGCGAAAACAAATTTCAGACAACCAAAGACATGTTGCAGTGAGATATTATAATATGCTGAATCAACGTATCATTTATTATGAAAATTGGCATGTAATATGAAAAGTTCTCTTAGAACAAGCAATATGAATTTTCAATCTTGTTTTGGTATTACATTTGAGGCCTATCAGCAAGAATATTGGATAAGCAAATTTTCTAGCAGGACACCCAAGATGGTGGTCCAAAGAGGTACACATTTTTACCAACCCCCTCCTCTTATAACAATTCCAGCCTAAGAGCCTTCTGCTACATCAGAAAAAAAAAAAGAAGCCAGTATTCTCATCCTTTTTGTTTGAATAATTAGAAAATTCATAACTTCCAACTCATAACAGAAAGTAAAATATAATGAAGGGCATGGAGCCAAAGTGGAGGGTTTCTCATAAGACGGGTAACTATCATAATTATCCCTCCACAAAGGCCAAAAGAAGGGCAACAATCCACCAGAGTGGTTTTGAAACACTGCCCAGCAGGAAAGCTTTTCCATTTCTAATTATGCGCCAACAAATTGGAGGAATATTTAGGGATAATGCTCAATGGCAGTGACACAAAATGTTACACCCAAAAAGAATTAGCAATTAGAAAATGCTCTGAATGGAGCATTGTAACATAGATAAAACTGTCATTTAAAAGATATTTCTTATATGCAACATGATTTCTTGATCAAGAGAAGCAATATAGCAGCAGTATAAGGTCCAAAGAAAAGCTTAAGGTTTTCCTGCAAGAAACCCAGTATACGGATTTAAGAAACCCTCTAAGGGTATATGTATTCACTGTTAAATCCATTGAACTATGATAACAAAATTACCAAAACTGTCCCTTGACCCATATTTATAGCCACAAACTACAAAGTATGACCAGTAAAAGAAACACTTTAAATGCCCAAACTAACTGAATTTAGATATGTTCATCACATCCAAAAAAAAAAAAAAAAAAAAGGTTGACAGAAGACTGAAACAACACCACAAACTGAGCAGGGCAGTTTCAACTTTCAAGTATCAGGATCAGATTGGACAACTCATGCCAGTATTTGCCCTGACCAATCCAAATTTCCACCTTAGGATCAGCTGTAACTGAGTTGGGATCATGGATGGTGGATCAACTGTATGGTCTGACAAAGAAGTGGACCAGCCTAAAAGAACCTTTTTCTGTACATTAATAGTTCTCAGTCTAGACAGCTCTGTCTACCTCTACCTTCAACTTTAGTGCCAGAACCGTTGAACTACCTATTTTCAGCATCAAAACTTGAAAAAAAGAGATTTTGAGATGATTAAAGTCACACTGGGTTTGGTAGGTAGATTGGCCAACAATTCTAAATGACAAATCTCCCAATTTGATCCCTTTTTTGAGGATTTTTTGGAGGAAATCCATAGACAGTGACATTCACAAGTGAGATATATGGATTTCATTTAGAAGTTAGTACGATTTGAGACATGTACATTTAAATTAAAACACAAAACAAAATTTGTTTCAAGAACAAATTTTACGGCATATTATGTAAAATATTGAGATTCTTTATCATCTTTTTCCCCAAAACCATTTTTAACATTTTGGAGATTTTCAAAACTTCTTCAATCCTTTTTATATTTTTTTTTATTGCCAATCCTATGTTTAATTATTTCCCATCTTGGAAGTGCCAGGAAAGGTGAATCTGCATCCAAATCCCATGTTTCTAATCATAGTTGTCAAGGCATTGCCTAGGCACCGCCTAGGCACCCAAGTGGCCTTGTGACGCCTTGGAAATCAGTGCCTTAGTCTCCGAGGCGCCCCGTCAGGCCTCCAACGCCTTGGTTCGCCTTGACAACTATGTTTCTAATCCTTGAAAAAGGGGCATTATTGTTATAAAAAATAAAATAAATAAAAAGAAAGACTTAAACCAAAGAAAACATGAGAAGAGAGAAGAATAGTTGGTGAATTAAGAAGTCTATCCTCCAGCCTTGAATTCCTCCCAATGATTTGACCTTATTTGACCCTATTCTAGTCATGAGAGAGAGAGAATAGGGTCATTGTTGCTTCCTCCACAGTTCCTGCTGCTTGTTCTTTCATGACACTTTCAGACTTGATCCTTCGAGCTCTTCTCCATGTATCAATCTGATCCTCCATGGTCACTACTGATGAAACTACTTTTCCACCTTTAAGGTTCAACTTCCAATCTACCATCATGAACTAGAAAGCCAGCTGCTAGTTAGTTTGCATAGTCAAATCTAATCTTCATGACTTCATCTAAGCATCCCCTTAGGTCTCAATCAACCATTATAATCAAAGAAACCAGGCACTTGTCTTATCCAGTTGATCTGGTACTTGGCAGAGATTTGATCCTTCCCAAGTTCCTTTTGTCAGATCTGAATCTGATGAATTGAACTCCATTCTACATTACCAGATCTCCCCATATCATGAGGTCACAATACGCCAGAAGCGAATCAGACTCATCTTGCTTTTGAAATATTTCTGCTATCACCAAACAACTGCAGTTTCATGTACTGTCAACATGAGGGTCGCAATTAGGCACTCAATAATTTTATTATTCAATTTAACAGGACAATATAGAATGGTGGGGCCAGTTGTTAATACTTTTTTTGTTTTACCTTTCCTATTGTCATAGCATATCAGTTCAATACTAATCTTTGTCCACATAATCAATGGCTGGTAGCTACTTCCCTAATTGAAAAGACATGAAGCTTGGAAAGTTGGGAATTGGGTCTCATAACAGGCCCCCACAGTTGGAAGCATGATTGAAAGCAACAACAATGACAAGGATTTTTAGCAAATTAAATAATGAAGATAGTAAAATAAAATCAAGTTGACAACCTTTCGTAATTTCCCTTCATCCATGAACTTCCTACGAGGGGCTTGAACAGCAGCATTTGCAGTTGACTTTGGAGAGCTGTCACCACCCAACATGCCCAGATTTGGCTGCACATTTCTACATAGAGGTGGTGGACCAGCACTGGATGACTACAAGGTAAAAAAAAAAAAAAGGATCTCAGCAATTATCTTCCATCGAGAAAATGTTAAGATAATCTACCATTAAAGGGAAATATAGCACCTTCCACTACACAAGTACAAAGCAAAATTCATTCACCCAAAAAAAAAATATATAGCAAAATATGAATAATTCTTTCTCTCTGAGGACAGAAAATACCAAGCTTGTAAGCCACAACAGCGAGTATATCAGTGCACTGTAAAAATACTCACATGAGCGGGTGCTACAGAGAGAGAGAGAGAGAGAGAGAGAGATAAGGAAAGTAATCATATGCAATCATAATACTGTCATAATGTCATAGGACAAAGGGTGAAATTGACACAAAAGGGCACACATAACACACTATGGGTGTAATGGAAAATGAGTGGATGAATGAACAAAAGTATGATCCAAATACAACCCCCTTTTTTCCCAGTCAGTTCAATAGACAAGGTTTTGAATAAGAAAACCAAAACTAATATGAGGCAAATATGTAATTGCTCCCTAAAGTTAAAAAAATCTGACCAAAATGCAATATTACAATAAACCCAGTTAAAATGCACCATGCAATGTTAGCTCCATATTCAGACAGCTCCAAAGAATGTTCAACTTTAGCAGGATTCAGGGTTGAGTGCAAAAAATCTATTATGGAATTAAATCTAAATTCTAGCAGCTTCATTGATACTCAGAAAGAACAAAAGCCAAATGAGAACAAATTATCTGTGACTAATTTCGGAGCTCTCCTCTAGATTGCAATGTCTCAAGGAATGAAAAAAGAAAACATTAACAATGAATTATTTGTGTAAATACAACAGTTTAGGCTCTGTTTGTTTCCATGCAAATAGTGAAAAAGGAAAAACTGGTTGTAAAATAGGATTTTCCAATGTTTGTTTTAATGTAAAAGGCAACAAAATACATTGAAAAAGTAGGTCAATCTTCATGGAGGAAAATTTTCATGTCATTTGCACAGAAAATTTTACAATAAAACTGTAACAAAATAGAAAAATAAGAAAAGATGGAGAGAATTGATGTGTCCTGTTCCTCTCCTTGTAGCTTATATTTATAGAAAATAAAAAACAACTATTAGATAGGATCTAGAACTCTACAAGTCATAGTCCAAGTCACAAATTAAAGACAAAGTAAACTTAAAATAGGAAAAGAAAACTAACAAGACTAATTGGTAAAGGAAACTAATAAAGCAAACTAATAAACTAATTAGGAGTCCATACACTAATAAGAGTCCAAGTTCTAGAAACTAGCACTAACTACTTTGACTAAGTCAAAGCAGTGTACGGTTACAATTTTATAACGCTAACACCCCCCTCAAGCTGGAGCATGGGGGAATGTGAGAACTTCAGTTTGAAATAATGTAGCAGCAGAAGCAACAGTTGTAGTGGTAGGAGTAATAGCAATAGTAGTGGCAGCAATAGTAGTAGTAGCAACAGTAATAGTAGCAGCATAGTATAGATCACTGTAAACCAAGTAGTAGTAGTAGTAGCACAGTATAGGTCACTGTGAACCAGGTAGTAGTAGTAGTAATAGTAGCAACAAAGTATAGGTCACTGTAAACCAAGTAGTAATAGCAACAGCAGTAGTAGGAGCAGCAATAGTGGTGGCTGCACACCTAACGGAGAACCTTAAACGACTTTCAAAACGGCCACCCAGGGGTTTGCTCTGATACCATGTAAAAAAATAGAAAAGTAAGAGAAGATAGAGAGAATCAATATGTGTCCTACTCCTCTCCTTGTAACTTGTATTTATAGAAAATAGATAAGAGCTATTAGATAGGATCTAAGACTCTACAAATCAGAGTCCTAGCCCCAAACTAAAAACAAAGTAAACTCAAAATAGGAAAAGGAAACTAAAAGCCTAATTGACAAAGGAAACTAAAAAAGCAAACTAATAAACTAATTAAGAGTTCATATATTAATAGGAATCCAAGTCCTAGAAACTACCACTAACTACTTTGACTAAGTCAAAACAGTGTACGGCTACAATTTTATTACACTAGCAGAAAGAAACAGGTCTTTAAGGAATAAGGATGGGAATAAGCCATCAAAAACCTACTTCTAACATGTCTAAATAAATTGATCGGAATAATCTATGGCTTTCTTCTTGAATATCATTCACTCATTCTAACAGTTGAAAATAAAAATAAAAAAAAATAAACGCTAATTTAGGAGCATCAAGTTCTTCGTAGCATGGCTGTCACACCTTCCTCCTTAAAAAAAAAAATTTAAAATACTATAAGAAAGAATCGGTGTTAAAAACAAAGTCTCATTCAAACATAATGGCTTGGTAGAAATAGATATTGAAAACAAAGTACCATCATATGTAAATTAAATATGTAATAACATATAAAGAAATACCAATGCTGCAAATGCTAGGAAGGAAAGAGGTTAGAACAAAACTCACTTGTGTTGTCATTGGAGGAGTATTATATAGTAACACATTTGAAGAACCACCACTGAGAATTTGGACAGTAGAAACCCCAGACAGACCTGCTCCATGATAATTTCCAGGTATATCTTTAAGATTGCTCCCGGGAGCATGTTTTGAATGCCTCGAGCTTGCATCTTCAGGGCCTAAGTTCCTACAAGGAACACAAATATCATCACCAGAAATTTGCAAGTTTTGGGATCCCGACCCACAATGTAGATGCTTCTTTTGAACGCAAAGAGCAGCAGCCTCTCCAAAAACTCCATTTGCTTCTTCCGCAGCACCTGAAACATATGCAACCAAACATTGACTCTAACATGGATGAGAGGTAAGAGAATTAACTCTAAAATTCACAAAGAAATTAGCATTAGATTTCCAAAGTCCCAGAATAAAGGAATGGGTAAAACAAAATAAATATATACTACAATTTAGAACACAAAGCATGAATTAGAAAACAGCTAAGTTTAATAATAACAGCTTCCAACCACTAAATATTGTTGTAACAATTTCTCAAAGAAACAACCAGTAAGTATACAACCAGAAATTAAAAGAGAAGAAGATTGAGGAGGAGAGAGAGAGAGAGAAAGAGAGAGAGAGAGAGAGAGAGAGATTTCGACACAGCAATGTGCTGTAGCCCAAATTGTTTTAATAGCTCTCCTCTCTACCTTGTATTTATAGAGAAAGAAAATAAACAGAATTATAAGGAAAGTCTCTATTCTAAGAAGAGACAATAAGAGAAGATTACAATAATAAAATAAAAGAAAATAAATCTGTAACTAATTAAAGAAGGAAGAGAAAAGGGAATCAGCACTAGATGTCGCTGGTGCTAGTGGGTCCCATGGGTCTATGGGCCTATGGGCCTATGGGCCAACTTCATAACAATTGTTTTACACCAACTTATCACAATGAAATTCCAAACTAGAAAGGCAAGATGACCAAACAATGATACAAGATGTGGGTAGGACTCCGAATTTCCAGAAATCCAAGGCCCAATCTAACATGCTCAAACCATGCTATGGCGTTTTCTTCCCCCAATTCCCCCTAAAGTGCCAGCAAAGATTTTTTTTTTTTTTTTTTTTTTTTTTTTTTGTGGTATGTAAATCATGCAAGCTTTAATAAACAATTGTCAGAATTTACAGCTTCCTTTCCAAGGTGCCACAAGATACTGGATAATGTTTCTGGTGGTATAGATAACTACACAATGTAGAACAGACCCTGAATAGAGGGATTTGGAACCATTCGTGGAAGCCAATCAATAATTACAACAGGTATGGGATTGAGTTTGAAGCCCTTATTAGGTTTCAGGTCCAAATCTGGTTACATATCGAGTATCATGATCAGTATCTTGTAGGTAAACAGGCACACTTTAAATCAATTGAGTATTTTGTTCCTTGGCGCAAAAGAATTTTGAATACTTTGTTGTTTTAACTTTTATACTAAATCAATAGACAATATCTTTAGTACTTAACTACTGTTCACCTCTCATCAAGTTTTTCACTGTTTCTAACCTTCTAGAATATCTTGGACCTTAATCTGTATATAATGGTCATTCCCTTTTCTGTTTCCATTCATAGGGAGATGGGGCAGTAATATCACCATCTGTCTTGACACTACTGATTAGATATACATTCAATCAACTATGCTCCAGCATCCAGTATTTTACTAGCTGGGTTCAGAAGAATGCTAACACCAAGAACTCCAAGCCAACAGCTTGCCATACAGATCTAAAGACTTAGGTGAGTAAGAATAACTGGCTCCAGATCAACCAAAGCCTGATGAGACTGCTTACCTCTACCTTCCCTTTCAATCATCGGTAAAAATGTACAAGGACCTCCCATTGACATTGTGTTTAATATGCAACACTACCCTGCCTTGTGAGAATTGACAGATATACTTGGAAAGCCAGATTTGTGACACATAGGTCCACTCAGTTAGGCAAGAAACGTTGGTTGCTGATGTGGAGAAGGCTGAACTTTTTCTAAAGACAAAAAATACCCTAAAGTTATTTGAAGTTACCTATATACCTTTAGTTGTAATCAAACAAAATTGAACCCCATCATCTGGTTTCTTCTGTTTTGTATCTTCTTCTCCAACAATACCTCTGCAACTTTTCCAACTCCAACTTCTTCCCTTCTGCACGACCCTCCGTCGTAAGAGAACAACCCCATGTTGCTGCAATAGTGGGGGATCTGCAGGTGAGTGAGGCTTATCGGACGCACAAAAAAAAAATTCCATGACCATTTTTTGCTTCGGTTGGGGAAGGGATGGAAGAGGAAAGGGAGGAAAAGGAGGACAAAGAAGAGCAAGAAGAAGATGTGAAGAAACCAAAAACTGAAGAGACGAAAGAGACAACCAGGAAGAGGAAACCTGATAATTCGAGCCAAATTCAGAAGGCAACATCAGCTTGCAAACGTGAAAGAGAGAATTGAACGGTCGCAACAGTAAAGGAGAGAAGAAGCAGTTGAATAGATCGAAGGATAGTTATCATAGTTCAAAATCTCGGATCTCGAGGGTGTCTCGACCCTTGAGAAAACCGAGATTACCGAGATCTCGAGATCTCGGCGAGAACCTGTCGAAACTCCCAAAGGGTAAAATTGGGAGTTTCGACAGATTTTTTTTTATGGTTTAAGCCATTGTTTGATGTTTTAAGGCCATTTTAAAACCATTTTAAAGCTATATATTGCAGGAAAATACTTATTTAACATATATAAATACATTTGAAGCATAAAAAGTAATCACATTATCGGAAAATCATACATTCATAAATCATAAATCCCACAAAATGACATAACTCACAAGTGTTCGTTATATGAAAGACTTAAATACTCAAAATGAAATAATACATTCCCATCAGTCCATCCCAATGTCTAATCACGTGTAAAATGGCATGCAGGTTCCATCTGATCAGATTGACTTTGCTGAAGAAAAAATATATCTCGGTCTGATAAACAAAGTCCTGCCACGACATCCTTCGGTTATAGAAGGTCTGGTAGTCTTCTACATATTTCTTATACACATGATCCAGAAACTTTTTAAAGATACCTAACCTTGGATACAATTCATTATAATGTGGAGTAAAGTGAGCATATATTGGCTGGTGTGGGGGCGTGGTTCTTTGCAAATTTGGGACTAAAAAGAGACCGTCCACAAAATTTGAGTCAGTCTGTGATGTAGCATTACTAGTATCAGCGGAATAATCATATGCACTTCCCATCATGCGGTCATCAACACCGGAATAAGAATTGAACACCGAAGTGGTACCAAATCCACGAGCACTTCACTACCCCTGCTCCCGTCCACTGCTACCCTCAATGCTCAGTCCTCCAAAACTTGTGGACATGCTATCAATTTCAACATCAGACATAATATCAAGATCAGGAACGATGTCAAAGAAACGATCTTCTTCTTCTTCCACTGGTTGCAAAGGGCGTTCCCGTTGACGAGACGTACATGTATGCCCAGTCGTAGGCCGTGATGAAGATGCGCGTCCACCATGATCTGGATCCTGTGTAGCGTGGGTATACTGACTCTCGCCAGTCCATCTAATAATGGGTACAGTCGGTCTAGGATCACCACTACCACCAT
Organism: Protea cynaroides; assembly: GCA_028583415.1. NCBI lineage: Eukaryota > Viridiplantae > Streptophyta > Magnoliopsida > Proteales > Proteaceae > Protea > Protea cynaroides. The sequence goes on along the minus strand of CM053276.1, from coordinate 115,804,531 downwards.
CATAACCACCACCACCACCACCCTCATCACCACCACCACTACCATCATCACCACTATTATCAGAAGCTGACCAGCCACTTTGATCCATTGTATCATCACATTCTGGGTCACTACCAACTAGGGGGTCAAACGGTCAAGGCAACTGTGCATGTACACGACCCTCATCCGAGGACATAAACCGCTAGAGATTAGAACCCATCGGAGTAGACACAGTGGGGTCGGGCATCCCACAAGGCTCATCCATCACTGGAACTGCTCTGTCTCTCACCCATTCCACATAAGGATCTTCTTCAATTGAAGATAGTTGGAAGACGTCGGCTAGCTCGATCAGCTCTTGTTCATTTCTTTGTTTAAACTTCAAGCACTGCACCCTCAGTCTCATGTTGTAATGGGCCTTCACCAAGTCATTTAGCCGATGAGAGCCCAATTTATTTCGCCTCTTTGAATGGATAAGGGAGAAAGTACTCCAATTTCGCTCACACCCAGATGCGGAACATGACTAAGATAGGACTTTGATTGCTATTCTCCTCAACTTAGCTGCATGCTCGCCATACAACAACCACCACTCAGCTGCACAAGAAGAAGAACACATTTTAATACACATATTAAATAAGATATGTTACTTGGAAATTTCAATTTCCATAATTTCATACCAGGATCGGTCTTATCTAGTCCAGCCACTGCGACGGGAGTTCCAAAACTCCTAAGACCATCTATGAACGTTTTAATCTACACCCATTTCAAAATTTATAACCATTAGCTATTGTAATATATGGATATTCAAATAATTCAGCACTTAAACCATACAACTCACCTCCAGATTGACCAGTGCTTGTACAGTATAATCTGACACCAATTTTGCCACAACATCTTTTACCGCACCGATAAGGACAGAATCGAGCCCAAGCACATGTGAATATTGATACTTGGGGTTCAAATAGTATGCTGCAAAATATGAGTCGCCAGATTAAAATATAGTACTAACTATTAAGTGGAACTAAATTAAAGGCATTATGAAATATACTCACCAGCCTTATGCAATGGGTGCATCAGCTGACTCTCCCATCGATCTTTGATAATCTTCACAAAATGTTTGTTTCCAAGTGAAAGCACAGCTTTATACGGTCCTTCAACATATCCATGACACCATATAAATGTGGCATGGTGGGCTGGAATGTTTTATCCACTAATCTCAACACCTTCACCAATGGCTCCAGAATTTTAACTACATCCTTCAATGTTCTCCAAAATTCCTCTGAAGCTATAGTAGTTTGTGCTTAAACCCCAACAGGAGAGCTGGACTCCCTCCACCCAAACCAATCCTCAGATGCAAACATCGATCTGAGGCCTACCATCTTTGCCTAAAAGCTCTTTAGTGCTATCTAGTTGGTATCAAATCTGGTAATGTCAGGTCTTACCCCCTCTACATCTCTCCCTCAGCAAGTTCAAAGAATAGCCATGATTGTATACAAATGTTGTCACCTGGCGAGCTTGTTCAACCACTTGCTTTACTTTTTGGATCTTGCCCATTTCCTTCAACATCAAGTCAATGCAATGGGCAGCACATGAAGTCCAGAAAAGGTTATAGTTAGCCATCATCATCTCTCCTGCCTTCTTGTAGTTATTGTCATTGTCTGTCACAATTTGCACTACATTTGTAGCACCAACTTCATCCACCACTGTTTGTAGCAAACTATAGATGTAGTTAGCATCTTTTTTTAATGCAGATGCATCCACAGACTTCAAGAATGATGTCTTCCCATCACTATAGATCATGAAGTTGATGATGGACTTTCTAGTGGGACTAGTCCAACCATCACACATAATAGTGACCCCATATGTACCCCAGTTATTCCTTAACCCTTCTATCCATACTTCTAGCTCTTTTTTAATTATTGAGAGATAGACATTCATCACTTCATATGGAGTGGGGCTTTAACACCAGGACCAGCCTGAGCAATTGCATCAAAGAAAGGCTGATAGTATGGGCCACCACTGGCATTTGCTGGGATACTATTATATATGGACCACTTAGCATAGGCATCCCCAATAAATTCTTTTGTACCCTTTCAGTTCCACATAATTTTCAATCTCTTCTGTTTAGCGCCAGTTTTTCTAAAAACTGTTGGATCCTGTTGTAGAATCTCAACATAATCCTCATCCCTAGCAGTAGGTGGGTGTCTAGGGTTGTGCTCTAGTACTTTTTTATCTTCTAAACATAGAAGCCAATCCCCCCTTACTCCGTGTTTGTGGTTCTTCAGGCTACTGAAATGATCCACTACCACCTACCCCAAAGGCTCTTTGCCTCAACCTTTCCATGTCCATCTCATTGCTGATTTTACTAGTCATTGTTGCCCGTCTCAGATCTCTGGCCTCTTGCTCAGTCAAACCCCTGGTATCTATACCATCATCATCTGAACTATCATCATCCAAACCACGCACTGTGCCTCGGATTGTTTCCTCAAATTGTTTACTTTTTTCTTTCTCTGCCCTTCTCTGCTGGCCTCCCTTCATCTGTGCAGCTATGGCCTTAGTAACCTCCACAGGAACTATAGCATACTTTGTCACATCTGTAGAAGTCTCACTCAAGTGTTGCTTAAGTCTGGTAATCCCATCAGACATAAGCCTTTTTCCCACAGAATTTGCATTGGGTCTTCTTTCTATCACCATCAATAGCGGTATAATACTACCAAACCATGTCAGTACGACCAGCATCACCACCTCCATCACGAGAACCCGAAGCAGCCATAATATTTAAATCAAGGAACTGTTACATAAGATGATAAATAGAGAAATTTTAAATCAATAGATTTACAATAATAAAACTTAAAATTGAAAAACATAAAAGCATCAAATATGCGAATATAACTCAAAACACATTGAAATTACTTTTCAAAATTTTAAAACTATGTTATAAGAAAAAAAAATATTTTTCGTAATTTTCCATAATTATTTAGATATTAATAATTTTGGATATTAAATAAAAATAATTTATTTTTCCAAAAATATAATCTAACAACATGGAACTATAAATTGGCCAACGGTGTTCAACATATATTATTTTGAACACCAACAGATAAGTATTAATATTTTTTTATTAATTTTTTATTGCTGAAAAATAGGATTTATTAATAAAAAATTCATAAAAATAAAAATATGTACAGAAAAAAAAACTGAAACCATGACCGCGTAGATCGGTCAACGGTGTTCAACATATATTATTTTGAAAGTAAACCAATTACTATTTAAGAAATGTATTTTTTATTTTTTTAAGCAAAAAATTATATATATATATATATATATATATATATATATATATATATATATATATATATATATATATATATATACAGAAAAAAAAAAACCGTGGCCGAATAGATCGACCAACAGTGTTCATCATATAATATTTTCAACACCATCTAATTAATATTTATCAAATTTTTTTTAATTTTTAATTGCTGGAAAATACCTTTTTTTTTTAACAGAAAATCAAAATAAAAAATATATATGCAAGAAAATAATTTCGAAAGGATGAGGTTGTAGATCGGCCTAATGATTCTTACATATATAAATTTCATGATGAACCAACATGTATTGAACATATTCATGTAAAAAAGTAAGTTTTAGGGGAAAAAATCATACCTCAAACCTTAGATTTGCCAAGAACAGGTCAAAATGGCACTCCAACAGCACTTTGATGGAGAGATTTGCAAAGAACAGAGGTTTTCAAACCTTAGATGCAAGGTTGGAGAAGAAGGAGTGGAGAAATGAGGGTTACAGAGAGAGTTGAAGTCGAAAAGAAGGCTCTAGGTCGAAATCTCGACCAAGAATGACCTTTTTATTCGAAACTAGTTCGAAACTGGTTGAAACAGGGTTGAGTTGGTTCGAGATGGGTCGAGATTTTCGAGACCAGTTCGAAACTAGTCGAGATCCAGTCAAGAACTTGTCGAGACTGGTTGAGATCCAGTTTCGAACCTACTTCTCATCTCGACTAGGTCGAGACTGCTGAGAAGGGTTCTCGGTCGAGTTTTCAAACCATGATAGTTATTAGCTGCTAATTGAGCCATAACCTAGAAAAGAGTAAAAATGTTAGGTATGATTAATCATATTGATGCCTCTGATTTTGTGGGTTGTTTTATATATGTAATGTAAAAGGTACAATCTGGTCGAGCAGAAACTATTGAAGATATTGAAAGAGAAGGGCTGTGTTTGGGCCCCCGAAAGCATATCGGCAATACAGGGCTGCTCGAACACCTCCTGAAGCACGTGGCTGGGAAGGTTCAAGATGGGCGAGATGTACTCTGTCAAATCTCAGCAGAAAGCTTTGGCGGACGGCGGATAGGAGGTCTCCAGCACCTTTAACAAGTACGCGGTTGTGACACTGATCTGCTTGTCTAAGGCTAGGATTACAAAGGCATGAACACTCTGCATTACAGGGAGGAGGTTATCCTTAAAGATGTGACCTTAAACGTTACCTGCACTACAGGTGTTGCAGCAGCCCGTGGAAAATCGAACGTCTCCAGCAAATGGAGTTGTAGCTCGAATAATGAAGAACGACAGTGGTCGCAGATGGAAAACTAGGATTTGCAGCTCATGGTGGACGGGATTGAAGAGAAAACAAAGAAACAAATGAGGAAATGAGGGAAATTAGTAAAGTTATGTAGTGTAGTGGAAGGATATTTTCATCAAACCATCAATTTTGTTAACACCGTTACTTAAGTGGAGTGTAAGAATGCACAGGGTAGTGTTGCGTATTAAACGCAATGTCAAGGGGAGGTCCATGTAAAGCCATAAATAATTAAACAATGCGCTCGCATTAATCTGCACCCTCATGCTGATTATCATATCACAAATTGACATGGTGTACAAGGATGTCAAGGAAGCAAGAGCATGCAAGGATAAGCATCATCATGACCTATTGTCAACTCGCAAGTCATTTCAGAACTATCACAGAGTGAGTTCTTAAGTATAATCATCAGGAAAGTTGATCAAAAGAAAGTGGTGATTCATGACTGACAATGATATGATTGAGTGGGCCTAGTTGAGGTTGGAGTTGACTCATGGTGTGAGTATTGCCACAAAAATTAGGGACCTTCAATCCCTGAGTTTAACTACAGAGAACAATCGGATAGCCATAAGGGTAATCATAATATCATATACACAAGTTTAGCCGCTGAAACTTAACAATCATGGTAAAGACGGAGTCCTCATACAGAATAAAATATCTATCCATCTCAGAATTACATGGGTGTGCTTTGGACTGACCTAATATACACAGTTCTTCGTATGCAGCCCACAGTAAGGGGTCTATTGACAAAGCCTGCTTGAAGTGGTCAACCGCACTTTTCCTTCTATCAGTGTACCTAAAATGGAAAAACACCAGGATGATGATCTGAAATGATTAAAATGCAATTGACACAACATGTAGCTGCTCCAAAGGATACATCACACAAAGATAAACAAAAAAAAACACCATGTGCTGAAATGTATAAAATGCAATTGATGCAGCACATAGCTGCTCCGAAGAACATATCAAACAAATCCAGACAAATCCATAGGCCCCAACAAAATCCAAATGATAGATAGCAGTTACATGACAAGAAACATGGTATGATCAGCAAGAATGATTACAGATCTATCTTAGTTCTCCTTCAGCAACAGAAAAGCAACAAAATTATCAATCAGCGTGAATATATTACATTGATCAGAAACATACCACTCATCTACAAGTTATGGAAAAAAATTTTGGATAGTTTAGTTCTGGAAAATTAATTATGCTATAACTGTGATATGAAAAGAAACAGGGCGCCTGAAGTTCCTACAGCTAATCTTTTTGAGAAAGATCAAATATAAAGTACAACAGAATTGATTACCACTGGCAATGCCATGGGCCAGGCAATAACACTGTAACACCAAGTTTTCAAGAAAGATAAGAGAAAGGTAATCGTTCAATGAAGCGGCCTAGGGGCTAAGATAACACTGAAATATTTCCCTCCCCTTTTCTCTAAGCACAAGCTATTAACTAATTGAAGACCAAACATCTCTCCTTCCTTTTCTCCTGAAGTAAATTATCGATTAATTAAACTTTAAATGGCTTCTCTTGAGGTCCTAAACTTCAAGTTCATTTGAGAAGAGGATCTTCAATCGAAGTTTTTTTATTAACAAAGACAATCATAAGAGAAATAAAAAAGCAATCACATGAAGTGGAATGTTTTCTACAAAACAAAAGAACAAACTTAGCAGCACAAGTCAGCAAAAGGGAGAACGCTACCATAGACTATGAAAATAACAATCAGCTATGTGACACTGCGTTGTGGGCTGGGATTCTTTATCGTCAAAAGAACCATACTAACTCTAATTAAAATGAGCAATACTTAAGAGGCAGGACCAATCAAAGAACTGAGGACCAGAGAACAAAAAGAAGGAACAATAGAATACCCAAAGCACACACAAAATCCTCAACCAGAAATGGAAAACAAAAAATAAATAACCCATCCATAATAAGCCTTCCCACCTCCAAAGGAAACTTATGCTGTGCACTACACTCTTGCTACCACCTCCATTTCCAGAAAAGCAAAAACCCAACAAGAAACTCGACGTCTCCAGCTACTCAAAAACATTCATAGAATTCTAAACTCTTTTTTGCCCCTTCTGCCTTCAATGCCTCTTCCTCCAGGAGAAAAGCTACTTGTCACGGCCTTAGTGTAACTAAGCTAACTGTGCGACACTTAGTTGCTCGCAAGCCTTCTTGAGAACTAAGTAAGCCTAAGAAAGAGAGAACACAAGGGAGCTTTAGAAGAATGAAAGAACTTCTATTCCAAAGATCTCTTACAATCCTTGAGTGCAGAGTGCCTTGGCCAAATGAGGCTAGCCATATTTATAGGCACCATTGTGTGCAATGAATGGCTAAGATTATGTACAAGTGTCTATAATCTAACGGTTAGGAATGTTCTAGGGGAGTGGTCTAGAACATTCCCCCTTTCTAAAAGAATTCTAGAGAATGTAAGAACTTCTAGAGTTTCCATATATACAAAGGATGTGGAGGTTTCTAGATAATGGGCCAACCCACTAACCCATGTGCCATCTTATGGGTCATGTAGATGGAGCGGGACACGGAGCGGGGAGCGGGTCGTGACATTCTCCCTCACCTAAGTTGTAGACGTCCTCATCGCATCGTCCTCATGGAACTTCCGTATAACCTCTTGGAACTGCCAAAGTGCATCTGATGGTTCCCAACTTGCTTCACTTTCTGGTAGTCCCTTGCACTTGACTAGGTATTCCCTACAAGGAGAAACGCCTCGCCTTCTGATCACTCTATCAACCATCACATATTCAGCCTCCTTCTCATAGGAAGTAACAACACCCATCAGTGCTCGGGTTGAAGTCCCACGGTTCAGATCTTCCATGTCTCCATGATAAGACTTTAGCATGCTCGCATGGAAAACCGGATGAATCTTGAGCTTGAGAGGAAGCTTTACCTCATATGATACCTTACCCACCTTCCTTACAATCTCAAATGGTCCTTCATATCGGCGAACCAGTCCTTTATGCTTTGACCTTAGGGACTTGAATTGCTGTGACACGAGCTTTACTAGTACCAAGTCGCCTACCACGTCCTTATCGGCCCATTTCTTCATCTTCTTAGTGGCTTTGTCTAGGTAAGACTTGGCCACGTCCATCTTTTCATGCAACTCCTTCGCAGCCTTGAATGCCGAAGGGCTCCTCCCTGTGTATTCCGTCATAAGTGTATGTGGCGTCAAAGGTTATTGTCCAGTGGCTACTTCGAACGGGCTTTGGTTTTGTCGCCTCACTCTTTTGAAAGTTGTAGGAAAATTGAGCCACATCAATCAGCTTGGCCCAGTTTTTCTAGTTGGCACTCACAAAGTGCCTCAAGTATATCTCCAACAAGTTGTTGACACGTTCGGCCAGCCCATCAGTTTGTGGATGGAAGCTTGTCGAAAAGTGGAGAGCCGAACCCAACAACTTGAACAGCTCCGTCCAGAACTTGCCTGTGAGGCGAGGGTCTCGATCGCTAATGATCGTGCGTGGCACACCCCAATACTTCACTATGTTCTTAAGGAACAACCTTGCCGCCTCTTCTGCGGTACAGTCTCCAGGAGCTGCCACAAAGGTGGCATACTTAGAGAACCTATCAACAACCACCTTTATAGAGCCGCATCCTTTCGAAGTAGGTAGTGCGCTGATGAAGTCCATTGATACGCTCTCCCATGGCCTTTCTGATGTGGGTAGTGGTTCTAACAATCCCCTTGGTTGTTGTTGCTCAACCTTGTCTTGTTGACACACAAGACAAGTCCTCACATAGGCCTCTATGTCATCTCGCATCTGGGGCCAGTAATAGGCTGCTTCTAGTAATGCTCGTGTGCGTCGTTGCCCTGGGTGACCAGCCCACTTTGTGTCATGGCACTCGCGGATAAGGTTCCGCTGTAGGTTATTCCATTTAGAAACATAGAGTTTTCTCTTCTTGGCATAGAGCAAGCCGTCCTTCTCCCAAAAGCATCGCATCTTACCTTCCCGTGCGAGGGTAGAACCCCTCTTTGATTAAGTCTATCAATACTCCGTTTGGTTGGCTAAGAGAGGCCAATTCTGCCTTCCTGCTCAACGCGTCGGCTACACAATTGACTTTACCAGGCTTATACTCGAAGGTGAAATCGAACTCCACCAAAAAGTCCTGCCACCTAGCTTGTTTGGGGCTTAGCTTTTTCAGGGATTGAAAATAGCTAGTGGCAATGTTGTCTGTCTTTACAACGAACCTTGAGCCAAGCAAGTAGTGACGCCACGTCCTAAGACAATGTATCACCGCAGTCAATTCCTTGTCATGGACCGTATAGCGTCGCTCTGTCTCGTTGAGCTTGCAGCTCTCATAGGCAATTGGGTGTCCTTCTTGCATCAGCAACCCACCAATAGCAAAATCGGAGGCACCGTGTGTACTTCAAACGTCTTGCCATAGTCAGGCAAGGCAAGCACGGGATCCTCTGTCACTGCCTCCTTTAGTTCCTTAAAGGCGTTTTGGCATGCATCCGACCACTGCCACACCGTGTTCTTCTTGAGAAGATCCGTCAAAGGGGCTGCCCTTGTAGAATATCCCTTGATGAACCGTCGATAGTAGTTCACCAAGCCAAGGAAAGATCTTAACTCAGTGACCTTTGTGGGGACGCCCCACTCTTTGATAGCCTGCACCTTGCTATCATCCATAGCTAATGTACCGCCCCCAACCTTATGACCAAGGAACATTACCTCCTCTTGGGCGAATGCACATTTCTCCTTCTTCACATAGAGTTGGTTGTCCCTTAACACCTTGAAGACAATCTTCAAATGCTCTACATGTTCCTCCAAGGTATAGCTATATATGACGATGTCATCCAAGTAAATGACTACAAACCTGTCTAGGTAGGGGTGGAACAATTTGTTCATGAGAGTACAAAACGTTGCTGATGCGTTGGTGAGGCCGAAGGGCATGACCAAGAACTCGTACGACCCATAGCACGTCACACATGTAGTCTTAGGTTCATCCCCTTCTACAATGCGTACTTGGTGATATCCCGGTCGCAAGTCTAGTTTGGAGAAATACTTCACTCCACCAAGTTGATCAAATAAATCAGCTATCAAAGGAATAGGGTACTTGTTCTTAATAGTTACCATGTTAAGGGCTCGATAGTCGATGCATAGCCGCAACGAACCATCATGCTTTCTTTGGAAGAGGACCGGTGCGCCAAAGGGAGCTTTGGATGGACGAATGAACCCCGCATCTAGTAGGTCTTTTAATTGTTTCCTTAACTCCTCTAACTCCGGTGGGGACATGCGGTAAGGGAATTAGCAGGTGGTTTGGCACCAGGCTCCAGCTCAATTGCGTGGTCCACTTCCCTCCTAGGTGGTAGCCTCTTGGGCAGCTCGGCCGGCATCACATCTTTGAATTCTCTAAGGACATCTTCAATGGGCCTAGGCAATGTCTCTACAGGCCTATCTTCTTTCTCCTCAAGTAAAGCGGCGAGATAAGTTGTCCCCTCTTTCTTGAACCCCTTCTCCAATTGGATTGCCAATAGCAAATTGGGGCCGTTCTTGGTCCCTTTGGACTGTTGGGACTATGCAAGAAGCTCCTTCTTCCATATCTTCCATAATGCATACTGTGCTAATTGAAAGCACGGCTATGGCATTTACCTTTCTTAGGAACTCCATGCCAAGTACCACTTGAAAATCGTCCATAGGCACCACTGACAGATCTACGGTGCCCTTCCATATTTTTATGCTCATCTCAACCCCACGGGCCACGCCATGAATGGGACGAGATTGGGAGTTAACAGCCTTCAACCAACCCCCTTCCTTGGACACTTTTAGTCCTAATTTCTTTGCCTCCTCTGCCGAGACAAAGTTGTGAGTCGCACCTGTGTCAACCATGGTGCAAGTGGGCTTACCGTTGATGCGTGTCTCCACGTACATCAGTCCCTTTTGTGAGGTGGTGGTCTTGACCTCCGTTGTCTTGCCCTTGATGGTTGCTAGTTGTAGCTAACTCATATGGGCTTCTTCCTTCTCGTCATCCTTCTCCTCGAGTAGAGCTGATAGTGCTTTCCTCTTAGGGCACTCCCTTGTCCAATGGGGTCCATTGCAAAGGAAACATGGGCTCGATGGTTTACGCCTATCTCTTCTGTCATCCCTTAGTTTACCATCCTTGTGTGATGAGGGTGTATCCGTTCCTTCCTTTGAATGGGACTCTTTGGATGACGACTCTCCCCCACCTCTACCGTTGTATGCCTTCTTGGGCTTGGAGGGCTCTTCTCTCTTGTACTCTAATAGGGACTCCGCCGCTGCTATGGCCGAAGCGACATCTTGCACCCCACGCCGTTGCAATTCTTGTGCAGCCCAACCTTGGAGTCCATCCACGAAGTTGAATAGTAACTCTTCCTCAGTCATACTCGAGACATCTAACATGAATGTTGAGAATTCCTTTACATAGTCCCGAATGGACCCAGTTTGCTTGAGTCTTTTGAGACTCCTCCTTGCCAAGAATGTAGCATTCTCAGGATAGAATTGTTTCTTCAGCTCTTTCTTAAAGCTATCCCACGTATCTATAGTGCACGTACCTCTTTACATGTCCGCATCCCGCCTACGCCACCATAGAGTAGCGGTGCATTTAAGGTAGAGAATGGCAGTTTGCATCTTCCTTGGCTCGTCCTCGAGTGAGATTGCTTCAAAGTATCATTCCATCTGCCACAAGAAGTTATCGACTTCTCGAGCATCTCGTTGTCCATTGTAGGACATTGTTTCGGCACATCTACCTTAGGTGCCTCCTTAGGGGTAATGGCTCCTCCTCCCACGGATCGCTTGCATAATGCCCAATCGGCTCGCATTTCTTGCATTTGAGCTTCAAAGGTAGCCAATGTTTGCATTATTTGAGCTTTGAGAGCATCGGACTCACCTTGTAGGTGCGCAGTAATGCTGCGAACGGCTTGTAGGGTTTGGTCGAGCCCCTCGAGTCGGCCATTGAACTCCTCCTTGAGTTCTCCTAAGCGGCCTTCGAGCTCCTCCTCATTCAGTTCTACAGCATCGACCCTGTCTCGGGTCTCGCCCATAACTACCTCCACGCGATGTAGTCGTGCCTCCATCGCACCTACCAAGTCTATGGACTTGTCCTTACTTCTTGCTCTGTCCTGCATTGGGGTTGATATTCCTTCCTCGATCCTCCTCGTGGTTCACTAAGTCGTGCACCTCCGAGTCGTTTGACATGATGGCTATGCTGCTGCACAAGCGTTTCCCTCGTAACCTGGCTCTGATACCTAATGTCACGGCCTTAGTGTAACTAAGCTAACCGTGCGGCACTTAGTTGCTCACAAGCCTTCTTAAGAACTAAGTAAGCCTAAGAAAGAGGTAACACAAGAGAGCTTTAGAAGAATGGAAGAACTTCTATTCCAAAGATCTCTTACAATGCTTGAGCGGAGAGTGCCTTGGCCAAATGAGGCTAGCCATATTTATAGGCACCATTGTGTGCAATGAATGGCTAAGATTATGTACAAGTGTCTATAATCTAACGGTTAGGAATGTTCTAGGGGAGTGGTCTAGAACATTCCCCATTTCTAACAGAATTCTAGAGAATGTAGGAACTTCTAGAGTTTCCATATGTACAAAGGATGTGGAGGTTTCTAGATAATGGGCCAACCCACTAACCCATGTGTCATCCTATGGGTCATGTAGACGGAGCGGGACACGGAGCGGATCACGGGTCGTGACATACTGCTTTCAACTGTTGGCTTCTCTAAAGATTAAAGAACATTTAGACAAAGTATGAAAGTAAAGTTTCACAAAATCCCAGGTTCAACTGTTCCATCATTCGTTTGCTTGATGTATTCACATCATCCAAAATACAAAAAAAAATAGAGGGCGTCCCATTGCATGAGGCCCCTGCTACGCAAGGTCTGAGGAAGGGCAGAATGTATGTAGCCTTACCCCCGCAACATAAAGAGGCTGTTTCCGTGTTTCGAACCCGTGACCATCTGGTTGCAATATGACAACCTTATCGTCACACCAAGGCTCACCCTCTATCCAAAATGCAAAAATAAACACCCAATTTTGTGGGTTCTAATTGTAACTTAACTAAATAATAAAGCCCAAAAGTCTAGTTCAAAGGGAGGTATATAAGAAATTAGTCTTTTAACTAAGTAATTGATTGTTGTGGGTTCTCTTTCAAATTGGTCTCCCTCCTAGTTTTTATTGATTCTCATTTTCTTTCCGCCCCTTCCCACTCTACTTATTCCTAATTTGTCTCCTCACTCTAATCTCTACCACAACCCCTACTTCCACCAATTGTAGCAAACTCCAATCCCAGATTTAACAGCAACAATTTGTTCCCAATTCCAACTCAGATATTTTTGTAGGGAACCACGCTTAGGCCACCCAAGCTTGAGTCCAACAAAAAAGGCCCATATTATATCATCAGAGAGGAGAGTGAATAACCTCGAGCACAAAATGAATCCAACACAGATGAGCATGATGCCATTAGTCACTAAATTAGTTTTCCCGGACAAATTCAGAAAATAACATGGGTTCAAACTTCAGAGTTTGCTCCAGTCAACCATACAGACAAAGATATACCTTCATAAACATCATTGTGTATATATTAAACCATATCAAATTGAAAGGGCTAATATATTATAAGTGTCATGTTTCAAGAAAGCTTCAAAATTCAAATCGTGTACAGCCATACAGGCCTAAATAGGTACTTAAAGGAAAAGGGGAATCACATTATTGTATTAATAGGTTAATTGGAATCAATTTAACCAACAAAATAAGGATTTCCCAAGAGTCAGTATATGTCTGACACATAGGGTATAATTTAGGTACTAGAACAACCAAATTTGCAGATAAAAGAAGTTTCCTTGTCACATGGTTGATTATTACTAAAAGAATCTATGGTTGGATAAGCAATACAACAAGAAAAGTAAGAACAGCTTACACCAATCCAACATAAAGACCCTTTGCCCTCAAAGGTTGGAACAAACCATGTTCGCAACCATTATGTTATTGCTGATCAGTGTGACCAATTAACTGAACACTGAGAAAAGAAACCGCATAACAGGGAGATAATAGATACCAAGATGAAGGTAAACTGCATGAGTTTTGATGAAATAAAATTTGAGAATAAGCCGAGGAAAAAAACCTATATATGAGCCCAAGAATGTAATGACCAGCTGCACCATTTGGAACCTGCATGAGCAAAGACAAACAAAATGACAAGCATGTCCTTTTTGTAATGCTCTCCCCCAGCCCGGTTCCTTTTATTTTTTTTTTTGTCAATAGCAACACACAATCCGATTAAGAGAAGAAAAATAAAAAAAGTACAATGATAGGGGGAAAAAAACCCTTAAAGTGACCATAGTTACAAGGCCACATAACATCAATACAAACACGATCTCAAAAGCCATCGGTTTAGCTTGCATATTTTCACAAACATTTCACCACAACACGAGAAAATACATTCAACATTGTGGTCTCTAATGGACGACTGATGTAGCGGCAAAGATGACCAATCAGTTTCAGGATCAATAGGAGCACCCAAAGGCTCCCGCCACTGCTCGGTCTAGGAGGGGCTTACGTACGCAGCCTTGCCCACACTTCACGGAGAGGCTGTTTCCAGATTCGAACCCATGACCACCAGGTCACAATAGAGCAAAATTATTTTGAAGCAGAAATTATGCCGCTTAAAGATGGATAATAATTACTACTGCCTTCAATCAAGTCATGAGAACAGGCTTGATCAGCCCTATCATCACATTTAGTAATTTGAATTCCTTGTCTTTCCAACAAAGGTACATCACGTCCTAAATTTTGGTCTGTTCTTCTGTGGTTCTGTTGATATTGTGTCTATAAGGGAATGGACCCATTCACCATGGTCCATTCCCATTGTCAATCTAAGCTATTAGCGTTATGAGATTAGCACCATCCAGCTGTCAAGCTGGCTGCCTTAGTCTTTTGAATTAAGTTAAATTGTTGACTTAGTCCTTCTTATCTTTAATCCATTATATGTAGGTACTTAACTAGGAGACTAGGAATTATTGAGTAACTAGGATTCATTGCTTATCTAGGATTCCTTGGTATGTTGACACATGGAATTCCTATCTTTTATTTGACTGGGACTCCTAATCTTGTGGAGTCCTAGACCTATCCTATTTCCCTTATTTGAGTATCTATAAATAATACTGTAAGGGAGGATAACAATAGATATCAATTCTCCCTCCCTCTTCTCCATTCTCACCATATTTTCTCCTTCTCTCTTTCTTTCTATTTTTTTACATAGTATCAGAGAGGTTGATCTGATATTCTGATCAGCCATTTTGAGAGTCGCCTAAGTTCATCGTTCTGGTCTGCAGCCACCATAGCTGCCCCTGCTACTTATGATATACATCTAGGCATGGTTTCCTCACACTCCTGAACCACCCACCTATTGTTGATGCTACTGCAACTTCTACATATTATTCTGCTACTGATGTTACTGATTTCTTATTGTCGCAAGCTGCTATTGTGATTTACTGATCTGTTAATACATCTCGGGTAATCAGGTTTCCTGATCTCGTCCTTCTTATGTGTTGCTGATCTACTGCTGCTGTCAACACTGGTCTGATAGTCTACTTCCTTATCTCATGATCTAATCCTACATCTATATACTACTGCTGCTATTGATTTGTTACTACTACTACTACTGCAAATCTGTTGCTAAAATCTGCTGCTACAATCACGGTCTACTGATCTGTTTTACAGATCTGATTTACTGATCTCCTAATTTTATATGATCTCAATCTCCTGTTGCTGAAACTGCTCTGCTGCCATTGTCGAAATTGATCAAATCTGGTCAGAATCTACTACTGAAACTGCTCTACTGCTGCTGTCAAGATTGATCAGATCTGATCAGAACTGATCTGATCTAATTTGCTCTGCTCCTGCTTAGTTTCTGTCGACGCTGATCTGATCTAATCTAAGATCAGATCTGTTCTGCTCTGCCCTGCAGCAAGCTGCTCTGGTGTTGATCAGATCTGATCAGAACTGATCTGATCTAATCTGCTCTGCTCCTGCTTAGTTTCTGTCGATGCTGATTTGATCTAATCTAAGATCAGATCTGTTCTTCTCTGCCCTGCAGCAAGCTGCTCTGGTATTTTCTGATCAACCTGTCGCTGCTGTTACTAACACTGTTGTCTATATGCTATGTTGATTCATTTCAAAACCAAAAAGTAAAGGTTCAAAATTTTCATTTTGGAGGGAACTTTTCAAATCGTTTAAGTTTTTTCTTAGTTTAGCTTATAGAAAGTGTAGTAAAAATAGGTTCAATATATAAGATTGAGACTCAACAATCAACAAACCAATATGACTTGATATGGAAACAACCAACTTAAGAATATATGAAGCATGCACAAAAAAATAAATATGCAAATGACTTACAGATATGAAATAACAATCACTTGTAACGATGGAAGGGGTGAGTCGTGCACCA
This sequence comes from Protea cynaroides, assembly GCA_028583415.1. Lineage (NCBI taxonomy): Eukaryota > Viridiplantae > Streptophyta > Magnoliopsida > Proteales > Proteaceae > Protea > Protea cynaroides. The sequence goes on along the minus strand of CM053276.1, from coordinate 115,788,540 downwards.
CCGGTTACTATCCTTAAGATTGTATTCACCCCTATACGTGAAAGGTTTTTTGTGAATCAATCCCCAAGATGAAACAACCGCCTTGTTGGCTCCTCTAGTTATGTTGCACTCAAAAACTGGGCCTCGTCAGAACACCGGAGGTTGTGACAACCACTCTCCAAACAGAAAGGTAAAGCAAAGGCAATTCGTTCACAAGGTAGAAGGTGGGAACAAAGAGAGAGAGAAGAGAGGATGAATTTTTGTATCTTGGTCCATGGCTACCTCCTCTTATTTATAGAGGAATGATGCTTGTTAAATAAGGTGCTAGGCGACGCCTAAGCTCCCAGGTGGCCTTATGACACCTTGGAAAATCAGGCGCCTTGGTCACCTACGCGCCCTCTCAAACCTTTAACGCTTTGGTTCGCCTTGACACCTTGACAACTATAATAAGGTATGACTAAAAAGTCAATACCCACTCACAATGGATGGCCTAGATGTGATATGTCAATTAGATCCTTAAATAAAGGGCTAAGATCGCACATTTATGTGTGTAGGGACATGTCCCTCTATAAAGGCACCCCTTCAAACCTAGGAAAGGCATCAAACATGTCATTATACGAACAGGTGTACCTGTCTTTATACCAAAGGGTATAATACATAACCCTACATTTTAAATACGTAGAGACACAACATTTTCCAAAAGGTATAATACACACATCTACTTTTAAATACGTAAAAACACCCTCTTCATTAATCTAGTAACAAAAATAAATCAGTGGCTTTAACCCACAGCCACACCCGTACCAGTACCTACACCAGCTCCCTCGCCCATGGCCCAACCGGCTCAGCTCGGCTTGCGAGTGGAAAAGCCCCCCTCCCAAAAGAGGGAGACTTTATTTTAAGGGCTCAAGATGGTATAATCCAACCATTACATATATAGCTCACCTCATCTTTATCCCCAAGCAATGTGGGAATAAAGTTCCCACAAGCTAAACCAAGAAAAGACAAAAACCACTTGAAAAGTTTCCTCCAAAACAAATATTCAAAACTTTACTTTTTGGTTTTGAAAAAAACCAACAATTCCCCCACAAGTTTCAAAACTTCGATAAAACCGAAAAACAAGTGTTAGTCACATAAGGACATATAAGAGACATCGATGCATATGTCTTTAAGACTTGAACCTACACTAGGTCTGATAGGTCACGCTACAGAGTACAGGTAAACCACGCTTCATGAACCTTTCATCATCAGTGTAGATATCTGACCAATCAACCACCCCGTACAATCCGACCCTTAGAAAATTCCTTTCGAAAAAGGTGGACATTTTATCCGGCATTATCACCATCTCAGATGCATTAATGTTTAGAAAGCTCACCCTTAAAACTCTCATCAGAGGAGGTCTCACCTCCTACACTCACTTAGGTCCACCCAAGTTTGCACCACAATTAACACACCCCCATATTTCATTAGGATAATTGGCTTGATTAAGAGTCCTATGACTCATCCCTCGGTCATTGTAGTGAATACTACCTTCCCACTTAACCAGGATGAGCAAAATTATGGTAGTACTAAACAAGTCATCCGGGGATTTCATTTTTACCCGCTGAATCTAATTCCATAGATCTCCTATCACATAAGTTGGGTTTCCTGTAACTCATTCATTTAGATGTATCCTTTATAATCTTGGTGGCTTTGTGAAAATATCCGCCAGACTCTTTTCTGGCCGTACAAAATTGACAGTTATCATTCCTTCATTAACATATTGCTTCACTAAGTTGTGTCTTAGGCGTATATGTCGCTTTTTTCCATTATACACTTTGCTCTTTACCTTAGCAATAGCAGCTTAACTATCAGAATGTACTGATATTGGAGGCACCGGCTTAAGCCATAACAAAATATTTGCCACCAATTTTCAAAGCCATAACAAAATATTTGCCACCAATTTTCAAAGCCATTCGTATTCTGACCCAGCATTTTCTAAGACTATAAATCATACCTCTATAGTGGAACCTGTACTACAGGTTTGTTTAACCAATTTCCAAAAAATCGCTTCACCTCCTAGAATAAATAATATCTACTCGTAGCCAAAGATTCCTCTATATCATATATCCAATTGGTGCCACAAAACCCTTCTAATATTGCCGGATTTCCACTATAATGTAGATCATAGCTCATGGTCTCTCTGAAGTACCTTAACAGCCTTATTAGAGCTTCCCAATGCTCTTTACCTGGGTTATGAGTATGTTGGCTCAACTTCCCAATAGCTAAAGCTATATCAGGTCTTGTAAAGTTCATCAAGTAAGATACCGAACCAATAATCTAAGAATATTCTTTCTGGGAAACCAGTTCTCCTTGATGCTTAATGAGATGACTGCCAAACACCAAAGGTATCTTAACAGATGAATAATCAAAATTACCATTCTTATTAAGTAGGTTTTTCACATAATGGGTCTGAGATAGTATTATCTCACCATTGGTCCTGACGATTTTGATTCCAAAAATCACATCAACCTTGCCCATGTCTCTTGTATCAAATTTGAACATGAGGAACTTCTTAGTTGATTCTACAATATCAAGGTCAGAACCCATAAATAACATGTCATCAACATATAAAATAATAATCACACATTTGCCATTAACAAACTTACAATAAACACATATATCAGAATTTTTGATAGAAAATCCATTTGATATCAATACAGTATCAAGCTTTTCATGCCATTGCTTAGGGGATTGCTTTGAACCATATAATGATTTAACTAATCTACATACCTTATGTTCTTGGCATCAAAACCAAAAAGTAAAGTTTCAAATATTTCATTTTGGAGAGAATTTTTCAAATGGTTTTTGTCTTTTCTTGGTTTAGCTTGTGGAAACTTTAGTTCCACATTACTTGGGGATAAAGATGAGGAGAGGTAGATATGTAATGGTTGGATTATACCATCTCAAGCCCTAAAAAGAAAGTCTCCCTCTTGTGGGAGGAGTCTGGGGGTCCATGGTGCTTTTCACACACACGAGCACAACAGAGCCAAGCCAAGCCCAGCAGTGCCGAGCCGGGCACGGGTGCAGGTGCAGGTGCAGGTGCAGGTGCAAGTGTGGGTGCAAGTGTGGGTGCAGGTGTGGGTTATAGCCATTGATTTATTTTTTATCATTAGATTAACTAAAAGGGTGTCTTTACATATTTAAAAGTAAAGGTGTGTATTCTACCCTTTGGAAGTGGTGTGTCTCTACGTTTTAGTATTTAAAACGTAGATGCATGTATTATACCCTTTGGTATAAAGACAGGTAAACCTGTTTGTAAAAAGACAAGTTTGATGCCTTTCTAGGTTTGAAAGAGCCTTTATAGAGGGACATGTCCCTACACACATAAAGGGGCGATCTCAACCCTTTATTTGAGGATCTAGAGGACAAGTCACATCTAGGCCATCCATTGTGAGTGGGTATGACTTTTCAATCACACCTTATTGAACAGGCACCATTCCTCTATAAATAAGAGGTGGCGGCCACAGACCAAGATACAAAAATTCGTCCTATCTTCTCACTCTTCGTTCCCACCTTCCACCTTGTAAATGAATTGCTTTTGTTTTACCGTTATGTTTGAAGAGTGTTTGTCACAACCATCGGTGTTTTGAGGAGACCCAGTTTTTAAGTGCAACATAACTAAAGGAGCCAACAAGCATAGTTGTCAAGGCGCCAAGGCAAAACAAGGCGTTGGAGGTCTGACGAGGCGCCTAGGCCACTAAGGTGCCTAATTTTCCAAGGCGTCACAAGGATGCCTGGGCGCCTAGGTGACACCTTGACAACTATGCCGACAAGGGAGCTGTTTCATCTTGGGGATTGATTCACGAAAAACCTTTGAACTAATAGGGGTGAATACAATCTTAAGGATAGTGACCACTGGCACGACTCAACCCTACCATCACTACAAGTGATTGCTACTGATTGCTACTACATATCTGTAAGTCATTTACATATTTAATTTGTTGTGCATGCTTCACATGTTCTTAATTTGGTTGTTTCCTTATCAAATCATATTGGTTTGTCGATTTGTTGAATCTCAAACTTATATATTGAACCTATTTGTACAATTGTATTACATGCTATCAATCTGTTGCTGCTACTGTTCTTACTTCTTATTGATCCCCTAATCTATCAACCTGCTACTGTTGGTATCAATCTGCTCATACTGATTCAAATCTGAATCTACTGTTACGACTACTACAAATAAATTTGGTTTTTTGGTTTCCTAGTACCACAAGGATCCTATTTATTAACTACTGTCACTGAATCTGTTACTGCCGTACTGCTTCTGAATCAAGGGATCCTACCTTAACTAGGATTTAATATTCCTAATCTATTGCCTTCGATATGCTGCAAATTACTACTGTTGCTGCCTCGGATGATCTGTTATTGTTCTTAAGTACCTGCTACTGCCATTGTGATTTGTTTCTAATATATGTTCGGATCTGCAGAGCTTTGATCTACTGCTGTTCATCAGACCTGCAGCTGCTGCTGTCTTCGATCTATTATTTTACTGTTGTCTGCTACTGTCACTTGCTGTCATCAATCAAGCTGCCTTTACTAATTACTACTGGATCTGATCTGATCTCCTGAACTTATATGCTGCTGCCAGTACCTATCAATCTGATCTGCTGCCAATGCCTATCAATCTGACCCGATCAACAGCAAGTACCTACCGATCAGATCTGGTTTTCTTTTGATTTGAACTGTCTATCGATCTGATCTGCTGCCAATACCAATCGATCTGTGACCTGATCTACTGCAAGCACTATAGATCAGATCTGATTTTCTATTGATCTGATCTATCCATCGAGCTGATCTGCTACTGATTGAGCCACTGCCTATGCTACTGATCCCTTACTGGTGATCTGCTGCCTGCAATACTGATCTGATCTGATCTACTGCTACTAGTCTCCTGCATATCTGAATGTGGTTCTGGTTACTGCTGTCCTCCATTAATGGCTGCTTCAATTTCTGCTATTGGTTTTGTCAACTGTAACTTCCATTAATGGTTGCTGCTATTACAGATTAGAGATAGTTGAATCTAATTCTAAAATGATAGGACTTCACCCATTGGTTATCGATCTAATCCTAGTCATTGAATGCTATTGAAGTCGGTTATTGGCTAGGTCTGTTACTACTCTGCTGTTTTCTGGTTTTAAGAGAGCCCACTTCAATTTCGACTTCATTATCTCTCATATCCACCATTGGATCGTACCCAAATTTTGCTGACTTATCCTAGTTGTTATTAATTACATGTCTACCATTTTTTGTCCACATCTGCTGACTAGATCTTTGACTTTTCAACTAATGTCAAAAATCCACTTGTATCAATACCTTATTCCTAGTCATACTAGGACTTCACCATATCTCTTAATCCGACTACTGGATAGTTTTGAAATTTGGATATCTCATTTCTATTGAAAGTCAACTCAATATCCAACAGTTTGGGTTACATCTGACCGTTAAATTTGCCGCTATTATGAGTTTTATATTTTGGTTTGACGGAGCATGTGCTCTAGGTTATTCTACTATTTGGGATATCATTCCTCATTGTTTGAAGTCTCCCGTCATAATTTGTCCACGTGGAATGTTCGATGTGAGTGGGAGAAGGTATATATATCTGCTCAAGTTCGTGCCTTCTCATTGAAAAGAGCCTCGCCTATTACTACCTTGTTCGTGATGGAGCATGAATCTACTACTGTTTACAATGCTCGTGTTAGAGCCTCCTCTAGTTGCACTTCATGCAACCTCTACTACTAGATGCACATGATGCAACATTTATTACCAATTGCACGTGATGTAACATCTACTATCACTTTTACTACCAGTTGCACGTGATGTAACATCTACTATCAGTTCTACTACCAGTTGCACGTAATGCAACCTTTACTATCAGTTCGTATTTGTTAACTCGTGTTGAAACCTACTGCTACCTTTTGGCTAATGTTGGAGCCCACTGCCTCTTTGCTCGTGGAAGAACCTACTACTACAACCATTTGCATGACATGCAATCTTGCACGTGATGCTGAATTATAGGGCCTCCAGCAACCCGTCTACTACTACTACTACTTGGTTCGCAGTGACCTATATTGCGCTGCTATCTGCTGCATCTATTACTATCTGCTTTACTTGGGAACAACCTATGTTCATTAGTGTTCGTGATTTGGTATTACTACCAAAAGTTCTCTTTGTGCTCCCTGGCGCCTCTGGCTATATATAAGATTGGTGTTGCGGTTCATATTTATTCTGACATGAGTGACTTATATGCTCCAGCTTGGAGGGAGTTGATAATGTATATATAAGGGAATGAACCCATTCACCATGATCCATTTTCATTGTCGATCTAAGCTATTGGCACTAATACCATGTTGGGATTAGTGCCATCTAGTTGTCAAGCTGGCTGCCTTCTTATTCTTTTGAATTAAGTTAAATTGTTGACTTAGTCCTTCTTATCTTTAAATCATTATATGTAACTACGAGACTAAGAATTATATGTAACTATGATTCATTGCTTATCTAGGATTCCTTGTCATGTTGACACATGGAATTCTTACCTCTTATGTAACTAGGACACCTTACCTTGTGGAGTCCTAGACCTATCCTATTTTCCTTATTTGAGTATCTATAAATAATACTGTAAAGAAGGACAAACACAAGAAAACAGCACTAAAGTGAAAAGAAGTCAACTTAATATGTATAGATGAAATAACTTGAACATTGAATCGATAGTTCTTTTGTTTCTATTTTTATGATATTTGGTCAAGATTTATTTTTGTATTTTGATTTCATTCAATCTTGGGTCCAATCAACATCAGGGTGTCTTTTATTTGTTTTTTGGACAGTTTTCATATGGTATCAAAAAGATGTCTGCAGCAATGGGACTCTAAGTCCTAAGGCAACATAGAATATCAAAGTCATTTCCCAAGAAGCCAAAATGTGCTAGAAGAGGGGATAAATATTTTCCTTCTGATTGTTCCATAATAGAGTCGGTCAAAAGGAACTACTGCTGTAAAAAATATTTCACATGAGCAGTTGACAAGCTGCATGAAAAGCACAAGGATGCACAGAATTTTAAAGCCAACAACCTGTCAATCATATGACCTCACTTCCGGAAGAGTTTTTACATATTCCCAAGAGAGCATTCATTCATTTCTTACTTCCCTGTCGACCACCACGACAGGAAAATAATCTAGAACTCTTTCAAGTCCATAGGAATTGTAGTCCAGCCTCAATTACTTGTATGTGATCTTTTATTCCAATGGGGTCAAATTCTTCTTGGCAGGAGGCGCTGATGCACGATATTACATGAAGTCTAGGAATTAGTTTGATTCTTCCGTGGACAGACATGAAACCACGGTGGATCAACCGGAACTGATCAAGCAACACTGGAAAGCAAGTCAACCAATGGGTGACTAAAGCCTTGCCCCAACCTCCTCTTGCTGCCTTTACAGGAATGGCCAAGGATACTCATCATCTATTCTTTGATTGCCTTTTTTCCTCCCTACTATAGGACCAGATCCTTCACAGATGCTAGCCATTCCATGGACATATCCTCAATTTTGACAAGGAACGGAAAATGGTTGATTAAAGCCTTCAAGGGAAAGTCTTGCAGTGACACTGTCGGCAGACTCGCATTCAACGCTGCCATCTACCACATTTAGGGAGAGAAGTCAAAGGAGATGGACCGGAAAATCAAGGACAATGCTCAGATCTTGGACTGCATTGGTTTCGAAATTCAAGCTAGACTTACTCCCTCTGAGAGAAACTGCCTGAATTCAGCCAGGAACAGACATTGTTAGGTCGTGAGATTTACCTATCCGTCTCGCTGTGAATGGGACTTCCCATTGAGAGCTTCTTACCTCCTTTCCTCTTGCCTCAGTAATTTTTCTTTTCTTTCAGCCCCCCTCTTTCAAAAGGGTGAGCTTGTTTCTTCTGCGGGCGATGAATATAATTATTAATTCACACAACAACAAAAATTCCATTGGTGATTGGCTGAATAATTTTAGCCACTGAATCCTTGGTTCTGTTCATTTTTAATCTCTTGTGTTTCTATACAATTTCAACTCTCTTTTCTTTCTTTTTTTATGATCAACCAGTCAAGCTCTCCTTCCATCATACATTGTTGGGGGAAATATCTTGCTCCTAGAAAGATGTGTATGTAACTATGCATGGATGATGCTTCTCCCATAGAACCTTGATCTTCAAGGGCTCATTTTCTCCAGTGAGTAGAACATCGATTCTACATATTTTTATTATTATAACTCCAGACTGTTACACAGATTCTCCAAATTTCCTTAGTATTCTTTGTTCATTCTTAATTATATCATCTAAGACTCTAAATTTTTTATTCTCAAAACAAATCAGAGCAACCCCTCTTTAAAAACTAGCTTGAGATCTAAAGCCCATTACCCAACCCAGAACATGAGAGATACTACCTCTTGTTTCCACTTATCCAAATCCAACCTCACCCCGATGGCCAATACCCCTTTTTAGTTAAGCCTCACCCACAGCCCTTTCTTAGCCATTTCATCTAATAATACTTAAAGTTCTAATGTCCTCTTCAAAATCATACTGAATTCCTGAATTTTATAGTTCTCTGTAAAAACTATTACTTCAAAATTGTATTTTCCACTACAGATGATAAAAGTTCAAAATTCATTCCAGTTGTGGGGAGTCCCGGGTTGGGAAATCCCAATTTGGGATCTCTATGAACCCATCCCAGCTAATATATGATCAAATAATACTAATGATGGCAATTCTGTAATTTTCAAAGACAATTGTGCACCTTTCTTGGGTGGAGGACAGGTTTGGGGGTGCAAAAGGAATTAAACTCGAAGAAATAAAGGTTATATTTGGGAGTGAATGAAAAAAGAGGACAAAACAAGTTTGTTTGTTTAGCTAGGGATATCTTACCATGAAAAGGCATTAAACATTAACCCAAAAACGGAGGAAGGAGTGGTTGTCTTCTTCCTTCTATGAAAACAACCAGTGGAGAAGGGGATTGCTTCAAAAGAGTAGAACTCACTCCTAATAAATCCAATGGATCTGAAATTTTGTAGGAGCTTCCTAACCTTCACGCCTCTTGATTTCAACCAATAGCAACCCAAGATAGCTAGGATTCAGACAATAAGAAACCTCTGAAATCAGATCTGGTGGTAGGGCATGGAACTAGGTCTGATGTCAGTCTAATACTCACGGTAGGAGTGAAGTTTGGGGATGGGAACCTACACATAGAGTCGCCTATGGAAGGGGATCTTACACCCAAAACCTGAGAGTTCGATAAGATTTTGTGAGGTCTGGAACTACCGCCAGTTGTAAAAGCAGCAGTAGGAGGGGAAATAAAAGGAAGCAGGGAGAATTAAAAAAAAAAAAAAAGGAGAAGAAGATTAGGAAAGGAGCTCACCTGATAGAGAAGTTCAGGTCCGCAGGAAGGGAGAATAAGAAAGAGAAGAGAAGCACACAAGCTCTCAGCCAAGAGGCTAAACCAAATCAAATCTTGATTTTCCATTCTATTCACTGTTCTCAATCGATGGGTTACAATGCAAGTTAAAATAAAACTTGCAGGAAATAAAAGTAGCAATCTAATAAAATTGAAAAACTAAAGCTTGGAAATAAATTCACCATGATATCAACCCAAACAGAGAAAGAAATAAATAAATAAATAAAAAATAAAAAATAAAAGATTACAAAATATTCCCTAACTAAACTACCATAACAATAATTAATCCAAATAAAGAAAAAAATCAATCCCTAAATATCCTATTCCCGTATGCAATTAAAATCCCTTAAATATGGGCTCATAAAAGAGACTGATTACAATATTGTTCACAAAAACGAAAGGTCCAAGGCCCATATGACCTAACCATGGGCTGAAATAAATTGCTGTGAGGCCCAGCTGGCCTGATAGAGCTTCCGTAACTGCAGCAAGTAGACCACATGTTTCTTCGGTTAACATCTTCTTCACCTCCAAAAATTCCCCTTATGCGTTAGCTGGCAAGATTCTTATAAAATACAACACCCAACAAAATTCCCAACAAGACAATTGGTTTGGGCCAAATGGTTTTCCTCCATTATTCCAGCAATTTTTTTTTTCTTTCTCCAGAGAAATATCAGAGGTATTGTACCAGAAAAGAGGATGACCAAGGAATCCGACTAAGCAAATACAGGTTATAACTGTACAAAGCCAGCATTATAAAAGCAGAATAGACAAATATAGTAAATAAAACATCTCACCGCCCAATTTTAATTCGTACTCTTACAAGTCCCATCCAATTCAAGTTGAAGTAGGCCCACCTGATTCATTACAATATAATCCAGTTTCATCTACATTCTACACTGCCAGATGCGCAGTTTGAGTATGATTTGCCAATCTGAATGGTTAAAAGTTAAAATTTCAACACCAACCAGCACCAACAGCATCCTTTTAAAATTTATAACCTTGTAGTAGGAAAATTACCTCAGCTTTTTCAGTGCCACATACACCCAGCAAAAAACCAAGAAAACCTTAAGGATCTTTCATGTCTCATCTCCCTAAATAAGCCATGGTCCCGTCCTGTTCCAGTCCCTAATTCCCATTAAAAACTAATGAAAATCAAAACCAGTAACATCATCCCTCTATCAGGTCCCAAATCCCAAATCCCAATGGCCAGTGGAAACCCTTATGACTGATATTAAAGCCTTCACTGTTGGCCTCAATCGAGCATCCTTAATGATCTCCTCACATTTGATGTAGAGTGTAATCCATCTATTGTCATTGGATGAATCATTTCCCTGGTGGAGTCTCCAGGAGATTTCTACACCTATTTAGGAAGGATAGATCTATTGTCTCCTCGAGAAGCAGCATATCATTACACGAAGGTAAGTCCTAGCTGCAGATAAGTCAGCAAAAGTGTATAGAGCAACAATACAAGTTCTTTATGTCAGTTCCTTCACCATGGGAAATCTGGAAGTTTCACTTTTGAAGTGATCTGGAGACAATATCCCCCACTTCTTTGCTCATCAACAAATTCAGAGAAGAGTCTCTCTCTCCATGGGCCACAAAAATGATTTAACTATTTGCAGAAAACGGGAGGAGTATGCAACCTCATCCAAATTTTTTTTTTTTTTTTGGGTGAACAAATAATTGTATTAACAGCACCCCGAAAAAGGGGAAACAAATCTGGGTATCCCAAGGATAGAGCCAGACTCCTTACACTTTAGCAGAAAACCCAACAAAAAGGAACACAAAATCCACCTCAGGTGGTGGTAAGATTCTAAGAAGATAAGATGCATCTATTTCTAGCATTATCTAGAGAGGGGGGAAGGGTGAAGGGGAATGGATCCCTTCACGTCGAAAGTAATAGCATCCCAAATCTGAGCAAAGGATCTCGATTTAGAAGCCCATCTTCTAAGGTTTCTCTCTCTGGAGAATAGAATCGAAGAGAGTATATCTCTCCACCCACACCTCTTATTTATAATGAGAACTAAAAAAGAAAATTACATCAATAGCCTCTTCTAATAATAAGAGGAAATTACATAAATAGAAACTCTCTAAAATAAAATAGCACTAATACTATTAGCGTTGTTACATATTACGACACTCCCCCTCAAGTTCGTGCATCTATATCATGCATACCCAACTTGGACAATATAGTATGAAATAGTTTCCAGGTAACCCTTTCATGAAGATGTCTGCCAATTGATCCTCTGATCGGACAAATGGAATCTGAATCAGACCACTTTCTAGTTTCTCTTTGATGAAGTGACAGTCAATCTCAACATGTTTGGTCCTATCATGCTGAATTGGATCGTGAGCAATACTGATGGCAACTTTATTGTCACAGAACAAAGTCATAGTTGAATAACTTTTAACTCTCAAGTCCTCAAGTAGACCCTTCAACCACAAGAGTTCACATATTCCTTGAGCCATTGCTCGGAACTCTTTCTGCACTGGAACGAGCCACTACATTTTGTTTTTTGCTGTACCAAGTGACCAGATTTCCACCCACAAATGTGCAATACCTTGAAATTGATTTTCTATCTGGACTACCGGCCCAATCATCATCTATATAAGCCTCTATTCTCAGGTGATCATGTGGTGAGAGAAGAATCCATTTTCCTGGAGTAACCTTTAGGAAATGAAGAATCCTATAAACTGCCTCCAAATGAGTGGAATAGGGATCATGCATGAATTGGCTCACCAAACTCACTGCAAATGCAATATCAGGTCTGGTATGTGATAGATATATCAGCCTCCCAACTAATCGCTGGTACCGTCCTTTATCAACCGGAGCTCCTTTCTCCAAGAGTTTTGCATTGGAGTCCAAAGGAGTATCACAGAGGCAGCACCCTAATAATCTTGTCTCTGAGAGAAGATCAAGAACATACTTTCTTTGAGAGAGAAAGATGCCCTTTGTAGAGAAAGCAACCTCTATCCCAATATCAGGTCTGGTAAGTGATAGATATATCAGCCTCCCAACTAATCGTTGGTACCATCCTTTATCAACCGGAGTTCCTTCTTTCTCCTTGAGTTTTGCATTGGAATCCAAAGGAGTATCACATGGGCAGCACCCTAATAATCTTGTCTCTGAGAGAAGATCAAGAACATACTTTCTTTGAGAGAGAAAGATGCCCTTGTATAGCGAGCAGCCTTTATCCCAAGAAAGTACCTAAGCTTTCTGAGATCCTTGATTTCAAACTCTTTTCCCAAAAGCAGTTTCAATTTCCTTATTTCATCATCATTGTTTCCAATAACAATGATATCATCTACATATACAAGAAGTGCCGTAAAGCTTCCTGAAGTATACTTGATAAACAAAGTATGATCAACATTACTCTAAACATATCCAAATGTTATCATAGCTTTGTGAAACCATCCAAGCTATGCTCTAAGAGATTGCTTAAAACCATAAAAGGAGTGTTTCAGCTTACATACCTTCCCTTCAGTGCTTGCATCTGTAAAACCAGGTGGATAGTCCATATAGACTTCTTCTTTGAGTTCCCCGTGAAGTAAGGCATTTTTCACATCGAGCTGTTGTAAATCCCAATTGTGATGTACAGCACATGCCAAAAGAATCTTGATGGTGGTCATCTTGGCTATTGGGCAAAGGTTTCTTGATAATCTATCTCATATGTTTGGATGAATCCACGAGCAACCAACATTGCCTTATATCGATCAACTGTGCCATCACTTTTCTGCTTGACCGTGTAGACCCACTTGCACCCTACTGGTCTCTTACCAGGTGGAAGAAAAAAAAGATCCCACGTATCATTCTTCTTCAAAGCTCTCATTTCCTCCAACATTACAGCTTTCCATCGTTCATCTGTAATTACATCTTGCCATTTCTGTGGAATAGAGACTGAGGAAAGCGAAGACACAAATGCACGGAAGGTAGGAGACAAATAAGTATATGACACAAAATTAGAAATTGGGTGGGTGGTGCAAGACCTAGTACCTTTACGAGGGGCAATAGGGAGGTCAAAATCAGAAGAAGGAACTTCCTTACCAGGTGATAGCTCGGTCTCTGGATCCAAGGTAAACGAAGGGACATGTGTAGTTGCTTTGATGGTAGTGGTCCTTCCTTGCTTGCTTCTGGCACGGCTGCGGCTGTAAGTTTGCAGAGGTCTAGGATTGGTAGGGATAGGACCAGGTAAAGGAGGTGCATCTGTCTCAACCGAACTTGGGCGGGTAGTATCAGTATCATCTTCCTCCAGAGCCAAAATTGTTTCTCCCCCTAGAACCGAAACTGGGACACTGACACTGATGGGAACTTCCTCTAGCACATCTTCAAACATAGGTACATCAGTAGCATCTTGCTCCCCCTGAAGATGTGTTGGTAGTACATCTGATGCTCATGGAAGATAACATCACGAGTGATAAAAGTCTTCAGGGTAAAAGGTTGGTAGCACTTATAACCTTTCTGTGTCACAAGATAGCCAAAGAAAATACACCAAAGCCCCCTTGGATCAAGCTTGCCAAGAGATTGAGCGTGCATAACAAACACAACCAAAAATCTTCGGCAGAAATACAAATGAAGTGGAGCCAAGAAGTAGGTCCAAAGGAGCCTTGTTGTTGATGATGCGGGATGGAAGCCTATTGATAAGAGAGGCAGCACTGAGAACAGCATCACTCCAAAAACGAGCAGGAACATGGCCATCAAACATAAGGGCTCTAACTGTTTCCAGAAGGTGCGATTTTTCCTCTCAGCCACCCCATTTTGAGCAGGTGTGGCAACACAACTGATTTGATGAATGATGCCATGGTCGGACAAATACTGCTGAAACGTACCATCAAGAAACTCCTTCCCGTTGTCAATACGAAGGACCTTCATCTGAGCTTCGAATTGGGTCTTGATCATGTTATGGAATTGACGGAAGCATTGAAACACATCACTTTTTTTGTGCATAAGATAGACCCAAGTAGTTCGTGAATAACAATCAATAAACGTTACAAACCATCGATGGCCAGAAATAGAGAGAGTCCTAGAAGGACCCCAAACATCAAGGTGCACCAAATAAAAAAAAAACACTACTTTTATTAAGAGAAGGGGAATAGGTAGTTCGAGCCTGCTTAGCCAAAGTACAGGCTTCGCATAATAACTCGGTTGGATCACAATGTTTAAATAATGAGGGAAACAATTGAGATAAAACTACTAGAGATGGGTGACCAAGGCACCTGTGCCATTGTTGGAGAGTGCTGATGGCTGTGGAAAGTTGTTGTGGTGTAGGCTATGATAAAGGTGAAGATGATGTGTGTGCTGAAGGACCATCATCAAGCAAGTAAAGACCACCATGCAGTCTACCATGTCCAATCGTCTTCCCATTCACCAGATCCTGAATTACACACGAGGAAAGAAAGAAGGTCACTTAACAATTCAAAGATTTTGTAAGACTATTAATAGATAAAAAATTGGTAGAAAAACTAGGAACATGGAGAACAGACTGTAAAGTAAAACTAGGGGAGCAGCGAATGAAGCCTTTTCCAAAGATTGGAGAGAGGGATCCATCAGCTACTCGGACTGTATCTTTCCCGGAAAAGGGAGAGTACAGATAAAAGGAGCTGGCTGAACCGGTCATGTGATCAGTGGCTCCAGTGTCCATAACCCAAGGGCTAGGAACAGAGGAAGCACAGTGACCATCATGAGAAATACCTGACTGGACAAAATATGAACCTGGTGTGACAGATGACAATGTAGCTGCAGCAGATGGCCAGAGAAGATTTCTAAGGGCCTGAAGTTCTTCTGTGGACAGTATAACTTGAGGTCCAGTAGGGGTACACGTTTCTGTCTGATTTGCCTGTGGTGCTTTGAAGTTCTTGGATCTCTGTTGTCCTCTCTCACGCCTTAGTTTCAAAGTCTGCTGATTTGCCATGTAATTTCCAACAAGTATCTTTCGTATGGCGTTCTTTCCCACAATATTCACACCAAACTATTTTGTTACCTGTAGGGGCACCTGACTGAGTGGGAGCACCTGATTGCATTGTTTGGAGAGCTGACCTTTCTGCAGGAAGTGGAGGCATCATAGAGGTACAACGCATATCTTCAGATTGAACCAAGGCATAAGCCTGTTCTAAAGAAGGAAGAGGCTCTTGACTAAGAATCTAAGCTCGAATCTGATCAAATTCTACATTTAAACCGGCTAAAAAATTATATACTCGTAGTTTATCCTTTGCAGTCTTCATGGCAGAGGCATCACCAGCACACTTAGCAGAGAAAATGTCATAGTAATCAAGTTATTGCCATTAGTTACAAAGTTCAGAGTAGTATTGGGAGACAGTAGCATCACATTGCTTTGTGGCACCAATCTTCACATGAAGGTCATAAATCAGGGCATGATTTACAACCTGAGAGTAAGTCGCCTTTGCAGCCTTCCAAATCTTTGTAGAATCAGGTAACAGAACATACCTCCGTCCAATTTTAGGTTCCATAGAACCAATCAAATAGGCCATCACAATAGAGTTCTCAGATGCCCACTTGTCATATAATTTATCTGTCAGAGGAGAGGCCTTCTTCTTACCACTAATATAACCCAAAAGAAAAAGAACAGAGGAGAGGAGAGATGGCGGCAGTAACTCGCAAAAAAACAGAAACCAGAAAAAAAGGAAAGGAGAAGAAAAGAGAAAAGAAGAGAGGAGAATGAAATTGGAGCCTAACTTGGCTCTAATACTATGTGAAGAAAAGAATCGAAAAGAGTATATCTCTCCACTTACACCTCTTATTCATAATGAGAACTAAAAAAGAAAATTACATCAATAGCCTCTTTTAATAATAAGAGGAAATTACATAAATAAAAACTCTCTAAAATAGAATAGCGCTAATACTATTAGCACTGTTACATATTACGACACTCTCAAACCATATGTGGTACACCATGACAGCAAATGCAAACTTGGCAAGGGTGTCACAATGAGTCTTCCTTTTAAACTTCATGAGCATCCATTTCCATTCTTGATCGAAAGGTCGGATACTTCTACTAAGCGGTCAATACTTCCGGAAGATCGATTCCCACTCTCTTGGAGAAGGGGCAATCAAAAAAGAGATGGGTGATGTCTTCCATGGAAGCCCAGCAAAAACCACAATTGGAGCTTGGAATAATACCCTTATTATAGAGCAAGGATGCAGTGGGCAGAGATTGAGTCAAAATCCTCCACAAAGTAAAGCTGTGCCGCGGCAAATGACCTTTAAATCACACAATGTCAAGCCAATCCACCTTGGAACTGCGGGATCTGACCATCTCCCAAGCCGACGAAACCGAAAACAGACCATTGTTGGATCCGATCCAACTGATGGTGTTGCCACTCCCAATAGGATGGCGAATGACAGAGTCCAAAGCTTCCCAGGCCCACGCAAGGCGAGAGGATGAGGCCCTTCTTGTACGCCAAGCTCCTTCCGAGAAGATGGAAGCAACAGTAGCTAGTCTGTCACGCCGAAAGTTCATCCGAATTCTCTCACCATATGTCATCACCAGAATGCCATGACGATACTAGTTGTCCAGCCAGAGAAGGGTAGAGGCTCCATAAGTCCATCGTCAATCAAATATTTGATAAAAGGACGAACAAACTGTCTGTGATGCAAGATTGTCCTCCAAATCAAAAAAGAGTCGAAGGCCATAGAAACCGTCCATATGGAATCCTTTCTCAGGTATCTATTATAAATCCAATCCACCCAAATGCATTCTTTTTTCTCAGAAATTCTCCATATCAGTTTAAATATGCAAGCCCTGTTGACCTCCTTGACTCTTTTAAGGCCCAGACCACCTTCCTCCTTAGGCAAACAAATCTTATTCCAGCCAATAGAGTGGAAGAATTTGTTGTTATCATTACCTTTCCACAAAAAAGCACTCATAAGGCTTTCAATACTCTGGATGATCGACCATGGGAGACCAAGAATACCAGTCCAATATAAGTAGGAACTTTGCGTGACTGATCTGACAAGTTCCAATCTACCTGCATAAAATAGGAACCGGGATTCCCACAATTGAAGCATTTTCTTTAATCTGTCAAGGATAGGGGAACAATGATGAGCTAACCTCATCCAAATTTTCATAATACTGTTGCCATATCTAAAGCCATTCAAACTCAAGCTCTAACGGAAAAGACGAAACTTAATCATCTTAGTAACTCTACAAATACTTGCAACCATTATGAGATGTGTTTCTGCACAAAGCTACCCAACTTATACCATAAGGCAAAAAGTAACTTCCAATTAACACTGGATATACATCCATTTAAGACTAATGATAACTAGATCTTATACGCCAGTCCATCTATAAAACATATTTTAAAACCTGCAAAAACTTAGCCTAACGAAATAAATAATTTACCGAATTTCGCTGATACCTCTGCATTGGGCTCATTAGCAGGGCAAAGGGCTGCTTCAGCTTCACTAAGAAGATCCATCTGAAAGCATGATATTGCAAACAAGTAGCGGGATTGAGCCATCTTTGTTCCTTCATATTTTAAGATCAACAAAGAATGAGGATTATAAACAAGAATCACCTTTATTCTTTAAATTTTGAAATTAATGATAGAAAAATGATATATATAAGGCTGCATTTTTTATACACTATGCACTTTTCTATTTTTTGAAACAAAAACAATGTTTGATAACATGGTATTCTTAATAGTAGTTTTGAATGATTACATACTTTTTATGGATTTTTCGAGAAGTGTACACAGATGAAAAAATATGACCATAAGAAGGCGTTACAGTCATTTTAAGTTTACTAAAATTTAGTATCATCAGGCATGAATTACTGCAAATGGGTTGAAGCAGGACACACTTGGTTCAAAACTTCAAGTTAACAGTAGTCTAGGTTGGCAGCTGGGGTGTTCCACATATAGTGCTTGGATCCACCAAAGTCGGTGCCAGGGGGAATGGCTAAACTGCCTTAAACTCCCAAGAACTTGTACATTATTGATCCAACCTTGATTTGGTTGCTTTTAATGTTATCATAGCTAAAATATTTAGAAGCCTCTCTGGCCACCTCCAGACTCAGCAGGGAGGTGATCAGCAGATCTCTCTTGCATGTAGTGTCCCTTGCATAGTTATCACAGCGACAAGGGGTAGGAGGGGCGTCTGGACACGGCGCACCGGTGCCCACCCAGGCGATCAAGGCTTTGGGACACCTAGGCAACGCCTCGATAACTGTGGTCCCTTGTAATTATGTAAATGCCGGTATCAATTATGTAAATGTTGGTATCAAGTCAACAAGTCATTGATAAGTGATTAATGGATGTTTACTTCAGTGGTTGGAAATCCTACAGAACACTGGATATTTACTATTTCAATTGTCCATATTTTTAGCATGCACGCTCCTTCAGTCCTAGATATTTTAAAGCTTTATGTTTAATCTTGGTTTGGTGGCAGATATACATGAAATTGACTTTATGAGATGTTAAAAATCATGAAAGCTGGGGCCTGGGAGAGACAGTTCCCTCTCTCACCTTTAATCCACATCCTATGTCTGAAATACAAAAGTACCCTCACAATCCCCAGATGCATTTTAAAACACCCGACATTAAGAAAAATGTGAAACCAAAAAACGTCTCCAAAGCTTCCAATATGCATCAAATTTTTTTTATTTTTCTGGTTTTAATTGTGGGATATTTTTTAAACAATTGCCTAACCAAATGTTGTCTTTCACCACGATGCCGTTTTTGGTTTGGTAACACATAAAAAAATGAGTTCAAACGCTTATCTAACCACAGCCTAAATGCTTTTATTAATTGTCACAACAGTTAGTGACTATTAATATCCGTCACACCTTGCCATGTGGCAAACTGGCAATCAAGTTACGGCCCATGTGATAGAGGACTCACTCCCACCTCATTGTCAAGATTCAGCCCCAAACAAGAAGAGAAGTGTCTTAAAGTGAGCTCAAAATTAATAAAATACTAAAAGAATGCCACTAGACTCCATTGTTATGAATGTCGTAATTTTATGAAAGGGTAGACTCACTTTTTAACCACTCTGTCTGCCTGTTTTGGGTTGAAGTTTGACTGAGTTCCTCTATACATGGAACCATCCACATTTGTCCATGTCTGACACATGGCAAGGGAGCATGACCTTGTGGGATACTAATGTGAGGAACGTACCTTTCAAAATATGGTATGCACAGTAAGCTTGATTGTTACGCAAGTAACAACTAGCCAATAGTTGCAAATTCAACTGCAATTTAGAGTAAATTTAAAAAGTCAATCTAAAGAAAGAGATCTGAAATGACACATAAAAAGGGAGTTAGCACTAGAAATAATGGAAAAGAAACCAGATACCAACATAATATAGCAATTGAGATTTATAAGGAGTGAGACAGTGTCATTATCAAATTCAGAACAAGAGAGAGAGCAGCCATATAAAACACACTATATACATTTCCCCTGCCCCCTAGTTCCTTGCTCCAAAACATGAACACAGTAACCAAATCTGTTCATTTAATTTTAGGCTCACAATATAAAAATTAAAACACAAATTGCATTGCAACTTGCAAATGATTCAATTTGTTAGAGGTCCACTCCAAAGTCCAAACGGAGACCATGGTTGGAAATTACAAAAAATGAGAGTGAAAGTATAAAATTAATGCAACGTCTGTAGCTTGAGCATCTAATGCAGAGTGAACTCTATCAGGGTGACCTCTATGAATCATCCCCAGACCCATTTTCTAAAAATTTAAGCCAGTTTGAGCACACAAAAAAAAAATGTTGGTAGTGCAGAAAGATTCCTTTGGATCATTCATAACTCATTTCCCACAGTTTAGGCATTTGTTCAAGCAACTAACAGGAAAAGATGATGCCTTATAATGACCATACTTTGTTACCCACCAACGGAGAAGACAAAAGGAAAATGAATATGCTCATCACCTAATCCCCAAAAAAAAGAGATAAAATGCACTGAGAGACTTTAAAAGACAAGATGAATCTTCACGCTCAAAATCCCCACATAAACCAAACATCGCAGGTCAAGGCTGTGCGCATTCTACCAACATGTTTCTTCTTGGTTGCCCAGCATTACATTCTGCCATGTATA
Source organism: Protea cynaroides (assembly GCA_028583415.1). Classification (NCBI taxonomy): domain Eukaryota; kingdom Viridiplantae; phylum Streptophyta; class Magnoliopsida; order Proteales; family Proteaceae; genus Protea; species Protea cynaroides. Next base: position 115,768,036 of record CM053276.1, on the reverse strand, counting down.
TACAGTCTTTTTCCTCCCTCCCCCACATTTTGCACCAAAATAAGCACTCTTATTTTGTCTTATAGTCTTATAGGTTCCCCTCAACTCTTCCATGAGAAACATCATCTCAATCACTGCCTCTCTGAATAAATCAACTGCAACAAAATGGTTGCTTCAACCATCTTCGGCCATTGATCTTATTCTTAAGTAACAACCCATATCTATGTGCATGCACTCCAGTATATTTTCAGACACTAAAAATTCTATCCACTCCCATAATTCACTACCTTCAACACCATCTAGGGCATTTTCCAACCAATTATATTAAGAGTTCTATTTTCGGAAATAAAAAGTTTCCATTCATAATCGGCTGCATGAGAAGAGGGCTTCAAGGAGCGCATTTTAAACCTTCATGATTCAGAGGTCCTGTTTCTCCATGAAAGTTCCTATCATGCTTGTTAAAGTTACAATACCTCATACATGTCCTACAGTTGAGAGACAATGATAAAGGGCATTATGCATGTAAAAAGATCAAAGTTTGTTTCTTAAGGGCATTATTTTACATGGCTTTAAATTTGATCAAAGGAGATGACTCGACACTCAAGTATTGATGTTGAATGTCTAGAGATGGAATCCACTTCTTGAACTTCAAGGGTATAAAGCTTTATTTAATCAGCACTCCACTACCAGTAGTCAAGTTTTCATAAGTACACAATAGTAATGTCATATACCTTAATGGTCATAAAGAACCTTTATATCATTTAATAGCTCTATATGGTCAATTGGGGCTGTTAAAGTTGCAACTACTCACAGAAGCACCTATAGATTAATAGCATCAAGTGCATGAGAAGGGAAACAAACCTAAGAGGGATAGATCCATAAATAGATGCACCACGAAGAACTTAAGAGTAGCACAAAGAGTTTATAAGATGAAGGAAAGCCAACTGACATGGTTTGGCCATATGCAGAAGACCAAATGGATACACAAATGAGAAGATGTGTAGTGACAAGCTCAAGGTGTTAGAAAGCCAAAAATGACTTTGGTTAAGTAGCAAGAAAGAATATTATGCTTACAACTTGCCAAAAGATGTGACCCTGAATGGAATGCAACAGTGGGCTGGAACACAAGTCATCTGGTTAAAACCTAGTAGTTGGGAAAAAAAAAGGTTCAAACGAACTGAGTTGAGCTTTAAGCTTACGATAATGGTAGCTGCTAAGAGATTTGGTCATGCAATTAACAACCACATTCATCCACCAAATGGTATAATAAAATTACAGTACAAGCAAACTTTTTTTTTTTTTTTGAAGAATAAAGAAAAGCATTAACAAAACTCAAAGAGGGTGCAAGGTTGGTGCCCAATAGGAAAACCCAGAGCCAGATCAAAACAAAAAGAGATTACATCAAGAAGCCATTGGGCATCCTATCCACATTAGAATTTGATAGGTAAGTCCTAGTAATGGAAACTGAATCTCACTTAAAGGGATGAAAGGGAATATCAATGGAGAATATTGAAAACACCATTATCAGGTAAGGGAGGAAAAGGGATGAGAACCAAAATAGTAATGTGGGATGATTTTAGGAATAATTAATAATAATGTCTTTAAATAAACTTACAATCCTAATTGGACTGAAACTCTAAAAACACAATTAGAACTCAAATATGACTTTAATATAAGAGTTCTAATTAAACTCAACTACTAATTAGAAATCAACTCAAATGCTAATACTCACGTACATCTAAGGGACAAGGGACCCACATATAAAATAAATAAATAAAAACAATAAAAGGGACGTAAGTAACAATAAGAAAACTAACAAAACTCTAAGACTTACAATCAAATCTAATTAAAAATTTTCAAATTAAAAAGATTACAAATATATCCCAATTAAAATAGAATCCACTAGAGATTCCAATCCAGCGGATCTCAGCCTGCATCAATTCCCGTCCACTTAAAAAAATTCGTCCTCGAATTTTGTAGAGACGACGAAATACTCTTGTGAAGGAAACATCCAGTGGCAGACGGTAACAAAACTCCGATAACACACGAATGGTGGGGATGTTATCTGCAAGTCGAGGGATCCATTCGTCAAAGAACGACGATGGGATCACATATTCTGTGATCGCATCATCATGAACAAAATCAAATGCACCAGAAACGTCATTCTTGAATGCTTGTTGCAGTTTGTCTCCTCGAGCCATAACCTCAGCCTATACCACAATCACAACCTCGCTTATGACCTCTTCACTATAGTCATCTACCATAGGAATATCAGAGAATTTTGCCTTGTCGTCAAGAATTACTGGAAACACCTCGTCATTGATATTGGCTTCATATACTAATGCTTCCATATCAGGTGAAGTGGTTGGGTCCTCTTTTGATGCAACAATAGGTTCTTCTGCTATGAGTGGAATACCCATACATTGCTCCAACCTAGCCACTCTGCTTTCTATTTGTTGTAAACCCTCAAAACTGGCTTCAAGAAAAAGGTTTAAGGTTATTTGTTGTTGACGCATATGAACCTTTAAAATATCCTCCCAACATTCAAAATTTTCCATTTCCCTAACCTATACTCAACCTAGGCTCTGATACCAAATAATGGAGACTAAATCTCACTTAAAGGGATGAAAGGGAATATCAATGGAGAATATTGAAAACACCATTATCAGGTAAGGGAGGAAAAGGGATGAGAACCAAAATAGTAACGTGGGATGATTTTAGGAATAATTAATGGGATGGTGGGATAATTGTAGGGAGTCAAAATAAAGAATTAAAACAAAAGAGATATAGGAATATACCTTATGGTATAGGGAGGGAAAACCAAGAAAGAGAAAGATATAGAGAGGAGAAAGAAGCTATCGAAACAGCAAGGGAGAAAGGAAACTCAAAGAGAGAGATCAGAGGGATACCGTAGGGAGGGAGAGAGCCGAGAGCCTCTTCTTTTCTTTCTTCTCAATAATCATCAACTACTAATTTCATTAATAATAATGTCTTTAAATAAACTTACAATCCTAATTGGACTAAAACTCTAAAAACACAATTAGAACTCAAATATGACTTTAATATAAGAGTTTTAATTAAACTCAACTACTAATTAGAAATCAACTCAAATACTAATACTCACCTACATCTAAGGGATAAGGGACCCACATATAAAATAAATAAATAAAAACAATAAAAGGGACGTGAGTAACAATAAGAAACCTAACAAAACTCTAAGACTTACAATCAAATCTAATTAAAAAATTTCAAATTAAAAAGATTACAAATATATTCCAATTAAAATAGAATCCTCTAGAGATTCCAATCCAGCGGATCTCAGCCTGCATCACCTAGGCATTTACAATGAATCAATTCCTAGGAGAATTTGGACATGATCTAGTAACAAGGATCAGGACCCCTTGGACCTCAAAAACAATGGCATCCAAGATCTGGCTGAGGCTCCTGGACTTGGAGGTCCATGAACTAAGATTCCTTTCCATCCATATGAGATAAATAGCGCAAAAGACTAGTTTACCGACGGTGGTGTCGCAAGGGGACTTCCCTTTGACAGCTTAACAAACCCATCTCCATTCCCTCTCGAAGGGTCTAATACGTCTTCCATTTGGGCAGCATTGCCTGAGAATCCCTTCCCAAATACCCGAAAAAAAGGGGCAAAAAAAAAAAAGAAGAGGTGGCCAATGTCTTCATTAATTGACCAGCACAAGAACCAACTTACATGAGAAGAAGGAACAAATCTCTTAAGAAGGAACATCCATGTTGGAAAGTATTGGGTCAAAGCTCTCTAAGTATCTATGCCATAGGGCTGCAAGTTTGGCCCTGTCAACCCAAACCCGTCCTGAGCTTGGACAGGGCCGGGTTTGGGCCCAAATTTTATTAAACTCTGGCAGGGTTGGGTCGGGTCGGGCCCGGGTTGAAGCCTCAGGATGAGCCCGGCCCAGCCCAACCCAATATATATATATATATATATCAAACGATTCAAACCCTAAACTCTTAAACCCTAATCCTCTCGGCTTCTCCCCTCACTCACGCACTCTCAAATCTCTTACTTTCGATTCTCGACTCTCTGCGATGCCTGCATCCACCCCTGCTCTCTCTCCCGTCTTCTGCCCTTCCCCTTCATCTCTGCAACTCTCTCTCACCCCCGCCCTTGCAACTCTCTCACCCTGCCCTTCCATAATTACTTTCTTGTACTATGGAAAGTCAATATCCAGTCACTTTAATACCACATATTATGGGAGATTGCTGTAAGAATCCCGACAAGGGGCTAAATAGAGCCATGTCAATGTGCATAGAATCACACAAAGCCCACCTAGAATATCACGATGGAAAAGCTTACCGAAATCAGAAGAAATACATAGTAAGAACTATAAAGGCAAAAAAATGCTTCAGAATGAACTGTGTTATCTGCTTATATTATTTACCCAAAAAAAAAAACCTATAAAGGCCAATACAAGCTCTCTTCTTCGTTTTCTATCAAGGCTCTCGAATATTGCTCTGAATTGCTTTTTTATCAGAAATGAATGCATGCTTCCCCACTTTCCCTTGTTTCTGTGAACTAAAGAAACTTTGAAAAATTGCCTGAAGCTTCGCATCCGCTAAGGTAAGAATAGAAATAAGAGCAGTTTTCATAAATTATCCAAACACTCCTACCGAAATCTTTCCAATACAAGTATGCATCTTAAAAAAAAAAAAGAAATAGGATTCTCACAAACAGAACTAGGGACTATTACTTTTTTGTCCACACTAAAGTGGCATGCACTGTGATGGAAGGCCTTTATTTTGTTTGTTATCTATTTTGTTTAATTGTTGTGTTTCTACTGTACATGTAAAGAGTCCATTCCAGCCAATGCAATTACCTGTAATATCTTCAAGCAGAACACAAGTTCCAAATGCCCTATTTTTTATCTTTTGAACTAAAAACTCAGCAGCAACTAACCATGAAAGTGAAATTTCTCAGCAGGGTTCTTTGACTAACAAGGAAACACCATGTGCTGAAAGGTCCATGATTCCATTACTCCACGGTCACAAATTCCACATTCCAATCAAGGTCAACCCGACCCTGAATCAGGGTTGATCAGGGCCAACTCAGTCCGGCCCAGCCCAATCAGGGTCAATCAAGGCCGCGCTGTGTTAGACTGCACCCTGGCAAGGTTTGGGTAGCAACGGGGGCATGATTTGGTAATACGCCAATTTGGCCACTATTAGTAGATAAAATTATTTCTTTCACTTCTGAATCCCACACAATTCGATTAGGGGTCAGTACACAAAGATTTAAGGTCATTTCTTCAAATTGCTCTCCACTTCTAAGTTCATAGCCTTCGCGGTAGCTTCGTCGATGTTACCTACCAAATAAAAGGCTATGTAATAATTTCTATGTAATGTAATAAAAAAAAAAATAAAAAAAAATATTATATTCTAAAATAAATTAGAATATTCTAATATAATAATAAATAATAATAGAATTCTAGATATAATCTAATAGAAAATAGAATCTAAATATTCTATATATAATTATATATAATTATATATAATATAATTATATATAAATTTAATTGTAATAAAATGAAATCAAATTATTTTATTATTATTAATTTTAAGTATATTTAAATATACTTAAAATTTAAATACTTAAATTAAGTATATTTAAATATATTAGTATTTTTTTATTTAATATAATATTAAGTATAGGATCCCCTGAGGGAGGGTTGATGATTTGTCTGACCCTGGCAGGGTCAGGTCAGGCATGGGTTAGCTTTTCAGGACCCAAAGTAGAGTTTGGGTTTGTAAATACCCGGCCCAACCCAGCCCTATTGCAGCACTACTATACCATGAAACTGTGACAAGGCATGTTGCTATGAAACCAGACGATGTCATACCAAGGAACTCTCCAGCCCGAGATCGGATAAGGTTCCAATTGGAAGAGAGGAGACCCGAATCAGTTGCATCTGAGGATCTTCTGGACACGGTACAGAGAGCCAACCAAGCTTGAGTTAATCTGTGTGAGGATAAACAGCCCTGCCACAACAAGCCTTTATGAAGGATGGACAATACCAGGGCCATTCTATCACGGCCTGAGTTGAGTCTAATTCTTTCCCCATATGAATGAATGAAAAAACCTTGGGGGTGCCAATTATCCAAGCAATGAAGAGTCGAGTTACCATTATTTGACTTGATGGTATCAATGACTAAGGATTTGAATCCCAAAATCTTCCTTCAAATCCAAGAGGAGTCGTTCCCATAGGACACCGACCAAATAGAATCCTTCTTAAGGTACCAAGCATAAAACCAGTCCACCCAAATACTCTTGTTTTTTGCTGTCACTCTCCAAATCAGCTTGAGTACGCAAACTTTATTAACCTCCTTCACTCTCCTGAAACCAAGTCTTCTTTCCTCCTTGGGGAGACAAACCGCTTATAGTCTGAAGGAATTTATTATTCGCAGCCGCCTTTCAGAGGAAAGGACTTGTTATGGAATCAATCTTTTGGTATATTGAGCTTGGTAGACCGAAGAGCCATGTCAAGTATGAACCTTTCATAACCGATTTAACCAGCGCAACCCACGAAGTGAGGAATCCTATCTTCCATAACTGAAGCTTCTTCCCAGGATGATCTAAGATTGGCGAGCAATGGTGGGCAGTTAAACTCATCAAAATCAGAGAAAGGTCCAAGTATCTAATTGGAAGGGAGCCCAAGAAAAATCATCAAACACTTTTGAGATGCTCTTTGGTGTCGCCATTTACCCTTGCAAGGAAGATGGAGCATTTATAATGGTTGACTCAAAGCCCTGAAATAACACCGAAAGAGGAAAGAAAGTCGATAATGGAGTGAAATGATTTGGAGTTTACCTTGGAAAAGATCAAGATGTCATCGGCAAAGGCACGTTGAGTCAGCTTGATGGATTTGCAATTGGGGAAGAACCAAAGAAGACAATGCCTTTAAGGATGCTTTGACTTGTAAGCTCCTAGAAAGACCTCCATAATGAGGGTGAAGAAGTAGGGGGACATAGGGCATCCATGTCTAATACCTCTATTGCTGCCAAAGAATCCCACAAGACTCTCGTTGATTAGTCATGAGTGGAGAGGCAGACTGAAGATATGCAATGGAGCACCCAAGTGACAAACCATGGAGGGAGCTGCATTTTTTAATAAATACCAATCAAAAATCCCATCTAAAGAATCATAGGCTTTGTGGATGTTGACTTCGAAAGAGTTGTTGGAGGGTGGGTCTTTCCATCAAATCCCCTAACAATATCTAAGCAAAGCAGGATGTTATCAATGATGTTTCAACTTTCTACCCTTTATGAAGACCGACTGGTATGCACTAACTAACTCATCCACCACATCTTTGAATCTTTTGACAAGGATTTTGTCAATGAATTTGTAAATAGTGTTGCACAAAGCAATAGGCCTGAAAACCGATGCAAAACATGCACCTTCAACTTTAGGGATCAAGCACAGGTAAGTTTGGTTCACCTCCATGATCTGTCTAGGGCCGACAAATAAGTTTCTAACTACCTCAATAAATTCCGTTTTCACTGTATCCGAGGCAACGGAGAAAAATCCCATACCGAATGTCTAATTCCATTATGGACCGGAGCCTTAGGGATTTGGATGACTTCATGGTGTAAAGAATCTCATCTTCCAATGGAATGGCTTCCAGACGTGCTTAATGCTCTGTAGAGAAAACCTTATCAATAAGATTATAGGGATTCCTGGGAAAAAGGAAATACAAACTATAGATGTTCCTGAAGTACCCTTCCACTTCCTTGTTAATGTCTTCGACGTTGGACAAGGGAGATCCTTCACTGGATAACAAGGAAGAGATAGAGTTCGTATTTTGGCTAATTTTCACTGACCAACGAAAATAACTTGTGTTCCAATCCATAGTTGTCATGGCGACAAGGTGATTCAAGGCGATCGAGGCCATCCTGGGCGCCTAGGCGTCGCCTAGGCAACCAAAGCTTTCCCAGTGTATTTTTTTTTATTTCTAAAATATTAATACTATATTAATGTTTATATATATGCAGTATCTACATAAATAATCAACATTTAAAACATAACTTCATTAATATGGGAAAACCAACAAGGCAAATATATATGTTATATACTTATATATATGAGTACAACTATTTAAGGTCATGCCAACCCCTTAAGCTTGAATCTCACGCGATGCAAATTAGGTAACGAAATATGTTTTTGATGCAGTCCAAGAAGGCCCAAGGCCCAAGGCCCAAGCTCAAGTCGATAATGGGTCAACCCAAAGAACCAGTCGGTATTGGTCCATTGGACCAACCCAAAGACCAACCCACACTGTTCACGTGAACAGTGTTCACGGTACTGTTCACGTGAATAGTACCAACAGCAGAAATTTTCCTTCTTTTGTTATTTCTTTCCTAAATTATTCTTAGATTTTGTTTCCTAAAGTTAAGTTATGGATTGATATTTTGTAAGTTGTTTTTTTGGAAACTTTCCTAAATCTATAAAGGCAAGTTTCCCTTTTAATTTATCTTAGGATATTTTTTAGATTGGAAACTTTCCTAAATCTATAAAGGCAAGTTTCCCTTTTAATTTATCTGAGGATATTTTTTTTTAAGAGGACTAAATCCTTCTTTATCTTGTAATCTTTCTTAAGTCTATAAATAAGATAAAGAAGAAGAGAGCCAGCAGATTTAGACAAGAAAAAAGAAGAGAGTTTAACTCCTGATTTTCTGGTTGAGTCTCATAGGTTGTGAGACTCAACCGAAATATTCTGTTTTATGGTTTTCTTGTCTTTCTGTTAATTCCTTCAAGTTCTTATTATTGCATACTGAATTGCGATACCATTAAGTGCTGATTTGATCAACGAAAGCTCGTGGGATTAAAGATTAAAATCATATCGACCAGCTCTAACTAAACCAGTCCCGTTTTCAAATGATAGGTAGTTTTCAAAAAATCACATCTCTCTCATCTGTGATCGGATCATCTCCAACTTTGGATATGTCTTCAAGTACATCCTAAAGAGTATTTCCCATCAAGTTTCAAGTGATTTCAAGGGTTAGATTTCAAGATAAGTGGTTTTCTTCATTACTTTTCTCTGCAGATTTTGTATTGGACTGAATTAAGATCCTGTAGCAAAGAGGGCTTGTTAATTTGACTTGCTTTGAACCCTCTTTGCCATCAATTGGTAACAGAGCCAGGTTGAGGAGAGTTCTAACTCTCCTAATCAGTCCAACAATCCCAATGACCTTGTTAATCTAGTTCTCCAACGATTGGCCAAAATGGATGCCAAGTTAGATAGCATGGATGGGAGAATGAGTAATTTGGAAGAGCTAAATCATCCTAGGCCTACTAGAGTGGAAGCCCCTAGAAGGGAAGCCCTTAATGCCAACCTAATGCCAAGATGTATTCTTAGGGCTCCTCAAAGAGTTCCTAGAGAGGAATACCACAACCCACCCTATGAAGACTATGATGAACCTATCCGTTACCAAACCCATAAGGTACGGATGGACCTCAAAGAGTTTCATGGGAGGCAAGACCCCGAAGCTTTTCAAGACTGGATAAATGCTCTAGATGACTATTTCGATTGGTTTAACCTTCCTGAACCTCGAAAGCTGCAATTGGTCCGCTCTAAACTTGTCGGGGGTGCTCGTGATTGGTGGCGTAACTATGAATATAGTCTCATGAGGAGTCGTAGAGAACCCACTACTTGGGAGGAGATGAAGGAACAATTGAAAGAAAAGTATTTGCCTCGGTCTTTCCAAAGAAGGTTGCATGACCAGCTGAACAATCTTCGTCAAGGTAATATGAGTATGGAAGACTATGTATACCAATTTGATCAATTAGGTGCACGGTCAGGTTCACGAGACAATGATGATCAAATGATATCTCGGTTTCGTTTGGGGTTGCGACTTGAGATTAGAGAAAAATTAGGTGTGGTTGATATTGTTAGTTTTAACGACTGTGTTGATAAAGCTTTCCAAGCCGAGGACCTTTTGAAGTCAACACTAAAGCCCACCTCCAGTTCTTATGAATTGAAGCACCCTACACCAAACAGTAAAGCCATAGGGACTACATCTCATGCTACTCCAACAACAAATAAAGGTAAAACTCCCATGGTAGCAGCTACAGATGTACAATGCTATCACTGCAATGCATATGGTCACTTTGCTAGAGATTGTTCACAAAATTTAAAGGTAAACTCTTTAGTTGCTGCAATCGAGGCCAATCCAGATACACAGGTATGTGAGCCGCAAAGTGATGACACTTCTATTCCTAATACGGAAGTCATGGAAGATGGTGAGGATTCATATGAAATCCATACAATCAGCAGTATGGTTTTGATTGCCCCAAAAGTAGATGTGGATAATTTTGATGCCTTTGCTAAAGCTCCAGGGATTGACAAAGGTGACCACAGTTTTGATGAAGACCACGGTGTTATGGAGACAATTGCGGAAGATGAAGAGTTGAACACGATAGTCCCCATGAATACCACGATTCTACTTGACTTTCCTCAAGATGTTGAGCATATTGACTTTGTGATACCGTCTAAATATCTTGAAGAAATGGGACCCAAAGTGATGGATTTTCTTCCAACATTGCAAACACAGCCAGAATTTCAGAATCAGAAGACGTTGCCTACCGAACCCACTGAAATCATTCTTCATCATTATCGAACTCGTGGACGAGTTCATTTTAAGTGGGGGGGAGTTGATGCAGTCCAAGAAGGCCCAAGGCCCAAGCTCAAGTCGATAATGGGTCAGCCCAAAGAACCAGTCGGTATTGGTCCATTGGACCAACCCAAAGACCAACCCACACTGTTCACGTGAACAGTGTTCACGGTACTGTTCACGTGAATAGTACCAACAGCAGAACTTTTCCTTCTTTTGTTATTTCTTTCCTAAATTATTCTTAGATTTTGTTTCCTAAAGTTAAGTTATGGATTGATATTTTGTAAGTTGTTTTTTTGGAAACTTTCCTAAATCTATAAAGGCAAGTTTCCCTTTTAATTTATCTTAGGATATTTTTTAGATTGGAAACTTTCCTAAATCTATAAAGGCAAGTTTCCCTTTTAATTTATCTTAGGATATTTTTTTTAAGAGGACTAAATCCTTCCTTATCTTGTAATCTTTCTTAAGTTTATAAATAAGATAAAGAAGAAGAGAGCCAAAGAGATTTAGACGAAAAAAAAGAAGAGAGTTTAGCTCCTGATTTTCTGGTTGAGTCTCATAGGTTGTGAGACTCAACAGAAATATTTTGTTTTATAGTTTTCTTGTCCTTCTGTTAATTCCTTCAATTCTTATTATTGCATACTGAATTGCGATACCATTAAGTGCTGATTTGATCAACGAAAGCTCGTGGGATTAAAGATTAAAATCATATCGACCAGCTCTAACTAAACCAGTCCCGTTTTCAGATGATAGGTAGTTTTCAAAAAATCACATCTCTCTCATCTGTGATCGGATCATCTCCAACTTTGGATATGTCTTCAAGTACATCCTAAAGAGTATTTCTCATCAAGTTTCAAGTGATTTCAAGGATTAGATTTCAAGATAAGTGGTTTTCTTCATTACTTTTCTTTGCAGATTTTGTATTGGACTGAATTAAGATCCTGTAACAAATAGGGCTTGTTAATTTGACTTGCTTTGAACCCTCTTTGCCATCAGTTTTACTAGGGAACTTAATATCGTGTGGCCAATAAAAGTGGATGGTTAAAAACTTGAAATTGAATTGCAAGTAAACGAAAATATTAAGGAGACAGCCTTATCCTCATAACCATTTTATTAATGTTTTAAAATTTGTCCTCATAAACATAAACATTTACCAAAAAAATAAAAATAAAAAATAAAAAAGGCATAAGAAAATAGGAGGTCGCCCAGGCACTCTGGGCGTCCAAGGCGCCCTGGGCGACGCCCAGAGGACTTGGGCGAGCGCCTTTCTCACTTTAGCAAGGCACCCCAGCGCCCAAGCCCTCAAAAAGCGCCTGGACGCCTAGGCGACCCTTGACCAGCTTGTTCCTATCTCCCAATTGAACCACCTAATACAATATTTCTATTGAAGAAACTTTCCTCACAAGAGAGGTCAATTGATCAGATAACTTCTTCGCCTGCTCCAAAAGATGCACATCATTTATAGACCCTTGGAGATTGAGCTAAATAGAATTCAGCTCCCTTCGGCACTCCTGGACAGTGGTGGTAATATTGCCAAAATTGTTTCTATTCCATTAGCTATGAACCAGCTTGACTTCTCTCAATTTTGGGGGAAAGACAACAAGAGGAGATTTTGATTCCTTGACAAGAGACTCTCAGGCCTTTCACAACCGACTGAAAGTCCTAGTGAGTAATCCACGTATCAAAGAATTTGAATGGTTTGGGGCCGAAGGATACATAAGGACTTATGGTCAGATGGATTGGGCAACGGTCAGAAATTCTGGAGCTGTCAAAAAGAGACTCAAAGGAGCTAAAACTAAAAGAGGTGAGCCACCTTTCATTCACCAATGCCATGTAAAATTTGGAAGCCACTCTCTGATTTCTCATGCTTCTGTTGTTCCAATGAATTCAAACCAATCCACTTCAAGTCCTCCAATCCAATGCCTCAAGACGAGTGTTGAAATCCCCCACTGAGGACTCATCAATATGGCCTCTTACTTTCTCATGAATGAATCTCACCACATTGAAGTCACCCATGAGAACCATGGACTGTCTCCAATTGAACCTGCTAATCTTCTTCGATCCACTCAAAGCTGCCGCCTATTGACATCCGAGTTTGAAGTAGACGCTGCTGTTAAGAAGGAGCTCTTCGGACCCATCTTATCTTGCATCCAGACATGGATATACTGATCTGATTAGCTAATAACAGAAATGCTCACCTTTGTCCCGTCCCATAAACACCACAAACGACCATTAATATAGTGGGATTGAATTCAGCAGCCCTGTTGGGGGCTAGGGAAAACATGATGGAGTTCGCATTCTACTCTTTGACACCAATTTCCACTAAGACACAAAATGATGCATGGATCTTCTAAGAAGAGACCTTACTTCAGCTTACTTACAGGGGGAATTAAACCCTAATGTTCCAATATAATCCTTTATTCATAGATTGAAATTGGAGAATAAACAGGAAAAACCTGAGTCAAGGTTCAGGACAGTCACTTCTTGGTAGAGGCATCGGGGATGAGTCGCAGCCCATAAAGGCAACTTTGGGTTGCTTGTGGGATCTGTGGGAGGTCTTGGATCTCCTGCCTTTGGTTTTAGCCCTAATCAAAACAACCTTGGCCAGGGCCTCTCACCGCAAAAGGACAATTCTGCAGGGGGGAATGGGAGGCACAGGAGGCCAAGGGTCTGCTGGTTCTTGCTGACAGAGGCCGAAGCGATCAGGTAGCTGAGGAACCACTCCAAAAAAGTCAGGAAGGTCCAGAGAGACCTCTTCCAGGGAATCAGAGGTGCTAGAATCGGCAGAAGATGGAGGCCAAGAGGTAACTTCAGCGTTAAGGAAGAGAGAGGGAGGGGGTGGGAGGAGGGCTGAGCTTCCATAGGCAGAAGCAGAAACAGGTGGAGGGGGTAGAGACTACAGGCCAGCCACAAGGGGAGGGGGCGGCAACTATGCAGCCGGAGCTGAAGAGTTGAGAGTTGCAGGTAGGATAGAATCGTGGTAGGAAAGGGACGATAAAGTGCTGTGGGGTGGGTCAGGGAATGGGTTCGAAGAGAAGCTAGGTCGATAAGCATAGCCCCCAAATATTCATAAATGCCTGTTGAGGTGGATTACCCTTAACTCATGGAATCAATTCTTTGTTTTTTTTATATATCAGAAGAAGCACTATGTAGGTGGCAAGTTCAACTCTCTATTACAATTCGAAAGACAAGTTCTATAAAATCCTAACAGTGATTGACTCATTGTGTTCTACAATGTTTAAAATTTCAAAATTTCTGTTTTAAGTTGCGCTTGAAGGTAGTGCGTACAGTTCTAGTCTAACTCGCATTCATAATTTCTTGGGGGTGGGTCACATTTTATTTCCTTGCCATTTTTATCTCGCCACCTCCCCCGTTTGAAATGCCAGTGACTTTCAGCAAGTAAACAATACTTCTAACTGTTAACCCAGGTCTGGATTCTCCATTATAACACTTACTAGTAGCGAGTTTCAGCAATACCACCTCAGTGTGAGATCGGCCAAACATTGTCTCGTAACTATGATCAACTAATAACAGCTTATCAATAATACAAGAGAAAATCCAAAACAAGTGCTATGCCATTATGTGGGAAAGACGAAACTTCAACACTTCGGAAAGAACGAAAAACATAAGGGATAAGTAAACCCCTCATAAAGAACTGATTAGAAACAACTGAACCAAAACAGAAAGCTTCCCCAACTAAATCACTGATCAAGGGAAACTGCGTCGCGGATAAATATAATGAGCATAAAGAAAGAGAAAAATTAGTTACCGACCTCTGATGGAAACTCTGCACATAGACGCTCACACAGAAAAATGGCGTTTCGGTGCATGAAATGACGAAGACTGTTATGCACGCAGTCACTGAGTAGGGTTTCCATAGCTTCAGAAAGGACGGAGAGAGGGAGAAGGAGAGAGCGCGCTCCGACCCAGTCCGATTTTGGTTATCGGACTTTTAATTCGAAGGGTTCTTTTGGCAATTTCAGACCGATAAAACTTCAACATGAACAGGCCTCTGATGGAATTCTATTCAGAGGAAGGCCTCTGACCCAAAAAAGGAAACCTTGTTATCTTGTATCCTGATTCCTGACCTGCCTTTGAAATTTGAAAACCATTTAGGCTTTGCGGGATATTAGAAGAAAGAAAAATAAAAAATTTTAACTTTAAATAGAAATTTTTACAGATATAACCTGATTAATGTATATTAATTATATAATATATTATGACATATGTATTTATTTTGTATAATTTACGTTAATTATTTATATTCAAAATAAATTAATATAATCTAAAATCTACAAATAGATTATTGTGATCATTTACTATGACTTCTTTATGTTTAATGGTTTAAAATGATTATTATTTATGATTTATAATTTATTCACATAAAAGTTTATTATAAATAATTATAAACATAAATATAAATTATACCAAATAAAACCTTAGTAATGATACTTATAAGATGTAAAATTTATTTTCCTTTTCAAATGGGAGGGATTTTGATGCAAACTAAAGTATAAGTTAATAACTAAATATGGAATAATTTAAAATTAATTATATAATAATATGATAGCATATGCTGTACTCGTTACAAAAGTTTTCATTTAAAGCTTCAAATTTTCACTTCCCTTCTCTTAGATTCCCCTTACAACCAAACAAAGCCTTAGGCCATGTTTGTTTTGTAAAAAAAAAACCTTAAATAATTTTGGCTAAAATTACTTATGCCACCCATGAGATATTGGTTAAATACAAACACACTCTAAAGTTGATAACAACTAAATATACTATTACTAAATCTCAAACTTTGCTACACCACCCTATTAGGGATTTTCTGTTGAATACTGATGTTAGCATGATGATACGTTTTTAATGTCGAAAATACTCTTATGGGTATTGTAAAATGATGAAATTAGGCTTTTACCCTACCCTTTTCTTTTCTCTTTTCATTAGTGTAAAGCCTTAAATCGCAACGATGGGGAAGGAGAGCAACATAGCCCTAAATCTTCAAATTGCAACTACAACTGTGGAGAAGGAGAGCTACTGGTACCTTCGACTGACTGGGTACCGTCGTCAGTGCGACTCCAATTCCATAATTGGTGTACATAATCTTTGTGTCTCCACAAGACTTGCGAGCTCCTCTCATCATGACTTCATTACGGTGACTTCCGACATTCCCGCTAAATCAAACACCTAAATTATTGCAAACTAAAAACATCAACTCTCCATTAATGACCTTTTTCAAGCTAAAAACACTTAAATTATTGCAAACTGAATGCCATTGTTGAAGTTTAAGAACTTTACTCGCACTAATTACCGACACTAACAGACATTTTAACAGTCATAGCCATTGATGGCCTTCTTAGAGCTATTTAAGGTCTGAGACTTCCTAGCACGACTTATAGACAATATAAAGTCCCGAGTGCGAACAAATGGTTTTGGAAATCAAGGATTCGGTGATTGGCCATCAACTGAAAATTTAGATCGACGCTCGTTGATCGGAGATAAGAAAGAGAATAACATATCAACTAAGAAATGCAGACGGAGAAGAGGAGCAGTGTCCGACCGAGAAGAGAGAAAAGAACCACTCGTCGATCGTGGAAAAAACGAAACAGTGTCTAACCGAGAATAGTAGTGCGCGATTGATTTTTATTTAGGGGTTTTAGGGGTAATTTTATAATTATATTATTCTTTTTTTTTTTTCAAAAGGTCAAAAATGTATTTTACTCCTTTTTGTTGGTAGATGCAATGAGGGTATAATGGTCAAAACTTAATAGTGTTAGTCAAAGGGGTAATACATGTAGTCGTTATCAATTTTAGGGTGCCTCTATATCATAGCAAAGCTCACAGGTGGTATGAGTAATTTACCTAATAAATTTTTAAAATAATAATATCTATTTGTCTAAGGGTGTCAAACACAAACCGAATCCGTTTTCCAAAATTGAACCAAATCATGTAAATCAAAATCGTTAAACGATTAATAAATGGTTCGATTCAGGTTCTGAAAATGAAATCTTTTAGTCATACGATTTGATATGATTTTGAATTGATTAACCGACTAAACCATTTAGAACTGATTAAAAGTTGATTCTTTATATTGATATTCTTATGGGAATCTATCTATAATTTTATATTGATATGAATAATGGATATGTTGTCCATTGTCCTATATTTTTATTTATAATTTTATATTGATGTGAGAAATTAATATGTTTCCCACTTGTTCCCTCTTTTGATACTGCACTCTTATTCCGTCATAAACAATTTTAAATTGATAAATTAAAACCAATTAATAATCTGTTTTGACAAGCATTTTGAATGTATGTATACTAAATTACTTGATATTTCAGTATTACCTCTTTACACCCCGAACAAACTGGGAACCATTCCACTTGGATATCATGTTGATTATCTAATTGTTTCTTTTGCCATATTGTTATAAATCCATTATACATCATATTTTATAGTTATTATTTTGAAGCTACTAGGAAAGAGAAAAAAAGCAGGGCAAAATATTATTAACACAATGGTCTATTATTTTTCCAAATATCAGAATCCATCTATTATGCCATGTGGGCAGATTATGTATTCATTTTGACCGTTGGATAGAAAGAGCATGATTAAGATTAACTATATATCAAATTTCAATGTCTAATTTAATTAGCATAAAGTTTCAATGTCTAATTAAATTAATTAACCCTTTTGTATTGGCATGCATTTCGTGCCTATCCGTGTATACGAACTAGTTTAAACGCTAACGTGCAACTTCCAAAAGTTAAAAAAACTGTAAAACTGAATGCCTCAGATTTTTTTTTATTTTTTGAAAACATCATATTCCTTTGTCATATGGCAAGTATCCAATAAATAAACATTGCAAAGTTTATAATAAAAACCCAAACAAAGAAATAAATAAACAAAGGACTATATGCTGAGCAAGGCATGGAAGTTCTTGTTCCACAATCTACTGAGTCATAAAAGACATTCATAATGAAGACTGTGATTGGTTTGCATTGTGCACATTGTTGGGTTGGCTTAATAGGTTGGCCCATGTTTGGGTCCAACCACAAGGAAGTGTTGAAATTTAACCCATATGGAAGATGTGAGCCCGCTTTATAGAAAATTTGAAGAGTGAATTAAAATTTGAATTAACTTTTAAAGCGAGTTGTTGGAAAATGAAAAGGAAAACGTAAAAAGCAAATGAGTTAATTATTTCAAGGAGAGAGAGTTAGTGGATTTTGTAGAGAATGAGAAAGATTATTCTTGAGAAGCCATTGACAAGGTTTGAAGCTCTCTCTTGGAGAACAGTGATATCATAATATTTATAGCAAAAGTTTTACCCCATGTTTGGACTATTCTATATGCCATTTTCAGCAATCTCTCGTATGCTCATACTATAGCCGACAAACTAGATTAGCAGCTAGTGCTTTTGGTTGTTTTCTCCAAGTTTTGGGAAGATACCTTTAGGGCTTATAGAAGTGGGAAGGAACTAGAGTTTTTGCTTGTGAGGTGACCTTGTATTGTCTCTCACAATATTCATGGTGTAAATCTCAAGTTTAGGCAAAACTTAAGAAGATAGAAATTTATATTCCTTATTTGATTATAGTGGATTTCTCTCCGAGTTGCTCCATTTTTTTTTCCCCTTCACATTTAGGGGTTTTCCATTTAAATTTGGTGTTGTGGTTGTACTTGGTGGATTACTTATTTGTTTATTTCAATTTCAAAATTTGCCTTGATATCTTTTGATTCACACATAGACATGCAATTTTTGTTCCTAGTGGTACCTGAGATTGGTTGTTTTTACTTTGGGTCAAAGATAGATGCAAATACATATTCTAAGATGATTAGCTTAATTAGAATGCACTTATCCAAAAAAAAAAAAATCTTAAATGGAAGCAATCAGTTCTTAGTAAGGGTGTCAACTCGGAATAGGGAAACCAAACCAAAACTGATTGGTAAAAAACAAACCTAAATCGATCGAAAAAAAGCCACTTTAAAAAGTCGGTTCAGTTTTGCTCTTTCATATAAAATAAACAGTTGAAACCGGCTTAGAACCGCTAAACCATCAACTAATCGAATAAAACCCGATTAAATAGAAACTTGAGTGAAACCGATTAACTCTGTATGCCTCTATGCTACTCAGGGTGAGGAGCAGAAAGTAATGGGTTATAATTATACTATAGTATTATAATATATTATCAAATATCTCATGATTACATGCTAATGCGTTGAAAATATTTGGAGGTAGAGATTATATATGATCGTAGCAGTCATGATATTTTTATGTAGTATATAATGTTCTCTCTTTCCCATGAACTACGTGAATAATTGTTTATGAACTAAGTAATTGAAATCGATAAGAAACTGATGATAAACCAATTCTTAATCGATTTGATTTTGTTTTGGAGAATAAAAACCAATTATGAATTGATTCGGTTTTTGATTTTTACTTAAAAGCCTTACTATTTAGTATGTACTCTTGTTGCAATGATCCTAATTAAGTTTCTTACGACACAACACCACCTAAGGTATCAAATAATTTGGCACCTTCATTTTTTGCTCTCGGAGTATAATACATTTACTTTTCCACACATCCATTTAAAAATGTCATGATCTAAAAACACCTATTGAGGTGTCATTCAAGTAAAGTCCTTGTTTTAAATCTCCAGAGTGTTTTGTCCCTATGACACCTGCTTGTGTCAAGGAAACCTTGACACCACTGGCAAAAAAAGGGGACAGAATTAGAAATTTGTAAATAGGGAGTATTATTGGTAACTTCGTAAACCCGGGAATAATGGAAACTTTGTATGAAAATAAAAATAAAAATAAAAATAAAAAGAAAGAAAGAAAGAAAGAAGAAGAGTTTTTACTTGAGGTGTCAATATCTATTGTTGCTGTGGAAAATTGGTCTAGCCGAGTTACTCACGTTCTAGTCAAGTTGACCATATACAATCCTAGTTGACCACGAATAAACTAAAGTTGTGTTTGGTATCATTTTTGTTTTTGATTTTTATCTATTTATCAAAAAGTATTTTTT
Organism: Protea cynaroides; assembly: GCA_028583415.1. NCBI lineage: Eukaryota > Viridiplantae > Streptophyta > Magnoliopsida > Proteales > Proteaceae > Protea > Protea cynaroides. The sequence goes on along the minus strand of CM053276.1, from coordinate 115,748,382 downwards.
TTTAAAATCATTTTTGATAAAAAATAAAATGTTGTTTGGTAACTACTTAGCATAATAGATTATAAGATGAAAAATAAGTTTGGTATTACATATGTGCAAAATAATTTTTATTAATCAATCTTCTTTCTCACATGTCCTCCCTTCCTCTAATGGCAGATGTAATTCTCTGGATCACCCAGAAGATGTTGGTTCCAACAGGTACAGAACAATTCGGCATCATATGTGCTTCAAAGCATACCAGTCTGCTCCTTCTGTGTGAATGGATTGAACCTCCACATGATAAAATAATGTAGACAGAAAACTCTAGAAAACTCGAGAGATTCAGAAAACAGAGCTATGTGTAATCGTCTTGTTGCAGCTGAGTTTTGTTGAAGGAAAACTAAAACCAAATTGAAACTGAAGATGAAACTGAAACTAAAAGAGAAAAATGAAAAACAGAGGTAGAAAATGGAATTAGAGAATGTAAATGAAACTGAAAAATATCAATAACAAATTGACGATACCCAAGAAACGAAGAGAAAAATAGGACTGAAACAAAGGAACAATAAGAATGAAAACTCAAAGAAGAACATGAAGGAACTAGAAAGATTTTTGTGTAAAAGAGTATCAAGAATCGACTTTCCAGATTTGTTTTTAATTTAGATCTAGTTAATCAAATTTTATTTTTAATCCCCATCTTAGATGTGCCAGTGGATTGAACCAAACTAGAAATACTGAAAAACGTTACTTGAGAAATGATCATACATTTTCAATTTTATGATAAACTTGCAGACAATTCCATAGCTTAACGAGTGAAAGGACAAATTCACTATCAAATGTTTCATTGCCTTAAATCCAGGGAAGGCTCAAAAGGAAATGAAGAAATTAACACTAGCATTTTCTCTTCCGGGAAAAAATAGAGTTTTTGAATCGATTGATAGCGAATCCGCCTCCTCTTGCTCTTCCCGTGGTGAGTTTAAAAAAAAGAAGAAAAGAAATAAAAACTTAACCCAAACTCTTCCCAGGGTGATTTAAACCCTAGCCCTTGGAGCATGTAGAGAGAGAGAGAGAGTTCACTTATTTATGGAATTGAGAGGCCATTGCTCGCCGGTCGGAAACGCACCTGCAGATGGTCGAAGGTCCTCAACGAGAATGATGGTGAAACTTGAGAGTAGTGAGAGATTTTGGGTGGGGGAGTGAAGAAGATGACGTTTTTATAAAAGATATGAAAAATTACCTGATTATCCTCTTATTAGAATACATGTTCATTAGCTTTTGCGCAAAAATAGCCAAAACAAATAAAAAAGAGGAATCAACCTCTTTTTGATTTGGGGCTTATTTCTATTTTTTTCTTTTCATAAATTGCATCGAAAAATGATACCAAACACTTACAAAAATAAAAATTTTGATAAAAAAAAAATGATACCAAACACAGCCTAAGTTCACAGCTTTAGCCGAGTTCAAGGTTTGGACCTAAAAATACAGAAAGGCTCACAGATGGTGGATTGGGTAATCCAATTACCACTTTGATGATTGAGTCAATTCTCAGAATAATCAATAGGAAGCAAAGTAAGAACAAAGCTTCTTAGAAAGCAGGGTAATGTTTGAGTGAGAATAATGTATTCGTCCTTTTACTTTTGTGTTTGTCAATTTATATAAAAGTGTACGATCGTTGATGATGTTCGAATTACCTTTTAGGAGTTACATAACTGCTGATAACCAAAGTCCTCTACAGTTAATGGTATATAGGGGTTAAATGATGATCCTATAGATATAATAGATACAGTTGCCGGTGTACAACCCTTAGATTCCTCCCTATTCCCAGGGGGTGGATTAGAAGCTCTAACTGAAGAGTCATCCCTTTATACTTAGAAGAACGATCAGTATCATCTGATAGTCGCCACGTCGTACAAGTGTTGTAATATTCATATCCATCATAGTATGGATACTTGTCGCTTTGCCATTGGCCGACTAAATATGGTATCGACATCTATGATACTTGATGTTTGTTGACACCTGAAGCAGTGTCATAAGGATTACCATTCTTGGTTGGGTAGTTTACTTTCTTTTTAACAAATTAAAATAGAAAAGACCTGTGTGGCTTTCTCATGGTTTTACCTTTGCTTTCATCACGTGACAAAATAAAACATCAACACTTTTATGTGGTTATGACTCAAGGGGCCGTCGCTGTTAGGATTCTTTCTGAACTTGCTCGATCAAACCAGACAAAGCTGGGAAGCTATTCATCTCGCTTTCTGATTTGTTGAATTAAACCCATAATATATGGAAACGTCACTTCTCTCCTCCACTGAAATCTATACAGCTTGTGGCCCACCTTTCTTCTTCCTCCAAGATGTCTGTGATTAAGCTATATATCACTTTCTTTTCCTTACAAGATAAATTTATCAGTGACTCTTAAGTTTACCAAATTTCTTACATTTTCCTGTGACTGCTCCCTTTTTTTTCTTCTATGTACTACTCGTGATCTTTCAGGGTTCTTTCATTTTATCTTTTGTTCTTATGGTTGAGGAATAAACACATCTGAAGCAATCCTTTTCAATCAATTTTCGCCAATCGAAGTAAAAAGAGAGAGAAAAAACCAATAAAAGAGGCTACCGCCATGTGGTTGCAGAAGGCCAAAACGTGAATGCCCTGCTTTGATTCACTCATAGCCACAAAAAACATTAAAAGCTAAAATAAAAATAAAAGTTAATATTTCAGTTGCTTTTCGCATTCCTGGTGGACACAGCTGAGCTTCCTTGTCCACTAAATTAAATTTATTTCTTTAATAAGTAAAGGTTATGTCAACATCTGCTTTCTTAGGTGGTAGTTGTTGTGCCGGTTGAATGTAGACCCTAAGAAGCCATGTAATCGGTTCTCCTATTTCTCGTTGGAAGTCGGTTTACTTGGGCATACATATGCTTTCCACAGGGTTTATCACAGCTCATGGGCCGTGGGATCCACCACTGTACATAGATGGTGATGAGTCCTGTGGAGGATACAGGTATGTGGCTACCTGCTAGTGAACTCGTCTTCTCGAGAATAATTCATCGGCATATACTTGTATCTTTCTTGGGATTTCATTACCATTTATATCCTTTGAGTCCCACACCACATCGATGGTGATAAGATCCTATGGAGAGTACTTGTACATGTAGGTGATCCGAACTCTCCTTTCCCCTTATGCCATATCTCTCGTAGTGTGAAAGTAACCTAGACTAGCCGTGTGAAAGTAACCTAGACTAGCCAGTAGAGTAGGTCCCAATAAAAAAAAAAAAAAAGTAAAGGCGGTAAGTTACTATATTTTGTGATTAACTTAAAAAAAAGGTTTTATTTTATTTTATTTTATTTTGATAGAAAAAAAGGTTTTAATTTAATCATCTAATCATGAAAAATTTAGGGCATTCAGGAGTCCCTCCTCCCTCTGCATTGATTGCATGCACGAGAGTTTCCAGGGACCACTCATATCAACCCGTTACTTCCAGAAAAGTTTGAACAGAAACGATATAAATTAGGGTTTATGGACTTAGCTTCTTCTCACAAGAGATAATACTAAGCTATTCCTCCCTTCAGCTTCAAGTCCATCATCTTCATTGCTTAGCTCGTAAACACTCAGAACTAAATCTACCTTCAAATTTTTCCAAAAAAAAAAAAAAAAAGGGGGTTTTCTGAAGTTTATGAGCCATGGCACCTAGCGGAGAAACACTTGTTACCTCCTACTCAAGAACCAACAACTTTAGCAAGCCGGCCAGGCTGTCCATGGAAAGCCTCCAAAGGACTTTTTCCGACATCTCCTTGGAACTAAGCAAAGAAGCCATCGATGTAAAGCTGCCGACGATCTCTGAAGTAGAGGACGCCAAGTGTGAGTGTTGTGGGATGAGCGAAGAGTATACACTGGAGTACATTCAGCGCGTACGCGACAAGTTTTCCGGTAAGTGGATATGTGGGTTGTGCTCGGAAGCAGTGAAGGAAGAGGTGGAGAAGAATGGAGGGACAGGAGAAGAAGCTTTGAATTCTCATATGAATGTATGTGTGAGGTTCAATAGAATTGGTAAAAAGTACCCAGCTTTATTCCAGGCTGATGCCATGAGGGAGATACTGAAGAAGAGTACAGGGTTGGATGGGATGAGAGGAATTAGGGCTAAGTCAATTAGTCCTAGGGATAGGAGTGCAGGTGTAAAGAAGGGTGGGATTGCTAGGAGCTCAAGTTGCATTCCGGCCATTACTAAGGAGATGAACGGCTAGAAAACAGTGGCATGAGGGGCTCCATCTTCAAATCTTCATCTCTCATGCCTTTTCTTTGTTATCAGTTTTGTTTGTTGATCAGTCAAACTTCTATAATGGAAGAGTCCTTTTACCCTTCTAGGGTTTCTTTTGGAATAACAACTACCAAACCCTAGTCTATTTCCTGGATGATTGAACTTACTTTCTTGGAGCCTGATCAGTTTCTCTCTAGGGTTTTTCCACAGGATTCACTCCGTTGATCCCTGATTAACTTGGAAAGTTTCTGTTGGGAGTAGTTTAGTCTCACATCGGCTACACAAGATCCTACAGTTTTATACGCCTTAGAGGCTCTATGGGCTCCACCTACTAGCTAGTTCGAACTTTGGGATAGAAACTTTACATGAAAATCACTATATTACCATAGTGTATATTCTTCCATATATGTAAAGATTTCTGTGTTGTTCTCTCTCTCTTTAGACAATTACATTGTAATATCTCGAACCCTGCCTTTTAACTCAACAACCCTGCAACACTAATCTAACTGTCAAGGTGACATGTTTTCATGTTTGATTAATGTACATTTGAGTGTTGAATTAATATAGCAAGGGTTACTGCAAGGCCTCTTTTTTTATGTGCCTGGGTTTGATGTTTAACTTAAATTATGTTGTTTCTCTTAAATAATTTAATTGGAATTATATTGTATTTCTTTCTCCTGATGATGATAAAGCAGTATCTCATGATACCCTATGGATCTAAACTTCTATGTAGAAAGCTTCATGTTTTCCTTGGCTTTGTTGTAATTTCTGTAAACATTAAAAAATGAATTTTGTGTGGTTATTATCAGGATGGAGTTTAGCATGTACATATACCTTCCACGAGATCCATCAATGTCCATAGGGTATGGGACCCTCAGTGAACTGGCTTCGATTATCAACATGCAAAATCAATCAGACGACAATTGTGAAAAACTAAGCATAAGTTCATGACAAATTTTTCATAGAAACAACATATTGTGATAATTCCAGAATTCCTGATTCTTCGTATACATAAGGCTCTTGTTGACTTGTATGTCTTTGTTCTTTAAGTCAATTTAAGTAACAAGAGTGCCAAATCAGTTTACATCTCCTTACATTGTGGAGACTGCAAACTGAATTGCAGAAAAAAATATTTTTGAACTTAAAAACTATCTTCTCTTAATCAGTCTTCAATTGAGGCAAAAAAAAAAAAAAAAAAGAGGAAAAGAAAAAAAGAGCACAAACTTTAACATACTAAAGCAAACCAATCAATCAATTAACCTTATAATCAGCATAATAAAGGCCTGATCTAACAAACCCAGCCGTTCGACTTTAATTATAATGTTCAATTGTTTGGACAGTACAATTTGTTAGGGCATCAAATGGTACGTACAACTTACAACCGGGCAATCTAGGCTAAATGGTGAAGGTGTTGGCCAGCTTAGCCAGTAAGGATTCTAGTATGTACTTTCTTTCTCATAAAAAAAAATTTTCTAGGCTATAATATGGTTGATGGTATGAATGGTTTGGCTGCCTGATTTACTAATCGCTAAAAAATGCTATACTATTTTAGGCCATATATAATAGGATAAAATAGTATGCTTAGGTTTTCTAAATTTTATATAATTAAGAACATATTTTTTCTTCAAGAAAAAGATTCTTTATTGAGTTTTATGGTTCTTAATTTAGACCTAATGCATGTTTTCTAATTAATCTAGGAAGACCAAAAGGTTTGTACCTATATTGTCTGGATCTTCTAATTTAGTGGCGAATCATAGGCTTGGATATAGGGCTACTAAATTTTCCAACCAGGCACTGTGAAAATTTTTATATAGAGATTTTTTTTATTGACCCCTCCCAAAGTGTCAAATTAGTACAATACATTTTTTTTTGTAAGGATAAATTTATGTCATTTTACATGTTTATTCAAAAAATGTGCAAAACAATGACAACTCTTAATAATGACATAATAATGTTTCATTTTCAAAAGTTTTATAAAAAACATGTTTTAGCCCTAACTTTAAAAAAAAGAGGAATAAAACAAGAGTAATAAAAAGAAAGTGTCATGTTTAAAATACACTTATAGAGGTATCATTCAAAGAATCCCTTATAAATATTTAAATGTAAGAAGGGGGGTTCTCTTGAGGAGCAGTTTTCAAAAAAGGGCTTTTGTGGGTGGTTGGATAGAAGGGAGGAGTATTATGGAAACTTTAAATATAATGGGAGTGGGGGTTTTGTATCTTTTTGAGGTTGAGATACTCTAGATCATGGGTCTTCTTACCTGAGGGGCAAACCAAAAAAACTTTTCCCTAAGGCTTTGTTTTGGTTGCTAGGGGAATTGAAGGGAAGGAAAACAACATTTTTTTAACTTTAAATGGAAACTTTTATAGTTGTAATACAACATTATTGTATCAATTACTTAAACTTCTTAACATATTTAGTAATGATACTTATAAGATGTAAAATTTATTTTCCTTTTCAAATGGGAGGCATTTGGATGCAAAGTGAAGTGTAAGTTAATATCTAAATATGGAATAATTTGAAATAATAGTTACATAATAATGTGATTACATGTGCTCTAATCATTACAAAAGTTTCCATTTAAAGTTTAAAAATTTCACTTCCCTTCTCTTCAATTCCCCTTGCAACCAAACAAAGTCAAAGGGTTTGTTTATTTTGATGTAAAATTTTTATAACATTTTACGTGTACTTACCTTGTATTTTGTTTGCCCTCCAAGATGATAAGAGAGTGCTTTACATTTCTTCTTATTAATAAAAGTTATTTTTAAATCCTTTGATAATTAAAATAAAAAAAGGAAAAGAAAAGGAGACAGATGAACATCTAAAAACAAACATTCCATTTCAACCCTATCTAACTTATCAAGTGGCAAATATTTGTTTTATGCACTGATTCTATAATAGACAATAGTTTTTGGGAGAGGCTTCCCCATGCCAATAGCGTGGGGGGAATATTCCACCCCACACCAATCACGGTGCCAGAACGATTTCATCAATAGAGTCCTTCACGGTCAAAGAGGAGAAAGAGATCATGTAAGAACAAAATTCGAGTCTATAGTTGGTCTTTTCACTCTGGTAATGATAAACAGTTTGTCTCACCATGACTCTTTATTGGATTCTTAAAATTGTTAGTGCATGACACACATGGTTAGAATATGAGAGGGCACATGAATTTTTTTCCATAGTTTTTTTTTAGGTAAAAATATTCCCCAATTCATTTCACGTATATAGAGAGATGGAGCATATGTGTTTTTCTTTCATGTTTTGAATTTTGATGTGATAGTACTCAATATATTAGGACACAAGTTACTACGCCATTAATTCCAAGCTTAGTTTTTTTTTTTTTTTTGGGGATAAGTAATTCCAATCTTAGTTAGTAACTTACCCAAAAAATAAAAAAAAATCTTAGTTAGTGGCTCATCTCAATGCCATCTCGAGCCCAGTTCAATGTTGCATTGATGGAATGGGCCCAGATACTTGGGCCGGGTCGACTTAAAATATAAAAATTTGGTTAATACAACTACCCCTGAGCTACTTGAAGAGCATCACCGAGATAGATAATCGATGCTAATAAAATTGTTGGAAATAATACTAATAAAAATTTTGTGGGCATAAATATCCACCTGGATAAGCATGTATATATGGTACCATTACTCTTCATGCATCAATGTATTAGCGATTAGGGAGAAAGTTTTTTTGTACGATTGTGTTCTCCTACATCTTCTAACAATTGCTTTGAAATAATCTTCTACTCCCCTTCTTGGATACTTGTACCCATGTTTCCATTGGTTCCCACGCTTGTTTAGGAGCTATGCAGCAAGACAAAGAATTCTTTCCCAAGTATATTTTTTTTTTGGGTGTATGACTGCCGCCAGGCAGTGAGGATCCTGACGGCTCATAGTGCATCGGCACGTATTAGAATCTCACCACCGCTTGGCAGCCACTAAGGGTGTCAAAGCTGGGCCTGGCCCGATATAACTTGAACCCAACCCATAATGAGCCCTTAATGGATAGGTTTCGGTCTAGCTGGTAAAGCCTGACACCGTTTCAGCTCAGACCGCACCGGCCCGTTAAGAAGCCCGAACTAGCCCGAACCGATAATACCCAACCCGAACACCGGCAAGGTCTATTAAGAAGCTTGAGCTAGCCCGAACCGATTCAAGAATCAAGTGTTTAGGACAGCTAGTATATGGAACGACTGTATGAACATTAGGCAAAGAGCTGGATCGGACTGAAAACACAAAATCATGTTCGAAACATCCTATTAAGGGCTCAGCCCAGGCCTAATTTCTTAAATTTTAATGGATTGTGTCACACTGTTACAGTTCACTTCTTGATCCGAAAGATTATGTAAATTTATAACTGAAAAGATTATGTTAATTATTACAGTTTACTGAATTACTTATATATGAAGGAACAATGCTAATTTTATGGATATAAATAATAAAATAGGCTATATAGCTAATATATAAAATGGGTCCGATAAGCCCGATCCAGACGGAGCTAGTCCGAAATCACCTCAATAAGCCCAGCCCAATAACAAACCAACACCGAACTAGCTCATTAGTTATTGTGTCCAGCGCAGCCCACCCCTGCTAGAACCCTTAATGGACATGTTTTGGGCTGAGCTTAAAGAACCCAACACTGATTTATCCCAGACTGAAACTTGCTCCGACCAGTCTGTTGACACCCTTAACCGTTACTATAGAGGATTCAACTAATTAGGGGATGCTTGTGTTGGTCAAAATAGAGCTGAGTGGACGTTTAATGTTCGAGTCTCCTCTCCCACATTCCCCCCTTTTCTCTCTCTCTCTCTCTCTATATATATATATATATTATCTTCTTCCTCTTCTGACTAGACCTTCACGAGGGAGGAAGGACAAGCTGCCACTTTTCAACTTTTGGATTTTTCTACTTCGAGTTACGGAAAAGATGAAATCAGGGGAGCAATACAGACATCACTTCCTCCTTTATTTTTCTCTTCCCACGGAAGACATGTTGGAACGACTAGATACAATGTAAGTGTATTGTTTTCAATATAAAAGCTTTGGTTAATGTAAGTACGTGTAACAACTTGCCACTTAACGGTGTCATTGTCACGAGCTAAACCAACACCTAAATCTACGTGATTGATGCTGCTCCAAGGATCGCTTGGTGTCAAAATTGGGCCGAAATTGAAAAGCAAAACCGAACCAATTCGATTTGGTCCTGATCGAATTGAAATCGAATCTTATTGGACGGAATTGAACTGTACTTTTAGAGCCCACTGAAAATCCAACATCAAACCGAATCAATTGATAAATTTGAATCAAATCAACCCAACAGAATCAAACCGAAGTCAACCTTTAACTAAGTATATGTAGGAAGCCAAAACCGAAACAGCCTGATAGAGCCCATTAACACAATTTGTTACTAAATATGTATATAGGAAACCTACCTTGAATGTTTAAATTAATGGATTTTTCTAATTGTAATAAACCTTGTTACAACTACATGTTGTAATAAGGTCTTTTCACCATCTGGTTTGTATATGAGTTTTTGATTATTTTGACTGGATGATATTGTTAAAGTTTAAGGTATGTACTTTTGGTTCTGTATGTTTCGTAGTAAAATTTTCCGTTTAAATGATATTTTACAAGAAAAATTTTCACAACTGTGAAATTTTCTTATTTTTCAGTGTATTTCTTCATATTTTACATTAAAACAAACATTCGTAAATCTTATTTTACAGAAAAATTAATCTTTTCCACTATTTTACATGGAAATGACCGGAAACTTTATTGAAATTATAGATTTTGTAATGTTTCAGTGGCAAACTCGAAACACCTAATTCCTTGAATTTTTTCGAGTTTGTGCTTCAATTATTTGGTCCATTTTGTTCATTTCGGTGATTTCTATTGAAATTCTTTTGTTTCTTGTTAACTCTGTTTGATTTTTTTACACCCCCCCCCCAAAAAAAAAAAAAAAAAATAAAATAAAAAATGTTTGATTTAATTAGAAAAAAGAAAACCTACTAATAAGTAAGCTTCAAAATTTCCACTTGTAGCCCATTTCAAGGGTTTTCCAGGTCCAACTTAATAGATTTATATATATTATAACTGTTGTATATTTAGTTTAAAGTAAAAATTATTTATCTATACTTCTACTTTTTTCTTACCAATTTTTTTTCCCCCTATCTTTAAAGTCCCATATTTCTATTCACCGAAATATTTCTCAAAACCACCGAAACGATACAAAATTCATTATATAACCATACCTAATGGCTGTTGGAACGAGGTTTACAAGTAAGGAATGATTCATAATTAGTCCTATAGTGTTGTGAAGTTTCAAATATGGGGCTTTGGTTTCAAGATTAAGGAATTTGATGTTTAGGTACGGCCGAAAAGTAAGAAGATGAAGATATACAATGGTTAGATGGGATCCACATCCTCTCCTCCTAGAGGTTCTGGAGGAGGGGCGACAACCCCGTTAGATGGCTGATACCTGAGACTCGGATGAATCCGAGCCTTCCATCCGAGCTGATAAGCTGAGCCGACAAGGGGGTGTCGGCTAGGATGGAGGGCTTGGATTCACTCGAGCCCTAGATGTCTGCCCTCTAACTGGGTTGCCACCCCTCCTCCCGAACCTCTGGGAGGGAGGACTTGGATACGGTTAGATCATGACCCTTATTAGATCTTCCCTATCTCTAAATGGAGGAGACAGTAGATCGTTGTCATTAGGTTATTGGGACTAAATTCAAATATAAGTTGACGAATAAGCATTGGATTTGTGCTTCCTTATTGTGATTAAGCTAGGATCCTTTTCCCCAAAAAAAGAAAAGCTAGGATTCCTTAAGTCAAAGCCTTGGTCGATAATTTTGTATGATCAATCAGAGAGGATTCCTGTAGTAGAGGGCTTTGCAGATGTCTCTTTGTTTTTTAAGAGTCATACCAAAGTGAGCATATATATATATATATATATATATATATATATATATATATATATATATATATATATATATATATATATATATATAAGGTTAAGGTTGTTCCATGGTGACTTGGTGGTCATGGATTTGAATTAAAAACAGTTTTTCCACTGAATGGAGGTAAAGTTGCGAACATCTTTCTTTCCCTAGACCTCACATTTTCAGGAGTCTCGTGCACTGGGTTTACGCCCTTTTATTTTGAATCCCCTTTTTTTTTTAGCTACATCAACTTTGCATCAAAGTAAGTTTTGATTTTTTAGCACTAGTTAAAGATGTTTGGTTATGATTCTTGGATAAAGATAGTCATTTCAAATTCCATGGTAAATTCTTTCAAAGAAGAGGAGAATGATAATTTCAAGAAGAGGAGAATGATAATGTCAGAATGATTACCCAAGTATTTATTGCATGCACATGATTTCACTTTTCCCCTATCTCACAATGACTATATTCTAATGACTATTTTTGTAGTAGTTCTTTCTTCCCCTTAAAATTTGAGAAGTGAGCGGCCATGTTGAGTTTTAGGTTCTCCAAATGTGAGAGAGTCATAAACTTGGGTGAGTGAGTTTATAAGATACTCCAAAATTAAGTGGTCCTCTCATACCCTTGTTATATTGTACTTTTCTTTATTTTCTAGTTTATAGTGAAATCCATCTTTTGAGTTGTATCAACTTTGTATAATGGCACATTTTGATTCTTGTGCAGGAGTTTAATAAGCTTGATTATGATATATGGATATGGAGGTAGTCACTTCAAAGTCAATGATCAGAAGTACTTTCAAAGAATGAGAGAATGCAAGAGCCCAATAAAATACGTATTGGTGCTTGAATCCGAATTCTCTTCTTCTGAGGTGAGACTTATCCCCTACAGATGACAAAGACAATGAGCACAAGAGTGGTGTCAGACTTGGGATCCAAAGGTACATTCTGATGCTTAAGTCAGATCCAAATAGTTAAAAGTAAAAATAAATTGATCAATAGAAAAAGAGTAAGTGGAGTATGATATAAGATTGTCAGAACATGCCATAACCTTTGATAAATGAACCTATTTAATTATAGGGGGATGACGTGGGATCTACCCTGCCTTTGTAACTGCCTGTCGCAAATGCTTTTGTCAGATGTACCCTTGAAGATGCAGTAAAGGTCAGATTTACCCAGCGAGTATATTAAAGGTAGAATTGCCCCCAAGTCGAGAGATTCACATATCAGGTGTAGGCCATTAGTTGGCCAGTGGCATTTATGCACTTCAATGCTCATGACGCCCTCTCTCTCTCTCTCTCTCTCTCTCTCTCCCCCAATGGCTCTATTTCTAACGACTATTTTCTAACATCTATATTCCATCGAGTGAATATATATATATATATATATATATATATATATATATATATATATATATATATATATATATATATATATATATAAAATATACTTTTGGGTATGCCATTATGAGCCCTCATGGAGAGTTTTTAGTTCTCCAATTACCGGAGAGTCCATTATTGGGTCAATGGGCTCCGAAGGCTATTTTTGGATGTCAAGAATAGAAAAGAAAAAAAATAGAATAAAACAAAAGTAACGATGAAACAATGATTAATTTATACGTCTTTCTCATCCAATTTAAAATTTTTCTTTCATAGTCTAAGAGATCCCAGAGATAAGTGACCCTCTCTGTCCTTTTTGTTCTTGTATTTTTCTCTATTTTATAGTTTATTTTGAAATTTTTTTTTGAGCTACTTCATTCCTCCTGGTTTCAAATTTTACTAATGAAATGAGTGTAAAGTCCTCTACATATAATTTCAACAAAAAAAAAAGTACTAATATGCACTCACTCATACTCTCACACGAAAGATCGCAATCAACTTTACTTCACTAGGATGGTTAAGCATAATAGGACCTGGTAAATAATATCACCTTTTTAATATAAAACAATATGTTTTTTATAATTCATTAATATTGATGCACTATGTACATGACTATCCTCTATGCAAACCGTGGAGATATAAATAATCAACTGATTGTATCAGATTGTTACACATCATGCATGTATGCATCTCAATAAATGTAAGGATGGAATGGCTAAAGCCTTGATATTGCCACTCGTGAGGAGGCTGTATAGCTAGCAAGGAAGCATGCAACACATGCTCCAAGTGGTGCAAGTTGCGAGGCATCTTATAAAAAATAAAAAAAATGGAGGTAGTGCTCCGTCCATTTAAATGCTTACCAATGCAAATTTAGTTGCAGTCTCTCTCTCTCTCTCTCTCTCTCTCTCTCTCTCTCTCTCTCTCTCTCTCTCTTGTGTTGATTGAATCTCTTACATCCAATGAAACTGATCAGCAACCAAAGGAGAATCCTATCGACCATCATCAATGGTAATATTGTTCTACACTCAATGTTTCTATTAAATTTGATCTTCTTTTTCACTTCTAATGATTTTTTTCCCATCATTTTGGGCTAATTCAACAGGATAATCAATCTCTTAGAAGAACCATCTCTGATGTCTCCACTGAAATAAATAGGAGGGAACATGATGAAGTTGAGAAGGCAGAATGCGAATGCTGCGGGCTAACTGAGGATTGTACAGTTGCTTACATTGTTCATGTTAAAGAATCATTCTGTGGTAACTGGGTTTGTGGGCTTTGTTCGGAAGCTGTTAAAGAGAGATTAAAGAAAAGTCCCAGAACAGCCATGAGAGAAGCTATGAGTTCTCATAAGGACTTCTGCCAGAAGTTTAACAGTACAACCAGACTAAACCCATGTCTTTCTTTAGCTTGGACACTGAAAGATATAGCAAAGAGAAGCTCACAATATAGGAATTCCAAGAAAACAGTTCTAGCACGAAGCTCCAGTTGTGATCCAAGAATTGATCTGAGATAGAAAAGAATAGAAAAATAAAAATTAATAGATTGTCTGCATGCATGCAGCAGTTTGATCTTCAGTATGTAATTAGTATTTTTCTTGATCAAGTTGATATCAACATTTGAATTCATTGGCTTTATGAAACAAACGGTGATGATTAGAACAAGATGAATATATATTTTTTTAAAATCCCTTCTGGTTGATCTGCAGGTCGAGTGAGTTTAGTTTAGAGTAATCAAATTCAAGAGTGATCTTTTCTCTCTCCATTGCAATGAGAATTAACTGAGCTCGAAGCTGGTTATGTCATAACTCGAGTGGCTCAACCAGAGAACTTTTTGCTTCTAATTTTAAAAAAGCTTCAGTATGAAGGTGTAGGTAGTGGTTTTTCTGATGGCACATTCATAGTGGAATCCGTGGATAACATGTTATTTTAATGGGGTCTGTCTAAATGTAACCGACCCAATTACAAAGACTTGATCTTGATTTTAATTTCATAGTAATTGTTCAAACTTTTGGGATGAAAAACCATCCGAAAAAAGGCCAACACGTGAGAGGGAGTGTTAGGGAATAGTCCCACTTTGCTTAAGAGTAGAACTTTGGATACCTTATATATGTGAGAATCCCTCTACTTATTAGTTCAAACTTTGAGATAATTTGTTAACATTTCTACCCATGGATCATAGTGAACAAGTTCTTCAAAAATCTAATTTTTATTATTAATTTTATAGAGAAAAGTTTGTTGGTTGACATTACAAAATGGAATTTTTTTCGCATGATAATTGTCCACTAGTCATTATTCCCCAACCCTTTCTACGAACGTCCAAAAATACTTTCAAATCGTGACCTTAGGTCCTAAACCCCCTTAAAAGTTATCTGGTCACCATGGTCATGCCGACTAGTGCTCCCTCACTCTATCTCTCTATTATTATTTTTATTTTAGCTTGCGTAAGAAGGGAGAAAAGAGAAGCTCACAGCTAAGGATGTAAACTGATAATTGAAAATTTGAATTTGATTTACATCCGCATCTAACAAGGGGGTATCTGGAAACATATCTGATCCATTTACACCTCTACTCACAGCGTTGAAATTCAATGGAAAACCTTACCAGTCGCACTAGTTGTAATCGGAGTATCTTTCTGAGATGGAATAGATTGGCTACATCAGTTTGATCTTTGGTGAGTAATTCTGTTGGAAGTTGGAACCTAATTGAGGAATATCAAACCAAACCCCACTGGAGTCGCTGCAAGATTTTTCTATGGTCAATTGAATTAATGGTTTGGATTGGAATGCATTTTAGAGAATGTAACATAAAGAAGCATTCCAAATATAGAATGAGACATTTTCATTCTAAGCTTGGAATTCAGAATGGGCTGGAGAGGGCGTTTCTAAATGGGTTCCATTTAAGAACTCATTTATGATTTAAGAACGAGAATCTATACTAAACATGATTTGTCATCTCAAAATATGTTCTTGACCTAAAATGCATTTCAAAAATATATACCAAATGCAACCTTAGATTCCATCGCTTAAAAACCATATGGGACCCATATAATTACAAAGTTCTCTTCTTCACCAAAAGAGAAGAAATTTGATATGATTTTTTCTATTTTGGTTAGCTACATTTGCCAGCATTTTACTGGCTTCAATTTTTGTCTGTTTTAAGTGAAGCCGGAATGATGCCTTGAATGTTGTAAGAGAACAGGAAAGAATGTTAGTGGGCTTTAAGAAAGATCGATAGAGATGGGCTTTCTAAGCCCGAAGTCTCTATTTATATAATAGATGGCAAACGAACCCTAAGGCCCCATACGGTTACAAGTCAAGTGATTTAGGACATGGATCCTCTTCTGTCGGTCCTGTCATGCTAAACGTTCATTGGACAGGTTGGGATGCTCAACACGTATATCAATGCATCCCAAGCTATCCGATGGACCGCTGGCGAGTTGGGCTACAGGTGAAAATCTTTTTCCAGTGATTTAAGGCCCTATGAAGGTGAAATTGTCTATTTCTTGTGAGCCTGGTTTACAGTGCACAGATAATGTTATAATGAAGAAACATGAGCTAAGGTAAAGGTCATGATTTCCCCACTCGGGGGCCAAATCTGAGTCTATCTAATCTTTATTGTATTATCAAGAATATAATCGAGAGAAGCATTTCTGGCAGGCAGTTACAAAGACGTGGTGAAATCTACTTCACCCCCACTAAATAGATTCATCTATCAAATGTTATATCACATTCTTACATCATCTTCCACTCATTTTCTTTCTATTGCTCGTCCCCCTTATTTGGTAACCGCCCGGATCTAAATTAGGCATCGAAATATGCTCTCATACCCCAAGTCCGGCTAATCTTGTGCTCATTGTTTTTGCCCTCTGCAGCCTATGTCCCACTTTAGAAGATCAGCTCGAATTTCAACATCAATAATAGATATCATACATAATGTATCCAAAATTTTCTTCTGGTTAGGCGTGAATATAAATGATCAAATATAGAGGCATAGACGTTCATTTGCATCTTATTTAACTTAAAATGGAACCCAAGTAATAGATTCCTTGCTGCCTCTAATAATTAGAAAATAAATTAAGTGCAATAATCAATAATCACACATAAATAGTTTGATGCAAAAAGAACTCCACGTTGTCAGTGTGAGAATTTATTCCTATGCCATCTTACATTCTGACATTTTCTTTTTCCTTTCTAACCATATGTTACGTACATGTGGATCCCTATTGAAGTAGTGAATTATTATAATTAGTTATTTTAGTAGTTATAGAGTTATGGGATGAGTTAAGCATGTAACATGGGTGGCTATGTAACTAAAGTTGTTAATGGATGTCATATGTCATGTGATTAGTGAGTGGATAGTTATTAAGATGATGGGTTATGGGATAATGGGAGTAATTATCTCAAATTATTTAAATTATATTAAATTCAGTATTATCTACATGTAAGTTGTAACCGTTTGGAATGCCTATTTATATGGGTTCTTATGAATGAGAAAAGGGCAATGAATTGAATCCTAAATTATCTCAATACTAACGTGTTAATTTGGAGGTTTTAAGATTCCCTCGAAGAATCCTATTATTGGAGGTTTTGAGTTCCGTCGAAGAATCCTACTGCTACTCTCTTTTTTTTTTCCTATTTTCTCTCTTCTTTCTTTGATTTAATCCTAAGATAAGTAAGTACGTATTACCATATGAGGCCCATATTGATGATATTGTTTCTGCGTCCTATTTGTGTGGTATGGGAAATTCTACCCTACATTATCTCTGTAGAGAACTCCAATCCCATAGCTTGATTATTAAAATGCATATATATATATATTTTCTTCTGTTGTTTATAATACTCAAAAAATTACAAAGCCTTAATCTCAAACATGATTTTAGCAATCTTTATTGATCAATTGATTTGAATCAATTTCAACAGGACGATCCCGATTCAATACTCAATATTCTAGAACAGCCTCACATTGGAAAACGTATACACCTAAAATTCTAATATATTTGTTAGTTTTTTACTTAAAAATTTAAGCTTCTGGATTTAACAAATATCTTTTTTTTTTTTTTTTTTTTTTATATTAGAAATTGATTATAGGTCATTTAGCCATTAATTATATAATCCAGAACAATTTTGATGCCACGACCAATACTGTGTCCGATACTCAAAGTAAACCCATGATCTCAAAGGTGGAGGAATGAAGAATAACAAAAAGCCCTACAAAATGGGTTGAAATCGTCTTCAATTATTGGAGACTCCAATCACTCATCCAATGGTTGCAGTTAATTAAGCACACCTACTGATGTATTGGTAGGCGATCCAGTTAACTCTAATCATTGGATTGATGATTGTAACCTTGAATAATTGGAGACGAATTAGACCCTTCTAAAATGGCGAAGAGGCAAAGTTGAGAAAGACCCCACATTGTATATTCCTTGGCGAAAGAGATGGTGGGTCCTGTAAAGGATGCACGAGCAGTAACGGAAAGACGCCCAACTTTTCGCTTTTTCTTTTAAGTTCTTCATTTACTGCTATTAGACTCGTTGAGTACCTCCTCTTGTCATTCAATCCGTTTTGTCTCCCATCTCGCTGTAACTGATCCACACTGTGCAGACCGGAGACTCTGATGAAAAAGAACCAAATATCATTAATAAAGCGACCAAACAAAATTTCCCTTCAAAATTATGGTCACCCCCTCGCTTTGATTGCATCAATAGTAACTTCCTCCAAGGACACATGGTCATCATCTTGTATCCTTGTTGATCATCATCTATAGCTATGGTCTTTCAATTTGACCCCCGGTCTCTCTCTTGATCAAAGATGGTAAATCAGGAATATTAAAGTTTGAATTTGAAAATGGAAGGATTCTCAAGTATATCAGGTATCGAAGATTAAAATGAAATTGAATCATATACTGAAACTAAATTAAACTGTTTAAACCAAAATTATAAAACTGATTATTAAATGATTTGAACAATTTTGTTAAAAGGTTTGATTCTAAAATTAAGAATAAAGTTATTTAAACCGATTATTTAGAACCAATATTGACTAAACCTTTAGTTAATTTAATACCTTAATTCTAAATATTTATATTTGTAGAAATAATTTTATTTAGTACTTGTACTTTTCTAACAACAAAATCGTTCAAAAACCAAAAACCAAAACCGAATAAATAATAATCACTTTGATAAATATTTTAAAATCATATAATAAATGACTCGATTTTATTTTATTCATTACACATTAAAAACCAATTTCGAACCCCCTTTAACACTCCTAGTTTACCATATTCCAATAAGTGCAATTTGGTAATAACTGACAAAATCAGAGGTTTTTGCGACATCTCCGCGTGCCATACAACCGTTTGCGTTCATACTTTTGAAAGAAAGTAGTCCAAGGTGCAATCTCGTGAATCCCCGTAAAACTGGGGGCAACTTTCAGACCTTCGTGCTCCTCTTCTATTTAAAAACCTTCTCTTACTCTCCCTCAGACCTACACAACTACGCTGCTACTGCTTCTCTCTCTCTCTCTCTCTCTCTCTCTCTCTCTCATCGTTTCCAAATGTTCAATTGCAAGTTCCAATCCAAGCTTATTTTTCTGCAGAATTCTCGCTATTAAGAGGAGAAATGATGCCATTGTGGTACGAAATTAGACGTTTCATCTTCCTAACTTCAATGCCCGTTTTGCCTTTAATCTTCTCTACATAAATCTAAAACAGCTGAGAGTTTTTTTTTTACTTGTGCAAGAATTATTTCTTAGTATTCTTTTATATTTTCTCAAATTTAAACATCATTGATGACAGTTTCCGTGTATCGGAGAGCTTGATTAAGAATGGTACCATGGCGTGATGTACTTTTGATTACAAAAGCAAAGTAAGTTTCACTGAGTTCTCAACCAAAAGAGATTTTTGGACACTTTTTCAGTTCCTAATTTTGTGAAAATCTTTTCTTCTGCTATCAGGATTCGATTTGAAGTAAAGACAAGTTCTTCTGTGTTACGACAGGATTATCGGATCGATTTGCTGAAAGTAGCGTCGAATTTCTCTTTCAACTGAAACCGATGTTCTTCAAATAGTATAGATCTCGAAGCTTCAACTAAAGAGATGAACAAAGGAGGAGATCAAGCCTGTGCCTGTGTTTTACTTCTTTTTTCCCTACTTTTCAGCTTTAACGCAGAAATAAATGGAAAGGAACTCGAACTTCTCTTATCATTCAAAGTTTCCATCAGCGATCCGTTTGGGTTCCTCACTGATTGGAACTCCAAGTCCAATTCCACCGTCGCTTTCTGCAAATGGTACGGTATCACGTGCGTCAACTCTTCACATGTTGTCGCTATTGAACTCTCTGGAAAAAATATCTCCGGTGAACTCTCTCCCTCTCTTTTTCTCCTGCCTTCAATAGAAAGCATCAACCTCTCAAACAATGAATTCTCCGGAGAAATTCCGTTGGAAACCTTTTCTTGTTCCTCTCTCCGACACCTCAATCTCAGCAACAATAACTTCACCGGTCAAATTCCTCACGGCTCGATCTACAAACTTGAGACGTTGGATCTATCTAACAACATGCTCTCCGGTGAAATTCCGGCTGAAATTAGACTTTTTTCTGGTCTCAAATTTCTTGATCTTGGTGGAAATGTCTTCAATGGAAGCATTCTTAATTTCATATCGAACCTCACAGAGTTACAGTATCTAACATTAGCCTCGAACCAGTTTGTAGGTGAAATTCCGCGGGAATTAAGGCAAATCAAGAGTCTCAAATTGATTTACTTGGGCTATAACAACTTTTCAGGTGAGATACCCAAAGAAATTGGTGAATTGACGTCTTTGAATCATCTTGATTTGGTCTATAACAATCTCACGGGGGAAATCCCATCCACACTCGGAAACCTCACTGGTCTTCAGTATCTCTTCCTTTATCAGAACAGACTCACTGGTTCAATTCCTCGATCGATCTTTAATTTGAGGAAACTGATTTCGCTTGACCTAAGCGACAACAATCTCTCTGGACAGGTCCCTGAGCTTGTAAATCAACTGCAAAACTTAGAAATCCTCCATCTCTTCTCCAACAATTTTACTGGGAAGATTCCAGAAGCTTTGGCTTCGCTACCTCGACTTCAAGTTCTGCAGCTCTGGTCGAACAGACTATCCGGCGAAATTCCGAAGGACCTCGGAAGATGGAACAATCTCACCGCACTGGACCTTTCGACCAACAGACTCACAGGCAAAATTCCAGAGAATCTCTGCAATTCGGGTAGTCTGTTTAAGCTTATCCTCTTCTCCAACTTTCTCCAAGGCAGAATCCCTGAGAGCTTAGGCCGATGCCAAACATTAGAGAGAATCCGTATCCAGAACAACCTCCTGTCCGGGGAATTATCGCGAGAGTTCACGAAATTGCCACTTGTCTATTATCTTGATATCTCTGGAAACAGCCTCAACGGTAGGATCGATCAGCGAAGATGGGACATGCCCTCTCTCCTGATGCTGAATTTAGCGAGGAACAATTTCGTCGGAAACTTGCCCAAGTCATTCGGCAGCGACAAGCTCGACAGCTTGGACTTATCGGAAAACCACTTTTCCGGCAGTATTTCTCTGAGATTCCGTGACCTAGGGGAGCTCGTACAGTTGCGGCTCAGCAAGAACCAACTTAATGGTTTCATCCCCACTGAATTATCTTCATGCAATAAGTTGGTGAATTTAGACCTCAGCGGAAATCAGCTTAGCGGACCAATTCCGGTTTCTCTCTCTGAAATGCCAGTTCTGGGTGAGCTTGATTTGTCGGAAAACCAGTTATCAGGGGATGTACCAGCGACTCTAGGAAAGGTGGAATCTCTAGTCCAAGTGAACATCTCTCATAATAATTTACACGGGAGGCTTCCATCCACCGGAGCATTCTTGGCTATCAACTCGAGTGCTGTTACCGGCAATGATCTCTGTGGTGGCGAAGCTACAAGTGGTTTACCTCCATGCAGATCTGCGAAGAAACCTGTTTGGTGGCTTCTCGTCTCTTCGTTCATACTTGTTCTGGTGGTGCTCGTGCTTTTGCTTTCTGTCGTGGCATTCATGCAACGTAGAAATGGAGAGCAGCAAAAAAAGGTCGACCACGAGAATGGGTCCTGGGAGTTGCAGTTCTTCAGTTCAAGTCTCTCAAATTCCGTCACGATCGATGATATCTTACAGTCTATAAAGGAAGAGAATGCAGTTTCCGGAGGAAGTGAAGGAACTTCATACAGAGTGAAATCTGCCGTGAACGACAATCAATTTATTGTTAAGGAGATAAAGGATAACTCCATTCCGTCAACTTTCTGGGTTGAAGTGAGGGAACTGGGAAAGCTTCGACATCCGAATGTAGTAAAATTAACAGGGATTTGCAGGTCGGAGAAGGGTGAGTTTCTCGTGTACGAGTTCATAGAAGGGAAGAGCTTGAGAGATGTTCTTTGTGGTTTGAACTGGGAACGTCGCAAGAAAATAGCGATTCGGATCGCAAAGACTCTTCAGTTTGTTCACTGTCGTTCGCCGAGTTTCCTGATAGGAAATCTTTCGCCGGAGAAAGTGATCGTTGACGGAAAAGACGAGCCTCGTTTACAACCCTGTCTTCCTGGTTTCGTCGGTAGCGACTGCCAGAGTTTCCTCTCGTCGTCAGGCTACGCTGCACCAGGTACGTCTATCCACTTGCACTCTGTTGACCCCATTTCGAGACGATCCGTTAGTGCAGCCACACGTGCCTAACATTGGCAACTTTAGGTGGATTGACTGAAATACCCTTAAAGTTGTTGATATGCTTTTTGGGGAATCCAACTGAAACTGAAAATTTTGGCAAAAAAACCCCGTTAAGGACAGAGATTCATATGTTTGGAATTCATATCCTGAAGGTAGAGGTTCAATATCTTTTTAGACCTGTTGTAACTTTATTTTATTTTAGTTTCATTTATTAAATTCATTCTTTGCTTGTAAGAGAAAAAAAAAAAATTTGAAACCCAAACACCCTTGCGGAGGTTTTTATGCCTTGACTCTTAAAAGGCAAAACCACCTTTGTCTTTGTATACATTTTCATGGATTTTTAGGACGGAATGAAACTGTATAAGAATTTTTTTTTTAAGGTGCAGAGACGAGGGAGAAAAAGGTTATCATGGAGAAAAGTGATACATACAGTTTTGGCATCCTTCTAATCGAAATCCTGACCGGCAAAAGCCCTGTGAATACAGATGGCATCGTCAAGTGGGCCCGCAGCTGCTACTCTGATTGTCACCTCGACACGTGGATTGATCCAGCAATCAAGGGATACGAATCCACACATAAGAATGAGATCGTTGAGACCATGAATCTAGCTTTGCAATGCACTGCAACAGATCCAGCGGCCAGACCATGCGCGACTGATGCATTGAAGATACTAGAATGTGCCATTAGGTCAAGTTCTTGCATGTCAGGGGTCTCAGGGCTGAAATTCTTAGCTATTTTATAGTTATGAGTTTCTTTTTTTCTTTTCTCCTTTTTTATTTTTTTTTATTTTCTTTTTTAACCCTCATTAATATAAGTTCTTACATGAGTTTTACTCAATATTTGGTTTGTTATGTGTCAACAAATTAATGGTGACTGTAAAATGTAAATAACCAAAATATATGGAATTACAGGTTTTTCCTCTAATTAAAATTTTCCTTTTTTTCTGCATTTTGTGACCTTTTTGTTTAGGGCAATACATTTTTGTGACCGTTAAATTGACACAGCATTCATCACACAAAGTTTTATTTAAATGATAAGATAAATTATCTTTCCCAAGAGAAAATATCAAGTAGTATCCAATAGTTTGAGAAATATCATCGATCAGTTCATGGTTTCTAAAATCATCAATCCCATCCCACTAACTGATGGAAATTTTTTTTTTTTTTTTTCTAGACATCTATATTATTTTTATTTTAAACGAAGAAATATTAAAATTACCTACAATTATTAGCTTGATCTTTTATTGGAAATAACACCCTCTTTTTTTATTTTTTTCCTTTTTCCGCAAACACTTCGGCAATCTCCTTCTTCTTCTATTCTGCCGGTAACGTACAAGGATCAGATACAAAATCTCGCTCCGACTTCGATTTATTCTCCTTTCTACTCCCATCATCCTTAGAAACCTTTCTTTTACGGGAAGACGAAGAGGGCCCATTACCGTCATCCTCAAAATCATCCCGCACCAAAGCCCTAGCCTCCTCTTACTGCATCAAAATCCGGGGTGCTCTTCTTCGTACTCTTCTTAATAAGCCTTTTCCTCGGCTTCCCCTTAGATCCAGCATCGGATCCGTGAACTGGGGTTGGTGATCGCTCTCGTCGCCAGTCTTCATCAGGATCTTCAGGTTCCAGGGAGGTTTCTGAAAAAATGAAAAAAAAATGAATACTCAATGCTTCGTTGAACACCATAATCCCACAATCCAATGGCGTGGCAATGGGACGCGCAATTAATCTGGCTTTTGACCTTTACAGTGTTCACTAGCGCAGGACTGTGCCAGCTGCTTCACATTCCATATTTCCATATACTGGAGAGAAAAAAGCGCTACCTCTCTATTCATTTTCTGGTTAATACATTTCCAGTCTTCTCAATCTCTTGGTGACTCTTTTTTTCTAGTTCCTCTTGATCCTATCGTATGCCTCATTTGTAGGGTTTTTTTTAACTCTTATTCTTGCTCACTGGTATTGATTTTCTTACGGAAAATATTGAAGTATTATCGTAGTTAGTTCCTCTTGATCCAGTTTCAGGTCCTGTCGCATTCTCAATCGGATCCTCATACTTAGTTGCTCACCCATGTAACGAAATTGTAGTGTTGGGAGAGGTTGAAGATGATGGAGACGAGGGAAAGGGAACAGAAGATGAGGGCGTAGGTGCGAATGTGGGCTCGCATCTGATCGTGGTTTAGGAGGAAGAAAGCCGAGATCATGCCACCGATAGTCAAGGCATAAATAGGTTTGACTGAACCAAAGACCATTGCAGAGAGACTAGCAATCACACCTTTCTTCCATTTAGGGGAATTGAGGAGCAGAAGTGGAGAGAATGATGAAGCGTGAAAGGCGACGGGCTTGATGAACTGGTCATCAATCTGAAGCGTGGTCAACGGAGAAACAAACGAAGCAGGCCTTGATTGAATGCTTAAGGGGTTGTTTGTTAAAACTTGAACTCTGGGATTCTTACTTCTGGTTCAAATTTGTACTTCAACTTCAAAAGGATTCAAGAGTATATAGGAGTAGAAACATGTTTGTTAACCTAATTTAGTCATGAACTCCAAAATGGTGTTGGTGGGTGGTGGATGGTGGCACTAGTAGTGAATGGTGATGGTTGGTGACGGTGGTGGTGGGTGGCAGGTGGTGGTGAAGGGTGGCGGTGGGTGGGTGGTGGTGGAGGAGGGTGGTGGCGGTGGTGGTGGGTGGTAATGGATGGTGGTGGTGGGTGGTGGTGGGTGATAGTTGGTAGAGGTGGTGGGTGGTGGTGGTGGTGGTGTTGGTGGTTGGTGGCTGGCTGGTGGTGGCGATGGTAGGTGGTGGTGGTTGGTGGTGGATGGTGGTGGCGGTGGTGGGTGATTGGTGGTGGTGGCGACGGGGGGTGGTGGTGGTGGCGGTGGTGGTGGGTGGTGGTGGTGGTGGTTGGTGGCTGGTGTTGGTGGATGATAGTTGGTGGTGGTGGTAGATGGTGGTGGCAGTGGTTGGTGGCTGGTGGTGGTGGCGATGGTAGGTGGCGGTGGTGGCGATGGTAGGTGGCAATGGGTGGTGGCAGTGTGGTGATGGTGGTGGTGGTGGTGGCGGCAGTGGGTGGTGGAGGGTGGTGGCGGTGGTGGGTGGTGGTTGGTGGCTGGTGGGTTGTAGTGGTGGTAGTGGTAATTGGTGGTAGTAGTGGTGTGAGGTGATTTTTACTCCAAAATTGTGCTTTGAAGTTGAAAAGCATCTATTTGATGCTCCAAAAAATTAGATTCTAGAGCTTATTTGGAGCCGGTTCACTCATGGATTCTCCAGAAGTCCGAACCGAGTTACCAAACAGGCTTCTACTCCATTTATTCTCCAGAAGGCAGAATCTAACTTCTGGAGTATTACCAAACACCCCCTTAGCGGCCGGCACTGCTTCTGGTCACAGAAGAAAAAGAAGGCATACGGGGTTCAAATGAACAGAAAGTTAAAATTTTATCTCTGCTCATTCTCTAAAACGACATGTTTCTCATTCTCCTATGATCTTCTTCTCCGATCTGATTTCTGGCAGCGACAAACATCCTTAATCAGTCCGAGG
Organism: Protea cynaroides; assembly: GCA_028583415.1. NCBI lineage: Eukaryota > Viridiplantae > Streptophyta > Magnoliopsida > Proteales > Proteaceae > Protea > Protea cynaroides. The sequence goes on along the minus strand of CM053276.1, from coordinate 115,722,587 downwards.
GTGACATTCTATTTTCCCTATTCTGGACTGAGTATCTAATTGATGGTAGTGAAAGATAAAATAGGTTTTTCCCCTTACAATGAGGGCATTACTTTCAATCAAAAAATGGTTTTGAGCTGGCATCAGCATCTAGCGGAACCGTCTTTACTGCTTGGGTCTTTCTGTTACACGTTTTGAAAATTTATATGGTAATTGATGATGTCAGAAACAATAGGCCCATGGTAGGTGATGTTTCTCAAACTATCTGATTATTATTTTTTCAAATATCACAAGAAATCTATTTTATCATGTGAGTAGATGATGTGTTTATTTCAATTATTTGATAGAGAGAACATTATCTAAATTAGCAACATGTTGAATTTCAAACTCTAATTCAGTTAAATACCTCTTCCTTTCTATTGACATTCATCTGTATATATATGTCCATACATGTGTATTGGCACTCTAAACATTACTTTATGGTGACGGATTCTTTGTCAAAGTTCGCAACTAAAAATCGCAGCAATGATGTTTAGGTTCCCAATTATTAATACGTCTTTTGTTATTTTGGATTTGTCCTAGGAGGCCAAAATTGGTCCTCGCTTTAGGTTTAGTTCCTAGTCTTCTGTTGTTCTTCTTGTTTCTTTGCTGATGACATTGTTGAAGGTGGAGTAATGGATTGTTTGAACTGTTTTCTTTCTTGCTATCTGAGGATGCCTAGACGTTAATCCTGTAAATAATTTTTACTATTTATAAATTTTTTGCTGATAAAAATTTTTTAAACTAAAAAAAAAAAAAAAAAAAACTCTCCAAACATTTCATTTTTGCTCTTTCAATGATGCCATTTCTTACGTGTATTTAAAACAAGTGTAAGATAATAAACCTCTTGAAAATGATATAATGATAAACAAAAGGCAAACAAAAGAATGTTTCAACTTTAAGGCCATTAGTGAGAATCATGTTTTAACTGCCACGGTTCCACCTCACGTGTTCACCAATGCAACGTAATTATGCATTACAAGCCTACCCATGCACTAAAGTAATGTATAGCATCCCTTCGTTATGAATTTACAAGACAAATGAACTTCAATTAAGGGGTTGGGGTTTTATGTCTTTTTGAGGGTGAGTGATCCTAGATCATGGCATCACTTAGCCGAGAACCAGTGCAGGAATACCTTCTTGATTGAAAGAGGAAGAATAATGGAGATCCCACCGGGAAAAGTCGCATTTATAGGTCTCCCAATCTCACTTCCTTTCTCTTGAACTTGGAAAATGGTTCAGTGATAACTTTAAAAAAACATTTACAAGTCCCTTAGTTCTTGCAAAACTAATATTATATTCATCAAGTGGGATTGGGCATTCAGTCCCATAATAGAGAAGGGTTTATGGTATCATTGCCTCAACAATGCTTTACAGAGTCTCTCTCTCTCTCTCTCTCTCTCTCTCTCGGAAGGCCATATAATGGCATGAAAAGGATGATGTAAAGACCAAAGAGCACTGTTGAAGTTTTTGTCAATCACAAAAACCCGTCATGGAGAAGTGTCTCTGGCCAAGCATTAATCATTCGTTGCGAGGGAGAGAGGGGACCATTTACAGTTAACCTTTTAGTTAATACTGCTTGTCTCATTGTCGGAGGCTCTTTTTGATGGAGGGACTATACAAACATCAGCAGAAACATGGAATGCATATGATGTAAAAGAAGAAACTATATATAAGAAAGGAAGCAGCTGCTTTAGATGATTAGAGTCATTGGGCGGTGAGGGATGAATCATGAATCTCCTGAAGTTTCTATTTCACATGCTATATATAAGGGTTAGAAAAATTCTTGACCTGATCCAATGCTGATGACCCACTAATTAACTATGGATTGCTGCTCATCAGCCTATTGAAGTATAATGTTTTCATCATGTGTGGGTTTAGCATCGAATCATTGTATGGGTATGGACTAATAGAAGAGTGTTGATTGATGAACTTAGTTGGATGAAGCCCCATGCGGGAAGTAATCTCCTAATGGGTGACAATTAAGCTTCAATTAACTGCTCTAGCTAAAGTGTGGGCCTATTAGCAACTAAGCATTGTTACTTTATGAGATAGATATCGGTTGCTTATTCTTATCCTTATCTCTTAGTGTTGGTATTTGCTCTCAGTCTATAAGTTAGTAGCAATGTCCATTAGTTGCAAACCCTAGCCACATTTAGAGAAGAGAGCATACGAGATCAACAGAACATTGTGAGGATTGTTTTCTTCAAACGATATGGATCCATGTATGAATCCCTTGTTTAATCCGTCATGTCCAATGATTCGTCATGGTAGATTAAGTAATTAACTCTTTATCTCTTTATCTTATTTGTGTTAGGATTGAGAGCGCAAATAAGAAGAAAAACACGAAGAACGAAAATTATTGTGGTTCAGCACCTCAACGTGAGATGCCTACCTATACCCAGAGAAAGAGAAATCTCTTTTATTTCCAAGAAAAAATCGATAGTTCTCCACCTGATAGAGAGTTCTCCTCTGACTGCTTTACATAGGGTTTCCCACAGAGACAGTATATAGGGATCTCTGGAAACTCTAATCCCCATACAATTATAGATTTATCTCTATACATGTAATAGACCCAAACCCTAATACAAGTACTACCCTGATAACTGTGTGGATCCCACAGAATACAAGACACCAAACCCAACAAATCTCTACCTGACTTGGATTCTACAATCACCTTGAAGAGGAACTCGTTGATGTCAACTCTACAACTAGTCCATTGTCTCTGTCAAACCGTTACACCCAAATCAGCATAGCCCATACCCTGTCCGGATGTCCCATACAGCTCACTGCCATACGAAGTAATGTGACTTCATCTCTCCCACTGCTGCAGCATCACCCGAGAGATCACTTCTACCCACAAAATTCGAAGCGAAAGAAACTCGTTTCTTTCCAAATCTGCACTTGTTCACAACTTGAACTTCTTGCAGTCACTGTCTTCCATCTGTACCTCTTGTCTGAGTTCTAATAGAAGCACCATATGCTTCAATAGTCCCTGCAAGTCTATATAAATTCTCAACCATCTGTCCCTACATCACAAGCATGACCCTTTTGGAGACCTTAAGAACTCCAGCTTCAGATGAACACCTACAGCCTCTCGAATCTAGTATTCCCAATGGAATCAAATTCCTCCTTAGATCCGACATATGTCTAACCCCAGTTACAGTTCGGACAATCCCATCAAACATGCGAATTCGTACAGTCCCAATCCCGACAATCTTGTTTTCAACATCATTTGTCATTTCTAACTATACCCTTATCACATTCATGATATGTAGTAAACTGTTCTCTAATTGAACACATATAAAAAGAACAATCCGAATCTAAAATCCAATCTGAAGTATTTGTACCCGATGCAGTAGTGAGATAGACATCTCCATCACTCCACTCTTCCATGACATTAGCAATAGATGATTTTTCTCCACTCTCATTGTCTTCTTTTTCCTTTTTATCCTCCTTAAGCTTTGGACAATTCCTCTTTATATGACATTCCTCATCCCAATAATAACAAATTATTTTGCGATCTTGTGACTTGGAGCGATCCCTATTCTTACCATATTCTTGTCTCCCACTTGATCTTCCTTTGCCAAGGCCATCAACTGTAACCAAGGCATTACTCTCCTCTGACATCCCCTCACCACTATTTGTTTACTGTGTCTCATTCATCAGCAAAGTAGCAATAATATCGTCAAGTTTGAGAGTATCCTTACCAAAAAATAGTGTAGTCACAATGTGATCAAATGAAGGAGGTAATGAGGCCAACAAGAAAAGTGTCTTGTCCTCCTCTTCGATCTTCACATCAAGAGTAGACAACTCCATCAGAATCCCATTGAATTCGTCAATATGCACCTCAAATTTTACTCCATCTGACAAGTGAATGTCGTATAACTGTTTCTTCAAAAACAATCGATTTGTCAATGATTTGGACTTATACTTGCTTTCCAACTTCGTCCAAACTTCTTCTGGATCATTTAAACCAATGACACATGAAGAGTGTTATCCTCCAGAAACAACTAAATCGTGCTATTTGTCCCTCAACTCTAACCACTCATCATCCATCATATTTCTCAGCTTGTCAGAAGAACTAAATCGTACTATTTGTCCCTCAACTCTAACCACTCATCATCCATCATATTTCTCGGCTTGTCGGATTTCTTCTTGAGAGCCTTAATAGTCCCCTCCCACTTAAGAATATTTTTCACCCGTTGTTACCACAAAGTGAAATTATTATAGCCATTGAAGGATTTTATAGAGAAGTTTGAACCCTTTGCCGCCATTTGATTAACCCGATCTTTATATTCTGTGTCTGCCATCAATTTCTAAAAGCTTCAATTACCGTTGATCTTGCACAAGACTGCTTGATTGATACTAACGACACCGAATTTGTCTGATCCGTATCTTTTAATAAATCTGTAGCATCCAAGAACCTTTAAACAATAATTTTTATATCTAATTTTTTCTTTCTTTGATTATACATGCAATGTATATTACGATATCATATAATATACTAATTTTTTTTTTTTTTTACCATGGGAAACAACCCACCTTCTTTTTCCGCAAAGGAGAGAAACTCAAGGAATTAAGGAAACAAAAAAGTAACTGTATGTACCATCGTTTTTTTCTTTTATGTTATACATTTACTATTTCAAAGCCATCTTCCCTCCATTAATGATGATGATTTGATAGAAACCTTTTAGAATTTGTAATAATGGCTTTTGAGAGGTAACTTCAATTGAGAAAAAAGAAAAAAAAGAAAAAAAAGAAAAAAAAAAAGGCTTACTGTTTTTTTACTTTTTCGTGAAAAAACACCTTCTCCCATCCAACTTCTTCTCTCATTTCGAAGTTGAGAGAAAAAAAAACTCCTGGAATAAATCTTGCATACCTCTCTTTCTTCTTCCAGATTTGTAACGATTTATCGAATCTTGTTTTGATATCATTTGTTAAGATTAGAAAAACAAATATATCAAAAAAAAAAAAAAAAATACAAACAAGAAGAAAAACACAAAGAATAAGAATTATTGTGGTTTAGCTTCCAAACGTGAGATACCTACTACCTCTATTCAAAGAAAGAAAGATCTCTTTTATTTCCAAGAAAAAAATTTACAGTTCTCCACCTGACAGAATATTCTCCTCTGACAGTCTTACTTAGGGTTTTCCCACGAAGATAATATACAGGGATCTCTAGAAATCCTAATCCCCATATAATTACAGATTTATCTCGTACATATAATAAATCCAAACCCTAATAAAAGTACTATCCTGATAACTTTGTGGATCCCATAGAATACAAAACACAAAATCCAACAATTTGTTCTACCATTTGAGCTGAATCCAATGTGCAAAATAATTATTAATTACTCTCTGATTGTTCATATTTCTACTTTAATTGACAAAAGGGTACCGTTTAATCAGCTAAAATTTTGATAATTCAATCCTTATTAATTTTTACCAAAAAAAAAAAAAATCCTTATCAATAACTTTATATGGCAAGGTCAGTCACTCTCCTCATTGGATCTTGCCTCAAAGAGTGTCCAGATTTTCTTTAGATTTCCATTTCTTTGATTTCTTCCTTGTTCTGTCACTTTAACCTTTTCCCTTGTTCATCTAAAAAGTATAACTGACACAAGATTAGTCCTTTCAATTCAGCTATCCGAGAAGGTCAAAATAACAAACAAAACCCTACATAGTTTAATAGAGTCATCTGCATGCTTGAGCACTATATATGCATTCCAGTGAGGTCAAGAGGAGAATTGATAGATGAGGGGGCTTTCCAACCCGGCCAGGCAAAGCCACACAAGCTTTCTCGTGACCCACTTCTCTTTCTATGTTCTTATAATGATGGGGTTCTAGTGCCTTTTGGCCTAATTCCTTCCAAGCAATGATGATGGTGAAGAGAAGAAGAACCCTTTTGTTTTCCTCTTCTCTGCCCACATACAACTAACAGATGAGCTTAGATAGAAGATTCCCTTGCAAAAGCTGAGTCTTTGAGTGGAATTGGATATATACAACATATACTAGTTGACAATGTGAGAAAGCAAAACCAGCTAATTGGTTTTGCTGGCAGAGACTTGATTGCATGCGTTCGTCCTTGGAAGCCTCAACAGATTGAATCATATTCCTTGGAGACCATGCAAAAGGTTATTTGGCTTTCTCTCTTATGTTCAAAGCTCCTTCCTTTAATTCTCATCTTTTTGAAAGTAGATTTTGCTCAAAGAGGGTAAAAAGGTGCTTGTGTCTTTGGCATTCAATCTCTCTCCCACTTGTAGATCCAATAACAAACATCATGCACTTATTCATCTCTAGTTTAAGAAAATTACCCTTTTATTTATTTATTTATTTGAATTGGGATAGGGTAGCTTTGTACACGTGAATCCCATTGAAATGGATTTCAGTCAAAACAACCTACCCACTCGCACACAATTCATGGTGAGCTTAGTTTGCTTGGGCGGGGATGATGAGGATATTGTTTTGTAGTAGTAGTGGAGAGGAAGAGAAGAATTCTTGTCTGGTAGTTTGACTGATCCTTGGTAATTTTTGGAAATGATCATCGGGATCAGATATTCTGTAATCTTTTTTGGGATCGACTACCTACGATGAAGTCTCTCTTTACTCTAGGAATAGTAGGAATTGGAAAAAGTATTACGGACATTCATTTGGTAGAGGAAATAGTAATGAAAGCCTGCTGATGAAAAGTGAAAAAAAAAGAACTTTCTCCTTCTCCTTGTATTGAAGTGCAAAATATGAAACACACGTATATTAATGTACATTATTATATATATATATACCACAGTGTGATCACAGTTGGAGGATGGGATCAATCAGAAACACCTTTGTAAAGGTTGTATCAGTAACACCAGACATGACATGGGATCTAATATCAAGAATCACATCATGAATATATGAAGTGGCTTTCGATTGAAATTAACAGAATGAATTGAATATTAATTTGTTTGGTGGAGTGGGAACTGTGGAAGAGAATGATTCTTCCTTGTTTATGATATCATGAAGTGGGTTTTAACTCATCAAATAGCTTATGATAGGACCTTCAGAGGATTAGTCTGAATCATTCATGGACTGTGGGGTTTGGAAGGAATGTGACACAGGGTACATACAGTTATGAAAATATCTCTTTCAACTTATCAAAGGGCTTAGACTGAAAGAGACATAAACTTAGTGGTCTGACTCTGATAAATCAAATACAATATTATATGTTGGTGGTGAAAGTTACATAAAATGGCATTATAGGTTGGATCTAGGGTTTTTTAATACCACGTGTCTAATGATAATTGATCAGTCTGTCAACCCACTAATGGATTGGCGGACTCACAGATTCTAGTCGTTACTCCGAGTCCAAATCCTATCCCCCCTGGCTCTCCAACGCCCATTCTGTCCAACCGTTGGAATCCGTTGGAGTTCAAGTCTGTTCACAATTCCAACGGTTGTATAGAATGAGAGCCAAGGAACCAGGAAGGAGAGGATTTGGATACCGTTACCCCTTAAATTTGAGTAAGGTACGTAACACCTCTCCAATTGCGTTCCACTGTTCAACATCAGTTGCCTTGCCAGCTAGTTAGTTTGCAACCTAGCTATACCAGAAAGAGAGAAGGGGTAGTATACAGCACGTGTCATGTGTGTGGGGGGCTAACAATACCACCTGTTTGGCCCATCCAGGCATATTCGCCAAATGTTCTTTCCTCTAATCTTGGCATTAAAGCAAAGGCATTCAATTGGGTTGCTTTTCATGAAATAACACCAAGGATCAATTAGACAGCACTAAACAAGGTGGGCCAAAAAAAAAGGCAGTTCTTTACATTGCTAAAATTAAAAGTTCATGATCATTTCCTCTTTGAGGGATAAGTTTCTATTTTGGGACACTTGCCATTTTGCAATTGAAGAGAATTGTCTATGAACAACCCTGCGAGTAAAATTATTGTTAGAATAGTAATTGAATGCTTGATTCCATGATAAGTTGGTAACCCTGTGAAATCCTCAAATCAAGGGTTTAAAAAGCCTCAGTTGATTGTGGGACAAATAAAAAGCCGTTAAGAATAGAATTCAATGATGATTCCGAATATTGATGGGTTTGGTAAAACTTCATTTCTACCTTGTAAAAATGAAACTGCCTTTAAGGTTCAATGAACTTTGTGAAGCCCAATCAAGGTTCTAGTGTTTGGATCCAATGGATCCAATTCGCCAATCCCACCCGATCTGGACTGGGATTGGCCCCAACAGATCTCATGCAGCAACCCTGTCAGCATAGTTGGTCAGGGACAATCCTAACAAGGTAAGACATATTCAGGGAAACAAGGACCGATCCCATCGCTTGTCCGATTCCCGTGCACTTGAACACTGGTCCCAATGTATAAATAGGCTTGATCTGAGATTTTCATTCAGGAAAACGGAGGACCCTCATGCAAATGTTCAATTCTCCATCCCATCAGGCTCCTGGATCCTCTCCCCACCTGGTAACCACCCCACAATCTAATCCCACATCCCACATCCGGTGAACAATTCCTAAAAGTGCACGGGTGGTTCCCAGGTGGGGAGAGGATCCATACCTCAATGGGAAACATATTTCAAGCTCAAGAGCATCCCCCAGAGCGTGTGTATACTGACGCTTGTGTTGCTAGCAACAGTTTTGACTCCATTCGTGTTCCCATCACTGGTTCAACGTTCATAGTTTGGCTTGTCAACCAAGCTATTAGAATCATCATCAATTTGCCACAATATCCACGATTTTTTTTTTTTGTCCAATATACTTGAGGAATTGATTCACGTGAATACGAATTTCCTCAGTTCACAGGGCAAATTCTTGATCAACATGTTAACCCCAAAACTGCTTCGATTGAAAAGATTGGATGGTCACCAAATCCAGTGGATCGAACCAGGCACACTTTTCTCAAGGCCATTCAGTTCACGGATTCTACCACTGCAACAAGATTAACTCGATGATCAAACCCCAAGTGGATAGCTTACTTGGTAAAGACCAACACCTCAAAGTGGTCAACTCTCCTGAAGCTTTATATATCCCAAAAAATATATTGATTATCTAAATGGCCTTCAGAGAAAGATTGCCAGCGGATCGAACACGCAAATACCAAATCCTGTGGACTTCAACAATCTTTCCTACTAAAGCTCTACAAACAGGTGTACTAAGATTGGAACTCAGACCAAGGAAGCTAACCCAACTCCCAAGATTTAATTGGGAGTGTCAGTCATCAGACAGACCATTTGGTAATGCACCTAAAAATGATACACAAATACTCTCAATTTCAGAAAATTACTGATAAACTTAAAAATTACTGATGTAGAGGTACCAAGATGTTTCCGAGACGAGAAAATTACAAACAGTAAGCAAGCAAGCCTATTCTTCAAAAGACAAAAGGCAACTCACTCCAAGCATAAGCTAAGCCATTCCAGGATTCTCTCCTGTGCTAAATCCTACCTGATAAGATTTGAAAATTCAAACAAAAGACCAGTTGACAAACAAGAAACATACACACTGAGCATTTTCTTCCTCATTCAACACCTTCCACGCAACTGCTCTCTCGTAAGAGACTGGCCTGCCCATGCTAGACAAACAGATACCACCTTGAAGGCACACAAACCCCTGTTCCACAAACAAACAACAATCAACCTAAGTTTTAGAAAGAGATTTTTCAGAACAATATTTATGCCAAGGAATCAACTTTTCTTTTTGCTGTTAAAAATAAAAAAAAATAAAAAAAAAAAAAAACTTCCTGTATCCTACTCTAATGTGGTAATTCATTTGTCCAGGCAATCCAGTTGTTTGAGAAACCTTCAGAGTGGGCTATTAGCAATACAAACCATGCTTCTATGCAACCCTTTCTCTAGCTATCCATTTATTTTAATCAGTAAGTTGAAGATCATGCAGTCAGCCAGATTTGGGGAATATTCCATGTCCAAGAAGGGACTCACCAATGCATGTCATGTACTCTGACTAATCAACATCTAGGAATAAGGTAAAGAAAGAGTCCATAAAGCGGTGAGATCCCACCATGAAAGTACCATTTGCTGTTGGTTAAACCTCTTTATATGCATATGAAATTCTCCTTGTTCCCTTCCCTCCATTTTGAGCAGTGATCTGTAATTCTGACATACCCTTTGATTGTGAAAAACAAGAAGCCCAAGCTGAAGTGCTGATTTGCATCTTATGCTTTATGTAGTAAAGATTAATTTTGATGCAAACTGTTTTCCATTCGGAAGCACTGAGTAACAGAAAGTATGAGGTGTTCCAATCAACCAATATAGACTGAGTTTCAGGGTGGCCCAGTAACATATAGTTGGGATAAATGAATAACGGACTCAAAAGGCTCCTGGTTTTCTTGGTAGCAAAAGTCAGCCTATGATCACTGGAAACATTTAACTTAAGTTCTTCATTCAATATTGTGGAATTTAAAAATGTTGACATTTACATCCCCCTTTCTTTTCTTTTTTAGATTAAATATAGCTTGTCAAAGGGTCAGAGATGAACCTGCTGCATTATCTGTGGGAACTCTGCACAGAGTGTCTTTCGCCCATGATCATCAAATATCTTTTCTAGAGTTATGTCCTGCACTGCAACCAAGGTTGTCTCAAGCATGTCAAGACCTGCTTGATTTGCAAAAGTGAAAACTGGCAAAGCCTGCATAAATCACACAATTAGATCAATACTAACTCAACTGAAAAGAAAATCATATTAGTCCAAATTCACATAGGACAAACAGCATCAGAAATAGAAACTGGTGCTAAAGAGATTATTTATTAACTTATAGAAGCAGAGGCTGATGGCATGAGGATGGGGGTTCGTTCATGTCTCACACAAATTCTGCTCCAGAATTCATTCTAAAATTCTTTCAAGCGATCATTAAAGCTATGTTTGGATACCAAGAAAGGAAAATAAATTTTCTAAAGTGGATGAGAGAGACATCAAGTGATCATTGCATCATCATTACTTTTGTCTTATGCTGTTTTTTCTTTTCTTCTCTTGGCATCGAAACATAACCTAAGATTCTAAATGCTATTAAAAGAATATTTGGAAAATATCAAACTCAACTCTCTATCCTTAACCAAATCTTTGGGATCAGGTAACAAATCAAGTTCTTCAATGTATTGACAATGTCGACTTACCTATATAATTGGGTAAACTGCTTGTAGTCTTTTTTTTTATTAACTAATCCATATACATAATTCTATAACTTAATCTTCAGTACATCATAACCATTTATCCATTTATTTTGAACCGCAAGTCCCAAACCCAGATAACGGAGAGAGAGAGAGAGAGAGTGCTAGTTCAACAGTAGGCATAAAAACCTTTGGCCAATTTTTAGGAAGATGAATCTTAGAAAGAGTGTTCATAACTTAACGGGACTTGACAGAAGATATGGCCCAAGATACAGAGGGCAGCTGAAAAGGGTTTGTGTTTCCAAGTCCAAGCAGATGAGATTATGTCCTAGCCTAGGTCATTCCTCACCCAGTCAACATAGACCATAAGCCAGTGATGAAGATGCAGTGCAAGAACCCCTAACCCCACCCCCCCCCCCCTCTTCCCCTTGAACCAGATCTAGATGAGATAACTTTGTTCTATAAAGTATAGAACAAAAATACTCAAATCATCCATAAGTTTTTTGCACTTCATTTTCCTTATCACAGCAACAAGCGTACAACATACTGCCCATTAGAACTACTCCCTATATGTTTGGTTGTCAAGAATGTCCGATAATAAAAGAAGTTTGAGAAAGGTTCGCCCTTTTTTTAGATCAATAAAAACAACAAAAAAGCCTTATCCCAACTAAATGGGGTCGGTTACATGGATTTTTGTCCTCCAATTAGCTCTGTTCGATGTCATACTTGAAACAAGGCCTAGGCTATGCATATCCTTCATCACCACCTCCTCTGGAGTCATCTTAGGTCTGTCTCTACCTCTTCTAAATTCTTCAATCCGAATCAAATCACCCCCACATATTGGAGCATCTAACGGCCTCTGTTGAACATGCATACCATCTGAAACAACTTTCTCGTAGCTTATCATGTATTGGCGCTATTCCCAAATCAGTTCGAATATGATCATTCCTTCCCTATCCTACCTAGTTTTGTCATACATCCATCTCAACATCCTCATCTCAGCTACACTAAATTTATCTATATAATGCTTTCTTAATTGTTCAACATTACGTATCATATATCACAGCCGGTCAAATGACTGTCTTATAAAATTTTTCATTAAATTATAAAGGAACACACCAATCATACAGCACTCCAGACGCACATTTCCACTTCATCCATCCAATTTTAATCTTCTGAGAAACATCATCCTCTATATCACCCCTCTTTTTAGATCAATCTTACCATATATCTTTGCAATCATTTAGTTGTTTGGAAAATTAAAAAGCATTCAACTTGGCTATTTTACCAGAGAAACTTAAAGCATTCTTTTCTTTCACTTTCTCAACACAGTAAAAACAAAAGTCAATTTAACTAATTTTCTCAGTTTATTTAACCTACATTCTCCTACATTTTCCTTTCTTCCACTAGATATCAGATAAGCAGAAGGGTCAGCATTCAAAAAATTATGCTGGTTTTTCTAGGTCAATGTTCTCTATATCATTCCTTGTGATCATCCATTCTCTTGAAATCCATAACCGCTATGTAATTCCTACTATCCTCAATGTTAAGATTAAGCTCTATTTCTTTACCTATATATTATTTGCTAGACACCTTAACCCCTTCCCCCCGGCCCCCACCAAAAGAGAGAGAGAGAGAGAGAGAGAGAGAGAGAGAGATTATCATAAGTTCTAGGAAACCATTAACAGAGCACAAAACAAGCAAACTAAATATTCATCTAAAAGAGAGGAAACATGAACTCGCACTTTCAGACCAAGAAAGTGAATGACCATAAAGAGTAGATATTAAACCGCATTTGAGCTCCACATCATTGGCTTATTAAGTAATTAGCTAACAATACAATAGCAAGCCAGATCTGATAATGAAGTAGATACATTATGTAAGCTAACCACCTTCAGCGAGCAGCATATAATTGCATCAGAGTGGTGCCAAAGGGTTTTCAGCATAGATTCACTTCCTTCACCACTAGGTTTGAGTAGCTCTGCCCCTAAATAACACCTGGAAAAAAAAGAAAAAAAAAAAGAAGAAAGGTAAACCTAGCTAAATCATACTCCCCAAATTGTACAATCATACTCACGAATAAAGGCTATCCTTCAAAAATGTAAGATATCCTATTGCGTAGTCCCAAAACTAAGAGTGCCAGACCTATAGCTGTGACAGATCCACCGAGCAAGAGTAAGTGCTTCAGGAGTACCAGATGGGGGCCCGAGACCACCATGAGAACCGAGATGAGAAGGGGAGAGAGCCAGTGCAACCCTTTGAACGGATGATATAATGTTGCGGACATACTGTCTAGCCATGGTTGCTACATTCTCTTGCAGGTGACTCTCAAATGCAAACTGAAATGCTATTGTCATCACAGATCTCATGGAAGCACAACTGCCAGAATAGTCACCAGATGCTCTACTTCCAGCAGGTCCCACCTCAAGAGCAGAAGCAAGGTCCAGTGTGCGATTTGGACTGGCAGCATCCTGCATGACGTTAAAAGTGAACCAATTAGAAAACAAATTCTTAAGCTAAAAATGGATATTAATAAAGTGCATCTGTTTTCTAAATGATAACACATGGGTAACAGAAGAACTATACAAGGAAAGTAAGGCAGTTCATAATTTATAATTTCTTCCAATCAGTATCTCAGAATTGATATATTTTTTGCTTAGCAATTTAAAAAGTTGAACTAAAGTATATATACAAATGACCACCTCTGATGCAGGCTGTATCCGTTGGATGGGAATATTTTTTAGGGTCTATTTTAGTTGGGAAAATCATTGTAATTTGATTTAGTTTTATTTCTTTTCATAAAAAAGGGATATATTTATCCTTTAGTTAGAGTTTTAGGCTAATTAGGAGTCTTCTTTAATTAGGAGTCTTCTTTAGTTAGGAGTCTTCTTTGATTATCATCTTTTTATTTAGAATTTTTATTTAGCAATTAATTAGATTGTAAAGTTTCTTTATAGACCTTTTTATCAATGAAATGTATGATGGAGAATAGAATGAAAATTTGAGTGGTGTGTTTGGAGCCTATGGGCTAAGCAGTTGCTGCTCTCCCTCTCCTCCTCTTCCTCTCTCGGTTAGCTGCCTCTCTCTCCAGGCTGGTTCCCTTCCTCATTGCTGTGGAAGCTCATCCTTCCCCTACCAATCTATCGGTAAGTATTCTTTCTCTTAAGCTCTGGTTTTCCCTTCTTTCTTGGACCCTCTTTCCCTTTCGAAACCCCTATTCTTCTTCTGAGTTCTTTACTATCCTCTGTTACTGATTCTAGACCCCTGTTCTGGGCGGTAACACCAGACCAGCAAAATCCCATCGATCTCCTTCGAGCATCCCTCACACACCTTGAGACGTTGGACAGAGTTTTCTGTTCCATAGACGACCTAAACCCTTGGACCATGACCCAAAATCCCTCCCACATGGAGAACCGAAACCTGCAACCTAGGCTGTTCTCTTTCTTCTGCCGGATCTAACTTCAGATATTTGTTTGCTTTATATGGTCAACTATTAGGTCCGATTTGTGTTGGGTTCAAGAAGCTTAGGTCCTACGATCTAATCCCTTGAATTTTGAATCAAATAGGCCTCCACCTGTTGAACTCTTCATTACCATTCCAATCTGGTTTCAGCCTAAACCGTGACTTGAGGTTGAAGACAACCCTCTATTAGTGGTTTCCAGTTTTACCCCCCATTAAAATATCTAATTCTGGTTTGTCTAATTTTGTCCCACCTTTCCAAGATTGCCTTTCCCATTCGCATAGAATTCTTAATTATATTCTAGGGTCCCGTTTGTCATTCACATGGCTTAATCCTTAGATTGAAATTACAGGTTTGCCCCTCACTGGTTGAGTTTTTAAGATAACTACAGTTCTGCCATTAGGGCTTGTTTGTTGCTTCCAAAGTAATTACATTCTAATTTATTATGAGATTTGCCATGGATTCTTCAATTAAAGCTTATAATAGCTTGGGTGAACCCATAGCAGACCCGATTGGGTTTCTCTCGACCCGGGTCTGCATCAACCTCTTATTCGCTAAAATATGAGAAGAAAAGAGGAGGTTCAAAAGATTAAAGAACCCATCTCCAACAACCCAAGAGATGGAAAAGAAAAGACCTGATCCAGGCATCACTGTCATCCTTCATTTCATTGTTCAAGCAAATTCAGTCATTTTACAGTGGTGGAGATGGCAGTAAAGTCAGTGTTCCTGAGACAGTTTAATGTTCTCCATTTTAAACTCAGAAGTCCAAACTAGTTTCAAAAACAAAATGCAACAGAGAGGCCTATAATTCCACCCCACCAATAGATGGAAGAAAAAAAAGTGTTCAGTAGACTAGCCAAATTCTTTCCCATCTCAAGTTTAGGCAGGTACGCATATATGACTACAAAATAAGTAAAGTGAAAAAGTAGAAGTTGGGTAGCAGTAGTAAGCAACAGCAGAAGAATAAGAAGAAAAAGAAATTATATTTTATAGTCACCCAAACACTTACCACCAGAGAGTCAAGAGGGACGATACGGAAACCAGATGGTAAAAGAGGTGCATCATCAGCAAAAGATGCATCAATTGGAGCAAAGATGAGCTCAGCACAGGCACCTACAGCTTTCTCATCCACCCCACTACAGAGCTGAGGAAACAATAGTAACCAAGTCAATACATATACATGCTAAAGTTGACATCAAGAGCGATAAAATAGAATGAAAAAGTACAAAATTTACATTATAAGCTAAGTGTAAGCATGCTCTCTGTTCTGTTAAAAAAAAAAACACACAAGTACACAACTTTCCATCCAAACTGGAGAACAATCAGATGTGCTCTTTTTTCAATTTTATTTTCTAAATCAAAGGCAAGATATTGCAACGTTTCAAAACATCTTAATTTGGATTGCCACATCTCCGATCTTATTAATATGTTATATGTATCCCAAGTAGTAGGGATAAGGATTATTCCAACATGTAGGCGCAGACACAAATTCAACTTCTCTATGGAATCTCCAAACAAATTTGTGAGAAAGAGCTCCAATGGAGATTGTCTATAAGATTCCCAAAAAGAAGATAAATCAAAATATTGGTATCTCTCTCTCTCTCTCTCTCTCTCTCTCTCTCTCTCTCTCTCTTACCAAGTGGGAAAATAATTTTAAAAAAAATCTATTTTTTTCATTGGTCCTTGACAACCATAGTTGTTTAATTTGCCAAATAATACGAATTATTCATCTGAATACGAACTATATTCAAATATGTGGAAAAAGTCATGCTTTACTAGGTTTGAAGTAAATCTCACGAATAATTCGTTCAGAACTGAATTCTACCGAGTAAATCGGCCTACTATAAAAATAAAAAAAACCAGAATAACACATATTTACAATGAGGCTTTCAACTCTTCATCTTCTATCTTGTTTTTTAGCTTTACGAGACTTTGACGATATTTCAACTCTTCAACTTCACCCCAAAAAAAAAATCTTCAGCTTCCCATTTTCAGATATCAACTGCTGAGTTTCTTCAGCTTTTAATTTCAGCCTCCTTACACTATCTTCTTGGTTCCCGAATCCCGACGGCTTATTCTTCCATAGTTGAAGCAAAGGAGGCAAGAACTCCACGGCAGTTACTTCGGTTTTTCTAGGTGCAGGCTTGCAACAAGGTTCTATAGTTGCAGATTCTCTAATTGCAGCCCAGCCTCCAGGTATGCAAAGCTTACTCAATCTCTACTGTTGTACTCTGTTTTATACTGTGAAAACAGAACTTCCAATGGCTTCGGTTTTATTACTCTCTCTCTCTCTCTCCCCTTCCACACCTTTTTTTTATTGTTGTAATGTGGTTTCGTACTGTTCTAAGCATGTTTTTTTTAACCCACATTCCTATGCCACTCATTACATATCTAATAATAAAATACAAGAAAAATTACGATACCTCTCCTATAGTTTACCCATAAGTAACCCAGCTACACCCTAAACGTTTCAAACAATTACAACTATCCCCCTTTTTTATATGGTGTTAAACTTTAGATTAAATGGACAAATATACCCATGCGTCCTTTCAAGGCAAACTGTCACTTCAATATGGAAAATACCTTTTTAACCTTCCTATCAACCGGAAGTTTCCGACAACCCTCCAACTCCACCCACCGTGGGAATCACCCCAGCATCCATCATAGACACTGTCAAGGGTCTAACAGCCTCACCTTGCACGACCTCCCCGATTACAAAATCTGTTTTTGAAAGCTCTATAGAAACCCTAATCATATCATCGTTGTCGGAAACCATATTGATTTCAGATCGGGAGTTTATATTTCGACTCTGATCCAACCCAACAACCAATCATGGATCATCCATCGTAGCTCCGCTACTGGCCGCCAGTGGCCGGGAGCCACCAACGATCGGCATACCCAAAGCTATACCTCAAAAACCAGATAACCTAGAATCTCATAATCGCCGAGCGAAAATTCAGGAGCACTCAAAACAATTGATAATGGATGAACAAGAGTTGTGAACGAGTAGCTGAGGGGTTTCAGGTATGAGATTTAATGGATGAACAATGTCAGGAATTGCATAGTAAAGTCCGCATGGGATGGGCTGCACAGCTGAATCAGATCAGACACAAAAGGGTCGGGTGACTACCAAGACGAATAGCTAAGAATCAAATTCGAGTTGGATGATATCTGGATGTTTGATCAAGTAATCAAATTCTATTGAAGGAGAAAAACAGTGTTACCGCCGATTTTGAACAAAAATTGAGCGAACAAAGAATGTTTGGAAGGAGAGATGGAGAAAGAAATGATCTTTCCCAACAGTACTAAAGGTAATAGTTCGTGAGGTTAAAATAGTCGATTCACTTATAATTTGAGCATTTTGGGTATTAAAAGTTAAGCCTTGTCTTTGAATCGTCAGTTTACGGAAAACGACTAACAGACTAGGTAGTTTTATAATTTGTTTTGACTTTAGGAGATGTCTTTGTAATTGTTTGAAAATTTTAGGATATACCTCGGCTACGAGCAAACAACAGGGATGGTACACGTAATTTTTCCAAAAATATAAATAGATTTGATTTTATCTTGTGAAGGCCACTCATTATATATATATATATAGGATTGAGTTCCACTTTGCCTCTCTATTTGGGTTATGTTCTAAGAAGCACATTATTCTCATACGGTTGTTGGATTAAGTTTTCATTTTATTCATTTATTCTCAAAATTTGTTTGGGTTGGATTCAAATTCAAAATAGGTTAGGATAAATTGATATTAGACTTAGTATACATAGGTACTTGTGTAATGTATAGAACCTATTGTGTAGTGTTATTGATTGGTTTCATGTTTTATCCAAGCTGCAATTTCGTCCTGGTTGTTGTAGTTAAAAAAAGTTTTTAAAAATTTATGCATTTCTTAGGTTTAAATATATTTTTATAGTAAAATTATAATTCCAAGATTGTATTTGTGTTCTTCAATTAGCAGGGGAAATGGGAAGACAAAAAGACAAGTTTTGGCAACACAATCATCAGTTAGATAATGGTCACTTCAAATGTAAATTTTGTGAAAAACAATTTTATGAAGGAGTCACTCGTCTGAAATTCCAATTGACTAGAGTTAGTGGTCATGATGTTGCACCTTATGAAACAGTGACAGATGATGTCCAAGCATCAGCCTTTCTTCCTGTTAATTTTTGAGTCAAGTAATAAAAAGCATAAGAGTAGTACTCTGTTGAGAATGGGATTGGATCCACTTTTATTTCTTTGAATACCAATTGTCAGAGGCAATCTAAAATGGAAGAAATGGAACCTAAAACGAATAAGCCAACTTGGGAGAAATCACTCCGAGAATTCTTTATCAAGAACACCATTTCTTTCAGTGTCCATGATCCTTCCGTATGGAAGGGAAGGAAGAAAGAAGGCGAACACGGATAGACGAAAGCGGTTCATGGGGACCTCAAAAAATAGGGGATAGAGAGCGCAGAACGGGCTTTCCAAGCAGTTTACAATCCCTACCTATACATTCCATGGCAACAGACAGAAGGCAGTTTTGTCGTTGTTGTTAACCCCATGCCCATTCCCATTCCCAATAATCTCCATGAAAAGACTACCATGATTTCCGAACGAACCAAGGGAGAGTCGAGGCATGAAAGACAATCGGAGGCTTTCATTAATTTGGTAAAGAATACTGCCTGTTATGGTTCTACTGTTCCTATTCCTAGTTATTCTACCTACCCTTCGTGGAAGAATTATCCCTGAAGCAAGAAAGGAAATTAAGAAATACATTGGAGAAGTAAAATCGTCTTGGATGAACACTGGTTGAACAATCATGTCCGACTCATGGACAGACATAAAGGAGCGATTTTTTATTAATGTCATTGCTTGCTCCCCAGGTGGTGCTCTTTTTTTTAAGTCAGAGGAGTGTTCACATGCGAGATTGACTTGACCCATTTATCTTCGATATTCTTGACGGAGTGATTCAAAATGTTGGTCCAGATAATGTGGTTCAAATCATCTTAGATAATGTTTCCAATTATGAAAATGCATTTGCTATGCTTCTTGAAAAAGACTATTGGTTGTTCAAGACTAGATGTCCAACTCATGGAATTAATCTCATGTTGAAAGATATCTATGAGAATGTTAAATGGGTTCAAAAAACTTTTGATGAAGCAAAACAGATTGCGGATTACTTGTACAGGTCTACCATTGTTTTGCAACTAATGAGAATTCACAAACAAGGAACAGAAATATCCTTGTAAAACTAGGTTTGCTTCCCACTTATTAATGCTTCAGTCAGAAGCTTAGACTCCTAGTTGCATCAGCTGAGTAGAGGGGTTTGAGAAATTTCAGATTACTAAAGCAAACATGATGGTTGATTTAATTCAGATGGAGTCATTTTAGATTAGTTCAAAGGAGATTTTTGGATTTATGTAACCAATCATATGAATTTCAACTTAGACATTTTACCTTTTTTTTATTTAAACATAACTTGTCATCTAGCATTGAAATTTATAATTTTTTTTTTTGGGGGGTCAATTGTAGGGGTTTAGTGGTTTCTTCATGGTGACATTGTTCCTATCCTACAAAAGTATGCAATTCGCATTTTAAGCCAAGCATGCAGTTCTTCAACTTGTGAGAGGAATTGGAGTGCCTAGGATGCAGCACAGACAAAAAAGAAGAATCAACTAAAATGTTAGATGACTTAGTTTATGTCAGGACGAATTTATTGATGATAGAAAAGAAGGCTGAAATTTAACAGAAAAATATGGTGTCTATTAACCTTGACAACATTAATGTCAACATTTCTGATAAAAGCATTGGGACTACTGATAGGGAGATAGAGAGATCATTGGCTAGTACAGAAGATAGCATTGCTGAAGATTTATTATTTGGTGCAATTAGTTCTTTTACTAAAAGCGAGACCCAACTTTCACACAGTGCTATTGGATTTGAGTTATAACATGTAATTATTGTAATGTTTTTATGGATATTTTCTAATATTTTACGTATAATACCTTTTTTTTTTACGGATGATAGTATTAAGTAGATTGATTATTATGATTTTGAATCTTCATATGCTTTTAATTTAAGATGAAATGGATGTTATTCGAATTTTATTTCAATTTTTATATCATTTGTATGTTATGAAAGAATGATAATTGATTGGTAATGAGGAATAAATGCAACAAAAAATAGAAACGAACACCCGGATTTTTTTTTCCAATTTTTTTTTTTTTTTTTTTGGTAAACGAATAGTTCTCGAATTGATCCAAATTTTATTTTAAGTCCGCTTTTTTTAAAGCATTTTTTTACCGAACTCTAAAATTATCAAAACGACTCATTCCGAACTATTCTCCTTCTGAATTGCTACTTTACTACTACTGCTACTATTTTTGTTGATACATCATTTCAAGCTGAAGCTCTCTTTGTTGCTGCTGCTTCTGTTGCTACATTGTTTCAAGTTGAAGCTTTTACATTCTCCCGTGCTCCAGCTCGAGGGGGGATGTTAAACTACACTACAATCCAAACGATGAGGACTGTGAGCAAGTCCCATCGTGTGGATTGTAGTGTAGTTTAACATGAATATTGCCCGAATCAAAATTTGCTAACTATGTTTACAACTGATAAGTCACCCAAGTGTTGCAGTGTCCTCGTTAAGAAGTCGTATTAATAGGAACTTCTGTACAAAAGCTAGTCACTTCTCTAACTTTGGAAGTCTTTTACAGTAATATTAGTATTATTTAGGGAAAATTACTTGTACCTCCCCTCCTAGTAATTTTCGACAATTACAACCGCTTCATTTTAGCTGACCGTGTTAACCATAAAATAAAAAAAACAGCTTTACCCTTGATGGGTTTAGGATCAATAAGGGTTGAAATGACAAATTTAACCTCCCTAATATTTTAAATCTCCTTTCGAAAACCCTTATATTTCAAATCTTTGTTCCCAAACCCTTGCTTCCAATGAACTTGCTCCGATGAACAAGGGTCACGATCAACCAGTTCTAAATTCTGATGGAACTCCCTAGGCAAAGCAATTTTGATTCCACCTTTTAGGGACATGTAGAAGATTCTTAAGTGGCTTGTGAAACACAGGAGAATACATTGGAAAACCTATACTCCTTCTTGAACTTCCAAAATATCGGCACAGTCACCATTTTTAGGACGGACAGCGAAAGCAATTCATGGAAATTTCCCATTGTCCTCTTCTTCATCTTCGGCGAAGCTTAATCCAATTGTGAAGAATCAGCGTCAGGAGATACATATGGAAGCTCCATCCAATCTCTGGTCCATTCCCTCATTTCTTTCCTGAGGAAGAACCCCTTAGGAAGGTTGACGTTAAAGGCAGGCCTGACTCAAATCCTTGTTAACCTGGACTCTTCCTCTGCTCTTTGTTCTATAACAGACTGGGCAAAATCTGGGTTCCAGGAAACCAATTTGAAGAATGATTTTCCCTCACCAGGGCTCCCCACGAATCTAGAGTATTGTGGGTATTTAGGCACCATACTGCACAAGAAATCACATGGGAATCCAAATTCCCTCTTGACATGAACCAATTTAGCGCTGACCACTTTGTCTCCGGACATCAAGTGAAATTTGCACAATTTTGCCACCAAGAAATGCTCATTCTCAGCTTTGATTTGCTTCTCTTCATCAAGAAATCGGCAGAGGCGATCGCTAGCATGGATGAATGGGACAGGCTTGGTTTTAGGTTTGATCCGATAAAGGTAGATATCAAAAAGTTCAAGTTATGTACTGAGGAATGTCTTGACCTTTACCTGGAGATGCAACCTCTCGTTGCTTCTCTAAGTAACGAAGTGGAATAACCTGCCCAGGTTCATTAAAGACCTACTTCACAAATTTCTACAAGGCCTCCATTCCTCATCATTTTCAATTGCTTCGTCCAAACCGTGATCCTATCATTCTATTCATGCTGTTACTTCAGAGGGGTGATTATGGTAGTGTTTGGAAATTGTTCAGGGATTTGCTTGGTAAAGGACCCTTCTCCTTCTAATTTTACTGTCAATGTTATGGTTCGTGGACTTTGTAGATGAGGACATCTTCAAGTTGGGGAGAGTCTACTGCATTTAACTCAATTTTGTAGAAGCCAGTTTGTCGCAAGTCATCGTCATTGAAGGATGTTGCAGGTCGGTGTTGTTCTTCGCGAAATTAAAAAGAGAACCGGGAAGAAGAATCATATATAGTTATCAAATTAGGGGAAGTGGCGGAGGCAAAAATGACATTTCATGTCCCAGTAAATGCAACAATGGCACTTCACTGTCCCATTAAGGGTAGTTTTGTCCTTGAAACTTTGAGGACAAGATTACATCAACTAACAGATATCAGATAAAGGACTGGAGCTGTCTGTAACAAGGTTTTGAAATTAGGGGTAGTATGAGTAATTGCCTGAAACTTTAGTGCAGGGATTGAAATTAGGCCATAGTCCAGAACAGGTACAAGCAATTTTTTACCCTATTATTTATTTATTTTTATTTTTTTTGGATAAGTGTAATACTAGTATATTACTACAAAATTCCCAGGAAAAAATGTATATTAACAAATATTCATTGAAGGAAGTTCAAATATGCTGCAGCTTCCAAAGCTGGCAGTGATGAGGTTTTCTGCTGCATCAGAGCTGAAGTAAAATATGCAGAACCTAAGAAGAATCTAGCTTGGCCACATTTACAGTCCCCCTTGTCAACATCAACCTCACGGCTCACCTTGTATTGAATTTTCACTCTCCGAAGAGCCTTTCAATATTCTTGATTTTTCTCAAATAAACAGCTAGGAACAATGTGGGAAGGACGATGAACAGAGAAAACATGTAGACTTTTTACATTCGCCAACCCAGTTCACACTGGTGAGAATTGTTTCAAAATGCTAGAAATTTTCTTTTTCTTTTTCTTTTTTTTTTTATTATGGCTACCAGAGAAAACCCAACCTCAAAATATAAATAAACAAAAAAACCAATGAACTGAAACATGGGAAATCAATAAGGGAGTATGAACGTGACATTAGTTGAGCAAAAACAAGATTACTTACTTGCAAGAGAAATATGTCCCTAGGTATAATTGTATCATCCTGTCCGCTGCCCATGTTTTCCAGCTTAATGACCTCTAATAACTGTTTCATATACATTTTTTTCTTGGATAAGCATTCAGCACACAGAAAGAGTTTCAATCATGTAATTAAGTTAAGGGAACAGAATGAAGCACTCATTCTTTCCCAATGCCACATGAAAACAGGAATTTTACACCAGAGCAAATTACTTACCTCTTCATGCTCAATTGTGTGAGCCGATGGAAGGATAACCTGACCACCAAAACTTCCAATTCTAGACCCCTGTAAGCTACAGGGAGCAGCTTTAACAGCTGCAGCTGAGTAAGCATCAATGCTGTTGTCTGCCCATTCTGAGCGATGCTCCCGAAGGAACCTGAGGAGTACTGCTGGAGGCACATTCTGCAAAAAAGAATAAAATCACGGGAAAAAAAGAGTACACATCTAGCGAAATAATAACTAAAAAAATTATATAATGTCATTCTAGAATGGTTCTAAATACATTTTTTTCAATTATGGTTGAATCATCTCAAACCAGACAGGTTCTGACATTGATAAGTTCAAAAAATTGTAGCAGCACTTTTCAAACAGGAAATTATGACAATATATTGGAACAGTTCTATATCTCCTCGAGATCTTGACAAAATCTCGGAAAATCTCGATCGGAAATCTCAAAAAACTCAACCTTTGTATGGTAAAAAAAATGCAGTGTCTCAGTGAGATTTTTTGAGATCTCGACGAGATCTCGAAAATCTCAGAAATCTTGAACCTCACCGAGACGGGGTCGAGATCCAAGATTTAAAATCTTGATATCTGACTGGCATAAAATAGATCAGATCAGGTCATTTATGTTAACTCAAACACAAAAAAACCAAACCAGATCTCTAATGACCAGTTTTATCAGATGTTACAACAATTCAACTCTACAGTAGGTGGACAACTAAAACTACAATAAAGGAATTGAACTTATCGCAGCATATTTCATGCCAAAAAAATAAAAGAAACAGAGCAAATTTTAAGTTCCTAGAATTTTCATGGAAGTCAAATGACTCGGAAAAAAATCGCTTTTCATAATGCCAGGAAAGTATATGTTAGCTTAGGCAACATATGTCTTTTAACAATACAATGTCAAGTTGAAAATAAATATAATTGCTGAAGGTCTATGATATGTCAGTATATCCCTTCTCAGAATAGATCTTCTTTCAAAAAAAAATTATGGAAAGCATACATAAGATTAAAAAAAGTGTTGCCTACATATTAAAAAAAGTTGCTATGCACCTTCATAATATTTTCCCAGTAATTTGACAATATTAAAAAATACAGCAAGTTCAGTATCCTGACCTGCAAAAGCATAGATGCCTTGGCACATAGAACAGCAGTGCTGACAGATGGAAATCCATTTGCAAAGGAAAGATTAGCACCCATTATTTTGGCAGGAGAAGAATTCACAAGGACTGTGACATCATCCATGCCATCACTTCCCATCATAGACCATCCCTCATCAGTAAAACCATTAAGGGCTTCGCTGAATCCCCTGCAGAGTACGGTATAATTCCAGTGTCAAATAATCCAGGAACCAGTCACAACAAGGTGATCTCAAAGCAACAAAATAAGCACACCTGCCAAGCCTCTGGCTAACTGCCCGTAATGCTGCAGGTTGTCTGCCCCAACCAGAAACAATTGGATGAGAAACTTCTTGAGCAATCTGCCTTAGCTGGCGTAAAGCCTGAATGAAAATAACAAGGAAATATGAAATGCATAAGAGAACCATAATTAGCTCATCTCTCCTCCATTGGCAAAATTCACTGCCTGACTATTGTAATAGAGGAAAACACTTTCTTTTTTCTTTTTTTCTTTTTAATTCCCCACTCCTTATTACCCCTCCCAGGGATTCCACATATTTTTTAATAAGAAAAGATAACCTGGAATTCTTCTAAACTCAAGCTGCATGGATAAAATTTCAGACCAACCACCAGCAAAAATGTATAATGTCTACTTAGACGAAGACAGATTGTCTTACCGCCATTGTTGTCTTCTGTGCAAGCATTGTTGAGGATTCATACAGTGGACGCAACACTTCTGGTACACTCCATGGCTGGTTAATGGAATCAGGACACTTTAAGTTACAAATGGATAGTTTTCTAGACCAAATATTGCAAATTCAACCAAAGTATCTAAATACAGGAAGTGAATCACATGCCTCCAAATCCATGTGATCAACAATATGTATAATTGATCCACCCCCTTCACAGGGTCTTATCAGGTACCCACTGGGCAGCATTTCTGCCCTCACAAAGTGTTGCACTGGTGGCATGCTTGGACCACCCTGAGTGTTGCTAAGTGATCTTTCACAGACCTAAGCATTTCATCAAAGGCATGGCACTATCAGAACACATCCACATTTTTTACACTGCAAAGCAAAACGAAAATAGAACACAATCTTATCAGTCACCCATTGCATGCAAAGAGTTACATACCACAAGACTACCATCCTCTAATACAGAAGTGTAGCACAGCAACCAGAAGTCCCGAGCAGGTGCCAACGTTGTTGGTGCATAGAGCTGCATGAACAAAATTGAGACTTTAATTTATCCAATAAAAAGGTAAAAGAAATTGAGAAGTTAATTAAGCAAGTGTACATTTCCACCCACTATTTATTGCAAGTTCAAAACAATTCAACTTACCTGCATGTAGAGCAGTTCAATGGTTCCACCATTTCCAGTGGGCAGCACATTTAGCACATCCACAGATCGACAATCACGGAACCATGAAGGACGATCTTTAAGGATTTCTGCAACCTGTAAGGAAATTATAGGTTTAATCCTTCTTATAAGTGCAATTAAGGTAGTTCAGAAGACACAGACAACAAGAACAAATTGAGACATCATGTCCAAGAAAGAACTCACCCTTGTAGGTTCTAGACCCACCAGGCCGCAGGCTCGTGCAGCCACTCCAGTGCAACCATGAGAAATAGCAACGATTCCAATGGAATCCGGACCAGGCTGCAGTGTAAAGGAAAATTAAAGATGGAACAAGATCATCAGATGATTAGCAAGCAAAAGAACTCTAGGGACTTGTGAGCAACCTAAAGCTTCCAGACTGCAGTAGCTTCTAATTGCAAAAATATAAAGAGGACGGCAGAAATGTAAGAATACCATAAAAAAAGTCAAATACAGCAATAACTAGTTTCCGAGTTCTAACTCAGATTACAGGAAAATCAAAATTTTCTTCTTTCCGAAGTTTCTCTGTTTTGAGGATTGAAAATTACAATAAGCACATTGATTAACACGAGAAAAAAAGAAGGGGTGACCTTCATTCCAGGCATTTGGACCCACTCCACAGCAGTTCCAGTGGCCTTCGAAAGAAACTCTGTCAAAGTCTCTTCTGCAATGGACAAAAGTCTAGAAAAAAATAAAAGCATAACCTCATCAGCATAAAGAACTAGTATTTACATCTAAAGGATAAAAGAATATACAAGCATAACGTTTTGGTTTTCCACTGACCCAGCAGGACTAGCATCTCTTGGCGGATGCTGAGCCATCAAATGGTGTTGACCGCTAGTCACCACCGACTCACAACTTGTGTCCGTGGTGGCAATGGCAGTCTGCATAAAGGAACAAAAAGGTTAAAATTCAAAATTCAGCGACGACCCAAAAATCACAATCCGGCCACCGGCCACGGCAAAACAACGACAAAGGAAAAATTAGTTTCAAGTTTTCAGCGAAGAAATTATTCCAGGTATAGGAACTAAAAATTGAAGTAAAAGAAAAATAAATAAATCAGAAGGCCCTTAGCCCTTACACTCTGATTCTGTTGGCGAAAGTAGCCATTATCATACACCAGCTGCGACACCTGCTTCTGCAACCTGTCATTCTCCTCCATCAAAAGCTTGTTCATTGCTGTAAGCTTCCGATTAACAGCTTGAAGGCGTGAAGCCTCTTTCCTCTGCTTCTCTCTGCATCTGAAAAGGAAAATAAAGCGCAATTCAAACACTACAAACTTAGACATTAAACAGACACTATAATTCATCAAGACGCCATTACTTTTCATTCATCATACCTTCGATTTTGGAACCAGACTTTTATCTGCTTGGGCTCAATGTTGGAGAGAATTGGACATTCTCTGATAACTTGTTGTCGTCGAATGGAGCTGGGTTTGGGGCATTCATGATAGAGCCTTTCAAGCGCTTCGACTTGCTCAGGCGTGTAGCGGACATACTTTCCATTGTCCATTCCAAATTTACCCTCCTTGCAGGACGTTGTGACGGCCATCATCACTTAAAAACCAGAGAAGCACAGATAGCAGAAGCCCAAAAGAATAATAAACAAAATCCCCCACTATACGAAGCTCAACTAGAAAGAGCTAAGACCAAACTTCAACTCTCAGCGAGCAGGAAGCTGAATTGCGTTGCTTGATATCTGGCATAAAAAACAAAGGTAACTCTCCACAAAACATAAACCTCCTATTCTTACGATTAGAAGTCAAACACGTTCGCCTGGGGAGGGTGAAGGGGACATTAAACACGCTATTGTCTGCTTCTCCAATTTCCCCCCTCCAACAATCTCGAACGCACCGGCGAAGAAAAAAAATTTAAGAAACAGGTCGCTGTTCCCCAACCTTAAATATCCTTGTCTTTCAACAAGACGCAGCGTCGAACACAAGAAAAAATGGGAAATAGATCTTTCCAGATCGGAGCTGTACCACCTCAAACGACCTCAATGACCTGCTCTTCAACCTGGGAAACTCCAACAAGCAGACAATCTATGCTTATTTCAAAAACACCTGTAAACTTTGAAGCCTTGAAGATTTTCCGTCCATCCAATGTTGCCTGAAGCCACAGTAATACTTTCCTCCTTTAAACCTCAGTATAAAGTTGAAGAAAACATTCGCATCTGCACTCTTTTTTCCGCGTTGGTCAAAGCTTCCGTGAATAACACAGCAAAAGAAACAAGAGGAACGAGTGGAATTTTCACACCAGAAGTTTCTGAAGATTTGAGTCTTGTTCTTTCCCTCTCTGACACGCACGAGTCGGCGGCTGAAATCGTCTGATCCCACAAGCGCACTATCTATTATGCTTATTCCACAAACATCCTTAAAACTTTGAGGCTCTGAAGATTTACCGTCCACTAAATATTGCCTGAAACAGTAGCCCCAGTGATTCTTTCCTCCTTTAAAACTCAATAAAACGTTGAAGAAAACATTAGCATCTGCTCGTTTTTCCTCGTTGTCCGAAGCTTACGAGAACAAAAGCAGAAACAAGAAGAAGGAATAGGACCTAGGATTTTCACACCAGAGGTTTCTCAAGATTTGAAGCTTGTTCTTTCCCTCTCTTACACGGCCGGTTCAAATCGTTTGAGCCCCCAAAAGAAGGGGCAAAGAAAAACTCGGAACCGAAAACCAAAATTTCTCTCTGATAAAATAAAGCGTTCGCTGCACTATCTTCCCGACATCTGAAACTCCATAAGGAGAAAGTCCTTCAAGCAAAACTGGCTACAGGTAACTCGTCCAAGCGTTTCACGTTCTCCTCCTCCCCCTAACTACCCGTCAGAGTATCTGCGAAGTGCTTACAGCCACAGAAGCGCTTACCATCGTTTCCAAGATCTCTTTGCTGATTTCAGCCTATCGTTCCTAACATCTAAAACATCTTCGGTCTTCTTACACTAAAAAACAATGGAGATATCAATCATACATATAGACGAAAGTGAGGAAACATGAATAAGGTTTCTCAAGAACTGAAATGCAGGAATCTAAACAAGATTCCAACTATGGAGACTCTGCGCGATTCCCATCTTTCTTTTTCCCTTTGCAAGCAGAAAGCAATCAGAAAACAAGCAGAGGCAAGAAAGCAGAAACCCTAACTTGAGACAGGAAAAATCAACATCATCCACGACTGCCTTCGAGCTCTGGTTCCTAGCTTCGGCACAGCAATTTCTTTCGAGTGAGGAAAATGAGAACGAAATTTATATATACGACATTTACCTGACGAAAATGACCTTCGAATTTGACAAACAACCAACAGCAAAATCTAATATTTGCATTAAATGCCATAACCATTGAAGGCGCCGACCTGCTTCAACTCGTTCTGCCTACCTAAAATACCCCTACGCATCAGTAACAGTAACAAATGAGGGGACAGAAATAAAAGGAAAGGGTAAAAAGGTAAATATGCAAAGCAAGGGGAAATGGGGACAATCAGGACACTGTGGGACAGAGGATGGTAGGACATAAGATGCAGACTGGGTATGTTGGGAACCGAACCTTTTGAAGACAGAATGGACGGTAGGGTTTTTGTGGGGTCAGACAAGGACAGCATAATGAGTATGGCATGCGCCTCAATTTTCTTTTTATGAGCTAAATTTTCTGACCTTTTCATAATAACATCATCAGCCTCTTGTCATGCTCATGACTCATGATCGCCTCGCCTCCATACTTCATTTCGTATATCATGAAAGACATACATTTGACATCCTCAAGTATTATACGTAGATATTGCATGGATGCATAAACATCCCCGGATTTTGGTTCGAGGGACTCAATTTGAGGTAGAATCGTATTAGGTAACTCGAATTGGATTCCAACTTTCACCGAATGAATCAGATTTAAATTGACTTCGAAATCTAAATTTTTTAAATATAAAAAATATTTTTTTTTTAAATAATTTTTGAAAGAAGAAATAAAATAAAATAAAAACTAACTACTATTTTCATCTTCACAAAACAAAAGCTTAATGTGCCACCATCATCACCATCACCATCCACCACTTTCACCACCATCGTCCACCACCTCCACCACCACCACTATCATTATCAGTTTTCTCGATTTCTATTGGTGGGAGTGTGTTGATTAAATATGTTTCTGTTCTAAAAATATTCTAAAATCTATTCCAAAACCGCATCATGATATATATTTCTATTCTCAAATAATATTGGAATATCCTAGATAAAAATACTACAATAAAATCCGAACCAAAAGTAAGTAAGGTATCTAGAATAAAAGTTTTATCAAACGGACGCTTAAGACTAAACCCAGATCCAAATCCTCTCTTCCCAAGGGTTTGGGAGGAGAATTGGCTCCCACCAATGGATTCTTGACATGTGGGTGTTGGCTGGATCTGAATCCTCCATTCGAAACATTAATGTGAGCCAACAGGGAGTGTCGATTTATGGATCGATTCGGATGCAGAGTTTGGATCCAATCGACACCCATGTATCGGCATTGACTGAAGGGAACCGGCTCTCCTCCCGAACCCCTAGGAGGAGAGGATTTGAATCCACTAAACCCAGTGGCAAAGTTGTGAATGTAGTTTTCTTAATTGCCTACGCTGGTAAAAAATTCGCCCGACAGTAGTCAATCAAGATCAAATGGGTTGAGAAATCCAAATCGTCTCATATGCGTACGGGTATAGGAGACTTGGCAGAGACTGTTGAATGGCCGCTACGTAGCCTTTCTCCGATCCAAGGGCAACGATCAATTCAGTTACAAAATTTCTTTGCATGAAGCATATACAGGTAATCAACCATATTTCTCTATTTTGGATTTCAAAATTGTAGAACAGAGAGGAAGGAAGAATCTCTTGCAACCAAGGGTTTTTTTTCGCTGTCTCCAAGGTGAGGACGAAGAAGAAATAGCAACTCCTTCGTTTCTGGCCGACAATCAATTTCTGGTCTTTCACCAAAAAAAAAAAAAAAAAAAAAAAAGGATTTTCGATCAACTTTCTTGTTCTGTTTTCCAAATCTGGATTGATATGTAAGGTTCTTTTTTGTTTCGGACTTCAAATCTCTCTGCAACTCATTCGTTCCTTGTTCTGTTCTCCCTGTAAGGTTCTTTTTTTGTTGACTTTTGGTTTGAGATGTCTCTTTCTGGAGTTTTAGTCTGATTGTTCTAGGTTCCCCTTGTTTGTATATTGCTTTGTTTCTTCTTCTCAATGAATGTGTCACAATGATTGTCAACTGGTTTTCTCAAATCACAATCACAAGGAGAGTCTGCAACTTGAGGGCAGAAAGAGAGCAGCGGAGGAGATATGTGGGAGAGTGAGATGGAGTGAGAAGGGGAGTGAAGAGAGGTGCATCTGGCTGCCTGAGTTGCAGCAGAAGAGCGAGGGAGATAGTGGAGATCAGAGGCTTTAGGAACGTCGGTGGTCAGCAGAGGTGAGCGGCGGTCTTTGGATCTTCACATTGGAATTACTGTTAAGATGCTGAAATTTTGTGATCCTATCATCCTAATACCCTATTCATTTTCAGGAGGAACAGTTCCAAGTTTATTTTTAGAGAGTGTAGTCCTAAGAGCGAGTAGCTTTTTTTTTAGTGTCTGATTTCTCATCCGCAGTTGGGTAAATGGGTGATTCCATTCCTTGCTTGGTTGCTTCGTATTTCTCACCCGTATTTTTACGAAAGGTTTTAACTCAAATAGGTAAAGCACTTGGGGATTTTCCAAGAGAATCCCCAAGAGATGATAGTTCAAATCCGTCAAGATTCATTTTTTTAATTGGATTGTAAATTCTTATGGTATTAGTACAAATTACTTGGGTCATGAAAGATAAAATTATGGGAGAAATTTCTAATGCTAACCAATTTCCTCCTTGGCAGCAACAGAGAGGAAATTACAATTCTGAGGTATATTTTCACAAATCCAATCCCCAATTACAGTTATGAGCAATAATTTCAAAAGTAAAAACCTAAAATCCCTGAATTCAACATCTTTGACCAATGTATTATAAAACCCCATTTGCATTCCAATCCACTCAAAGTCCAGCAATGGAAACTGATTAGGTAATCAATGGAAGACTTTTGTCATAATAGCAAACCCAAAAAGTGTGTTACTAACTTACTATAGACTTGTTCACAACTGTACCAAATGAATTGAAAAAAGCAGGTCCATGAGAAAACAAAATACCAAAAACCATTGCAGATTGGATCATTTAAATCTGCTTTAGCCCTTATAGAATACAATATCTCTCCTGCAATTGGTTTTGACTGCATCCTCCAGACTCTCAACCCAGTCATAATAAACTTTGAAAGTGATCATGGTGATGCCATCTTTACTAGTATCATAATCCTGTTTAATATCTTCCACTTGAAAATACTGTAACTGTTAAAATACCCAAAAAAAAAAAAAAAAGTTAAAACACCAAGCACTACTTCAATGCATGCATAAGCTAAAAGAGAACTGATATTGTAAACTAGGAGTAAAAATGACACAAGATAAAATTCTCTCATAATCCTGCTTTGGAAGATGATAGCTTTGGTCTTCTTCTGGTCCGGCACATTTTAGCCTTTTCTAGGAGCTCTGAAGCTTTTCTTCTTCAACTACTTCTTCTTCATAAAAACTTGTGTCAACCAAATTTCGAAAAGAGACATCTCAAACCAAAGTCAACAAAAAAGAACCTTACAGGGAGAACAGAACAAGGAGCGAAGGAGTTGCAAAGAGATTTGAAGTCCGAAACAAAAAAGAACCTTACATACCAATCCAAATCTAGATAACAGAACAAGAAAGTCGATCGAAAATCGTTTTTTTTTTTTTTTTTTTTGTTGTGAAAGACCGAAAATCGATTGCTGGCAAAAAAAATGAAGGAGTTGCGATTTCTTCTTCGTTCTCACATTGGAGACGGAGGAAAAAAAAAACCCTTGGTTGCAGGAGGTTTTTCCTTCCTCTTTGTTTTACGATTTTAGAATCCAAAATAGAGAAACAGAATTGATTACCTGTATATGATTTTAGTAAAATAATTTTGTAATTAAATTAATCATTGCCCTTGAATTGGAGAAACGCAACGTGGTGGCCATCCAATAGTTTCCATGAAGTCTCCTATGCCCGTAGGCACAGGAGACGATTTGGATTTGGGTTGAACATGAGACGGTACGCATACCAATATAAAACGTTCATTGTTCAATGGAATAGATGGGGAACCAAATCATCTCCTGTGACAGGTGGTTACTGTTGCTGATCCAAGGGTTTAGGATCAGTCTGACCACCTACTAATATATTGGATAATGGTCCGATTAAAATACGATCCTTGGCAAACGACAGAATCGTAAGAGGCGATTTGAACACAACATATGGATATGTAGATACGCAGTCTTGCGGCAGCATTAAGTACGGACAGGATCACGAATAATTAAGAAGAAAAAACATTCCAAAAGCTCCGCCGTTCGCGCTTAATTAAATCGTTATGATGGACAATTCGAACACGTGTCAAAAAGAACGCCTATTTTTTCGTACTTGTTAAAGACGAGAACCTCCTACATTCTGTGGGAGCCACATATGCGGGACCACCTCTGTGTGACCTTATAGGCGTGAGCGTGACAATTGCTTCGTATGGCAACAAGAGAGGGCCCACCACTTATAGCCAAGCGTCGCTTTCGGCGTGTCAGAGTGCGGGCAGAAGACAATCTCATAAGAAATCGGGATCAACGCAGCGACTCAGGCGTTTCCGTCGTCCCGTCCTTCCATCGTTGCTTGTGACACGACATGTCTCGCTTTCTTTAGGAGTTTTGGACAGCGCAGACGCGTGAGAACAAAGATAAGTATGAACAGACAACTTTGTCCTGGAAGCTTTTTCATATTCACAGCACTGACATGGTAGGGACCACAGGGCGCGGCGGTAACCCTAGTCTTCCGGTTGATGAGGGGCATTAGTTTCATGAACATTTTTTTAATGTTTAAAACCTCATTGGTCGACTATTCGACGGCGGTGCGGCTTTAACAGTCACGCTTTGGGGCATTTAGCAGGACACGATAAAGAAAGGGACGAGACTAGGTAGCAGCATGGTTTTATCGGAATCAGATCCGATATCAGTTTTGGTTATGATCCATTTCAATCGGATATGTGATGTTTTCTTATTCTTTTATTATTTTTTTAATCAGTTTCGGACCTATCGATCACATGTCAATATGCTATTGGAATCTTCTCGAGCCAAATCGATATCATATCAATTTCAACAGCAATCTATACTGTGGACGGACACTTGGAACTAAAACCTTGCTTGAGATTTTAGAATACCAAAACTATATAGCATCTCTATTTTTCTAGTACATCAACATATATGTATTTTTCATGTGATCCTATCAATGTCAATGTGCCGTGGAATCTACCATTAGAATGTGAGACTCATTGGATATGGACAGTGATGAGATGGACTAGTTTGGATTCATTTTTATTTTTATTTTTGTTTCAATTATTTATCTTTTTTTAATATTTGATATCATTTTTAGGGTTATTTATGATAAACAAAAATGAAAAATTAGGTAAAAATAAAGAGAGGTTTTCAATTCTTTTTATTTTTGCCTAAAATCAATTCAAATTTATTTTTGCGGATAAATTAATAAGCACATGCCATAATTCTTTCCAAAGTTAAAAAAAAAATGATGACAAAAACATAATTACTTATTCTAATAGATTTTTTACAAAAACTTGACAAAGCCTAAACCCTTAAACCTCTTTGAACTCTTCCAAGAAACGTCTCTTGTCCAAAAGTCTTTCCATGAAATATCTCTTGTCCAAGAGTCTTTGCAGAGTTCATTTCTCTATTTTATTTTTTCTATTTTTCTGTCTTTTATCTATTTCTCAGTCTCTTTTATCTTCTCTACGTCGCTCTCTTTATCCTCTCTTCGTTTCTCTTTGTTTTCTTTCTACATTTACCTTCTGTCTCTTTATCTTCTCTTAGTTTCTTTCTTTTTTTTATTCTTCTAGATCTTATTCCCAAAGACATAATTTTAAATGTTCTCGATTCTTCTTCTGTACTTGTTTTATCATGAGTAGTTATTCTCTGAGTTGGGGAGATAAGGAACAGTAAGTTCGATGGTTGGAACATTTCTGAAACTGCATTTGAGAGAAGTTTGAAGATTTTAATCTTTAATCTAGTTTTTTTCTTTTATCTGAGTTGGAAAAGAACCTTTCAAAATGTAATAATATATTCAGAATTTTATTAATGTCTTAGGATTTTTAGATCATAGACTTCAAGCTGTTCGTGTAGTCTTCTCTGAACTTCCATAAAAGCAATGGTCATTAGCAGTATGTGACTGATATATTTTATCAAAAAAAAAAAAAAAAAAAATGTGGCTGATATATATTGGTATTAAGCCATACTGCAACTGCTGTAAATATCTGGAGGATACTTACACCAATGCCATAGAATAATGCCCAGATTGACTATTCCCTGTTTTAGACCTCACATCTGTTTGACTGTGTTAACTATAGAGATCTCCTTTCCATTTTTCTTCTCATCTCTTTTGTTAAAAAAAATTTATGGGTTTTCTTTAATGTGTTAAACCTTTTTATTTTCAAGCAGTTCCTAACTTGAGTTTCTAATTTTGTTATTGATTTGTATACAATGTTGTTACTACTGTTTCTATTGTTTCTATTTAGGACAAAAACTCTATAGCAGTACCACCAAATAAGAACTTGACTTCAATGATTAATAAGAATCACATTTGGTAAATTCGATTTGATTTTACAATTATTTCGATTGAAAATATAAATTATTTTGTAAGGAAAAAAAATCAGAATTATAAAATATAAAGATTAATCAATCCAACTTCTAATTTGGATCGAGCATGATTAAAATCGACTCGAGCCTTCTGTTCGACCATCATCTTCTTCGGCTCTCCTGTCTCTGGTAGCAAACTTCCAATGCCACCTCTATAGGGTAGTACAGCCCTTTATCTCTTCTTTTTCTTCCTCTTTCCACCAATTAGGATATAATAATTGATTTCATAAGTAGGAACCACATGGTCATGGAAGAGAAAGTGTTAAAAATGTATGAGTTTATGGAAAAACATCCCCACATTGACAACCTCGGTTTCTTTCTCCCATCTGACCCTATTTTATAGGTAAAATTTTCATCAGAACAAACGAAGCCTATATGGAATAGATATCTGGATCTCACCATTAAGTACCTCTTTTTTCATGTAGTTTTATCTTTTTTCTTTTCGTGTGGTTGAACTCTTTCATTAAATTGGTTACAAGCAAGGATCATAATTTCGGTTTCATGCCTGGTTTCGGCCAGGTCGGAAACCGAAATTTCGATGGTGCCGGCCGAAATTTCAACGAAACCTGGTTAAAAAAAAAAAACACAGCTATAAACAAAAGCCCAGATATAGGCCCACATACTAAATGGCAATCTTGTAATTTTTTATCTTTTATACTTTTAGTATAAATGTAACCTTTATTCTAGAATATTCATTTAGAAGAATCCTCTGCTTGAAAGTTGAAACATGGGTCTCTTGTTCTCTCTTCAATGTCAAGCTTCTTGTTTACGCGTGATTCTTCGATTTGTTCAATGATTTTTTTCATCCACACTCTGAATCTTTCATTGTTACAATAACTTTCAGTGATTTGTTTGCGTCTCTTGATAAGTTCTGCTATATTTTTGTTCATCTGATGAATCTTGAAAGTTAGGGTTTCTCTTATTTTTTTCAGATCTGGTTGGTATTATACTATTTCTTTTCCGATCTGAGTACTCATTCTTCAATCCAGACGGTATTTCCTTCATTCTTTGTTTTCGATCTGAGTATGCTTCAGTTGTTTCTTAGATTTAAGCATTTTTTTTTATCGATTCTTGTTTTTGCTATCATTCTTCACTTTGTTCATCTCACAATCTCACCTCCCAATAAAATCTAAATATATTTCCAATCTCTACCAAATCCAACGAAGCTTTTTGATATCCTTTATGAAGTTTTAGTTTAAGAATAACGAATCTGAATAGACTAAATCGTTGGAGACTATAAAAAAAAAGGTATCAATATTCATTCTTTGGAAAACCAGAGTATGGGTAAGTATGATAAAAACCGAAATATGGCCGAAATCAAGAAATTGGACCGAAATATGGTATAACCTGTACTGCCACCAATTTTCATCTCTGTTTTGATAGAACCGATATGCTTCGGCCAAAATTCAAAATTTCGGCCGAAACTCTGAACCATGGTTACAAGGAGAATTGAAGGAAAAGAAAATGAAAGTTCCCAAGTTTTAAATTTAAAAACAAACTTTTGTAATTATTATAGCACATGCTAATCACAATATTATATAATAATATAACTAACTCAAAATCATTCTATATTTAATTATTTATTTATACTTCATTTTGCATCCAAAACCATGGCATTTGAAAAATAAAATAAATTTTATATTAAATAAGTATTATATTTAAATATAATAAAAAATTAGATAATTTATACAAATCATGGTATTGTAATTATAAAAGGTTTTTTTTTTCTTTTTTTTGTGTGTGTGTCTGTATCGCTTCATTTTTCTTCCTTTTAATTTTCTTTACAGTCAAATCGAAATATATATATATATATATATATATATATTCTCCAAGGAAATTGTTTCTACAGAAGTAGATGATTAGAATATAATAATTAACAATAAAACGTGAGTGTGATGTACCATAAAGGCTCAAACTAAATCTTACACTGGTTAACATCTTGGCATTGGTCCCAGAGGAGAAAAAGGTCCAACTAACCTACACTCGGTTTGACTTGGTTAGTCCATCATGAGCACTAGCCGTCTATATCGGACCATCAAGGGTCCAACCGACCTACATTAGGCTTTGGACTTGGCTTGCTCAGCGCATCATGCGCATGGTAGTAGTGGTTATGGATAGACTGTACATCCATCATATCTTTTTTGGGTTCAGTTTTGCTCTTAATTATGCTGACAATTGGTTTGGTTAGTGTTGTCTGATACTGGTTAATTATATCAGAAGAAACTCACAATGTGAGGGTTTTAAATTAATAAATAAACAACTATACATGATCATCGAAAGGTTATTTCTTCTTATAAAAAAAAAAAAAATTTAATTTTTTTTTTCAAACAAAGGCAGAAGGTTCTCTAAGCTGGTGGTGCAGGGTATTTTTATCTTAAAAAAAATTAATCATTTGCCATTAAGTTGAAAGTAACGATGTGGGTGAGATTATATGATAGCATTGTTAGATGGGTATTCTATGTAACTTTTGTAAAAACAGAGTAGTTCTTTGTAATTTCACTACAGTAAAAGAGGTGTCTGTGTAATTTAACTTTTATTTTAAGGATTAATTACACAGACACCCCCTCTATTGTAGTGAAAATACATAAAACTACCCTGCTTTTACAAAAGCTACACAGAATACCCTTCTAACAATCCTATTATACAATCTCATCCACACTGTTACTTTTAACTTAACGGCAGAAAGTCAAAAAAAATTTAGACAAAAATACCCTTACTAAGTGTCCATTAGACAAATTTTTTTAAAAGGGTTTATTCTTTTTAGATGCTAAAAAAACTTTTTTACCTTCAAAACTTTTCAATTTCATTTTTATATTTTTTTTGTGATTTTTTTAATATTCTTTTTCATTTTCAAAAATGCACTTCGTAAGGGTATTTTTGTCTTAAAAAATTTGACCCTCTACCGTTAAGTTAAAAGTAACGGTGTGCGTGAGATTGTATAATAAGATTGTTAGAGAGGTATTCTGTGTAGCTTTTGTAAAAACAGGGTAGTTCTATGTAGTTTCACTACACTAGAGGGGATGTCTGTATAATTAACCCTTATTTTAATTTATTTTTTTGGATTAAGAAATCTATATCCAGTGATGTGCATATCCTTCTTGCGCCGCCCTCTCACAGGGAATGAAATGACAGCCAAGTTGCCATACGCTTGAGCATTTGGCCGAAGAGGGGTTGTCCAAACAAAAAGAAGAAGAGAAAGGGTTTACTGGAGTGGAGGTTGGATCATGGATGGAATACAACACACAATATATCATTGTATTCTTTAATCGAGTGCATCTAATTGTTATAACTGATGTAAAAAGCATCTCTGCAGATTTCCTGCATCATTTGGATAGACAGAAATCACTTGGTCTAAGGGTGGAGTCACGGGCTTCGTAACCCCAATTCCGGAATGACAGTGAATGCTTTGCAGTGAGGTCAATCATTGTAAATCATTGGGCCATATTTCAAAGGCTAAATTCACAGGTTTAAAGGGCGTGCGGGCCTTTTGAGTTTTATGCTCAATTTTTATTTTATATACAAGTTTAGTTAATTTCGTATTTTTGAATGTCTTCCCTTTTCCTGTATATCCAATCCTTTCATGTATTTTTGTCATCTCTGTAACTATGACGACTTGACTCTTTAGAAATAACTTGAAATCAATAACAAAGTTTCTATTATCTCTCTCTTCTTGTGAATTTCGAGAGTTTCTTTACCTAGTGGATTCAAGGGTTCATTGGGACTATAATGAGACTAGTCTCATACGTTCTAACTGGATCATAACCAAAACGGTGCATTGAGAACTTCTAACCTTCTTTTGATTGATACCCGAACAAGGATGACTCGTTGGTAAAAGATCAACACCTCAAAAAAGAGGTCATGAGTTCTACTCTCCTCGGAGCCACTACCTACCCAAAAAAAACCATTTTTTTATTGAACATTGTGTCAACAAAAGGCCTATGGTCAACACGGAAGGGAGAATAGTTTTCACTAACAATAAAGAAAGGGTAACGCACTCTCTTCCTCTTGTCTCTCTTTGTTTACAAAGGATTTTTTGTAACCCTAATAGCCTCCATCGCTAACTATTTAAATGGAAACGTATAGATACATCTTTCGAAATTACCCAATGTAAACCCTTAAAAATCAATTCACAAAGCTTCACCCCGAAACAACAAAAGATAGGACATTGTCCTCCATTCTATATCCGATCTAAATCCATATCCCTGAACCTTGAAAAAGGGAGAGTAGGAGAAAGAATGGGTTTCACTAAACGATAATTTTACTTTTGTTCATGGAATTAAATATGTAATATGATGTTCCTACAACAAATTTTGCAGTTTCTCATTTCAAATTGTCTGTTTCTAACAATAAAACTCTTCTTACAAAGATTGCGTGGAGGCTTTTCAAAATCCTGACAGTCTTTGGGCCAAGGTATTAAAGTCTCTTTACTCTCCCAATAACGAGTTTCTTAAAGCTAAAATTGGTAATCGCCCATCATGGGCTTGGAGGAGTATTTTGGAAGGAAGGGAGGTTATTGAGAAAGGTCTTGTTTGGTATATCGAAAATGGTAATCACATCAATATTTGGCAACACCCTTGGGTGCCAAATCTGCCAAATTTTAAAGTCACTACTCCTCTTGACCCAAACTGCTCGATTCATTGGGTATATGAATTGATTGATTCTAATACCAGAAGCTGGAGAGTTGATC
Source organism: Protea cynaroides (assembly GCA_028583415.1). Classification (NCBI taxonomy): domain Eukaryota; kingdom Viridiplantae; phylum Streptophyta; class Magnoliopsida; order Proteales; family Proteaceae; genus Protea; species Protea cynaroides. The sequence goes on along the minus strand of CM053276.1, from coordinate 115,681,784 downwards.
TTATACGATCTGTCTTTAATCCTCTTGATGTGGATGCTATCCTTAAGATTCAATTAAGTTTATTCCCGAAGGATGATTTAATTACACAGACACCCCCTCTACTGTAGTGAAACTACATAGAACTACCCTACTTTTACAAAAGCTACACACAATACCCCCTCTAACAATCCTATCATACAACCACCCACACCGTAGTTTTAACTTAACGGCAGAGGGTCAATTTTTTAAGACAAAAATACCCTTACTAAGTGCATTTTGAAAATGAAAAAGAAAAAAAAAAATCAAAAAAAAAATATAAAAATGAAATTAAAAGTTTTGAAGGAAAAGTCTTTTTAGCACAAAAAGAATAAACCTTTAAAAAAATTTGTCTAAAAGACACTTAGTAAGGATATTTTTGTCTAAAAAAAGTTGACCTTCTATCGTTATGTTAAAAGTAACGGTGTGGGTGAGATTGTATGATAGGATTGTTAGAGGGTATCTTGTAGCTTTTGAAAAGCGGTAATTCTATGTATTTTCACTACAGTAGAAGGGGTGTCTGTGTAATTAACCCATGATTATATCATCTGGGGTGCCTCCAAGAATAGTATTTTCTTGGTTAAATCTGCATACCACTTGCTGAAAAATCTTGAGGATGAATCTATTAAGCTCCGGCCTTCTTCGTCTCATAGCCATAAGTGGGATACTATAAAGAAGGACTGCTGGAAACTTATATGGCATTCTAAAACTCTCCTTAAGATTCGTTCTTTTTTGTGGAAGGTTTGTGCTGAAGGAATTGCATCAGGGAAAATCTAGTCAAGCATAGATTGCATGTGGACTTGTCGTGCAGATACTGTAACATGGATACTGAATCGACAAACCATATTTTGTTCTAGTGCTCCTTTGCCTGTGCTGTTTGGTTCCGTTCTCCTTTGGGTTATGTGATACCAGCTAGTAATGATCTTTCTGTATCTAGTTGGCTTCAATATTGGCTAGAAAAAATTTGATCTACTACTCAAGAAATATATGAAATACGATCTACTATCCACAGGTTTTAAAAAATATCATTGACTACCCAAACATTTGATACAAATAATCAAAGAGACCCAGCCCGTTAGTAGAGTCTCATTAGATGATGACGTCATCACTAATGAGAAATTATTGGGACAATAATGCCTTTATTATAATATTGAAATACCATTTCACCCTGTTCAACCATCATCCCCAACCCTCCTTTCTCACCACCACCGAAACCCTACAACACCAAACCCATCACCATCATTTCAACCCCATCACCCACCTCCATCGACTCCCTGTGACACCTACGACTCACACCACCATCGCAACCTTGTAAGTATTAAAGCACGACAAGAGAATTGCTTAATTATGATTTCTGATTTCGATTCTCACTGGCCGAAGTCATGGTGTCTCACATCGATACTCAATTGCAACAAGGGAAAGATAAAATCTTGAAACAACCATGAATATCATTATGATTTCGTATTCTAAACACAAAACATCAAATAAAATTCCACTTTTGACATTTATGTTCCCTTCTACTATCTAGGAATTCAATTGAACAGAGACAAAAAAAACAAATTACTCAAATACAATATTCCTTGCAAACCTGAGAGGTGTAGGAGATAGAGAGTACATGAGGCAGCAGAAATTAAAGTTCAGCACTGGTGGTTGAAAGCAGGGGGGAACTAGGGAAAAGAGGAAGGAAAAAGAACGTAATTTCAAATGGACAATGGTTGAAAACTTTAAAAATCAGAATCTTGCTCTTCCGTTGAAAACAAAGCCACAAATGTATAATCACCACTTATGCCTTGCTCTTCAAGGTGCGGGAAAAGACCTATTTAGGGATTTCGATGGAGTGCGACAAAAGTGCAGATGTGATCAGGGCTTTGTAGGAGGCCACGACCGCTGAATCCGCCATGATCAATTGCCATCAAGTCCGAATCGATCTGGAGGTACTTGCAAATGCTCGAATGCTCTAACATTCTTGCGAAGACAATGGACAAGAGACGATAAAAAATCGTAGATTAGTGTTCACGTGTACGGTTACTAATCCGCTTTAGCCCATCGACCAGCTCCCTGGCATCAGGACGATCGTCTTTATCGACGGCGACACACCGGAATCCAAGTTTTGCCATGGCAATAAAGGTTCCAATGGCTTCCTTCCCTTCCAAAACAAGAAGTGGATCCACCACCTGGTTTAGTGACCCCACCTGAATCTTGGATACCACCATATCCGCCAGTGAAACCTCTCTGTTGTCCCTATTCAGATCCACTGCTTTCATCCCCAATATCAACTCGAACAACACCACCACTTTTGATTTCGATCAAAAGTGGAATTTTATTTGAGTAATTTGTTTTTTTTTTTTTTTTCTGTCTTTGTTCAATTAAAATCCTGTTGGAGGAGAAGAAATACTTCATGATCGGATCTGGCCATGGGCTGGAGTTTTGGTCTGCCGATATGTTGCATATGAAAATGGTGAAGAAGATGAGGTTGCAGAACACCGGAGAAGGAATCAATTGATGCACTGGCTGAAAGGAAATGGCAACTATTTACAAGTTGCAATCCAAAACCACCCACAAAATGTAATTCAAGTGTCAAGCGGTCTAGTGGCCAACTTGGCCTTTTACACCCATAGTTTCTCGATGCTCTTCTGCGGAATCATCTGTAAAAATATCCACAACTGGAGTAAGCAAGGCTTAGTGAATAAATAACAACTTCGTAGGAAAATACATACATTAGACATTGTATCAAGTATCTCAAAAAAACAACCATGCTTAGTCCTACAATGATACGAGTGTATAAAATATCTTACATATTTTAAATCTCACATTTAGTTGTATTCTCACATCATCCTATCACGGTGTTATTGACACATAAGCTGATCTTCCACTTTGTCTAAATTATATGATATCACTTGTAGAACCGTGTGCCTACTGTTCATTTTCATTTTCATAACCCACTGATTTAACTTTCCTCTTCGTCTTATTTTCTCTATTCTTGCTTAGCTTAACTTCAAGCTATTTATTTATGTACATCAGGTAAACTTTGAATTTTGGACTCACTGGATGCTCCCATTTCTTGTCCCATGAATGACTCACCGGATGCTTCCGTTTCTTGTCACTTGGCTGGCTTACCGGATGCTTCCGTTTTTTGCCACATGATTGACTCACCGGATGCTCCCTTTTCTTGTCACTTGTTTGGCTCACCGGATGCTCCCATTTCTTGTTGCATGCTTGGCTCACCGGATGCTTTTGTTTCTTGCCATTTACCATGATGTTCATGATCACCTAGACTGAGTTAGGTTTTAAATTTTCTATTGCACATTTACTTACACATGCTGTCCACTTACTTTTGCTATGTATAAGAAGCAACTGAGTGTACATCATGACCATTGGTCATTCATAAACATCTAATACAAGTTTTCGAAGTCATTATAAAAGCCCTTGCTATCCATACTTGCATAACATGTTAGGAGAAGTTAACATTCTCTTCTATAGTATAAACTTACTTCATTCCTACTCTTGGTTACGCTAGTAGAAACTCTATTCTCACCTTTCTTTGTTACTGTAATGTTCTTACAAAACCTACAACAGTTTTATTAAAGGTGTACTGCTTACCACCCATGGAAAACACACAAGATATCCCTCAGTGAAACTTGTTGTCCCTTCATTCATTAGTTTGGTTTGTTGGCCTATATGTTTATGATTTACACATAAACCTTCAAAGAAATCGTAAACTTTTATTTCTTAGTTAGTAGCAGCTTTCAAACTACCATTCACCTTAAATAATTTCATAGAATTTTGCAACCTCTATCAATGTGATCCAATATAGTCCATAATTCAAATTTTTTTCAACATAGCATAACATCACATTCATACATAAAGGTGTTCATAACAATAAAATTCAAGAACAATCATCACCACAACAAGCACGTAAATATATACAAATTACTAGCCTACTACAAGAAGTCATTTACTCACATGATCACTACAAGATCCTTGATTTTAGTCTGTTGAACTTAAAGTAAGGTTTGAATACAACGAAAGAGCTATTCACCTCCTACAACCACAGAACCATATTCCCCACTTATAAAATGCATGAGCAAACCCCAAATATGATATTAAAATTATTGGGATGCCCGGTTTGCTTACTTGAACCTCTTGGTCAAAAATGACCTTTGCTTGGCTTAAGTTAGAAACTCCCTACTATGCTGTCATATTTGGAATACGTGAACATATGAAGCTTTAAGCAATGTAGAAATCGTCTTTTAACCCCTTACCATGCATCATAACAAAGCCCCCTAAACTTTTGTTTAGTTTTCCAATCCATTTAGGTACCTTAGATAGGAAACCCCAACACTTAAACCCCAAAACCTGCTGTAATAGCAACTTCAGTATAATAGACCTTAATTCAAAAATGGTTGCATTAGAGTGTCCAAAACTTCATGGAAAATTACTAAATTTGGACCACATCTAGCTTACTGGCTAATAGAATTCCCTGAAAAAGAATTTCATTAAAAACTATTTTAGATTGATCAAAATAGCCCTATATTTTTACCTATCTTGCTATAACAGTAATTGCTGTAAAAATTACTTTTAATCGATGAAAATTGCATCTGAAAGCCAAAAACCCTATGAAAAATCCCCAAATTTGAATCACATGTTCTCTAAAGGTTAATAAAGACTTCTAAAAAAAAAACACACCAAAAATAATCGAAAATAGAGCTGGTTGCTAGCCTGGTATTTCATCAAACACCATGTAGGCAGAAAAATACCCTCAACTCCTAGTTTTGATTGGCATTGTTTCCCAGCCCCCTTTTGGGTTGTAACTCTTACTTCCAACACCTCATTAAGCGTAAGAACAGTATGTTAGAAGTATTTTCATTCCCCCAAAAGCATCTGTACATTAATACTAACCCCCATTGTAAATTTTTTTTTTTTTTTCTTCATCTTCTAAGAAATGACAAAGTAAATTCTGTGAATTTTCCCTTCTCCTTCTTGTTTCTATAGATTTTCACTAACCACCACTCCTAACTCATCTATTACGCTCCAATGTAGCTGTTGAAATTGTGTACATCTAATAAGACTCCTATGTCCCCATTCTATTCATGCATGCATTACTTTTTTGCTTACTTCGCTAAAATCCTTGATGAGTTACTGTTCATCTTCTTCAACATTTAGAAACTTAACTAGGTCTGAAACTTCCTCTCTCATTCATTAACCCAACATGCAAACACCATCCCATGCTCAATAATGAATTTAAAACATACCTGGAGTTGAAATGGCTTGATTCAAGAGGAATTCTAGCTGAAATTTCAAATTTTCCTGCAACTTCTTAGCTTGCATGCCCATGGTGCTTGGCTGCAATTAAGACTCCCTTTCTTCCTCCAATCTTTGATCCCTTTTGCTGAAACTGTCTCTACCATTCCAAGAGCCCTCCAACTTTCCTTCTAAACCCAACGTCTCACACACAAATCACCACTTAGATGTCTCTACCATTCCAAGAGCCCTCCAACTTTCCTTCTAAACCCAACGTCTCACACACAAATCACCACTTAGAGGGAAAAACGAAATTTCCCCCCAACTCTACTCTAAAGCTCCTCCTCTCCTCTTCTTACGTTTCTCAACTCTAACCAAATGAATTGGTCAGAGTTGGTCCAGCTTATATATATATTTTCCTGCTTTAATTTTTTTTTCTTTTTTTTTGAATATTAACTTAAGAATTTCCTACTATACCCCCACTATTCCTATATTTCCCCCAAATCCTAATCTCCACTACTTAGTCTTTTAATTTTTTATATCAGCATTACATTTTAGTACATGCCCTACTATTTCTATACTGTCACTCTATATACATATACATATATGTACATTAAAGCATATACATTTATACTCATATTACAGCATATACATATATATTCATAACCACCAATAAAACATTAATCTCACACACCCTAATATAATTCGTAATACTAAATTTTCAAAGGAAACCATATGCATTTAATTAAGAAAATATTATTTTATTTACCTAGTTTGCCCCTATCTCCTCTTAATTAATCCTCCAATGTATCCGGGCTGCACTTTATCAGTCTTCACCACCTGTCAAAACCAATTCAACAAGATTTATTTATTTATTTAAATCACTAGAACACTTGGGGTGTTACAATAACATCCTGTCTCTCCTGATCCTTCTACTGTGATGGTGTACTGATGCAAGTTTCAATCCTGAAGCGTTTATTGGTGGTCTTGGCTACTATTTCAAAACTTTGAAAACAATGTATGTAAAGTTGTCTCATGTCCATGGACTTTTAGTGCCTATTTGGTAACACTTTGCTCCCACTCTGCTTTTGATTCGGATTCCCAGGGAGCTATTTGGGAGCCAAAAAGTGGTTGGTAACACTATGTTGATTCCAGCTCCCATGGAGTCAATCGGTTCAAAAAATGATTCTCAGAGCCAAAATTTGAGGGTAAAAAATACTTATTTTTCTAGAGCCGAAACCAAAAGAGAGAGTTGAAAATTGGAAGTCATAGCCCACTACCGCCACCACCCCCACCATCCACCACCCACTACCCACCACCACCACCGCCACCACCACCATCTCTACCATCGCCACCACCACCATCACCCACCACCCACCACCCACCACTGCCACCGCCACCTCCACCACCCCTAGATCTAGAATCCATTTCAGATTCATTTTTACCAAACAACCTCCTGCTCTCAATGAGCTTTGGAATTGATTCTAGAGCAACGTTACCAAACAAGTTCCTGCTCTCAATAAGCTCTGGGAAAAAGTGGGAGCTCAAAAATGACTCCAGAGTAAGAGTCAGAGAGCCGGAGGCAGAGTGTTACCAAACAGGCACTTAGTGACAGCTTAGAAGGTGAGGCATTGGCTGTTAGACTTGCCTTGACTGAGGCATTTTCTGTGGGATGGAAGAATGTGGTGATACAGTTGGATTGCAAATAGTTGGTTGACATTATCGGTGGAGAAGGGAAGAATTGCCCGAGGAATATTATATCCATTGTTGGAGATATCCTTACATTGAGATCTTGTTTTGATGAACGTCATTTTTCTTTTTTCCCAAGGGTTGAGAATGGAATTGCCCACGCCCTTGCTCGCTTGGCTCTCAATGAAGTTAATTTGGTAAGTTGGCCTCTGTCCGAATCTTGGATTCAGGATATTTGTAACCGATACTCTATGAGTGGTTCTCTTGGTTTTCAATAGAATTTTTTGTTACCAAAAAACAAAAAAAGTATGCCTCATTCTTCTTAGAAAACTTAAACCATTGAGGCTAGGGTTTGAGTGACAACTATAAACAATCTGTAAGGTGGGGAGTTTTAGAGAGAGAGGCTCTGGGATTTTCAAATCTTAGAGACAGAAAGTGATTGGGTTTTGCTAGGGTTTTGCATTTTAGTAGTGTAGCTTTCTGCAATGCTTGTCGTCGGTCCCTGGTGTTTTGCCTCTTGGAGGGGGTGTTGGATATGGTCATGGTTCTGGGATTGGAGGGAATGCTAGCTTCCAAGACCTGATTGAAGCCCTAGCTACTAGGGGTTTTATCTACGGTTGTTATGGAAGATGGAAACCCTAATGTGGGAAGGCCGATTGCAGTGAATGAGGGGAGTTTGCAGCGGTCCTGGTGATGAGTATTGCAGTGACAGATATCGTAGGTCCTCAACGATTGTTCTGCCGTCGGGGAGCCTTTCTTCGAGCCAGGGTTTGAGGGCGAAAAATAGGGTTTTCATGCCAGTGTTGCAGTATGCCACCGGGCCTGGTGGGCGATCTTGTTTTGAGGCTCCAGAGGTTTCTTTCCTGGTTGGGAATACGTAAATTGAAAGATATAAATGAAGTCCTTCTTGTGAAAATGGCTTGGAAGATAAGGACGAAAAAATCAGCATATGCAACCTTTATGAAAAGCTATTATATTGACAAAAATGGTCTAAGAATATTTTTAGTTGATGATGCAGGTACTACAGTTGGCTAAGAATAAACTATTTTTATTTCTTGAGTCCAATACCATGACTGATTCTATGTGTGTATGCTTGTATGTGCATTCAATATGTCATCCAATATTCCTGCTAATACTATTCATGCATATTTAATTCTGTTTATTTATAACATGATGATGATGATGATGCTACGAATAGACATGTGAATGTATGTGTGTGGTTAGTGTATATGGTGCGGGTAGGGGATGGTATCAATAGGTACAGCCATGCCATTTTCATGGGGTGTATATTGTGCCATGGTTCTACTCAAGTCATGTCCACTGACATCGTCGTATCGCCATTACCTTAGCAGAACTATTACGTCGTAGGGTATGAGGGGAGGTGGTCTTGGACCGTCTAGTCTCTGACTATGCCGGGGGGCCTTAGCCCTATCTCTATGGACGTATTGAGGGATGCTGGGGTGAGACATTGGATACACTGATTGGCATTAAGATTGGTTAGTTGCGAGCCCAGTTTGCAAGCCCTCGCCAGCAGGGCTTATGTGTTGGTGTGGGCAACCGGTACAGCCATGCCGTTTTCATGGGGTGTATATTATCCATGGTGGGTGCATATGGGACAACTTCACACACTCGTGTATAGAGGTGATGCGGCCACCGAACCTTTCTATAGCACATTGCAAATTTATAAACCAGACCAAAGATATGAATTGAGTGCATGCATATGTTTGTTGCATTATTTTGTTTGCTCACTGAGCCATGATGTGTGCTTACCCTCTCGACGTCGAATATTTTTAGTTGATGATGCAGGTACTACAGTTGCAGATTATATGAATGATCCGGTGTATGCGCGTGTTGCTGCAATGGACGCTGAAGACTTAGAGGATGCGCATGACCCCTCATGCGAGTGCAACTCATTAGTATTCTATTAGGATTTATTTGAATTTATAAAAGGATGTAATTGGTATTTTATTTATTTATGTCTCAGTTGATACAACAATAACTTGATATTTTAATTATGATTATTACATTTAGAGTTCTCGGTTCATTTACTATAAGACTTCCGCTATTGTGTATTTGTTCTGATTATGATTGTGGATGTGCATGATTTTATTTTTAATGGATACCACATATTAGAGATCCTGGTTGAACCGTTGGTTTATTAACGGTTCATCACACCGTTCTGAATGGTGCAAAATTGGGGTGTGACATGCTGGTACTGATTTAATGAATTGAACTCGTGTTTTGATTACATAACAGGATGTCTTCCACTAGGATCGATATGTTTGCTATTCCTATTCTGTCAGGATCGAATTATAAAAAGTGGAGGGAGGAATTAGAGATTACTCTAGGGTTAAATGATTTTGACATAGCTGTTACAGATGATAAACCTGCTGAACTTACTACTGATAGTACCCCAGAGGAAAAACAAAAAATGGAAAGGTGGTCCAATGCCAACAAGAAATGCATGCTTATAATTAAGTGAACTGTACCTGAAACAGTTAGGAACATTATTACAGAAAAAGAAAATGCAAAGAAATTTTTGAAAGCTATCAAAGATAAATACGAAGTTTCTGATAAAGGTGAAAGGGGTGCCTTAATGACAAAGTTGACTACTAGCAAAATTGATGGTGAAGCTAGTCTTAGGGATCAGATTGTTGACATGCAGAGTGCAGCTGAAAAACTCAAGGATATGGGACACCCTGTAGATGATGAGTTTCTGATTCATTTATGTATAAATGTTTTACCTCAAAAGTACACTCAGATTAAAGTTGCTAGCAATACTTTAGTTACTCCATGGACGTTCAATGAATTTATAGGTATATGTGTTGAAGAGGAGACTAGACTGAGAAAGGATAAATGTGAAAGTGTCAGTGCCACAACCTACAAGAAATACCTTTACAGAGGTAAGGGAAAACAATCTAGTTATGGACCCATGAGAAAAGGAAAGAGTTACTCTCAGAAGGGGAAGAAACCATATGACAAGCCTAGAGGGGATGTAGAACATCAAGACCACAGAGATCTTTCAAAGACAGAATGTTTTTGGTGCCACAAGAAAGGACACATGAAGAAGGACTGCAGAAATAGATTGTCCTACCTGGAGAAGAAGAAGAAGAAATCTGGTATTTACCTCTCTCTTGTTTGCTTTGAATCCTTTCATATTGATGCTCCTGTGGATTCTTGGTGGATTGACTCGGCTTCCTCCATTCATATCACTCATTCCTTGCAGGGGTTTCTATCCAGGAGGACGCCAAGCAAGGATGAGGTGAAGGTGTTCGTTGGGAATGGAGTAGAAGTCGACGTTGAGGCCATAAGGATAGTTAGGATTCATATAGATTCTGATATTTTTATTGATTTAGAAGACGTTGTTTATGTTCCCTCCATGAAGAAGAATTTGATTTCTGTTTCTAGACTTGCCAAGAAAGGCTATGGTTTAATTTTTATTCAAGAAGGTTTTCAATTGTCTTAGAATTCTTGTGCTGTTGGAAATGGTGTTGTTATTGATGGGCTTTATAAATTAAATATTGTTCCCCTCATGGTTATGAATGTCTGTTCTAAACGCTCTAAACTGGATGAAAATTCTGCTACCCTTTGGCATAGAAATTTGTGACATATATCTATAGACATGATGAAGAGGCTTGAGAAGGATGGTGTTTTGAAATCCTTGAATTATGATAATATGAATGTATGCATTGACTGTATAAAAGGAAAGATGACAAGGTCAAGGAAGATGAAGGCTGCCCGTAGCGAGGGATTGTTAGATTTGATTCATACTGATATTTGTGGCCCTTTTCCTACTCCCACACTCCCACACTTTGAGAACATAAATATTTTATTACATTTACTGATGACTTCTCTCGCTATGGTTATATATATCTCTTATCTGATAAATCCAGTTCTTTGGATGTCTTCAAGATATTCAAAGTTGAGGTAGAGATTATCTATCAAAGAAGATTAAGATTGTTAGATCTGATAGAAGAGGTGAGTATTATGGGAGACCAGGTGATACTGATCAACATCTTGGTCCTTTTGCCAAGTATTTACAGGATCAAGGTATAGTACGTCAATACTCTATGCCTGGTACTCCACAGTAAAATGGAGTAGCAGAAAGGAGAAATAGAACTCTCAAAGATATGATGAGGAGCATGATGAGTAATACTAATCTTCCTATATCCCTATGGGGTGAGGCATTAAAAACTACAGCCTATATTTTTAACAGAGTACCAAGTAAATCAGTTCCAAAGACACCATTTGAGTTTTGGATTGGTAAGAAACCTAGTGTGCTTCATTTCCATGTTTGGGGCTACAGAGCAGAGGCAAGACTGTATAATCCTCAGGAAAATGTGTTTGATTCTAGAACAGTAAGTTGTTATTTTGTGGGTTATCTAGACAGATCAAAGGGGTTCAGATTTTACTATCCTAATTCTATAAATTGGATAGTGGAAACCATTCATGCCAGGTTTATTGAAGATACAGAGGAAATACTTCAACCAAGAAATCTAGATTTTGATGAGGTTGAAATAGAGGTCGTCCACCGAAATTTCTCGATTCTGAGTGCAACCTATCATTCCAGAAGAACCTGTGATGGAGATGCCTGAGACTATTGTTCCTCAGGACCCTATTCAGGCTGATGTTTCTGTTGCTATTGTAGAGCCAGAGGGTGAATTAAGGAGATCCACAAGGCCTCGTAAGTCAGTTATTTCTTCTGATTATGTAACTTATTTAACTGAAAATGATTTTGATATTGGGCAGCAAGAAGATCCCACAAGTTTTCAGGATGCTATAAATGATAGCAATGCATCTAAATGGCTAGATGCAATGGCTAGATGCAATGAAGGATGAGTTGATATCAATGGACCACAATAAGGTATGGGAATTTGTGGATTTACCTAAAGGTTGTGTACCCATAGGCTCAAAATGGGTATACAAGACTAAGTGTGATTCCAAAGGCAAAGTTGAACGCTACAAAGCCAGATTAGTAGCTAAAGGGTTCACACAAAGAAAAAAAATTGATTACGTGGAAACATTCTCTCCAGTTTCTAAGAAGGACTCATTCAGAATTATTATGGCATTGGTAGCTCATTTTAATTTAGAGCTGCACCAAATGGATGTGAAGACAACATTTTTAAATGGAGATTTGGCAGAGAAAGTTTATATGGTCCAACGAGAAGGTTTTAAAGAAAAAGATAAGGAAAATATGGTCTGTAAACTTAAGAAGTCTATTTATGGACTAAAGCAAGCTTCAAGGCAATGGAATCTAAAATTCCATCAGATTATATCTTCTTTTGGATTCATTGAAAATTTGTCTGATCAATGCATCTACATGAAGGTTAGTGGGAGTAAGTATATTTTTCTTGTCTTATATGTAGATGATATCCTGTTGGCCAGCAGCGATATGGGCTTACTTGTTGAAACTAAAGGTTTTCTGTCTGAAAATTTTGAAATGAAAGATATGGGAGAAAGTACATTTGTACTTGGCATAGAGATATGTAGAGACAGAAAAAGGGGACTACTGGGACTATCTCAAAAAGCATATATTGATCGTGTTCTCAAGCTGTTCAATATGTCTACCTATTCAGGTGGGGATTTGCCTATGAGCAAAGGAGATAAGTTAAATAAGGAACAATGTCCAAAGAATGATTTTGAAAAAGGCCTTATGAATAATAAGTCATATGCTTCTGAAGTAGGGAGTTTGATGTAAGCACACGTTTGTACTCGACCTGATTTGGCATTTGCAGTGAGTGTCCTTGGACGTTTTCAGTCTAATGTTGGTCCTACTCATTGGACATCAGCAAAGAAGGTTATGAGATATTTAAAGAGGACCAGGGATTATATGCTCATATATCACAGTGGTCCTATCCTTGAGGTAGTTGTATATTCTGATGTAGATTTTGCTGGTTGCACTGATGATTTGAAGTCTATCTCAAGATATGTTTTCCTAATTGCAGGAGGTGCCATCTCTTGGAGGAGTGCTAAGCAGACACTTATAGCTACATCGACCAAGCATGCAGAGTTTGTAGCTTTATATGAAGCTACTCGTCAAGCCATGTGGATGAAGAACTTTATTTCTGGCTTGAAGGTTATTGACTCTATTACTAGACCTATTTTGATACACTGTGATAACAGTGCTGTAGTGCTCTTTGCAAAGAATAATGATAAATGTGGTGGTTCTAAACACATAGAATTAAAGTTTTTGCTGGTGAAGGAAAAGATCACTTCTAAAGACATCACAGTTGAGCTCATTTCGACGAATTACATGATTGCAGATCCTCTGACAAAGGTCTTGCCAGTGAAGGTTTTCCAGGACCATGTGTCGAGCATGAGTGTTGTTGAGTTTTTCGATATCATTAGTTAGTGAGAGATTTTTCACTTATGTTTTATGTAAATTTTGTTTATGTTTTGATTTTGTCTAGACATGATTATTAATGAAAAACCATGGTTATTTTTATTCAGCATTTATTCATTGCTATCATTGCTGTATTGCATTTTACATGACATGTCATTGATAAAGGACGGTATTAAGCCATATGAACGGGGCATTTTTAGCCATAGTTCACGGCGGTGTGCCAAAGAGTGATATTGACCAAAAAGATATGTGGCGGGTTGCTACGGTCAATGTTAAAGTTTATTGCTTGTGAGGTTTATCAAGGTAATTCAGGACTCACATGAAATTATATTTTCATGCATACATCTCAAGGTGGTTCATGTTGTTAAGCAAACCTTTGTATGTGACTCACAGAAGGTTGTACGATTATTGTTGAGGTGTACTTTCCGCTGTTGTTCGACATTGGTAAGCTCGGTGACTGGATCAAAGTATATGATGGGTTTTGTAATTGGATTCCATGGCCACACTGACCAATTGGTGATTTATAATTAATGTAGCCCAAGTGGGAGAATGTAAGATATATGTGGGCTGTAATTAATTATAATATCGGTTAAACAGTTGTTCAGTGGGAGTCCAACTTACAGGTGGACTAATCTTAGTCTGATTATGAGATGAACCAAACTGGTTCACTGTGGGACTGAACCAGTATTGGGTTTGGTATTCTTATATATACCAATTGATTAGAGTCTCTGCAGTCACGGTAATATTTCTTCTCCTGTTCCCATAATCAGAGAGAAGCATAGGAATCTGTCGGAGACTGTAGAAGACTCAAATCACAGTGAAATTCGGCGGAGAACAATCTTCAGTGAACGGGTATGTTTAGTACATCTTTTAATTGATAACATTGTGTTCTATACATTGTATGGAGATCTTAGGGTTACTGTAAACCCTAATGGGATGTTTTCTCTAAATGGGTTGATTTTAGAACCCACAAAGAGACAAAAAGAAATTTACACACATGAGAACCTTCCGTAATCGACATCATCTCTGCTGAACGAGAACTGACTGCGGGATTCCCCTGCTCCGTTGCCTTAGTCACGACCTGTCGGCAACCCACCGTTGCACTTGCCGAAGCACCGACCAGACCCCTACTAGAGACCTCCACCACATGCAATAACAGGTCTGATGCTCTATTCATCGAGTTCACATGGTTTTTGCATCAACCAAACAACCTAATCAGAGATCCACCTCTAATACCCTGATCCAGGCCACGATCCTGGACCACAACCAGAACCCTACCGCCATCAGTCCGCGGCAGCTCACCTGCCACAAAAATCACCATTTGACTCGTCGGCACCACCTCCTGCTTAGTCAGTCCAGACCTCCACTCAGTCATATCAAAAACCCTATGACTCATCTCTGCGGTAACAGAAGACCTAAACCTGGTTTTCTCTTTTCTTTTTCTTTTTTTCTTTTTCTTCTTCTTCTTCGTTCCTTCCACACTCCACCCTCCTTCTCAGATATCACTGATTGATCTATCAAACCTGACTCTGATACCACTTGTTAGGATTGGAGATACACAAACAAGAAAAAAACACAAAGAATTAATATGATTCAGCACCCCATCATGGGATACCTATGTTCACTAGAGAAAAGAGTGATTTTCTTCTATTCCCAAGAACAGTCTACAGAATTCTCTACCTGATAGGCTTATCTCATCTGTCAGTTTTACAACGTTCCAGCTCTCCACTGTCAAAAGAGAATCTTTTGACAGTCCTTACAACTTTATTTAGGTTTTTCCACAAAGAGACAATATATAGGAAAACCTACAAATTCTAATCTCACCACAATTATAAGTTTATCCCCGTACATATAATAGACTCATACCCTAATATAAATACTACCCTTATAATTATGTGGACCCCACATAATACAAGACACCAACCCAACAGCCTAAACTAGCGCTCTCCTTCAATTTTGAAGATCATCCCAGCCCTACCCACCGTAACGACTGTAGAGAATGTAAATATGAATTTGTGCATCTCATTCTGATTTTTTGCTGCTGGATTCATAACAGAACCCCATTGACACATCCCCTCATTCAATTCGCAGAAGAATAACTGTTATGGATTTGAAGGATTATAAAATTAGATGAAATTACCCTCCATCGATGCTCGTGGAGTCGATAGCAATGAGTTTGCGTTCTTGAGACACTCCAACATTGCTGGTGGCCCTGCAACTCCACTGGTTTGCCCATCAAACCTACCAGGACCAGCCGCTCGTCGACGAATCTGATGATGGAGTGAAACGCAGCCAAAGGTGTGATAGAACTCAAGGTTAGATTGTCATCATCTGCTTATGCTATGAACTTCCTCTACCCTAAACCCCACCTCCCTCTGTCTCTCTAAGATTTCATGAAACAAGAGAAGCCTCCATCTCCTTCTAATTCTTGGAGCATTCGGTTCAAGTTCCTGATCTCGTCTTGCCCGATCTGTTCTTCCCTCCACAAATCTCGATCCAAAGCATGCCTCAAATTGATTTCCGATCATTGAAGTCCATGGACGACGGTAAATCATTGGATATCTCAAACCTTACAAAATCAGCCACTACTATCGACTGGTTTCAAATCCTTAACCATAGGTTTTCTAGAGATTAAGTCCGATATCTTATATCTAATATGTTTTATAAATTTTTAGGTTTTATTAAATTAAAAGAGAAAATATCTACGAATAGTTCTATCATTAAATAAATTAAAATGATACCACGTCATCGTTTAAAAGACACAATTTAAAGGAGAGAGTCTCATGGATATACAACTATTAAAAAATAGGGGTGTTAGGGATATTATCGCAAACAATGGCAGATGAGAAAGATTAAAATATCCTATAGAAGGTGTGATAGATATTTTACCTATCATTTTTATCATTTTTGTGCAACCTTCATCCATCATTGACCTTATTCTAAAATGGAACTGCAAGGACTTGGAACTGCAAGGCCCAAGTCCTTAGAACACCAAGATTCTATATTCATAATTTTTTTTTGCCTTGGTTAAGTGGCAATTTGTCCATATTGGGAAAAAAAAAAAAAAAAAAAAACAAAACGTATGACTACATTAATAAATTCACCGATCAATCAATCAATTGTGGTGAGATTAACTAAATTAACCTCCCATGAAAAAAAAGGGAGAAAAGTCTTTATTGAAAAAAGAAATATTATTATTATTAGTAGGAGAAAATATATAGGCCACGTAAGTTTATTGGTTAGTCCTTGTTGTCGTGTTGTTCTGCTCTTATTTAAAAAAAATTAAAAAAGAAAACTACTAAAAAAATATTCCGATTGTACACCTCAGTATGGTTTATCACTATGATCTGATTTTTACCAAAAAAAAAAAAAAAAAAAAAAAAAAACTATGATCTGACGGTGTTTGTAAAACAACGTTCCACGGTCTGGATTTAAAAAGTAGGGTTCACGAACCAGACGACGGACCGGGGAGATGCACGGGCGTCTGTTATTGTGAAATGTGAATACCCATGATATGGAGGATGGGAAACCTCTTATAGAGGCGGTATTTGGTTTTTGGTGACATTAGTTCCTACGGTCCCAGAAAAGAAAGGGGGGAAAAGTGGAAGAAAATTTGTAGAGACGTTTCAGGCATTTCAAGTTAAGCTTTTTCTGAGAGACTTCCTTCCTTAGGTATCGCACTTTCAGTCCTTCGTCAGGTATGATGGGGCTTCTGTTCTCTGTTTCTATAGATATTTTTAAACATAGCTTTCGATTGTTATCCGTTGAAGCCTATCTTAATATCATTTCTTTCGATTCTCGATTTGCGAGTTGCAACTGATTCTCAGACTTTTCTGAGTTAAGCTTCTCTTCAATCTCGTTTCCGTTGTTAATTGTCTAGGGTTGGAGTTCTGCTTTTGGTTTTGGATTTCTATATATACGTAGATATATGTTCTTAATCACCAGGCAGGCATTAATGGATCACTATTTTATGCTATTGTTTTCACTTAATCTGAAACCTCGAATTGAGGTTTCCGGTAGACCATATTACTAGTTTGATTTATTTTCTTGTAGAATACATCAATTTGAAAAAAAACACACACACACACTTTTGCATCTGTATATCATACAGTGGATTAGAATTCATGGGATCCAAAGTGGAATTTCTATAGGTTTGACAGCATGTTCAAATGTGTCAGTAACCTGCACCACTCACAGATGAGCAATTAGGGATTTTTTTTTCTTGTAGGGTTTAACCTTAGAGGAAAAGGGAGGATTCAAGTACTACTTTGTTCTACGTTGATAGAGCGATCAGTAAACCAGAAGGCAGATTCTAACGTATTGATTAGTTAGAGGAAGCAATGCGATCCCAGAAGATTGAAACGGGTCATCAAGACATTGTTCATGATGTTGTCATGGATTATTACGGCAAGCGTATTGCCACTGCATCTTCTGACTGCACCATCAAGATAATTGGTGTTAGCAGCTCCTCTGCTTCACAGCATCTTGCCACTCTCACTGGTCATCAAGGCCCTGTTTGGCAGGTTGCATGGGCCCATCCTAAGTTTGGTTCCATCCTTGCTTCTTGTTCTTATGATGGAAGAGTGATAATATGGAAGGAAGGTAACCAGAATGAGTGGACTCAGGCCCATGTTTTTAATGATCACAAGGCATCTGTCAATTCTATTGCTTGGGCTCCTCATGAATTAGGCCTCCGCTTGGCTTGTGGATCATTTGATGGGAACATCTCAGTGTTCACTGCCAGGGCTGATGGGGTGTGGGACACCACGAGGATCGATCAGGCTCATCCCGTGGGTGTAACTTCAGTTTCATGGGCCCCACCAATGGCTCCTGGGGCTCTTGTTGCATCTGGTCAGTTTGACCTCGTTCAGAAGCTTGTTTCTGGTGGCTGTGATAATACTGTGAAGGTGTGGAAGCTGTACAATGGGAATTGGAAGATGGATTGCTTCCCTGCCTTTCACATGCACACTGATTGGGTAAGGGACGTGGCTTGGGCACCTAACTTGGGGCTTCCCAAGTCTACTATTGCCAGTGCTTCACAGGATGGGACCGTAGTTATCTGGACCGTCGCCAAGGAAGGGGATCAATGGGAGGGCAAGGTTTTGAACGATTTTAAGACACCAGTCTGGAGGGTCTCATGGTCACTGACTGGTAACATATTGGCTGTGGCTGATGGGAACAACAATGTAACATTGTGGAAAGAAGCAGTGGATGGTGAGTGGCAACAAGTAACAACTGTTGAGCCATAGATTCTATGTTCTCCATTTCTTCCATTGATGCTACTGTATCATGTTGTGATTTTTTTACTTTAACCTGCAGTAGGGCCTTTCTCGTTTTCTCCCTTTCTTTGTGTATTCTTCTCCTCCCCCTTTTTTTTTTTTTTTTCCCCTTCAAGGAACTAAATACCTTTTTTCCCAATGTTCTTAGTTCAGAACTATTACTTCAGTGAGAGAAATGAGGTTGAACAACAGTTGTATACCCCTTTTCCTTTTCCTTTTTTTTTAAACAGGATTCCATTCCAAGTTAGATTCTTTCAACTGAATTGTAATTTACTCTCACCATCTTTTGGAAAGTTATTATCTACTTAAATCCATTAGAAAGTCTTGGCATCCAATCATTTTCATGCATAAAAAATAACCCATTAAGTTTGCTGATGATGTCTATATAATGAATTTTTATTTGAGCCTAGAAAACTGGAATAGTTTCATTTATCTTCTACCTTTGGGGTCAGTACATTGAAACTAAAATAGTAAATACCATTAGAAGAAAGCATGGTGGAAAGAGAATCATTGAACCTATAGCAGAGGATTCGGTAAGAATGTATCTTAATGATCAACCTGGATTGACGAGGTTTGCTTTTGTGTCTGTGTTTGAGATATGGGTGGAATTCAGACAACCAAACTGTGCCAAGATGTTGAGCGCACCCAGTCTGATATGGTTGAAAGTTGAGCCTGATTACGGTTGAAGTTGCACAACCTAGTTTGAGATGGTCCAAGATATAATGATGCTCCTAAATCCTTGTTGAGTCGTCGTGAACAAAGAAATGTGCAGTCTGATTACAGCTTTAGCTTCTAGGACATCGATTTGCTCCCCCCACACACTCACCCACCCTTTTTTCCCCATGATTATGAATGTAATTCATCCAAGTCTCAGTTGCTCTTTCTTAAGTACGCATTTAAAGTTCAAATCTTTATTATTGATCTTGTTTTATGCCTTTATGGTACATTGAGTATGCCCCTCTGATATTCTTATGTGCTGTCACCTCTCTATTCTCTAATATTTTGCAAGCCACATTCTCTAATATCTACCTTCCTTTTTTGTGGGGGGGAGGGTTGGGGAGGGTTAAATGGAGGTTCGAGTCAACTCAATTAAACATTACTGCAACTACCCAGTTTTAGCTGCAAAATCTTCTTTTTCAATCCCCTCTATTTACGGTTAGGGTATAATATCAAATCATAAACAGTCATGTCTTTGCTTTCCAACTCAACTCAAGACTTCTGGTCTTTCCCCCCCCCCCCCCTCTTTTAATGCCTTCAACTTGCTCTATGTAAATTCCTCATTGGTAGCAGACTAGCAGTCACTGGTCTCTGTTGCACCTGACTAGACCATATTAGTTGATTTTCTCTCATATTTTTGCCTGATTGGTCCTACCTCTAATGATGCAGCTCGAAGGACACTAAGGGGAATAGCCCATAAGGTTTGCGGATCCATTCTTTGGGCTTCACTTTGTTTTGTTTTAGTTCTTTAAGTTATTGGGCTTTTAGTAGTTTTAGTTATTTTATTTAAGTTATTCTATTTCAGGCCCTTAACTCTTTATTTAAGTTTTAGGCCCAATGATTAAGTTTTAAGTGTTTTATTAGTTTGTAGTTTTGGACTTCAGATTTCTAGTAGCTTCTAATTTCTTTACTTGTTATTTTAGGACTCTATCTCCATTGTAATATTGGTCGTGGGTTCGAATCTGGAAACAGTCTCTTTGTGAAGTGGGGGTAAGGCTGCGTACATAAGCCCCTCCCCAGACCCGGCAGTGGGGAGCGCCTCATGCACTGATATATATATATATATATATATATATATATTATATATATCTTAGAATGTTATTTAGGGCTGTAAAAGGGGCTTTTGCTCCATATGTTTTGAATGAAGTTATGATGTCGCCTAAATTCTCTGTTCAATTCAGAATGTTGCCGTGGGAGATGGTAGCCCTTCGGTGAGAAGCCGATCTGGTTGGTGGGAGTCCAGCCTAACTCCAGGTGGGAAATTTTGTTTATATCCCTTTCTTCTTTCTCATTTCTCCTCTCCATCGAACTTAGGTTAGTTATCTAAATCTGTTTTCAGTTCAATATTCTATTAGAATATCTTCTCTTTTCCTCAGTCGATTGCTATTCCCTAATGAGAATGAATTTGTTACATACTTAGTTTCAGATCCAGAAATCTGTTCAGGTCTTATCTTTCATCAATCATTGTTTGGATTAAATTCTGTTGCCTCCCTGCACTTGATTGTTGATAATATGCTGTCAGTTTTATCACTGCATATAGCAACAGATCTGGGATCATAATCAGGTCTCGGTTTTGTTCCAGAAACCTGAGATTGATTCCCAATTTTGTGAATATCGGCTCTGTATATTAGCAACAGATCTGGGATCACAATCAGGCTTCAATTTCATTCTAGAAACCTGAGATAAATTCCCAATCTTGTGTTTGTCGGTTCTGCATATTGTTTACTGATTCAGCAGTGTTCTTTCTTTCATTACTGTATTCCTTCAATCTGGTTGCGGATCTGATGCCATTCATTAATCTGGAAGCACCTTCTCTGTTTCTGCATTCAACTCTTGGTTGGTTTGCAATTTTAGTTTAACAAGTAATCTCCATAACTTAAAACCTTACTGTAGATCACTTTCAAATTCAGATTTATTGTTCTTATCACTGTTCAACACATCATCCTAAATTCTGGTTCACATCATTCGGTCGGATCTTCATGAATTTATTATCTTCATATTTTGATTGTTTCTTGGCTCACTGTGATCCTGGTTCTAACTGAGTTTCTGAATTCTACACTCTGTTGGTTTGGAAATCCCATCTCTTAGTTTCCTGTTATTTTCTAATTCTTTCTCTTTTATGCACAAATCTAGTCATCTTAATCTTAGGGGATCATTCACGTACTACTCTAGAAGCACCTCTTCACTACCGCTTAACTCTACCCATCGTCCCAGCTTCTATTCGATGCACCACCTCTTTAACCTCTGGTTCTCTCTTATTTTCGATGTTCGAATAACCAAGGCGCTTGCTTTTGTTTCTTGATCATCAATCTTAGCCTCCTTGTGCCTTCCTCTCTACTTTTCTGTTGCTCTATTAAAATTGCATTTCATATATACCATCAAGTTTGGTTTGTCTTATATCCATCTTTTGATTTTGAAACTTCATCAATTTAGTTCTAACTTGGCATTACTCCTTGCTTTGTCTTTTTAGTAAAAACTATATCCTTGACCTCCTTATGCATGTGCCTATCAACTCATCCATGATTAGTGCAAGCAGGGATGGGCATAATGCCAGATAGCTGAACCTGGGCTTACGCTACTGTAATTGACTACTCTCCCGTGCTTTTCCTTATTATAATTAATATAATTACCATAAGATGACCTCGAAACAGCTCGCTTGTTATTGTAGATGGGAGCCATAGCCCTTTTATTAGATTAAATGGTTTATTTTAGCTTGTTGAACTGCTTTGTCATCCTGGATAAGCCATTGTTTGTGATACATTTTCAAACCTCATTTGGGATTTCGTTTGGTTGTGTGGTCTAATGCCTCTTTAATTCACATCACTCTTGATTGGCCTTCCTCCTTTTTTTGTGTTTATGGGATTCTTACAGTTTTTAGAATTTCTCTTGTTTTTCCAGTTTTCTGCCAAGATTTCTAGCAATAGTACAATACAACTAGCTTTATTCCACCACAGAGTTTCATGGATTCTACCAATTAGTTGATTGTCTTCTCTCTCTGTAATTGATTGGTTTCATGGATTTTTAACTTCAAAAAGAAACTTTTGTAATCATTACATCACATGCTACATGACTATGTAACTAACTCTAAATCATTCTACATTCAGTTATTAACTTACACTTGACTTCACATCCAACTCTCACTTGACTTCACATCCAACTCTCTTGCCCTGGAAAAGTAAAAAACTTTACATTTAATTAGTGTCATTACTTAATATGGTTAGAAATTTAGGTAATTTATACAATCATGTTGTGTTATAGCTATAGAAGTCTCTTTTTTAGTTTAGAAAATTTTCACTTCCCTTTCTTTTACTTTACCTTGCAACCAAAACTAAGCCTTTAAGGGATCCAGTTGGTTGGATGTACAAGCTTGTAATTGTAAGTAATCACAAAAATATTAAACATTTTAAATAGCAGGTGAAAAGTCAATTAAAATATTTGCTTTGACAAAATTTTCCACAAAAATTCAAGGAATTAAGTGAAATCTTTGTTTTCTATATTTGATCAGTGTACAAAATTATGTTGGTATTAGAAGAATTCCTGAGATTTAGGGTACGGGAAATGTTCCTGCACGTCTGTCTTGGGAATCTTTTCCTGCACTTGCCACTTTTCACTTGGATTGATAATTTAGCAGATTGATCATTGTATAGATTCAAATTTGTTGGCTTATACGAACTCTAGGACTGCTATGCGTTTGCTTTCTCTCTTTTCATTGCCTTTTGTTTGAGTTAAATTCTGAGACTACTCAAGATTTTTTTTTTGTTTTTTTTTAGACCTCTATAATTACACATGAGGATGTAAGATTGATCTGACTTAACCAATGCTTGGGTTGCCCCAACGGTCCAAATCTTAAACTAAGGTTCCTTGAAAGAAAGATTGATCCGACTTTTTTTTATAGATTAATGGTGATGATGTGCAAAAAATGCTTACAAATTTAACTACCCCAGTTGGGTTATTGAGGGTGTGAGGACTCAGGACCTATTTGCCTTGCGTGGATCATATAAGTTAGAAGGATTATTATGAAAGCTAATATCACTATTATTTATTTTTTTTTATTTTTTTTTGCATGACAATTTTGCTCCCTAGAAGGCAAAAAAAGGCCTCCCAGAAGAGAGGAGGGTGTAAACAATCGTGATTACATACTTACACACAGCAAAAGCTTAAAAATATTACTAATTTTCTTGTGAGCCAAACGGAGCTTTTCTTTTTCTTTTATTTCCCCAATGTTTTTAAGGCCATTTGGACCGGGTAGTCTGTATGGTCAAACCAGAAGGGTAATCTGGTCATTATCTCTTACCCTTGGATTGCCTAAACTGTTGAAAAGTCAGAGAACTGCCTGATCCAAGTGTTAAATTGTCAAACTGTTTGGACCAAAAAAAAAAAAAACCAAAAAAAAAAAACCTATTGAACCGGATGGTCCTTATGAATTTTGTTATCTGCCCATTTTCACTATAAACATTGCAAGCCCAGGCCTTTTTTTTTGGTTCAACAACTCATAAATCTATCCCTCTTGTAAGGCTGTAAATTGGTTCGGTTTCAGTTTAACCTGTTTGATTTGGTTCGAGATAATCAGATATAAGCCAAATTCAAAATGATTAATATTTGGTTCTAACTAACCAAAACTAATTAATCAGTAGTTCGATTTAACTGGTTTTAGATCAATGTTGTAGAAAATCCTTTTTATAGCTTCGACACTCCAAGCTTTTGGCTTCTTTGGCAAAGACGATGGTGGTAGTCTTGGAGGAGGCTTGTAGAAGTGAGATTTTTAATGGTAAAAAGAAACGAGTAAATGTTGGACTGAAAATGGTCAGAGGAATACCTTGTAGTCTTGGAAGAGGCTTGTAGAAGTGTGGAATTTTAAAGGGAAAAGGAAACAAGTAAATGTTGGGCTGAAAATGGTCAGATGAATACCTTGGAAGGAAAACATCATTGGCGGAAGACCTGTCTTGCTACCCAAGAAGAGGGAAAACATCATGGGTGGAAGACCTAGAGGTGTGGAAAGATGAGTACCAGGAAAGAAAACATCATTGATGGAAGACCTAGAGGTGTGGAAAGATGAGTACCAGGAAAGAAAACATCATTGATGGAAGACCTAGAGGTATAGAAAAGAAAAACATAGTTTGGAACTACAAATTCAAAGGAATATCGATTCAGTCTCCACACAAAGAGCCTAGATCAAAGATCTACCGTAGAACATAAACCAGTAAGCATAAAGAAATGTTCATATTACCTCTTGTAGGTAAAGGGGGTCAAGTTATTTAATGGTCATTTCATCCAAAGTAAATCTCTCCCAATCTCCCCCTATGCTCTGTTTCTATTCTCAATGGAGAAATCATTTGAGTTAAGTGAATAAACTCGTATTTAATTGGTTTCTCTGTTTATCAGTTTGGAACCATCTGTTCTGATTCAAAAATCGAAACTAAAATGATTTTCATTTATTAAAACTATAATTGAGCCAAACCAAACCGATTTTGTATGGGTTGATACCGTTGATTTGATTTCATTTTTAATGACCAGTTTCGGTTCTGTATTGACACCCATCACAGTGGGTGGGCTCATTAGCTGACCTGTTTTGTTTTGTTTTTTCTGTTGTCTTTCGCTTCTCTGGGTTTTTGGGTCTCAATGGGGATTTTTCAGAATTGCAGAGTCTTACGACTAGCAAAGCACAGCTCTTTCTCTCTCCCTCATTCGTTCTTTGGGGTTTTAAGAACCATCTCACTGTTCGGACGGGATGGTTGGACCGTAAACCTTATTCCAGACCAATTCAACATTTGGTCTGGTATTATTAAAATGATGCTACTTCCTTTTTCACGTTAGAGGGTGTTTGCAAGGGCCACGGATCTTGTCAAAACAAAAAAAAAAAAAAAAGAAAGAACGTCCCAGTGCACAAAGTTCCTGTTACTGCACGGTCTAGGATGAGGAGAGACTGTTTCCAAGATTCGAACTCGTGACCTCCAAGTTCCAATGTGACCACCAAGTTGCAATGCGACACCTTACTATCACACCAAGGTTCGTCATCAAGGCCACAAATCTTGTCCAATAATTTGAAAGTACTAGTGAACTGAAAGAGGGGCGTGGGATCTATTGGAGATGAGCCACGCCCATTTTTGGGTAGGAGGGGGTTGGGTAGTTGGAAAAGCTCTTACACTGTATATTGATGAAGGTAATTTTCAAATAGAAGAGAAATAAAATAAAGTAAAAACAGTTACGGACTCATACCAATAAAAAGGGGTAAAATTTTGAATATCCCTTTTAAACGCATTTTTAAACGCATTAAAAACACGTTTTTAAAAAGAATCTTTTTAGGGTTTGTTTTTATGACATTGGCCCATGTCAAAGAGGCTCTGACACCTCAAGCACAATGGAGGGTAGGATGAGAAACTCGTAAATAAGGTGTAATATAGATAACTTTTGTAAATAAGGGGTAGAATAGAAACTTGGTAAAGAGGGGAGGGGGGAGTTTTGCCTTGAGGTGTTGATCTCAGCAGTGTTATAGAGATTAACCCATCTTTTTAACTTCTGTAAGTCCCACTCCCGCAAAACAGTTGAAATTACTCTTGCCCCAGGAAAATGAATAGACCTCTCTTGTAATATAACACCCAAACCCTACCAAATAACAAGCATCTAGCACTTCCATAAAAAAAACAAGAATCAAGCAATTACCATTAAACCTCAGTTTTAACTTGCCTTAAAGCGCCTCACCTATTGAATAAACCACCCACCCCCTGCCCCTTCTACCTGATGACATAGGATTTCATGGAGTGGCCGACCTAGTTTCTTACCATTTTCAGTACACACAAACAAACTGCATCACTTCGATGCCCTGAGATTTTGTAGCCTAAAGTGGAAAAAAATCCCCCATAAATCTAGAAAACTTAAAACATGTAAAAACTTGGAAATATACATTTAGCAGCATTTATTTACCATGTAAATACTCAACAAGGCGCCTATCAAGCTCGAAATGTCGACAGAGATGTCTCTGCAAAACAAATAATCCAAGAAAGAGTGGACAATTCAACCAACTAATTTGCTTTCAAAAGAAGAGTATTTCCTTTTAAACTACTATGTAGCAAAGTAGGATAGGTCTAGAAAGTACAGATACAAGTTTGGAGATATGGGAACATAAGATGTATGACAAACTTATCATCAGAAGTCATTAGGATTCAACTTGTTTATCTGGGCGATTTTTTTTTTTTTCTTATATTGCTACCAACAAATTCAAACTATTGTGAACATGCACCCAAATTATCTCATATTCTCATGCTTTTTATGCATTGAAAGGCTATTGTTGGCGAGTAATCTGGGTCCATGCCTTTTATTACATGGAGAGTCCTCAGAAGTTGTGAAAAAAATAATCCATAACATAAAAATAAAAGTCATTTATTCTAAAGTTAGTTATTCATTGGTGGGTTAAAAATTGTATGAGTTTGTCCCTGATACATAGATTTTTCTGTTGATATCTGACATCCTCATTGGAGAAACAAAAGGTAGTTTTATTATGTACACTAGGGTTTAGTCACTCAATGAAAGTATGTTAATTTGATCCCAGGTATTGCTAGCAGCTATCCCATTTTTTTTTCTCCTGAACAAGCAGAAAAGATTGGATTCCGAAATTGTCATATAAGGTTAAAGTTTCAGTGGGACCAGAAGTGGGTCCCATATCCTTAAATGTGCACCATGTGTGAAGGTATGAGAATAGCATCATCCTATGGATCTAACTAGTGGGGACCCTAAAATTTCTCACTTTGGTGCATTTATCATTAGGGTGGTTATAGATCCATGGAGTTGTTTAGTCAGAATCATAGCTAATCTACACTCTCAATGTTTTCCATTCCAAGTTTGAGGTGTAACCTAAATTTTAAGGACCTGTAGTAGGGTTAGGGTTTAATTTCCATGATTATGACTAAGGTGATTGTTTAACAACTCTAAATGATCATGATAATTTGAACATAGCAAGCAGATCTTTCAGGTGGGATCCAATAAATATTGAATTCTGATAACATAACACACTCAAGCACATATCTAGCTATTGTGGATAAGGAGGTTCAAATATAGTGCTTGGTGAACATCATAAATTTTGATCGCATATATGGTGTTTTTTTTATGTAAGCATGTTGTTATTAATTAGAAAACATCATGTCAAATCACTACGGACCTCCAGGGATGACGCCTAAAAATGAGACTGAAGGGGGGGGGGGGGGATTGGAAGGTATTATCTAGGTTGTAGGCGCCAAACATAACTAGTAGATCAACAGAAAACCATTCGTCAATGGATGCCATCCAATAGGCAAAAAGATCCTCCGTAGTGAGGCCACCATGTAGTGAGGATCCCCCTCACTCAAAGTGAATTGGCACATATTCCGATCCATTTAAAATTCATCGGGATACACGCAGATCCATTTTGAGTGGATGGGATCCTCACTACAGGGGTGGCCTCACTACAGAGGATCCCAATCCATCCAAAAGCACTTGAAACTGTCTTCTGGGTTAACCAAATGATTTACAGAAAATACCTTAGTAACAGAAGAATGAGAAGCTTTTGCTTCAAAATCCACCACCTCCGGAAAGCGTGCGACCTCCACCGCATTGTCAAATAATATATACGTCGGAAGTTGGCCCATGCCCACTGCAAGCATAAAATAATTCCATGGACCGTGAAAGAGAATAAGATGAATAGCATATTTAGGGTGATGCACAAAATTAGTGAAATATTATATTTAGAAATACCCAAGTGTTCATATGAGAAGTACGGCATTTAGAAGATTTATCTATCAGTAACTTGCCTCCCAAGGATATTCCAAATTTTTCTGCCGCATTTGGGAAGAGCCCAAGATCCACTATACCAAAAGAGAAATTCTTGTTCGAGTATCTGCTAGAAAGGACAACTATGAAAACGCGAAAACTATATGAATCAACAATGAAGGATAAACAACTCTGACCATAACAAGAAACACACTTATAAATTAGTAAAACATGCAGATTTTACTTCCCTTTTCTGGGAAAAGAGTCTCCATGTTTCTGGCATTTAAAGGTCAACATTTAGAACAGTGGTAACTGATGAGTTAAATTCGTAATTTTAGCCTCCTACCTAAAGTCTCCCTAAATTTGATTTGAAAATCGAACACAGAAAGGGTCACAATCTAACCTTATTGTGCTAGGAGCTTAGGACCACTATAGTTGATTGAGCAATGACGCAGTATGGGGTAGGAAACTTACGTGACAGAGAGTTCAGGAAACACACGACTTGAACGTATGCAAGTTGGAGAACATAAAGCTCGAAATTCAACCTGCCAACAGTTGAGATCATTGTTGAAGAATTGTGAATTTGAAGCTTCAGCATCCTCATAACCAAATATCATTTAAAACACTAACACATAGTGCAACACATCAACGTACAAGTCCACATCCCAAATAGCATTACATTTGATAAACATGAAAAAAAAACACTAGGGTTGCAACCAATGCCCTACATGCAAAGTAGTGGAGGAAAACATAAACAATTTCATGTGCGTTGTGATGTGGAATGTGATAGTGTGGTTTTATTCTTGGGGCCTGTTTGGACGGAGTTTACAATGCTCAAGATGATGGCATTTTCATGGCATGGCCTGATCCGAACTCAGGTCGGAAAACTCGAATTGGACCACTAATGGGCCCACCCAAACAAATAAACCCAAATATAAACATATTGGCAATTCTGTAATTATCATGAAGTCAAAAAACTGTTTAGGAAGTGACACATATGCAGGGATAGAAAGGGTATAAGATTACCAAGGAAAGGACAATTCTGGAAGTCTAGCACATAGAGAACAAAATAGAAATAAAATTCAAGAAAGAAAAGCTATTATGTAATTTCAGCAACTTAGTCTTCTTCTTCAATCCTCATGATAGAACAGGAACCCAGCGGTAGAACTGATTGGGTTTCAGATGTGAGAACTCTCTAGAATGTCGGAGAAGAGTACCTTAAAGAAGTTCTCTGATTTGCAGGAAGAGCTGCTCAACAGCAGGCTACGATATACCACCGTAATCTCAACCACCAATAGTTAATTCATTCATTCCAATCTAAAGCAAATAACCTATCTTCTTTTCTTTTCTTTTCTTTTCTTTTTTTTTTTTTTTTTTTGGGGGGAGGGGGAGTGGTGGGGTGGTAAGTAATAACCCAATTATTAAATGTATATAAAGAAAAACTAAAAAATATCCTAATCAAACTACACAACCGAAATAAAATCCAAAAGTAACTCACACTCCTAACTTACGGTTGCTAATAAAACCAACAATAAAATAGTAATAACTACTAATGGACTTAAAATAACCCCTAAGTACCCTCATTGGACCAAAACCCAGATTGTTGCTTTGGCCCTGGTTTTCCGTGGCATGGGTTTCCGGGTCAGGTCAAACCTATCCATCCAATTGATTACACCTGCATCATGGCCAGAGATTAGTTGTGGAGATTGAGGTTGCATCTTTTGAAAGTTCTATCCTTTCCTCATATTTGGGGGTTGTGAAATTAAATAAATATGAGGAACTTTTGGGGGACATCGGGCTTATCTTCAGAATTTGTGTTTTTCTGACTGGGTAGTTTTCAATAGTCAGTTGACCAACCATAGCAACCACTGTGAGATGACTTCTTTTCTTTGGGTTTGAATCCAAGTTTTCATGTATTTGATGTGCATATTGTCCATGCCAAAGACACAAAAAGATATTTCAGCACCAGAGTTAATAATTTTTTTTGCAAGGAAAATGGGGAAAGAAAAAAAAGAAGAAGAAAGATCATGTAAGGAAAAAAAACGACGAAGTTGAAGAAATTTCCAGCATGTAGTAACACCGGACAACCAAAGGGTCTGATATTGAATGGAATTTAGCTTGCCATTATAAGAAATTCCTGAAAAGGTAAAGAGGGTAAGAATCAAGATGAAGTGTTTGGGTTTGGAGGATGTGAGTACGGTGAATGAAAAGGGGCTGGGCAATAAAGAATTTAAGGTCTAGAATAGGACATTCAAGTTTAAGGGAAAACAACTCCGATCAGCTAGCCTACCAGAAAATGTTATTTTTCTCTGGAATCAACTAGCAGGGTGAGAGGTAATAGGAATTGGGGGTTTTGTCGGCTTGTCAAAATTCTGAAAAGATAATATATAAAAATAAAAATAAAAAAAAAACTGAAAAGAATGGATAAAAGGTGTAGTCATGTTTTATCAAGAGAAGACTCTTAAGTGAGATGAAGAATTGAGAGAAATTTAGACAAAAGAATAAACAATCCCTGTTGTCACAATAGACCTTCCAAGCATCAGACATTCTAGGGTTGAAGAGTGAAGTATCCATGAACTCTTACTCTCCTAATGAAACTATGACTCTGAAAAATAGAGAATTTTTTGCACATCGATCTCCAGCAAGATTAAGTATATGAGGGTGAGTCAGGAAAGAGTAAAAGCAACAAAAAAAGTTGTCACAAAGAAAGTAAGTGGCAGGAACCAATGGTATAGGAAACCAACAATGCCATCTCAATGACCAGCAAGACTCATAAAAATCCATTTCCAAAAATAAATAAATAAATAAACATAAAAAACCTCAAAATGTCAAAACCATAGACCCAAGAAAATGGCTCAAAGATCCTAATGAAACTATGGCTCTGAAAAATAGAGAACCTTTTGCACATCGGTATCCAGCAAGATTACGTACATGAGGGTGAGCCAGGAAAGTGTAAAAGCAATAAAAAAAAGAGTTGTCATAAAGAAAACCAGTGGCAGGTGCCAAAGATATAGGAAACCAACAATGCCATCCCAATGAAAACAGCAAGACTCATAGAAATCCCTCAAAACACCAAAAGCATAGACCCAAGAAAATGGCCCAGAGATTCTATGCTGCACCCAATCCACCAAAAATAACTTGCTTTTAAAGATTCTCTTGATTATCTTCTTCTAGACAATCCAGCAAAGACCAGAACATAGAATATTCCAGAAAATTCTGCCCCTTCTACTAAAAAGAACCTGACAGCAAAGTACGCAACTATCAACAAGCAAAGAAGACAAGGGTGCTCCTTTGTCTTCATAACTACAGGGAGACAATGAAGCTAAAAGCATAGTCCCACTTAAGGGAAACAAAAGCTGGGCCCTCAGGGATGTTCACAGTTTCACCAGTAAGCTCATCCCAGTTGGAACTCTTCTCATGCAAATTACTACCCAGCATTGCCTTCCTTACTCAATGAACCAACCCACAATCATCAATTCCAACGCTTCCCACTACAAAGGCTACTGCTTTGCGTTGATGGTGCCAATAACTAACCCAAAGCTCCAGTATCTAGTGACAGTCATGTTCAAGACTCTCCCTCTACAAAACCGTTGCCTGACTGTGAAGAACTGCCATGAAGAATGACCCAAACAAAACA
Organism: Protea cynaroides; assembly: GCA_028583415.1. Classification (NCBI taxonomy): domain Eukaryota; kingdom Viridiplantae; phylum Streptophyta; class Magnoliopsida; order Proteales; family Proteaceae; genus Protea; species Protea cynaroides. The sequence continues at coordinate 115,650,124 of CM053276.1, read as the reverse complement.
AGGTTGATTGGTTCCTCTGGTTCAACTCAGGAGCCAGTCCTAATCCCAAGATAACTCCTTGGTACTTTTTCATCCATAACTCCCTTAAATCACATAGAATGCATGACATCCATTATTTTTTTGACAGAGAACCAAATAAGATCCCAAATACCACAGCAACAAAAAAGTGGGTAAGTTCAGATCTTTAAAGTAAAATCCTAAGGAAAAGGGACGGACCAGTACCTGAGTTCAACATATACTGTAAAAATAAAACCAGGACAACTCATAACCAAGTTTGGGCATAAATGGACAATAAAAAACTAGTCAAGAATGATATAAACACTGACTAGATTCAAGACTGATCCCCGACAAAAATATTTAACCCAAATGGCAGAAAAATACCCTTACTGCACAAATACAAAATATGATAACTTAACAACCCTTTCTGTTTTTTATGCCCCATGATCTAATATGAGTTCTATGCTCTAACCAAGCACTCAAATGAACCCACTTGAAACTCAAACATGTATGCAAGATTTGCATGATTGATACTAACACTGAGTTTTTCTACTCTGCATCATAAAGTGGTCCATGGAATTATGTTCAGAATTAATTACTCTGGAATATAAAGGATAATTTTAGTAACAAATATATTCTCCACGTTGAAGGTTCCACCTCCCCCTTGAAAGGGAAATCAAGTTTTCCTGAAGTTAAATTGGACATAAGGGTAGAGATCGTAGAGATCAACTCTTCCAATGATTTGCTAATGGTCAAATCGGTGAGGATCCCCATTGCAAGAAACAATAATCAGTTAGTTAACCTGATTAAGTTGGTACCAAATTCCATCCAGCCTAGCAAATATCAATTAATGAGTTTGTAGGAATTACCAGCCAGAATTTTGACTTGTTTCCTTCAGTCAACAAGGTTTCCAACTGTAACGGTGTCAATTGGACCGCATTACCTAGATAAGTCAATGAAAATGAAAGGGTGAGTTGAGATTATTATAGATATACATCGACTAATATTATAACTATTTAATGCCTACCATTTCAACACAGTAAACTAGGAAAAAAAAAGGGGGACTTCTATACATCGACAATCAAAGGTACACATAGGAATTGGCTTCACATCATATCAACAAAGTTAAAAAAATTTGAAGATTAGCATGGAATAGGATTTCAAATGAACTAGGGTGTATAACAATGCTTCTTCACGGTCTACATTCTACATGTTCACTGAATTGTAACTGTGATTTCAACTTGAAGTTTTTTTTTTTTTTTTTTTTTTTTTTTTTTTTTTTTGATAAATAACAACTTTTCATTGATAGAAAAGAATCTCACAGAAGTACAAGGGATTTAAATACATAGAAATACAACATTAACAACAACATAGACAACCCTCTATAAGAGGGCCAAACCCCCAACCCCAAACCAATGCTACTATGAAATCTAGGCACAGTTCACAAAGGACTTGAATCCCCAAAAGGAATGTATAATCTCATTTGCACTTCTTGATTGCCACCTAAATTTAGTGTCAATTCAAGATGCAAGCTTCTAGATTCACCTTGTTAGAAAATTATAGTGCCAAGGAACATCCTTTGATCCTGTAATCCATCAAATCAAGTTTGCCAAATCCCCTTCTACTATTGTATGTAGCCACCCCAAATCAACAAGAAGTCAATTCCAGTTTTTAGAAGCTATAAGCTATACTCTAGTAGAATCACCTTTCCTGATAGGCCCTGCTGTGAAGCCCCCCAGTGGCCCAGCCACATTTCAATCCCAAAATTTGTTTATTCTCCCATACTTGAGGAGTCAGGATTACCAAGGTAACAACCATCCACGTTGGGCTTAGCCATGCTCATAGTTGACAAGTTCAGATTCAGGAATAATTCGGAAGGAGAATAATTCGAGTTTGATTCTTTTCTGATTTCACCAATATGAAATTCAGTCAAAATGCAATAAGGCTGGATTCAGATTAATCGGGAATTAATCTTTTTTCTTTGAAAGTTGGTCCATTTTCTTATTTTTAATTGTAATTATGAAAAGATTCCAAAATTTATCCATTTTCTTTGTTTTTTACTGAAAATTTATAAATATTCTGAAATTTTTTTAAAAATCAAATTATTCACGAACTATTCTCAAGGACTGCATTTTTTGCTTCCTGATTTTTTCAAACCTGGATTATTTGTGAACCCTTAACAAATATGCATTTTCTCAAAATTTTCAATCCAATTCAAATTGTCAGAATTTTTCCCGAATTATTAACAAATTTGCTAATCATGGCAATGCCTTCAGGAGGGGCTATCCATCTAGATCCTCTTCAATTTCATGTCCCTCATGAACAGAATAGGATAGTAACCTCTGGAGTTTTTTAGATTTGATATGTCTTTTCTTTCATTGGCAATAAAAGAGATTCTCATTCCTATAAATTGGAAATAGTATATAGAAGTCAGATGTAATTGACATTGGAGTTTGGACAATAATTTTCAAATATATAAAAAGGATGTCATATGTCCAAGGTTTACCACCAACATGCTATGCAAATCTTCCCTACTTATGCCTTGAAATTTTTTGGTTACAAAGGTTGAATCCAATAGATTCCGATAGATAAAACTACCAATGTCTGCACAGATTCTGGAAGTAGCTTCCTACCTTCATAGCATTTGATTCTGTTCTTTCCACAGCCCCCAGTGGTATTTCACAGGGTTGAACTCCAAGAACTAATTTGTTCAAAGAAGGCGTGATACTGGGGCATTTACAAAAAATAAGTTTTAACTTCAGATGGTGCTCTTTATTGTATTTTATTATGAATTTAATTGCCTTATTTAAGGGGGTTCCATTATGATGTTGTCCTATACAGACAGCCAATGGCAATAATGAATTTAACATGTTAACTTTACAGAATTTCTTTTGAGTATCAAAATCTGAACCATGTCTAAAAAGGGTATTTCATCCTGTTGAAAAGAGTACGCGCACTCTCTCTGAAACATGTCTAAAAAGGCATTCCTATTGAGCCCTGAGAGAAATATCATTGAAGTCCTCTTCAGCAACAAAAGGAAAAAACCACATAATAATTCTGAAAATTTTCCCCTTTTAAGGTCATCTATACAAAAGTAATTTTATTAATCTAACCACAATTGCACATGACATTTCTTTACATTTACATAAAGAAGGTACAGAGATCAAGAACTTTTAGCACAAAAAGACACTATAACCATCCAGCTGTTATAAATGAATCAAATCCCACCAAATATCCGCAAAATCAGATCTACGGATGCCCTGAAAACCCTTTTAAGGTCAAATTCCTACTAAAAGAGTGAGGGACTATCGAACTGAAGTACACGCAAAGAGCTCACATCTTATCTTCCCATTGAAAACACCCTGTTCCTTCCATATACCCCATGATGTTGTGAAAGGTAGCAAGTTAGCACCAACTAAAAGATAATTGCAGGAATACCAAAAAATATGATAATACCCAAGACTGTTGCTTCAACTATAATTATGGTGGAAATTATTAATACATACCTTGTGACAAAATTTCCTTACATTAAAGGAGTATTTTCGCATACCAAAACTAATTGTTGCTACCACTAGGATTATAGTTTTAGACATTAATACATTTCTCATGCCAAATTATCAATATTGATTCTTTAAAGAAGTTGGTGGTGTCACAAATGGCTTCACTGATTGAGAATTTGATTCAAAAAGCTAAAAGTACTGGTACAGTAAAACAGTTCACCAACAAACATAAACAAAAAATAAATACAAATAAGAATACCTAAAATCTTTTCCATACCTAATCCATGATAAACTGGTTGTTGAGTTGAAACAAACAGCACTGGAAGAAATAAACCAACAAGAAGAAGAAAGCAAATTGGATCAGTCTTATCGAAATATTGTCATGAGATTTTAACTCAAAATGGATTCAGTATTTCCGTACGAAGCTCAAAATAGAAATTAAATTCAAAATTGTGCATCACTATCAATAATTCAATCCTAAAACATGCCAGAAGCTTAAGAACTATCAAAACTAAGATGTAGTAAAATATAAAATAGTAACAAGATTTCAACCAACTTTACCCACATGTAACTGTTACTAGAGCAGTGATGCAGCCTATCTTGGATGGACATGGACACAAAGTATTGGATTCCACAACCCTCAAAAGGGTTACTCAGACCATGGGAAGAGAAGATGATTGGCACAATTGGGTGAATTATGTGAGCTAAGGTGATGACGCGTTCCCGTTTGGATAATGATAGAGGATCCTACCATAGTTCTTCGTCTCAATCGAAACTTGCAGTTTTGGCCGAGATATGTTGGTTTCGACAAGACCCATACGAAACCTTGGGTTGAAATGGGTTCAAACAGGTTTCGACAGAAACTCGAGGGTGTTGCAGGTTTCCACACAGGTTCCGAACTAGGTTTCGAATTCAGCCCAGAAAAATATCAGGTTTCGGCTGAAATGTCTAGGTCCAGGTCCGAAACCGGCCTCGAAACCGAGATTAAGAACTTTGGATTTGACTATTATCATTACTTCAAAAGCACAGATGGGACAACCATCAAGTGACTCATCCCAGGAGAAATTTAAATTAAAATGTTACCTCCATTCCAAGTGATAGAGGGAGTTAACATTTACCAAAAAAAAGAAAAAAGAAACGGTTGGTGTTGTGAGAAATGATGAGGCAACATAGAAAGAGAGCGGCAAATTGGATTTCCAATTAGAAGTTACAAACAAGATATTGAGCAAAGCAAACCAATGTCACAAAGAGTTGAGGCTTTTAGTAGGATCTTGGCCTTGGACAAAATCCTAACAGTTGACTAACTAAGAGGCAGAGAATAAATTGGTACACAAATTCTACATGTGAAGAAGCAGAGAGTGATGTGACAATTTATTCATGAGTTCTAAGGTGGCTAGCAATGTGCGGTACAGCTTATTTTATCTGTTCCAAGTGTCATGTAGATTGTTAGAGAGGCGAAGGATGCCTCAATTACATGGCCAAGCATGTAAGAAGGGGAATCGATATTGAGGGAGAACCGTGAGAGAGAGAGAGAGAAGAAATTGTGTATTTTATCTCACCCTCTATCTTTATTTATAATAAGAAGTGACTCACCAAAGGGAGTCGACATTACAAGAGTTATAATTGAATAAGGAAGCTCTAACTAAAGACTAGAAATTGAACAACACTAAGCTAGGGGACACCTAGACTATAGAATCAAAACCAGTGAAACTTAACACTCCCCTTGAAGCTGGAGCATAAATATCACCAAGACCTAGCTTGGAACAATTTTAAAGAAACAAAGCCTTGACTAACTCCTTTGTGAACATATCACCATCAGAACTAATTGTACCTACAACTTGAGAAGCAAACCTAGAACCCCACTGAGAAGGTTTACCATGCTTTACTCAACACTAATCAATCGTATGATTCTATTTGCCATAGTGAGAGAAAATACGAATAAGCTGATCAGAAGAGCTATGACCACCACCACGGCCTCTACTAGAAGTACCACGACCCGACTGTCACTGCTAGCAAATAATGCTGAACTATCTTTGGTAGAAGCACCATCATACTTGGAGAAGGTGGGAGTGACGATGAGCTGAACATGACAGAAGGTCTCATTTAAAGTGGGAACTTTATCACTGGCAAGAAGTTGGCTTTTGATAGACTACAATTCAAAACTGAGCCCAGAGAAGAAGGTAGCCACTTGAAATTCTGCACGCTGAGCCTTCAAAGTATTAAAGTCAGTAGTGAGAGTCTGATGGACCAGATTCCTTTGAGGGTACTATAAAATTCTGCAACCAATCTATCTCCCTGTTTGCAATTAAAAAGGCACTCGTTTAAATTATAAACACAAGACAAGTTAGTATCCTAAGCAAAGTTCTCTTCCAAGTCTGTCCAACAAGTTCGGCAGTAGTGTGGAACATGACATTAGCAACAATAGAGAACTCGATGCTATTAAATAGCCAGAACATGACAGTAGCATTATCACAGATCCAAGTAGCATGATTCGTATCCTTAGAATCAAAAGGATCATCAGTCAAATAAGCCAGTTTATCTCTGGCGGTAATGTAAATCGTCACAGCCTGCTTCTAAAGCAGGTAATTGGAGGAGCCAATCAAATTAATAGAGGTGATTTGGACATGGACAGAGTCCATATTAGTCTTCGATTCACTCATAATGAAGAACATGGGTAGAGCCAACCAAACAAAAGAACGACGTCTTTCAGTCGGCCGTGAATCCAATGGACAGATCTGAATATAGAGAACAGTCCTTGTAAATAAAGGGCTCTTACCAAGAGTACACAGCAACTAAATGGGACACGCAAATAGAACAGTTTCAAGGTGCTGTAAATATGGATCCAGATCCACAAGGCAGCAGACCACAACCAAGTCGAGCGGCTGTGAAAATGGGTCTGGAACTGCTGTGAATAGAGATCTTGAACAGCTGGGAATCTCCTGCTTGCGAAAAAAAAAAAAACTGAATCTTGAAGTGCTGCTCAGAAATAAAGCTGTTCAGAACAGAAAAGATACATTTCTGCTATGAAAAAGAATATCTCAATAACAGAAAAAATAGTTGTTGTGAAAAATATCTAGATCTCAAATCGCGGCCCCGAAAAAAAAATCTCGATCTCCTTTCTGTTATGGAAAATAATTGCAGAAACAGAAAAAATAAAAATCTGTTCTCATAATAAAAAAATCTCAATCTGCTCCCAGAAATTATCATTTGCCATTGCTGCCCAGAATTTACCTTAATCTGCTATCCATTCAGAAAATCAGCAACAGGAAATAGCTGCATAGAGAAGAGCTCCATCTGCTCCCATAACCAGAATCTGGTTGTGAGAAGATTGCATATTGAACTGCAAACTAATCCCCTAGCTGGTAGGCTTCCATGAAACTGGAATTAGTTCTTCAATCCATGGGAACAGCAACAAGAAAAAAAGGGAAAGGAGAAAAAGGATGGAGAGGACTCTCAAAACAGTAATGGAGAAATAATAATGGAGAGAATCTCTGATAACATGAAACATTGTAAGAAGAGGAATCGATATTGAGGGAGAACCGTGAGAGAGAGAGAGAGAGAGAGGCAAGAAAAATTGTGTATGTTATCTCCGCCTCTATTATTTACAATAAGAAAGTGACTCACCAAAGGGAGTCGACATTACAAGAGTTATAACATAAGGAAACTCCAACAGTCCAACTACAGGCTTGAAATTAAACAGCACTAAGCTAGGTGAAACCTAGACTATAGAATCGAAACCAGTAAAACTTAACAGGGTAGTAGGTGAGGTGCTCTAGAAAACTCCTGTTTACAGTCTAGGAATTTGAAAAGAAAGAAACAAAAGAAATTTTTAGTAAAAGAGGACATAAAGAATATACAAATACATTCATGCTCTAATTCTTCAGTGGGCATTGACACCTGGAGTGCTCCATGATACACTTAAGGAGACTTATGGAGATTATACCACAAATGTTTTGCCAGCCAAATTCTTAGTTATCCTCCTTTCTATGGGAAGGTTAAAGTGAGTTATAACAATAAAAGGATGGCAGAGACACTCAACCCAGCACAAAGAGGGAGAATTCCTCAAGTATATAAGAAAAGATATACAATGGAGAGGGTCCATCAACAATCCAAAACTATGAATGAGCCACAAGATAGTACCATAATCTGCACATGTACATTTCTTGCGTTACTTCATGTTAGAAGCACAAACAACGGAAGTTCGGAAGACCTTCAAAGCCAGCTTATCCATCAAAATTTAAGAATTTTCAAATGCACTGGAGTTTTTCCTTTCCCAATGATCCAACACACCAAATCTGGGCAAAGATTCCATAGCACCTTCTCCTTATTGCTGAGTCCAAAACTGCATTATAAGGTAAGACTTTTCGGGCTCATCCACCACTGATTGAATTCACAAGGTATAGCTCTGCATATTGCCCAGGTTCAAGGCCAAGCTAAAAATAAAGGAGTGATTGATGGCATAGCTTCTTCACAGAGGCTACATCTATCCGGGATATGTATTTTCTGCATATGTATGGGCATAGTCACATGTGTATTGATTATTCTGCACAATTTTGCTACATAGCAATTGTCAAATTTTCTATACCATTGACTAGGGGGGAATTCAAAGCCTACCTAAGATTACCACAATGTAACAGAAAGCTAAGTGATAGTCCATGATCAAAGCAACTCCAACAAGTAAACCCTGGAAAAACAACACACTTATTAGAATTTAGAAGAAATAGATATGAAGTGTTATATAGAAGAGAAACAAATGGTGAGGACTCATGTGACAGTGTAGAGAATAGAATCCGACATAAAGAGGTCGTGTTCACCATATGCTGTCTAACTTGCATTAGCCATCATCATATAATGGAACTAGCAAGAAAAATAAATAAATAAAACTCTAAAGCTACAATTGCACATTCCATAGAAACTTCCAGAAACACCAAACCAAAGTGGCAATACCTTTGCATAAAACAGAGTATCTGCAAAGAAAACTTCCCAACTCTCTTCTTTGGTCATCTGTTGCAAAACCCAAAAAAGAAGATTATGAAGACATTAGAATGCATGCCCTCTTTTATCCTACAGTATAACTGAACAAAGAAAGATTTTCTTCTTTTATCCCAATGGTCATATTCCAATGGCTCTTTTATTCTCCCCTATATATATTTGTATTTTGGTAAAGATGAAATAGAGAAAATGAATTAGTATTTTTGGAATTGTAGATGTGCCAATGAGCTCCCATGGTGAATTGAGGTCCTCCAATGACGAATGAGTCCCACACTTGAGTTGAGTGAGTCCCCCAGAGACCCCAGAGTTAAGTGGTCCTCTCTGACCCTTGGGTTAAGTGCCCTCTATAACCCTTGTTTTCATGTAGTGTTTCCTCATTTTGAAATAAACTGTAGTTTCTTTCTTTTTTAATTTTGCATTTCCCTTTTGGCCTACATCAGGTACATATGACCATGTTTTCCATACATGTATGTAAGCAGATTCAACAAAGGAATATTTGACTTTGCCATGGCCTTAGCTTGAAAGACACATTTAATTAGCTTAAGAACTAAGTTCAGGTCCTGAACTTCCTCGGGAAGAAATGAAACTAACCATAGGAATATCATCAAACAGGAACACATTTCCCTATCTCCAAGAACGTAACTATACTCTTTAACGAAAAAAATAAAAATAAATAAAAGCTATGGCTTCCACTTGTCCTTCAGTAAGGCCTCCGATGATGGCATCCCGGCAATCCAATTCAGTCAAGGTTTTATTCAAAACTTACTCATGCGTTTTTTCAAATTCTCTGACCTTGCAGTAAATGCTAATGAGGTCACTGTTGCAAAACTATAACTTCAAAGTATACAAAAATGGAATGAAGTTCTCGACCAATGTGAATTGAGTAAACATGCCAATAGCCTTAAGATGTTTGAAAATTGTGTTAAAATCAGTAAATGCACCTCACAACATAGCAATGTGAACACAAAGGACTTCCAGCTTCACATAGTATATAATAATGTTGTTCCAATAGGATGCACCTTAGTACATACTAACATGTGAATTCAGACAATTTAACACAAACTTGCTTCAGCTGCAGTTAAAGCATTTTGAAACATTGCAATAATCCCGTTGACCTGGATCCATGCTGGAATCCAGATATGTGATGTGTGCAGGGGATTGCACATTGAATTGAGCTTCAAGCTGTGGTCAAAATATCGTGATGGAGATGTGAACAATAGCAACGACTTTGGTTGTTTTTTGTTCCAGAAACCTAGGTAAGAGATGTTGGAAAGAATGCATATGATATGAGAGATCTAAAACTATCAAAAAAATAAAAATAAAAAGTACACGCGTTGATAGAAATGAGAGCGGAGACTAAAGACCGATATCCTTGATCCTTTAGGTCATTAAGGCAAATATAAAAGTTTGTCCGTAATCACTTCTGCCATACCTTGACGACAGCATATACTGAAATGGCCAATGTTGCTTGAATTTCCTACAAAAGTAAACATTTACATAGGTCATAAAGATTAGCGGCCAATAAAAAACAACAACAAAATATAGGAAATTTTTGGAATTAAAGAAAAAGGCGATAAATACTTCAATCTCTTCTACTTGATCAAAATAATGAAGAAACATTCTTAGGTATTAAGCAATAAAAGTGGTGCGGAAATATTATCTTGATCAAGTAGAAGAATTGAACAAGTAATGAATTAAAAGATAGAGATCGATTACCCAACGAAGGAGACGAGAGAGAGTGTCAGGTGAAAGGACATGAGCCGCGGAACTACGAACAACGAAATAGGAGAATAACAGAAGAAAGTGAGAAAGGTAGAATGGCTCTGAGACGATCATATTCAGCCATGGAAGCGGATGCTTCCTCTCCATGACCTCCATGGCTTTTCTAAACACTTCGCTTACCAAATTAATTAGACAAAGTACAAGTAGTTTTATTCGTTTACATTCTGAGACTGAGAGTCGGATGGAGGCATTGTAATAGTTTCGTTGTTCAGGGCGATTATGACACGTGGCAGATACCTGCTACGCGAAAGGCATGCGCGTACGACTCAAATCAGCTCTTTTGCATGTCGCACTTGGTAATCCGCTGTCCAACCCAAAACATGGGAAATTCATATAAGCATTTTATTTTTATTTTTGAAGGCAATGAAAGGAAATAAAAGAAAAGATTTTGGATTTTTTTTTTTTTGGAAAAGAAAAGAGAGAAAGACATATAATTGATAATTGTTTTCCTCTTATGCTTATATCTTCTCTTGCTTACTAAATATATCCATAAAATCCAAACATTAATCTTACCAAACAAAAAAAATTTCCAGACATTAAAATCATAAAATCATGCATATAAGCATTTATTTTTTCCCTCTTTGTGTTTTTTAATGTAGTATTGGTTTTACTAACTGAGCCACACCCTTAGGGCTATAAATAGGGATGCAAATTTGACAGTGTCGGTTCGAGCCCACCCTAAGTTTGTCCTAAGTCCAAACAAGGCCTAGGCTAAGATAAGATACCCTGGTTATGGGGGCGGGTTAGGGTTAGGAATTTCTGGCCCTAAGTTAGGGTCGGTCTGAACCAATGTTGAGGCATTAGGCTAAGCTCGGCCCGATGTGGGTACCACGCGTGTGCTAGGCACGCAGCCCCTCACTTACATATGACTGCACCCGTTCTCTAGGGAAAAGTTCTATCATCGCACAGTGCATGGGGCTTCATTACTAGTAGTCAAGTCCTTTTGAGGGGACCGAACCGGTTTGTTTACCATTATCGAGAAAGAGAACGAAGGTTTAGAGTCGCCAACTGAAATAGGGTTCAAGACCATGTTTATCCATTTCACTAGCAAAACTGACATTAATAACTCTATAAGGATATTGGCATTAGTCTTCGAAACAAAGTTTGGGTAGGGGGGTAAGTTACAAAAATGGGTAGTGTGAATATCCTCTTTGGCTCTAGGAAATATGGCTTGCTATCAGCACAAAGGATAAAATATTAATTCCTTTCCTTCCAGCCTAACGACATATCCACGACTAGTAGTTTATACTATTGCATGCTTGAATGTAACATAAATTTAATATTATTTCTACCCCCATGCCGGTGAGATAAAGATAGAATACATACATGTGGTCTAGCTTGCGGCCTTATTCTAGCTTGTTCTTTTAACAGAGAGGGAAACACGTACCTTTGATCCATGCATTTAATGATAGTAATTTAAATAAGGCAGTAAAAATGCATTGTTATCATGATCAGAAACGTAAACAGATAAAATATCTACATCCGTCTCCCCCCCCCCCCCCCCTCTCTCATTATTAGAAGATATATGTACATGGAATGAGATGTAATGGATTGGGCGGGGGCACCTAATCTGATAGTAACTTTGTCAAGATGCCTACGTATCATTGCCAAAGGATCAGGTCAAACATAGTTCATAAAGGGGTTTTTTCTCAAACGATGACGAATGTAGACATGTGCAGTACTTCCTCAAAAATGATGTACGTGGGAACATACGCGAAGTAAACTTGTTCACGCTGCCTACGTATCTCCAAATGGTTCAGAGAATTAGATCCAACATAGTTATAACATGAATTCTTTAAAGAGTGATCATGAGATTAGTCTAAAAGAAATACAAAGCCAACAAACATGAATATATTAACTAACATTATTTGGGGAGGTATTGTTTACTTTTCCCCAAAAAAAGGTGATTCCGCTAGATGACCGTGGGGTTACAGGGAGTAGGTTGCTCCGAGAGGGGGCAGCGGAACCCCCAAATCCAAAATTTATACTAAAGGAATAAGAGAAATACATTTTGGATTTTCGACTCAAGGGACAAATCACCTCTCTCTTACTTCACTTGGAAGAACTGGTCAATGGGTAACAAGGGGTGAAAAATCTAGGGTCAATGGTCATTTTTATAAGAAAAAAACTCTCTGCATTTTCGGATGCTTCTCGATTTTATTTCAATGTAGGAGGGGGCTACTTATGTCACACCTCAATTCTAAACGAACCAGAAGTGTGATGAACCGTCATAAGAACCAACAGTTTAAGCCAAGATCTCGTAAAATTAGTGTCAACAATCCAAACCAAATACATATTCCACAATTAATCAGAGATAACAAAATAAATAGCGAAAGTCTTATTAATAATGAACTGAGTTCCAACATGATAAATAATTAAATAAACCAGTTATCTCCCAAACATACTCAAAACATAATTAAATAATCTTTTACAAGTTTTTCATAATCAAAATACGAAATAAACTAAGAATAAAGCCATTGGAAACACTCGCATGTAGAGTCGTGCTCGTCTTCCACAGTCTGTGTATCCATCGCCATCATGTGTCCATACGACGACGCCTCCATGTAGTCTTCCACTGTAGGACTTGCATCATCAACTAAAAATATCAATGTCGAGGGGTGAGCACACATCACGGCTCAGTGAGTAAACAAAACAATGCGCAAATATATGCATGCATTCAATTTATATCTTTAGTCTGGTTTAAATTTACAATTGTGTTATAGAAAGAATTGACGACCACCGTACCTCTATACACGAGTGTGTGAATCCGTTTAATGGATTAAACACCATTGCCGTCTCACATGCACCTACCATGGAATAGAGATAGAGCTAAAGTATCCAAATCACACACTGTCAATACTTTCCCTGATGCCCTACCCATACCAGCACATATGCCCCTACTGACGAGGGCTTATAAACTGGACTTCCAACTAACTAATCCTAGATGTCATCTATGTGTATCCAAGACTTTACTCCAGCATCTCTCAATACGTCCATAGAGATAGAGCTAGGGTTCCTTAGCAGAGTCAAAGACTACACGGTCCGCGAATACCCCCTGATGCCCTACGATGTACTAGTTTCGCTAAGGTAATAACGATATCACGATGTCAATGTGATGCATGATTTAGGGATCACACACCCCTCCCCACACAGCACACCAACCATACTCACAAACACATGTCTATTCCTATCATCATCAACAATAGAGTAAAATAATAAATTAAATATGTATGAACAGGAATTACAGTAATATTGGATGACATGTAAGATGCACATTACAATCATAAGCATGTCATCGATCATAGCATTGAACAACTAAAAGAAAGACAATAGCTTATTATTAACTAGTTAGTTTAGGTCTTGTTTTCTCAGCTTTGATAGTAATATTGATCTCTTTCAAGCTTTGAAAGTTAACTTGTACTAGTTGACAACATAGAAAATTCATGAATTTATATTAGGGTTTGATGGTACTAGGTTACAATAGTCTAATATCTAGTTTAACCTCAAAATAGGTTTTCTACAACTGAGTGGTCGATGCAGTGATCGTAGGTATATGTCTCGACCATACATTGTGTGGTCGACTGTGTGATCGCGCATCATGCTTCCACTGATGCAACCATACAACCCTGGGTAATTTCCTGAGAGCCTGTGATCGACTCATTGGTTACTCTGTGGTCAACTAGTGATGCGACCACACAATTCACTGGTTGTGTTCGTGGGTCTTTCTCAGTCTAATCTTTGGTTCATCGTTGGAACACCTTCTAGGGTCTTTCTATGGATTTTATATCTTGTTGATTTTGATTTACAAGTATTCCCTAACCTAATTCCACAATTTTCTTTAAGTTATTTGGAAAAATTTATGATCTTAACCCCAAGTTTGAGTTCCATCCACCAATATGATGATGGTGAGTTTAATCCAACTATTTCTATCATTTACAGAGATGAGTCTCTTATCTTAGGTTCCTTGCTGTAGAGGAAAGGAATCGATCGACAAATACATCTGCAAATCCTCTTCTCCAAGCCTCCTTCTCCTTCTTATTCTCTTTCTCCTTATTATTCTCTCTTAGTTTTAGGGTTTAGAATTGATCCCAAAAGAGTGAAAGAGGTTAAGGGTCATCCGTTATATAGAGAAAAAACTTCCATATAGAGTCATTTCTCAATTAGAAAAAAAATCCCCTTAATTTTGGAAAGTTTCCAAATCATAGAGTCAGATTTGAATTTGTGTGGTCGACTTTGTGGTCGCAAAACCCGTCAACCACACAAAGCAAAGTATGCGACCACACAATAAAAATTGACTGTCATCACCTTCTGATTGAGTAATCAACCACATAACATTTGTCAGTCGACCATATAATGAAAAATAGCTTTTTTTGGATTGTTTCATTTACTCAGACTTGTGGTTCCTTTATGGTCGATCCGGTAATGAGAAGACCTGACATGACACGATTAAACCCAATTAATAAAGTGCGAGTTTTACAATTTATAAGCCCAATTTTGACGTGGCATTGTGGAGAGGTTACTGTAGCTCCACGATGGATGAACGCAGCAGCTCCACAAGGTTGGCATATATCACTAGATGAGGTAGTGAGGATGACGAAATAATGACACAGTAATGACCCGACAACGCGGGGAAGATCATAGTTCCACAGGACCCAATACAGCGCTGCGGGTAGCTGCCAAGGCATTAACGCATTGTAAACTTCCGAAGGGAATAACTTTTAATCCGATTTTTAGACTTTTAACATGTAATATGTTACAGTCAGTAATATACCAAATGAAGAGTTAACAAGGGGAAGAAGGAATAGACGAATTCCATAAAGGTTGAAGGGTTACACAACATGAAGTGGTTAGAAAAACAATAACTTGTAACAACTAAACAGTTAGTGGTTAAGGAAGTTAGAAGGTAGTATATTTGACATGTGCTTTTCGGAAAAAAAAAAAAATGAACATAAGCATATTTCCATTTCTTGGTCAATCGGGGGAAGGGAGGAAAAATTCATTTTTCTTCGTCCTCTAATTTTTTTGTTCTGCTGTTTTTTCTTTCCTTTTTTTTTTTTTTTTTTTTTTTTTTTTTTTTTTGAGTTAACTCAACCTCTCTACATCTACCTTCCCCCTTCCCTTGTCAAGGTCAATTAGGATCAGTCTAACCCGACCCTAAAAGCATATTAGGATTGGATTTTTTAGGCCTCGAGTTAAGAGTGACCAGACCCTGAGAGTGGATTAGGATTGGATTTTTTACGACATGAGTTAGGGTCAAGCTGAACTTGAACCCGGCTAAAGGGATTTCGGACAAGGCTGGGGTTTTTAAAATCCTGACCCAATCCGACCCCTTGAAGTCTAGTTACAAAGAAACTTTCTCTTTTCCTTGACCATGTGAATCGACAAAGCACTTTTCTATATCATAATTGATGTGGTGTGCAAGCTTCCCCACACCGGTGGAATGAAAACCCTCTCTTCTTCATAGGGTTTTGCCAACTTCTTTTATCAAATTTTCCCAATCCGTATATTCTACGGTTCCATGCCCAAAAAAAAATTTTGGGAAAAAAAACGTGCCAAAAGATTCAGTATAGCGTCTTTGAATTCAGTTCTTCCGTTTGGAATAATGCAATTTTATTAAATTATTATATTGTTTAGATCAATTCCTTCCTAAATTTAGGTCCTCTTTCATGTCTTCCCACCCACATCAATTCATATATTCCACGAAATAAAGACACAAAGAGAAATGGGCCACTGGCTATGGGCTGATAGGATATGTTATTTGGGTAATAGGTATATACCTACATGGGCTTTAGACTGGGCCTCGAGTTTCTTCTTAAAAACAAAAAAGTCAGGTTTTAGGAACAAATTCCAATTTTGGATAAAATCTTTATAGTAAGTTTGGAGAGGGGTTATGTTCTCATTCGTATTTTATTTTATTTTTTTATTTTTATTTATTTTTTTTAGTTGAAGGCTGCATTTGGTATGCGATTTCAGAATAAAGAATGCATTCCTAAAATAGAATAAGAACGGACAAAAAAAACTAAATATTTCGTCATGGACCTAGAATACAGAATGGGTTAAGAAGTATGTTTCATAATGGGCTGTTTTCTCTAATGCATTTCATTATCGAAGGATAAGAATGTATATCAAACACTATTTTTGTCGTTTCAAACAATATTTTTGACCTAGAATGCATACCAATCGTGGCCTTAGTATGACAAAATGGGTACTTGGACAAAGAAACCAAACTAGACATTTAGGGATGTGAATTTTGATCATATCAGCCAAAACTCGAATATCCTAAACAATGGACAGACATCAAACGAACATCTCCATCCTGGACAACACCATTAATTTATTGGAATGAAACCTCACCTTTGTGAAATAACCCATCTTGTAGTGGGGGTGTCAAAATTAAGCCCAAATCGAAATCAAAACTGAACCAACCCAATTCAATCCGAACCAAACGGAAACCGAACCTTATTGGTATATAGTATTTGTGTTTGTTTTTAGAGTCCAATGAAAAACGAAACCGGGCGGGACCATTGATAAGTTGGAAACAAACCAAACCAACAAGACCAAAAACGAACCAGACCGAAAAGAGTCCCGTTAAGCCAACATTTTATTAAATATACATGTAGGAAACCAACATCGAAACTGAACCAGCCTGATAGTGGCCCGATAGAGCCCATTAATCCAACTTTTTTACTACTTATACATATAGTAACCGAAACCAAATTGATAGTAGACCGATAAGACCATTAAGTCAGTCTAATAACAAACCGACACCAGACCAGCCTGAGAGACTTGGCCTGAACAGAAACCTGCCCAAACTGGTTCGTTGATATCCCTACCCGGCCTGCAATTTCATAGTATACGAGTTCCCAGTAAAAATTTCAAAATTATGGGGTTTACTAGATAGGTTATCCTCTCTTTTTTCTTTATAAAAAATATGGAAAAAGATTCTTAATCGAAAGTGTGTTCTTGCACCGAAACACAGAAGGGGTGAAATGATCACCCTATCCCTTAGTTGGAATATCCATATATACATTATGATCCAGAAACCACACAGCCGAGCATAGAACCCAAAAAATTGTTTGTTAAACAATTCAAAAGACCTTACGGCCCCAAGGTGGATTGCTTGAATGGGAAACACCCTCCCCGCTCCCAAGTTCCGATAGACCCAAGAGGCTAAAATATTAATCTTTAAGCGGACCAGATCTGTTAAGACGCTAGCTTGAGCTTGAAGAATGAAGGTGGAGTGACCTAAATTGAAGCACCCGTTCAAATAGGAAGACCTCAACTTTCACCAATCACAGCTATAATTGCTTGAAAGCAATTTAAAGTTCCACCTTTCCCTACCATTCTGTTTGAAAGTGCTAAATTACTTGGGACTTTATTGTGCTTCTCCTCTTTTGTGTTGTCTGTCCACTTGGGAGCTTTGTTGGGTAGCCAAGTTTAGATCACCTTGCCAGATAGTAAACTTTATATAGGGTCTGTTTGTCTTAATGTAAGGGAAAAAAGAAGTATATGTTGTCTGCATGTATTTTTTTTTTTTTTGGGTAGTTTGTCTGCATTTACTTTCCTCTCTCATCTCTCTCCTTGAAATCTGACCCCTCTTCTTTCTCTCTATTTCTCTCTCTTCCAAGTGATGGATTACTGGCTCTCCTAGTACTCTCATTTTTTTCGTTAGCATATAAGATTTTAATATGTCTGATAATTTGTAGATCCTCCTCCTATATAGTGAAAAATAAGTTTTTAGTAGAACATTTTTTTTACATGGATCATTCATTTTTCTGGGTCATTTATTTTTATAGTTTTACTAAATTAAATCATTGAGAGTTGGGAATGCATAGTAACGTTTAGAATTATATATATATATATATATATATATATATATATATATATATATATATATATATATATGGTATGTATACCATTATAAACAAAGTATATAATTGATTAGAGCCTGAAATTTAACATGCAGTTAATCTAAACCATGCTTTCTCTAACAGTTGGAATGAATACATCGTCTGCTCACATGACAAAATATATGCCTTGTGACTTTTGAAAAAATAACATACCTTGTTACAATAATGATTTACCATGCTTCAATGAAAAATGCAAAGAAATGTATTAAAACAGTAGAGAAATTTTCATGTAAAATATCATTTGCATGGATTTTTTTTTGGATAGATAGGTCCTAAGGAGATTTGAACTCATGACCTCTTAATTCTGATGTGTTGATTTTTATCAACTGAGCTATCCCTTGGGATTGCATAGAAAATTTTAGAAAGAAGAAAGTTTTTCTTCACATAGGTGAAGGAAACCAAGAGACATGATCATAAATGATCTTGTTTCCTTAATATTGAATTATATTAAATTTTGGGTCATCTTGTTGTAACTTTTTTTTCCCCAAATGGATGAATAAAATATTTTTTTTTCTTTTGATATAAACGTCTTTATTCAAATAAATATAAAACAAACGTGGATGTAGTTGAATATTGTTCTACAGTCCATGGGTTAGATAGGGGCCAAACTGTCACACACGTCAATGAACATTGTTGAGTCTAAAAAAAAAAAAAAAATCCCATTGAGTCAAGGGTAAGGGGCAATAATTGTTCTCTTTATATATAAGTTTATGTAGGCCATGTACCTGGGTGTCTAGAAGTTGAATGGAAGTTTTATTTTTTTTCAATAAGCTTGCATTTGACTATTAACGTCTATATTCAACTGCCCCCATGTATTACTCCCATATTTCATTTTAATTACTTTTTCAAATTTAATTTCTTTAGGTAAAAAGTTTTGTGTACAACTATGTTGTAACATCCTAGGTATTTTCAGTAATCTAAACCTTACCTTGATTGGTTTTGACAGGTGGAGTAGAGTGATAACGCAGCTTGGATACATTGATGGTGTTATTAAGAGGAGTTATGATTAAAGAGGTATAAAATTTATATTTTACTCTAACTATAAGTATATATGCTTTCTTTGAAATTAAAGTAGAACTAATCATTTGAGATGTATGAGAATTGATGCTTTGTTGAATTTAGGAATATAATTATATGCTATGACTATATATAGTTATATAGTAAGAAAATGATTAAGTATATAAGAATGGAACAGAAATCATCTCCCGCCTGGGTTTGGGCGGGAGATTGGGTGGCCCGGATGGATGGCCGCCACATGGCACTCGGAGGGATCCGAGCCCTCCATCCGAGCCGACCCCCCAATCAACAAGCTGAGCCGACTGAGGGGTCGGCTCGGATGGAGGGCTCGGATCCCTCCGAGTGCCATGTGGCGGCCATCCATCCGGGCCGCCCAGTCTCTCGCCCAAACCCAGGCGAGAGACGATGTGGATCTATAAGAATGTATAATGATGGTAAGTAAATAAAAAGGAATAGTGTGAAATTATATCATTGCAAATAAAGAAAAGTTTGGGGGTAGAATTGAAAGTTCATAAAGTTAATTTAGTTGAATTAAATTTATAGAAAAATATATAAATGGAACCTATTTCTAACCATTTCATTTTGGGTTAGAGCTGAAAACGTAAGAAGCATAGAGGAGGAGCTCTAGAGTTGGGTTTGTCAGAAGTTTTCTGTTTCAACCCTAAGGAAGTGTTAATGTGTGAGCTACTGTGATTAGAAGAATGATTGGAGGATCCATAGAGGAAAAGAATGAAATCTCACCAAGAGGAAGCAAGGGCTGGAGGAAGAGAGGAAGTTCTTGTTGCAACCAAGCATATCAAACATGCAACAAAGAGAAATTGGAGAAAATCTGAAGTAACAACTGTGTCACTTCTTTGATCAAGCCATAGTTACTTCGCTGACCATGGAAAATTGATTGCATGTTAAGATAATGGAAAAAGAATGGGGTTTTAGAGGCATTGGAGTTTCTTGGTGGTAGAGATGATGAACAGTAGCACTGTTCATCAAAACTATCACCAAATATAAGGAAAAATGAGTTTATGCATGTATATAAAAGAGGGAAATGGATGTTTATGAATGGGGAATACCTGCAATGTCTAAGTATGAGCCTAATTAAGGAACTAGGAGTGATGAATGAAGAAATTTTGTATAGAAACAAGATGAAGGGAAAAAAATTTAAAAAATGCTTGTATTTTGTTTACTAAGAAAAATGAATTAAGAACGGAAAGGAATTTATGATTAATGTATAGATGGTTTGGGGGGATTGAAAACACTCCTAACGTACTCTGTTTATGCTTAATGAAGTGTTGGGAGTAGGAATTACAGTCCAAAAGGGGTTGGGAAACAATGCCAATCGAAACTAAGAGTTGGGAGCATTTTTCTGCCCGCATAGTGTTTGATGAAATACCCAACTAGCAATTTTTTGTGTGGTTTGTTTTTCTTAGGAGTCTTTATTAACCTATAGAGTAGATGTGGTCCAAATTTGGTAATTTTTCATAAAGTTTTGAGAAAAAATACTCAAATTAATTTATTATTGATTGAAGGTTCATTTTACAGCAAATGTTGTTACAGCAAGTTTAGGTAAAAATATAAGGTTATTTTGATCAAATTAAAATAGTTTTTGATGAAATTCTTTTTCAGAGACTTTTATTAATCTGTAAGCTATTTGTGGTTCAAATTTGTGAATTTTCACCAGGTTTTTGATATTCAAATGGATTTTACAATGATTAAAGGTCCATTTTACAGAAACTGCTATTATAGCATGTTTGGGTGTGTAAGTGATGTGGTTTCCTACCTAAGGGACCTAAATAGATAAGGAAACTAAACATAAGGTTAGAGGGTTTAATTATGATGCATTGTGGGGGGATGAAAGATAATTTTTAGATCAATTAAAGCCTTTATGTACAGGTGTTTCAGCTAGGACAGCATAGTAGGGAAATTTTTGAATTGAGCCGAAGGGAGGTCCTTTTTGGCTAAGAGGTCCAGGTAAGAAAACAATATTCTCCAACAGTTTTAATATCATTTTTGAGGTTTGATCATGTATTTTATAAGTGAAAAATATGACTTTATGACTGTAGGAGGTGAAGGATTGCTTGTTGCAATTCAAATTGTGTTAGAAGTCCAAGAAGCTGTAAACAAGGAATTTGTGAATTACAATGTGAGTAATTGACTTCTTGTAGTAGGCTAGTAATGTAAATATATAAAAGTACATGTTGTGGTGAATGTTATGTAATTTTGATGTTTATGAGCTTGTTTATATAAGATTGAAGTATTTTACTGTATTGATATGTGGTTTATGGAATATATGATACGAAGATATAAATGCTGTAAATGCTATGAGGTTTACTGAATGTGGGCTGTGGTTTAGGTGTTGTTATGCATGTATGATGTGTTCTTAATGTTCAACATGACACTTTAGCATGTAACAAGGGATGAGGTTATTTCTATGAAGTATGTTTACAAGCTATATTAAAGTAGACTAAAGGGCAAAGCCAATGGACAACAAACCTCATAATTGGATGTCTTGTGTTTTATATGATGTGATGATCGGAATGCCTTTGGTAATCTACTGCAACTTATAAGAACATCACACAAACAAAGGTAAGTACGCAATTAACTTACACTAAAATGTGTTATGAACATAAATGAAATAAATTTAGGCTATATGAGAAGATTGTATTCCCTTTAAAATGTTAAGAAAGGTAAGAACAACAACTCATGGGAAGAGTTGGAGCTGGCTTTGATGATTTGTAATAGTTGATAATGGATGGCAAATGGTACACAGTATAGCTAGTAGTTTCATACACAGAATGAAACAAAATGGACAACAAACGTAAGTTTATGGTTAACAGGAAGTAAGACCTAGAAATTCAGTCTAGGTGAGTATGAACATCATGGTAAATGGTAAGAAACAGAAACATCCGATGAGCCAAACAAGTGGTAAGAAACGGAAGCATCCGGTGAGCCGAACAAGTGGCAAGAAACGGAAGCATCCAGTGAGCTGAACAAGTGGCAAGAAAAAAAAGCATCCGGTGAGCCAAACAAGCGACAAGAAACGGAAGCATCCGGTGAGCTGAACAAGTGACGATAAACGGAAGCAGCCATTGAGTCAAACAAGTGACAAGAAACGGAAGAATCCGGTGAGTCCAAATTCAAGTTTTACCTAATGTGCTTAAGCCAATAACTTAATGTTAAGCTAAGTAAGAGCAGAGAAAGTAAAGTAAAGATAAATGACAACCCATCAAGATTTGAGAATATAAATGAACTGTAGGCATACAGAGCTACAGATAGTATTGTAAAATTCAAACCAAGAAGATAATCCTACATATGTGAAGCTAGGAATGTGATAGGATGACATGGCAAGAAAGAAAAACGTGAAGCTCAGTCACTTAAATTATTTTATACATGTATTTCAAGGAATGAAATATTATCTTTATGTCATCAGATGTTTAATACATTGTTTAATGCATGTATTCCTGTCAAGATGTTAATTATTCATTGAGCTTTATTTACCCCAGTTGATATATTTTTACAGATAAACATGCAGATGAGCAGCTATATATGATTTTTGCAAACGACCACGCTGGGCATTAGACCACTTGGCAATTACATCTTTTTTGTGGACAATATTTATGAAATGGAATTAGATTATAATTGCTGTTTTTGTTGTGAGTGGCAATAAATTTTTGGATGTTAAGCCACTCACTTTGATGTATCTAATGTGATTAAAATTTCAATTACAAATTAACACTTTAGCCACCAGCTATGTTACTAATATATGTACTTTTCCGCTGCTATGTATTTTGTTTAAATGTATGGAATGAGATGAATGAATGATATAGATTGTCATGTATTGTAAAAAAAAAGAAATATTTACAAGTTTTCATAGCTTATGTAATGTAAGTACCGACCAATGATTCGGTTTCCCTCTCCTGGGAAGGGGATGTTACATATGTATATACATGGTCGTCTGTTGGATGGGAGAGTTAAGGGAGTATGTATGTTCTGTTTCCTTATTGTTTCTACAATCACTTTTTTTTTAAACAGTTTTCTTTCTCGAACATTTTGGAGATATTACATTTGACAAAAGAAAAAGTAAGACCAGTCCAACCATTAATCCATTAATGTTATAAATAAACAACACAACAAAAGAGCGATAAGCTAATAAAAAAAATGAAAGAGAAATCAAACACAAAAAGAACACAATGATTTTATTTGGTTAACCTAAGATGGAATACATCCATGGCCAGCAGACAATGCCCCCCTAGAACCATATAGGAGGTTTTCTCCTCTTACGTCTCGAGAAAGAATGATTCCATTTATGTATTTTAGTGTCAAATAGATCCATAAAATAATCAAATCAATTAGACTATAATTTGAGTCGTTTTTCTATTCTTCCTTTGCAAAAGAGATAAAAAAGAAAAATCATTCATACTCATAATTCAAGTTGGATAATTCTCAAAAAGTTGAAAGGAATCCTTAAGCATTTCATTTATTGAGCCGTCTCTAGAAATTTTTTGATTTCCAATGCAAACAGTTAAAGTCATCAAAGACGTCTGCCACGAGATATCAGACAAGTGATACGAACTTCGGAATGAAACTTCTAGTCTATCAGGTAAGACAAAATCGATCGACTAGAGGGAGGGCCGGGTTGATTGACCAATGCCGGAGACACAGCCAGCTCTATCGCTCGGGCTAGCTACCTTGGAGGCTTTATTGAATCACCGTGGTTCTAGTATGAATCTGAGGTTTTAATCGATTGATAAGGTCTTAACAAGAGAATTCCTATCAATAATAAAGAAATACTAAATAAATATAATATAAATAGTAAAAAATTCGCATTACACACAAATAAAATAGGACAAGAGAAAATTCAAGAGGCGTTTGGCATTCCAACCCAGTTCCAACAATGCACTTCTCGGATCGAGAAAGTGGAACTACTTGCCGTTGCATATTAGAACTCATTAAAGGCCGAGGAAGGGCGTAGTAAGCGACGGAATGCTTCGGGGAGTTGAAAATAAGCATAGATCCAGAGATTCCTAAGTAGATCAACCTTTCAAACTGCTGCTAAATCCATGGGCAGGCAAGAGACAACCTGGCATAATGGTTGAATCAATTGAGTATTCAACCTTTTTGCAGTCTCGTCTAGGGAGCTGAGTTTTAAATGTATACATAGAGAAAGCCGTGTGCAGTGAAAAATGCAAGCACGGTTTGGGGAGGGATTTTTTTTTCTTATTTCAACAAGGAAATTATCTACTCCATCCTTCTTCACCTAGTATACATCTGTCTGACTCAAATCTTCTTGTATAAAACTAATGGTAAAATTGAAAATTTCTCCCCTAAAGAAAGTACGCTTGAATTCTTTCTTTCAAACGTACAAGAAAAATGGATCTTAGACTAGTCGGAGACCTGCTTACAGCACATGGGCGGCAGCTTCTCGATTCAGCTTCTCTGGCTACAATTTCTGATACTCCACCTATTTCATAAAGTATTCGACCTGGTTTAATGACAGATACCCAATATTCGGGAGATCCTTTGCCCGAACCCATACATGTTTCCATAGGTCTTATTGTAACGGGTTTGTCTGAAAATATACGTACCCATATTTTTCCACCACGACGTGCATATCGCTTCATTGCTTGTCGCCCTGCTTCTATTTGTCTAGATGTGATCCAAGCGGGTTCAAGTGCTTGAGGGAATTGAACTCTATGAGATCTAATCTCTCGTTGTTCCTCAGTAGCACAGTGGTAGAGTGGTTGGCTGTTAATCGACTAGTCGTAGGTTCGAATCCTACTTGGGGAGATTTGATTCATTCTGAATTCCCATGAAATTCTGAATTCCTCTGAATTCCTTAATTCAGAATGAAATGGCTTAACCAAGTGAATATCTCGCAAACGAGTGGATAAACCTCCTGTAATAGGAAGTCTTTCATTTCCGCTTTCTCTCATTCTGAGGTTTTCTATAGGCTTTGAAGAAAGAGGTTCTTTGATTAGGCCTATCTTCCCGGGATTCACATGAGCGGGAATTCAAGCACCACAAAAAAAACTGGACTTAATGTTCTACTTGATTGAAGTTTGATTCAAGGGAAAGAAACCGTGAAGCTGAAATAACTCACTCAGAACGTCTTTTAAAAGATTACGTGGTACGATTGGATCAAATAAGCCCTTATAGAATAAATACTCAGCCGCTTGTGAACCATCAGGTACGAATACCGTCTTGTAAATGGAGTTGCCTACCCTATCTGTCCTAGCTAGCGAAGTACGCTTTCCTTCCTTTAGTACCTGAGTTTGGCAAGCTATTGTAAGTTTTCGATGAAATCTCTTTAGTCCTACAAACATTCATGATTTATTCGATATAAAAAAAATTATAGCAATTGATAAGATTAGATAAGTCTTACATTATATTATGAACCCAGATCAGAAAGTGGACTTTGAGAATCAGGCTTCCCCCAAGAACAGTCGATACGAAAGATTAAGTAAAGGATTACTACGTATAGCAGAGTGACCAATAAATGACCCTCTGCAACCCTCTGATCCATTGAGCAGCAAACAGGATTACTACGTATAGCAGAGTGACCAATAATTCCTGAATTAAGATAAAATCAGATTTCACCGATAACAAATGTCCATTTTGTATAACCCACCGAAAAATTCTAAATGGCTAAGAAAAATGTTGGTGATGGGAAGGATTTCCCATATTGGTGGTGTGGGAAATCCTTTCTTCAATTATATTACTATAATAAATGTGACAATTGACTTCATTTTGATCTTTTAATATCGAAGCCTTGAAAATTGAAACCCTTATTTTTTTTATAAGGGTAAAATGGAAATAACATTGTTGCCCTATTTTATTCCACGTGGCATGTCAAGTGTTGCAATTTTTATTATTTGAACAAAAAGATGATGTTTCACCAAAAAAACAAAAAATAAAAACAAAAAGATGATGACACGTACTAGTCAACTGTCAAACTTTAAACCCTAATTCAATGAGTTGTTTCACAATATATTTCATAGGTTAGACCAAATTCATACTAAATGCATTTAAAACATAATTCCAATATACATACCATCATACAGGTGGTTTTTTTTTTTTTTTTTTTTTTTTTTTTTGCTTAAACATCCTTCTAGAGAAAATATATAATGAGAGTGTTGGTACAAATTGATTTTAATTTATTTTTAGAAGAAGAATTGTTGTAGATTGTGTGATCCCTCTATCAATGTAGCAGCCAATGATGACACACAAGGGTAAATTAGTTATTTCACTTTTTCATTGCGCACAGACTCCAAACAATCTGGCAGCTTTTTTTTCCTTTCATTTTTTATTATATTTAATTTTAATTTTTCCCATTCTCGTGCTATTTTTGTATTTAATTAGCCTTGATTAAATTAATTGTTAATTTGTACTTAATTTGCATTCATGTTGAAAATGCTAACAACTATTACATTCTCAAGCAATTTATTATCTCAAGGAGTTTGAAAAAAAATAAATTAAATTTTCTGATGTCGGAGTTATAATTTATTAATAATTAAATATAATTTACATGCGAAGCACTTGCAAAACTTTGTATTCCTTATGGGCCAATAAGGTTGAATTTTCGTCACATTTATCGCTAACTTTTACAAATGTGCCTCTCCCTTTTTATTAATTATAAAATCAAAACAATTTTGAAAATATTTTATAAAATAAAACTAACCATGCTGTTTGTACCAATCTCAGACCGTTAATCCAATAAACAATCCATGGTCGGGAATTTTAGATTATTTAGACTTGTATTTATATCTTCAACCAAAAAAAAAAAAAAAAAAAAAGAGAGACTTGTAATTATATCTTTTTAATAAGATCTCCATCTAAACATAGTTTATGTGTTATAAATAGTCTAACGATTGATGGTATTTCTTTAAAAAAAAAGAAAAAAAAAAAAAAGATGAGTGGTTAATCCCACATCCATAGACATGTGGTCATTGGTTCTCGTTTGGAACTTCTGGTGATAATATCTGTCAATATGGAAGCAAATAAACAGTAGAGAGGGGTTCTCTGGAAACCTTATGGCAATTCCGATGCTTGAGTAAGAACAGGTAATCAAGCAGATGGAACTCGAAATATAGAATATACGAGTTTCAATAAAGGGAGGCCAGTTGGTGCATGAACAACTCTGTTCCTTATAAATAGTGGTTGATCGTGGCTAAGGAAGCTTTCTAATCATCCAATAACCCTCTTATAACTGCTCCTAGATACGAGCTCAAGGGCTTCTTGATGTTCGACGCATGGCCGCGCGATATATAAGGAAACCTCTTTTATTGCGGGTGGCTCATTATTATCCCTAAGATCATGGGGATAGCTTTCCCATTTCACTAACTGTCTGTCAAAGTGGCATTTGACAACTGGTTTTGAAATGGTAACACATCTTAATTAACGATTCGTATTGAACACGTGTCTTTCTCTGATTGATTGCTTTATTATCTTTCCAACAGAAGATGACAGAGTTCCTTAAAAATACAATATCTGATAGTGGGATATAACCATGTAGGAGTGGTTGATTTAAATCCGACTGATCAGCCGAAATGGCTGTTCTAATCCCAATTTTAAAACATAAAACGATTTATTTATTCCTAACGAAAAAAATAACCTTCTTATTTTTTTGGTAAGAAAAAATAACCCTTCTGTAACTGTGAAATTTTTGTTACTGCTCAGACAAATAATCAGTCAGGCATGAATGGATAAGATCACCGTAGTAGATCGTATTATACTGAATATAAATGTACGGACGTACAATAATGTATATTACATTTACCCACGTGACGTAGTAGTAGTCGAAGCACGTGCGAGAAGAATCCGGGAAAAGGGTGTGACTAGACAGATTCTATCCACGTGGCATTGACACCGTCACTAATGGCTTTTAACACGAGCGAAGCACTCACATGGATCCTGACACTATTTCCACCTCTATCACGTGCCATGATGGGCCCACAAGCAATATAAAGGATAGATGAATAATCTCTGCAAAAATAAACCTCCACGCCAAGCAACGACCCCGGTACCATTTCTTTTTCAGTCTTTCTTTTTAATTCAAGCATTAAAGTGAAAAAAATAAAATAAAATAAAAAAATAAAACAGAGCCAAAATATCTCACGGTAATAAATCGAATACGCTGTGGCTTGTCTCATTCTCGAACGTCGATTCACCTGGGAGAAATCACGTGGGTAGAAAGCCGACATCCATCTATAGACTCGCTCTCACTCCTACGTGGCAGGAGTGGGGAGGTTAAAAGTGAAAACCAAAGGTCTCCAGACAGCACCACGTGGCGGAACGGAAGGCGTCGAAATGATCGAGTTGAGCTGTAACCGTCGTGCTAAAACGTGGTTTAGGAATTAAATAAAGGTTAAATAGGTACAAAAAAATAATATAAAATAAAAGGAAATTCAGAAGGAGAAAAAAAGAAAAAAAAAAAAAAAAAACGCTACTCCCGAGGAAAAATAAAGCAGAGGTATCCGGCTGTAAACTTGGACGCTAATGCACGAGTCGCAGCGACAAACCAGCTAGATCGCTTCCTAAGGAGTTGAATTGAACATTTTATTTTTCTTCCTGACTTTCTTGTATTAATCTACTTCATTTAATTATCCAAACTCTAACTTGCTCAATTACTTCTCTACCCTTCTCTCTTATACGGTCGGTTCGGTTCACGTTTTTTCTTCTTATATTAGTTTCACCTAATTTCGGTTTACAATATATATATATATATATAATATATTAAAATTTTGACACTCTTAATCCTTTCAATTTCTTATCTAGGGATGTCAACGGGCTGATTTGGTATGGTTTCGATCCGAACCAAACAGGTCTCAAGTTTTTTAGGGGCAACTTGAAACATGTCATTAAGAGATTCAGGTTGAGGTGAGTTGCACTGTATACGTCAGTTAATGGGTTTTTCTGGTATCAGTTTGTCATTGGATTGGCTTAATCGACTCTTATCGAATCCTTATCAGACTAATTCTACTGGTTGGTTTTGGTTTATTTTTATTATGCTTTTAAAAGAACAATCCAAATCCTCTCCAATTTTAAAAGTTTGGTTTTAGTTTGGTTCGAACCAAAACATATTGATTTGATTTCGGTTTTCAGTTTGAACCTAATTTTGACACTCCTACTCCTAATGCAACCAAGGGTAGAATTGTCATTACGGTAGGATATTGTAACAGTAGAAGGGCAATAAAGTAAATCTACAGGAACTAAGGGAAATTAGAGAAAAGTATGTCAATAATTTTATTAAAAAAAAAAAAAAAAAAAAAAATTCACGGCAGGTAAAGATGGTGGATGGTCCTTTAATTATTATTTTTAATTTGTTAATTTAAAAAACACTTTTGTACTTACTTCCTTTTACTCGTCAAAATCCTCATTTTAGATATCCTGCTGTCACCTTCAAACACAAATAAACCCTCCTCTTTCTCTCTCTCTCTCTCTCTCTCTCTCTCTTTTGTATTCTCTCCATTTCATCTCACCCAAGATAAAAGTCGTGGTTCTGCATCAAATGGCACCAATGGCAACATCAGAATTCCTCATCCAGAACGGCTGCAGTGTTGGGAATTCCAAAGCAGGCGAACATTTCACCATTGATGACCTCCTCGACTTCTCCAATGAAGATTGTATCCTCAACGACGGCACCTTCGACTCTGTTCCAGGAAATTCAACCGAATCCTCCACAGTTACCGCCGTCGACAGTTGCAACTCTTCCTTATCTGGCGGTGACATACATTTCTCCAGTAATCTCAGTTGCCGCAATTTCGCCGACGCTCAATTCTCCGGCGACCTCTGTGTGCCGGTAATTCCGAATGCAGAGACCTAATTTACTTCAAAATTCCTTTAATTTCTCTTCTGTTTGAATTCAAAATGGCTCAATGTTGGTTGTATAATTCGTAATTTCAGTACGACGACTTAGCTGAGCTAGAATGGCTATCGAATTTCGTGGAGGAGTCATTCTCGAGCGAGGATTTGCAGAAAATGCAACTGATTTCAGGGATGAAAGCTCGCACCGACAAGGCATCCGAATCATACGAATTCCATCAACCTGAAAGCAACATCAACAACAACAACCGCAACAATAACGATGACAATCCGGTATTTCGGCCAGAGCTTTCAGTTCCGGCGAAAGCAAGAAGCAAGCGCTCACGAGCTGCTCCTATTAACTGGTCATCACGCCTGCTCGTGCTATCACCAACATCATCATCTTCGGAATCTGACGTCGCATCGAGCTCAAGCAAGAAAATAACGAAGAAGAAAGAGTGCTTCGACATTGCAGGAGCAGCAGCCAACATGGATGGGCGCAAGTGCCTGCATTGCGCAACAGACAAGACGCCTCAATGGCGAACAGGACCTCTGGGTCCGAAAACGCTGTGTAACGCTTGTGGAGTCCGTTACAAATCGGGCCGGCTCGTACCAGAATATCGGCCTGCTGCTAGCCCAACGTTTATGCTCACCAAGCATTCAAACTCTCATCGAAAGGTGATGGAGCTTCGACGACAGAAGGAGGTGATGCAGCATCAGCATCAACATCAACAGCAACAGTTCCTGCATCCAAATACAGTCTTTGACATGTGTGACATGTCGAGCAGCGATGATTACTTGATCCATCACCACCCAGGTCCAGATTTCCGGCAGCTAATTTGATGAGAATGTTGAGCGTTAGCAGCCATTTTTTCCGGTGAAACTGAAATTCCCAAGTCTTAGTGAACGAACGGAATTCAATTCAGAGAGAATTTGGTAATTTTTCTAATGCGGTGTAAGAGTTACTCATTTTGCTCTTATTTTAGAGGAGGGAAGATGGATCAATCGTAGATTCATAGTTGATTCACTCTCTTCAGTCTTATTTTGTAAGAATTTTTTGGTTCTTCTGTTCTTATTTTAGCCGAATTCGGCAAATTGTGAAAGCAATTTTTCGTAAATTAAAGCTTAATTTAGAACTTTAAAAAAGGAAAAGCCAAAAATCATGGGGATTAACTCAGAAGAATTATTAACATGGATTTCAGGGAAGATGATCTGGATACTCCATATGCTTGAAATTATGTGGATAGAGACTGATATGCATCGATTTCCGTTAAATATGCAGAGCCACTTTATTGAAATCTGATATACGTTGATATCTTTTGCAAGGAATTCCCAGTTTAGAACTTCGAGAAAGGGATTGGATGAATGATCTGAGAATGTGTCGATGTATGAGAACTGATCGAACATGAATGGAGAGTTTGCTTGTAAGTTGCAGGGGAATCATATCTGCATTGATTTATTAATTTATCTTGGTTTGAAGAATCAAATATTTATCAAAATTACTGTCCCGCGATCCTAGATATAACAAAAACGTAGAGGATCCACTGTTTCTTGATCATCAGTTGACCTAATCACTGATATTAATCCACTTAGCTACAACTCTTTTTTTTTGCAGTTAGTGCGTCTGTGTATAAGACTACAAGGAACGAAAATAACGGTAGAGACGAGCACATGCAGCACGTGGCGTGAATGAATAGGACAAAATATCCTGGAGAATTTAGAAACTGTAGGTTTTGGTCATGGATTTAGGGATTAGACTTAAAAGGATGTGAATGAATAGTTGAAAATTTGGGGTTAGATTTGAATTTGTATTCGTTTAGGATAATTCGAATTCGAACAATCAGATTCGGATGTAAATTTGGATTCAAATATCAGTCAAATGGCAAATATTATATCCACACTGTTTAGCCTAGTGTTAAAACACATATAATTTTAAGTTTAGAATATTAAGATGCGTATAGCCTTAATGTTTATATAGCCATTTAAAGTTTCATCTTTTATTTTCTTAGAGTAGATTATATATTTGTTTTAAATTAGAGTTTTCTCTCATTGTTGGTTCAATTTGTATTTTAATTCTATTTTTCAGATTCGAATCAGATTTTAATTGGATATCCGGTTAAATTTCGAATTTGGATTTAATTTTTATATATCGGATTAGATCGTTTGGGAATGTTAATGCCAAAAAAGAAAAAAAGAAAAAAAAAAGGGGATCAATCCCTGCTCCCTGCTCAATCCCTTACAGGATTCCGTGTTCTGAAACTCTAGTTATGGTTTTCTGGTACCCAACCTTGCCTTTCGGTGTAAGTGATGATTGTGTCCTCTTTCTCCAACCTCACCCCAAACTGGTCACCTTCAGAAGCTTAACTGACAATGACTTGGATATGCTCCTTTTAACTAACTTTTTTTAGTAGAGTCCATCATGGTATCATGAAGAACTGTGTAAATTAAGCAAAGTTTGAATCTGTGTGAGATTATATGGGTGACCCGGACTGATCGATTGCTATCTCTGTCCAACCTGATGCTTACTTAGCTTCTGGTTGGTTAGAAGTCATGTACACGTCAAAGCTGCTGTGGTTTCCCTTTCTTATTCATTTCTATCTGAAAATGAGCTTTATCCTAAATCTGGATACTCCTGTTAATTAACAATAAACGATTTCCACATTTGGTAAGCCGTAATGCCGTAATGCCGTAATGAAACTGATCGTTTAAGCTCGTCCTAGATAATCAGTGATTATGAAAAAACCGACAATTAAATTGTTCAGGTGTATGGTTATTATCCTCATACCAAATAGAGTGGCTGTTCAAGGCACCTATCTGGTTTAACATAATGGTTTGTTTACACATCAAACAAAAGAGGGGTCATTTACAGCCAAGGAATTACAAAGTGGAGAAGGCGAAAGTATGAAAGTGGTTTTATGTGGGTTGCAGGAGCTAATACATAGCAATAGATGATGAAAGTGGTTTTATGTGGGTTGCAGCTAATACATAGCAATAGATCACTACTCATCTTCATGTGGAATCAGATACTAAAGAAATGGAAGATGATCCCCTTGTCTTTATTGATCAAAGCAAACCACAAACGATTCAATCTATATAGATTAAGTTCTGCAATGGCTCCCAAAGATCACTCGGACCACATGGATGGTGACCCAAACAGCCCAGTGACCTGGTCCCAATGGTCGGACATGGAATATTCCCAGAAAAATTTCTAGAATTCAGTAAAAAGTTTGAAGAGTTGCAGACAGTTCATCTGCCTAGAGGACAAGCACAGTAGGTCAGGATCCTAGGTAGTACAGAACTAGAGACACACAGAATCCCCAAATGTGACTTCAAAGACACCCACATGCACAGATGCATTAATGATTACTTTAACAGCTAATATTATATGAAGAAAGCTAAAGAAGGACATGGATGCCTCGTTCTTCAGGATTGAGAGGATATACCAAATATGACCACTCTTTCATCACCTTCCCCACTCCTTCCCAACAGCTATCTTGCATTGTCACGTGCTCTCCACGTTGCCTGTGGAGATAAATTAATCTAAAAGCCCAACTGAACGTTTCCATTGACATGATTAGGTAACATCCGTACAAAATTATTCAAGTATTTGCACTAATGATGGATCCATGCCTACTCTCGGTTATTCAAGCATATGACATTCATGCATGGATGTATATATAAAGCATCCATGGTGTTCTTATGCAAAACAAAGATAACGAACATCAATGCAGTCTATGATAATCTAAAAGTTACTATGGGCAATGGGTATCCAGTAATAATGTAAGATATTATTTCCACTGACCAAGTAAGTGAACACACTGAAGAGAATTCATTTATCCAATATTCCAATTGAAAGCTGTTGCATTTACTTCAACAGATACGAATATCAATAAATTTCATTAAAAAAAAGAAACTCAAATCAGAAAAAGGAATTTTTTTTTTCCTGAATTCGTTAGGAGATTCCTCAATGACTAGAGAGCTGTATTCCATAAAAATCTAAAACTCAATATGCTGCAAATTTTTTCTCTACTACAAAGTTGTTAATCAAACAAAGATTCCATGCATCTCTCCCTATTCTCCCTCTCCCTTGAACCAATCTTCCATATCAGCATTGACCTTTTCGGATTTCGATCTCTTTATCGCGGCACGCTGAGACCTAATTCTTGATGAAGACAAAATGGAATGAGAGCAAACATTAGGACCAACATGGACTTGCAAATATAATATAAACACCATCCTACAATTATGTAAATTTGTGGAAAAGTTAAGAGCAAACGATACCAATTCGGTAATTGCCATCTACATATGATATGAACTAAAATAACATTATCTATACCCACCAAAGATGGAGTCTAGTAATCAAGAATTAGTATGACTAAATCAATAGAATCTTCCTTCACTATGTTTTTGGCACTCAATTAGCAGCGATTTGACCAGGATTTGTCTAGCATTGAATTCTTTAAGGCAATAAAAATATCAGAAACAAATGAATAAATCGATAATGTATTAAATATGGGCATGGCTAGCAAGTACAAGGACATAAGCATGTGCTTGAGCCACTCCACCTGCACCAACTAGGCACATGGGCGTAGAAATTTCACTAGAGCAATCTCCTGATACTGCCTTGTCTTTGACTCTCAAACTTACAGCCCAAAAAAAATGAAAAGGAAAAAATGGTACACCGGCTAACATTAAGACAAATGCAACATTTAATTTTCCATCAAATTTTCATTAGGGAAAAGGAAAAAGTCCTAATTAAACAGGTGGTTCCTACACATGAAGAGCAATTTTTTAACTGCTGTAAATGTGACATGAAAAGGAGGCACCTCATGTGAAGAGAGGTCACAGTTCAATGTTGAATATCACACGAAAGAGCGAGTTCCAGCCAACAGTTCAAATCTATGCAATTGAATCTACTGTGAAAGCACCATTTTCGTTGTCTCTAAATCCTTCTCTGCTTCGCAACTTATGATTAAAAGTTAATTCCTAGAGAATCAGAAGAATCTCTCAAGTCAACACTTGGAAGTTCAGTCATGCGTTTATCTAGGGCCAAAATGAGGGTGCTTTAGTGCTTTTGAAGCCCTAATTTCTCGATCGTTCGGCTAGAACCCATGCATGCCATTTATAACAGGGCTCTCCTCACTAATTATGCTTTCAACCTACCAGTTTGGCTCCCGGATATGCTTAAACTCAAGCAAATATGTGCAGAAGTGTATTAAGAAATTCAATTAGTGATATATTTCAATCTATGCAGCTGCACAATATTGACCCCAAATTGGAATAACCATGTTTATCCCTAGGAATAGAGACACAGGTATCACATTTAACAAAAACGCACTCCAAATTAGTAGAAATGTTTGGCAACATTCTGAATTGTCTCTGCAGTTTTAGGCTTCAGTGTTCTTCCCATTATCTGTTTGTATATGCATGGTTGATGTTGCTTTTTATTTCTTTTTTTTTTTTTTCTCCGGGGGTGGGCGGATGGGGAGTGTTCTATTAGCATAAGGTTTTATACTAAAAGTCCTACAACATTCATCTTGTATATCAATTCTCAATAACAAAGAAATTCAATGCAAACAACAAAAGGTTTGAAGACAACTCACAAGGAGAGGGGGGGAAGGGGAAGGGAACAAGTATTAAGTAGAATGACCACTAGATGAATGCGACATCTAGACACAAGTCAACCATTGAAAAATCGAACTCCTTTACCCAGGTTACATTGATTCATATACTATCCATAACAATGCAAAGCATAAAATGTTTCTTTGGCTGGATGATACTGGAAATTGTGTATTCTATAAGTCAATTATGTTCCTAAAGCAACTTCTTTTATCCATTTTGTGCAACTCTGAATATTCCTTTCTTTCAGCAATCATCAATCTTTATGTCAGCCAAAAAGTTTAATAGCATCATCTGATGCATTCATATTGACTAAGTGCTGTGGAATGCCTATGCTGCAATACCTAATTGATAGAACATCTTTGTCACCTAAACCGGTCAAGATATCTGCTTAAAGAATTTATATCATGAAAACTCCTTCAATCTGCTACAGAATGATGCTTAGAGAGGAAGGAAAGTACAGCTCCATGGATCAAGTGATAATAATTGGTAGAGAATGAAAGCACGAAGTTCACTTAAACTTCAATACAACTTCAAGGGGATCAAGTTCCATGTGGTTGGTTCAAAACCATAATAAATCCTTCTTGGAAACAGAGAGCTTTAGTATACAAATAAATGTGCCAATAATAAATTAGTGTATAAACTTTTGTGCGTTAAGTTTCTCTCCCTCACCAAGCATAATTGTTTTTCTTTATTTATCAAAAATAAGTGACTGCATTGATAGAATCATTATTAATATCTAAGCATATGCACAGCCACAATCAATGACCAGCATGAACAAGATCAAGTGTCTAAACAATGCTTCCATAACAACTTACTCCATGAAAGCCTAATTGACTCTAGGAATTCAAAGAGACATTTGAATGCCCGACTATACCTTTGATAGAAATACTTCAGTCACCTAAATAATTATTGGTACTTCTAACTATTAAATCAACAATCTCTCTGATCATAGATCATGATAATAATTAATGAGGATACAAATGCGCAGCCAAAAGTCTCATGTAGAAGGTACTAGGTAGAAAGTGACCTATGTAAGCATTCTGCAACACCATGGGCAAACTCTTCCAAATTCTTTTAGTTCACAATCACCTCATGAGAATGATCAAGTCCTAAATACAAGGCAACCTAAGAAGAGAAGAATTGAGGAAGCCACAACACACCTTCAACATTTACCCTGGTAATCTTTCCAAAAGAGGGAGGGGGAGAGACCAGTCATATTACAGTTTTAAATTTACGACTGAGCATTAGGAAAGCAGCCCTTCTCCCATCAGTACTCAGTAGACTCAGTACACAGTCAAACTGCATATTCTAAAATTTCAACATTGTCTTCAATGAGTTCAACCTATAAAGAATGAAACGTAGACACTCATTGAAGTCATTTTACTGTAGGCAACGTACTACCCAAAAAGTATGCAAATCATCAACTACCACCCACAAGTTTCTGACATCAACTACCATCCAAATATTTGACAATGTTTAACATAGAGACCCAGTCCGTCAAGAGACTTCCGTTAGAAGATGATGTCAGCTCAAATGATTTTTTGATGGACAATACTACCCTTAGTGTAAGGGTAAAAGACCATTTTACCCTGCACCTTATTACTCTAGCCCTAAATCTAAAAAACATTGACTGAGAAGGAGGAAGAAGGGAGAGTCACTGACGGCCACCGACTATGCGTGAGCAATCGGACATATAATCGTCTTCAAAAACAAGAAATAAAGGGAAAAAACCATATATATCTTGAGAGGAAACGGAAAGGGAAAAATGCATATCGTATGGAACCAAAGCAGAGATCCCAAAAAGGAAAACTGTTTTTCAGGGCAACTAGCTATGATACAAAAAAAAAAAAAAAAAAAGAGAGCAATCCAGAGAACGCGAGAGAAAGACAGCTACGGAATCTGTATTTCACCGATTTTGTTCAAGAAATTTCAGTTCCAATTCAAGAAATTTCGATTCGACAAAAATTTCTTGAACAAATTCGAGAAATACCGAATCATCTTCGGTCCCTCATCTCCTACCACCGAACCCTCTTCAGTCCTCATCGAGTCATCGATGCCCTGACCCTAGCCGTCAATTCTCCTCGCACATTTCCTCCTTTAGATACCCGCCCACCGAGCCCTCTTCAGTCCTCACCTGCATACAGTGAGCAATCGGTCTCTTGGTGTTGGGTTCCGAAAACAGTGAGCAATCAATCTCCTGAACAGCCTGGATTGTTTCTGTGCTCAAAACAGACATCACCCCTAACCCTTGCAACCCAATCCTTACTTCCGCCCCTGCAATCCCATGCTCTTCGTAATTTATCTGGCAGTGGTAGCCGCAAGAATCGTGCTGCAGTCCAAGTTATGCAAGAAGACTAAAGCAAGCAAAATGCCAAAATCAAACCAACAAGCAGCCGACACTATTCACGCGGTACTGTTCACGTGAACAGTGCCAAAAGCTTTAGTTGCCTTTTTCTCCAAAGTCCTTGTTTGATTTACTTCCTAAATTATGTTAGCATATATTTCAGTTTTGGAATATTTAAGTTACTTAGTTTGTTTTGGAAACTTTCTACACTCTATTAATGAAAGTTTCATTTTTCTTGTTCATGTTTTATTTTTGGGCATTCCTAAAAGGAATTGGCCTTTCCATAGATTGTCACTTTACAAAGTCCATAAATATGAATAAAGGAGAAGGAGGTACACTTAGAGGAAACCAGAATTATTTTTGTAATTTTGGCTGAGTCTCACTGGTTGTGAGACTCAACCGAAAACCTTGTTTTGTGATCTTCTTTGTTCTTCTCTTAATTTCTTCAATCTCTCATTACTTCATACTAAATTGCAACACTATTAGTTATTGATTTGATCAACAAAAGCTTGTGGAATCAAAGTTTAAAATCATATTGACCATATTCGATTGTACCAGTCCCGTTTTCCGATGATAAGCAATTTTCAAAATTTCATCTCTCTCTCTCATCTGTGATCGGATCATCTTCAACTTTGGGTATGTCATCAAGCGCATCCTAAAGATCATTCTCTTCACTCCAAGTTTGAAGGTCAACCAATGGTAGGATTTACGGATAAGTTGAATTTTTCTACATTCTTACAATTATGGTTTTGCTATTTCTTTAAGAATTTGATTGGGCTGGTTGTAAAAGAATCCCCTTTGCAAGGATTAGGGTGAAATTGACTTGTAACCTTGGCCTTGCCATCATATTGTTGCTCTAACTCTGTCTCCAGGACACCGCCGTCCACCGACCCGTCTCCCTCGTGTTCTTCTACTCACTCACATCTTCCAATGGAGGTTGATCAACTCCATTGTTGGGTATTGATCCCAACAATTGTTCTTTTTTCCTGGCCGTTTTCACTTTAGCTGTAATACGCCAACAGAATTGGGAAAGGAAAAGGGAGGCCTTTAAGTGTTTTGATCCAATGAAGAATTTCATTTGGCCTTTAAGGTACAGCTGATTTCATTCTCACTTCAGAGAAGAAGCTCAAGCAAT
Organism: Protea cynaroides; assembly: GCA_028583415.1. Classification (NCBI taxonomy): domain Eukaryota; kingdom Viridiplantae; phylum Streptophyta; class Magnoliopsida; order Proteales; family Proteaceae; genus Protea; species Protea cynaroides. Next base: position 115,611,031 of record CM053276.1, on the reverse strand, counting down.
TGATGTCTTTCTTTGTTGACGACCTACAATTGAGGCCTTCAGCAGTTATGAAATACCTGAACATTTTCTTACTAAGTTTGGAAAAGAGAATCATTCCGAGGTGTTGGGTGCTGCAAGTTCTAATGTCCAAAGGTCTTACTATGATACAAAATAATAATAATAAAATAAATAAATAAATAAAAATATAAAATAAATAAATAAATAAATCTAGAGAACACCAGAGAGAGACATAGCCCCTGCAACCCAATCCTTACTTCCGCCCCTACAATCCCATGCTCTTCGTAACGTATCCGGCAGTGGTTACCGCAAGAATCGTTGCTCTAACTCTGTCTCCAGAACGCTGCCGCCCACCGACCCGTCTCTCTCATGTTCTTCTCACACTCACATCTTCTAATGGAGGTTGATCAACTCGTTCTGTAACAATCGGACCTTGTTCTTGCTGCTGATCAGAAAGGAGGAGATAAACAGGCGGAGGTTTTGGTGTACAAAGAGCAAGATTCATTCATTACCAGAGAGAGAGAAAGAGAGGTGATGGGTGATGGCAGAGCCTCCCATCCTCACCGCCGGTCTAACTCACCATCGGTCAATACTCCATTTCAGTGGAGACGAAGAAAATCAAAGTAGTAATTTAGAAACTTTTTTAATTTAAAATAAGAAGTATAAATGTCTTTCACTATTTTAAGTTTCTTCTATCAGTTATGTGGGTGCGGTTGATGTTGTCAGAAACTTGAGGGTGGTAGTTGATGATTCGCATACTTTTTGGGTTGTACGTGAAATTTTGCCTTTACTATAATATTGCATCTCAACTATGAATCCAACTCACAGATAAATGATGCACTAAGTCTATACAGACAGCCTACAATACATTTCCCCATTCAACCAATAAATATTGGGAAAAATTCAAAAATAAACCAGCTTAGAAAGAGTTAGAATACCAAATTGTCATCCACCATATCTTTGAACTCCAATATTTGAGAAAATAAATGAGCGCATGGTAATCAGAGTTCATTATTTCTTTTGTTTGCCAAGTGTTAGCACCCCACTCCCAAATTAACGGATAAGTAAATAAGTGATGGCCAGATCATTCATTTAAGTCGTTATTTATCATAATTAAATGACAAAAAAACATGTTGCGGAACAAAGTAAAATAAAGTCTAACAACAAACATAAAGACCAACCTCAACTCATTAAAACATACGGACTAATGACATAACATACAAATTCCATAATGTGAGGGAGGGGAGCTACTGGTTGTTTATGTCGGGTTTCCTTTTGGGGTGCCTGAGAGATTGGGTAGGGTATGGGTTGGGGTGCTGGAGAGGTTGGAGAAGAGATGGGAATCATGGAAGAGAACTTATTCTTTTTCCAGCTGACCGGTGTTTCTTATTCCAAAAGCTTCCGTCGAAGCAAAGATCTGATCCAACAGAAATCTCACATATTGAGCGCAGCTGATATGCAGCAGGTTGTGAAAAGAAGAAAAAAGCACCAGACGGCCAGGAATGATGACCCATTGCTGGGAGTTGATTTTCTCTTCCTTCCAGATGAACAGGAAGGGGAGAACGAAGGGGAAGGGAAAGATTCCTGGTTGTACAGTGGAACCCTGTCATTAGTAAGAATGCCGGTGTTGGTGGGCCAAAAGAAATGGAATAAAATTTTCTTTGGGAAGGAAGGAGTGAGAAGAAGAAATACAATTCTGTGAGTAGGGAGAAGTTCTGTAGGGTTAGGAAGTTAGGTGGATTGGAGATTAAAGATGTGAGGGTCATGAATGATTTTTTACTTTTTAAGTGAGTACATAGGTTCCAATAAGAAAAAAGATAAGATGTAGATGACTATAGTGGGTGCAAGTGTGCAACTATGGGGTGAAGAGTTGGAGTGAGGATCCAAGGAAGGAGAGTTTGACATATGGGGTAGGATTTTAAGGGGAGAAATGAAGGGGTTGGGTAGTGGGGAATAGGAAGAGAGTGAGGCTTTGGGAAGATGATTAGAAAGGAAAAAGGGAGGTTGAGTGAGATCTGCTCTGATCTTTCTAGGAAATTAAGAGTTGTGAAAGAGACATTTAGGGGTTCGCCAGGTTGTGCAGGTAATGGGTGATTTAAGAGTTGTAGAGGACAGGAAGACAAAAGAAAATGAATTTGTTCTAGTGGTTCCTTCGCTGTTAATGCCATTAAAATGATGCATTGCCTTCAGGTAGGCAGATTTTGGGTCTCAGAAAAAACTGGTGGAAAAGGTTCCACCAGGAATCGATGTCTTTATGTGGGTGCTACTTGAAGATAAAGATTTGACTCAAGAAGGTTACAGTCAAAGGGCTCACAGTTAGCTCGCCGGTATGCTTTCCCTGAAACTAACCAGGAATCAGCTATTCATACATTTATTTATTGGAAAGATGCTGTAAATGTATGGATGGTTTTCATTGAGCTATTTCAGTTAGAGTGGAGGACAATGCTGGAGATTAAAATTTTGATCTCTTAGGCTATGTTTGGAAGGCAAGAAAAAGAAAAGAAAATTTTGGAATAGGGGAGAGAGATAGACACATAAATCCATTATTGTTTTACCATTATTTTTGTCTTATGTTTTTTTATCTTGCCTTCCAAAAACACTCTGAAAGATCCCTCTACAACTTCTCTGCTAAAGGGAAGATTCTTTGGAATATGGTTGGGAAATTATTGCAGAGCCAATTGCACAAATGAGGATACATGTCCCGAAAAACACCGGGAGCCATCTTCAGTCATGAACCACATGTGGCTTCGCTGGCTGTTACCCAAATGTGCTTAAGGGGCCATGATAGCCAACCACGGGGTTTTTGGTGAATCTCTCCTCCAACAATGCAAAAAATGCAATAAAGAAAAACTAACACAGAGTCATACATCAAACTAACAAACAATTGTACATCAAACTAACACATAGTTGTACATCAAAATAATACATAGAGAGGATATCAAACTAAACACACAGTGGTTCACCAAACTAACACACAATGAGTATATCAAACTAAACATACAAAGTATATAAGGAAAGAAAATAGCAGAATTAGGAGTTTGACGTGTATCCCCAGTGGAGTCGCCACTATGAGGACATGATTTTTCCGTCCTCTCTTTCGGGTAGAAAGAAAAAGAAAAAAAAAAAAAAACCTATGTCCTCACAGTGGCCACTCCACTAGGGATACGAGTCAGACTCCTGATTCTATCTTTTCCTAATACTTTATGTATGTTATTTTGATGTACAACTACATGTTTGATGTACTCTCTTTCTGCTAGTTTGATATATGCTTTGTGTGTTAGTTTGATATATACTCTTTGTGTGTTAGTTTGATGTAAATACTTGTATGTTAATTTATGCTTTTGCATCACATTGCATGAGAAGATCTTCACCAAAAAAAAAACATGTGGTTAGCTGTCATGGCTCCTTATGCACATCTAGTAATCGCTAGCGAGGCCACAAAACTTGATCTCATACCTTGTGGGTCACGACCAAAAGAGGCTTCCAATGTGGTTTTCTCGGGTTTGCCCAGGAAGAGATTATTGTCTCTGACGTCGCTTGGCTTTGCAAGGTATATAAAAGAATGCATGTATTTGTGACTCATTCAGTTCACACGGATGATAGATATATCATTCATCTTTGTCAATGTGGCCAGATCTATCCAATAGCCACCTACATGCATCAGTAAACCATAGAACCTGTACATAGGTTTTACACCATTAACAACATTCTTTTAGAAATTTAGTGGTTCATATTCAAACAACCTTTTAGATCTCCCTCGATTGTCGTGGCTACATATGTGATGATGGGATTGGATTCAGTTTCTTTATTAGTACATCAATACGGAAAGGTACAACATGTGGGTACGTGTGTCTACACCAACCCCTTGTACAACATGAAACTCACATGCCGAGCCCTTTGTGCTTGGCATGCCAATTTAGAGAATAAGTCAAATCAAATTGACACGAAATGTCTACCATGATTGGAGGTCCGCCAACGTGTCTGTTCTTTCATGAACCTCCTTAATTGTTTATCACTTGGGAGATCCGTCAAACCAATGTATGTAGCTCTTTCAATATTTCTAAACTAAGTGAGTCATTATGATTAGATGTTGGTACAAGGGGGTGTGACTTGACCAAAGTCCACATTTTCCCAATGTCAAATTGTAAGTCCATTTACTACTTTAGTTTGGACAAGTTGACCAAGATACATTCAATTTGACTCATCTTACAAATGAACTAACCCTTGCTTGGTCGAGTCACCTTGCTTGTACATGCTTGTGCCCTCTTCAAATCAATATATTCGACTCGCCGGTCTTTTCCTATCTCTCTATCTCTCGGTCAACTGTTGTCTCTATATATTAGGGTCTGTTTGATAAAACTTATGCTTTTGGATTCTATAGATTCTGGCTCCTAGGGAGCCATTTTGGAGTAGAAGCGCGTTTGATTAAGTCTGGTTGGATTCCAACTCCCATAGAGTGAACCGGATTTAGAATGGCTCCAGAATCCAAAATTTTGGAGTCATAAATACTTGCTCCAAGCTGTTGAATCAACTTTTTGGGAGAAAAAAAAAGAGTCAACTCTCACATGACTGTCACTTGACCACCACCACCACCGACCACCCACCACCCACCACCCACTTCCACCATCACCAGCACCACCACTGCTGCCACCGGCGGCACCACCACCACTACAAACGCCACCTCTTTTTCGGCCACCTCTACCACCACCACCAACACCGCCACCACCGCTGCCGCCACCACCCACCACCACCACAATTGTTTTTCTAGACTTCGATTGGGGGGATAGTGTGTTATCAAACATTTTTCTAATCCAAAGATACTCTGGAATCCATTTCAGAATTGTATTATCAAACAAGTTTCTACTCCAAAATAATCCTGGAGTAGCTTGGAGTAGAATCCAAATTTGAACCAGAATCCAGAATCCAGAAGCAGAAGTGTTATAAAACAGGCCCTTAGAGACCAATCTATGTCTTTTCCTGATGAGTGATCAATCAACCATTCAATGTCTCTATCAATCAACCAATCAACATCTCCATCTACTAGAGCCTTATGAGCATCTCTATCCATTTGAGTCTTTCTAGCATCTCCATCTACCAAAGTCTTTCTAACATCTCTATCCATTAGTCTTTTAGTATCTCTATCCATTAGAGACTTTCAGCATCCCTATCCATTAGAGTCTTTCTAGTATCTCCATCCACTATTGTCTTTCTAGCATCTCTATCCATTAAAGTCTTTCCAATGTCTCCATCTATTAGAACCCATCCAGTGTCTCTATTTGTTAAGAGTCTCTCCATGACACTCTATCCATTAGAGTCCGATCAATGTTAGGTCAGCCAAGCTCAATCACGAGCCACTCAATGTTTCTGTCACAAGTCAACCAACATCTCTACCTCTCTACATTTTTTTTTTTCTAGATCAGGATATGCCTTATCTTCTTGGTTAAGATCCATCCTCTGAGAGATTTCTCAGAGTCACCTCAATCGAGTCAACCCAAGTGTTACCACTTACCTCAAATTCCATCAGACTTTCACTGATTCAGAACCATAAGCCTCTGAAAAGCCAAGTGGCCAAGATGGAGGATATGATGGCAGTAGCTCCCCGGTGGTTTGGGCGCTTTGGAAAGACAGGAGGAGAACAAATATTTGAAAATAAGAAGAATGTGGAGCAATTGATATGCAAAGAGATTGGCACCTTACCAGAGATTGCAATTCGGTTTGGATGAATTTAAACAGGTCAAACCAAAGTTCATTTATAATTTCAGAGGCATTTCGCACAACCAATGTTGCTGCAAATTATACATGGGCAAGCCTTTGGATGTTAATGTCATAGTTTTGGTTTTTCTCAAATCTTGTAGTTGCTTGTATTGCTTTGACGGTTTGTGCAGAATGGGATTGTTTTCAGGTTCTCGATTTCAGTTTTGGATCTATTTTCTTCTCTATTTCTTCTGTGGCAGCAGATGTCTAATGGACTGATGTCAGTTTTACTGCAAGGATTTGGAATTTTGTATATGAGGGTCTCTTCGGGTCTTTTTGTTCCGGATCTAAACTTTGGTACCTCGTATGTATGATTTTTTTTAAGTTGCTGTTGCGGCAACTGAATGAAATGCATTTCTGTTGATCTTTCAACGAAAAAAAGAAAGAAAGAAAAAGAAATCCACAACATAACGAAATAAACAATTATTAGAGAAAAAGTTGCTTACAGATACGAATAAAAAATGGAGCTCAAACTCCAGGGTTTGCACGGCAGAGCATACCCTGAGACAACGATCTCGAGCTCCTCGAATCAATGCCGAGACACGATGTGAGACGCGCGGAAGAAACTGCGCTGTGAAAGGGAAGAAGTGATTGGACACACCCTATCTCAGAAGGTAACCTGAAAGCACAAATGAAACTATTGTAACCTCCACCGATATGAAGAAAACCCAAACAGGCATTCAATAAGAGAGGAAGAATTGCCTTGAAAAGGTAGGAGACAAGAAACGCGTTCGCGTTGATGGAATGGGTTTACTGCTGGGTTTATTCATGGGAGATTTCATGAAATTGAGAACAGGTCTTGAGAACGATCGACATCTAGACGCCATGAGAAGACAGCAAATGGCTCCGAGTAGACAACGTTGAGAGGGTTTTAGAGGGTTTTGAACTTCAACTGCCTCGTTACCCACGTGTCTATGAGTCGTAAACCCTAATTGGAATTATTTCTAATTTTCAGCACTTGTTGGAGATTCTCTACGACAACTTGTACCTCTGAGAAAATTCAATTCTCCAATGCTATTATTAGCCGGGTGCCCCATATTAATTAATTGGGCTGGCCTACTAGGATAATACGAGTGCATCCACTGTCCAAGCACTCCAGCGTAGAAGTTATGCAAAAAATAATTAAAAATAGGGAAAATTATAGGTATTATCCTTGGTTTATAGGTTAATTACATCTATCATCCATTAATTTCTAACAATTACATATACCATCCTTAATCCAAGAAAAATATAACAAAAATAAATGTTAAGTCTTTTGGTAATGTTAGATCGTTCTAAGATTTTAAGGACAAAAAAACCCTTCGTCTTTCTCTTTTTCTATTTCGTGAAGAAGAACAACCTTCGCCTTCAACAGTAGCTTCACCCCCAACATCTTCTATTTCGATTGCATCACCTTAGCCACTTCGACGACAACAACATACGACCGAAGTGGACTTGGACACCATCTATGTAACTGCGGTGATTCTCAAAATGCCGTCTATAAGGAAGAAAACGAAAAGGTTGTAAACCTTAGAAGGGCAAAATTGTCTATTAAAATTTAGATTTAACACCGTTAACAAAATGAACCTTTTTTATTGTTAGAAACTAATAGATGACAGGTGTAATTAGTCGATAATCCAGAAATAGTATGTATAATTTTCCCTTAAAAATAATGAAAAATCAATTATTGGATCGGAATCGATCATTCTAAACCGGTACATTGATCCGATCAATCCGATACCAATCACTAAAATCATGGGTGGAGAAAAAAAGATCCTTTGGAATTTGAAGCAATGGTATAACCACGGAATTGCTTTATGTGATATCACTTATAGCATTGTTTTCTTCTCTCTTTTTTTGCTTCGTAAACGTTCTAGTTCGTGGGACTCCATTTTCCCTAAACAAATTTGGGGTCAGTTACATGGCTAACCCAAAGCCCTAGGGTCCCTAACAACGTGATATTTCTTATACCATTATCTTTATTTTTGTAAACATTTTATTCCACTAGGCCCAAACAAATTTGGCTGATCTTCATTTCCTCCCCCACACACGAAAAGAGAAAGCGAGAGAGAGAGAGAGAGAGAGAGAGACTTCATCTTCATTTTATAAATGAGATACTCATTCCCTTATGCCCTTATAAAGCATTTTACATCCCAGAGATTACCAGGGTAATAAATCCTGAAATGTAGGCTTCAACATCTATGCCAGATTAGTCATAGTCTAGACCAAAGCTAGGTTCCAGTCGAGGTCTCAAAAACAAAAATATGGAAAAGAATGGGTGAGCTAATAAGAATATAAGCAGTATATCTTTATACCTTACAAGAATATAATTTAAGCTCCTATGCATAGCTGAATCCATAATCTAAATATCATTTAAGGCTGATTGCAAATTTTTTACTCATTGTTTCCACAAGTACATACTCAAAGACAAAGTTGGTTATCCTTTTTGAAGAAGGAAGCAGCAGCAGCAGATATAGTTCAAAAAATGGAGCCCCACAAAGCTTCAAATGTGTTCATTGAGGTATTCTCTCTTCCTGCTGTAGTATTCTGAAAGCTTTATCTTACTTGAGAAATTTATCCTTATCAACAGGTTATAAATTGCTTATATAGGGACTCAGACCAGTAGTCTCAATAAACAGGAGGAAAAAGACTCAAAAAGAGAGATCAACTTCACACCATTGCGGATGGCGAGAATGTGCTATGGTCAATGAAAGATCATGTGAATGCCCTTTGCAGTTCTACCAGCATCAATGAATTCCCTGAGATAGCTAAACATAGAGAGCCCTTTACAGTTCCTTTTTAGAAGCTTTCTAGTGTACTGATTTCAGATGGTTAATAATCGATTAGGGTCACCACTCTTTTTTCACATAAGAGATCTTAGGTTGGAGGAGGTGCATTATTGAGGAGTCACATCTACAGCATATTTGCACATTAGTAGGAAGGAAAAAAGATGGTGGACTATCCCCAAAGAAATGATGATAGTATTTCACATTATCTATTGTCTGAAACCCTTTTTTTTTTGGGTAAACTATTGTCTGAAACTTTGTACATCGAACATTGTTAAATTGCAGTTTTGGTTCAGCTGTTTACACTTGCATTTAGTCATAAAAATTAATCTGATGTTGGTCAAATATGATTCACTATTATACAATTGTTTCCCAAATCTCATTTTAATGTATGTAACTTATAAATTCATAAAGAACATCCAAATTCCTTCCCACTACAACATGGTTGGAGAAAGAAAGAAAAGTTCTCCCCGAGAGATAACAGAAAGGACACTCAGCATCAAAATAAAGAGAGAACAGAGAGGACACTTGTGTCAAATTAATCTTCTTTTGCAAAATTCAGTCTAATGTACCTCTAGGTGGACAAAATCGTTAGAGCAGGCTCAATCTCCCAGTTACTGAATCAACCAATGTCTTACTGCCTGCCCAAAAAGATCAACATTCAAAATGTCCATGAAAAAGTTATGTAAAGAATTAACAAGAAGGAGGCCGAAGAAATAGATGATGAGGTTTAGACCATCCAGACATTTGGAATTAAAGGCAACCCATAATTTTCTATTTATCCATTAATAAAGTGAAAGAAGTAATTATATTTGAATGAACATAAGTAGGTTCGAATGAACATCTAGTTAGTACCAACCATTTCGAGGTGAAATTTTAAACATGACTTCACGTATGTTTTAAAAAAAAAACGCATGTTTTAAAAAATAACCTATATTTTTCATTGGGACATAGAATCTAGTTATTGTCAAAGAAACAAGATATGTGTACCAAATACAAAGAGTTCTCTTTCTGTCACCCTTGTGTGTCTAGCTTTCATCACAACTTTCAGTAACTAAGAAGCTTCAGTCCCCACGGCAGATCCAGATTGTCCTCGGGGGAGGTAAGCTATTAAAATTAAAATTAAGGATGACAATTGTCTAATTTGGGGCTGCTTATGTCAATACTCAAACCAATCCTATTAATCGTTAGTCAGCCATATCCAGCATTGTTACCAAATTTACAAGGCAACTAGAATGGGACCCTGCAGGGTGGGGTCGAGCTTATTTTCTACCAAACCCAGCCACAACGGCATAACCCATCAAGGACCATGTTGACCACACCATACTCTGCTTGTGGTAATTTTACTACAACTTCTGAGCTACTTGCAAAAATAAATCTGTACTTTATAATTATAATATTTAAAATTTTGAAAGAAACTAATGTGTGTGAGTGTGTGTGGTTGAAAAGGAACATATTGTTAAAGCACAATAAATGGTGGACATACAGTGGAGGTGAATTGACAATACTGGCAGTGGCATATGCAAGCTAGAATGTCCCTTCCCACCCACCCTTCTGCGGGTCTGCCCATGAGTGTTTAAACTTGCTTGCATCATTGCTTAAAGTTGGATGCATTTACTCGAAGATTAAATGAAGCAAGTAAATTAAGCCATACTGAGATGAAGTGAAAAAAGTTTATCTACCTATCCCATCAATAAATCATCATAGCAGCCAAGATTTTGGGGGAAAAAAAAAGAAGCAAATTAATTTGTAGAAAACAGGCACTAAATCATTAGGCAATCTGAAGATTCTGAACTAACAGTTATGAGGATCATACCAGGTCCAACAACAAGAACTGTCTTTGATCCAGCCAAAACCTGCGTCAGACACAAAGCTTACAATTTATGAATCATGATTGCCTATTTCTAAACAAAATGGTAGACATTAATGACTGAGCATCAAAATTTGAAAAGCAAATAACAGAATGTGAACCCAGCTTAGTTCATACCAGCACATCTTTAAGATATTTTAAAAATACAGAGAGACTGCCATACAGAATGTAGAATTTCCGGGTGCTCCAAATGATCAAGTATGAGCAAAATCATATTAAGCTCAAAATGACAAAAATTAAATTCTATTTACTAAGGCTGTGTTTGGTATCATTTTTTATTTTTTTTTTTGTTCAAATTTATAGTTTTGAAGAGGTCTGGCATAATTTATGTGTTATTTATGAAAAATAAAAATAAAAACAAGTTAAAATTCAAAAAGAGGTCTCAACCTCTTTTTGATTTTTGGTCAAAAATTATTTTTGTTGTGTTTTGCTCAAAACACTTAAAATATGTGTTAAAATAAAGGGTTAAAAAAGTAATTTAGTTTCTTTTTATAAAACCACCCCAAATCAAACCCTCAAACACTCTTCTCGTTGTGACGGAAGTAAAGCACGAGCGCATACCGCAACCGCCTAGAGACAACTCTGACGGCGACGACGACGACAATCATTCCAATGGAGGCGACGTCGTTTCTCCAAAGACTTTCAAAATCATTTTTAGACATAGTATGCCAAATATGTTTTTCATTCTACCATCTATTTTTATTATAGCTACCAAACAACATTTTATTTTTAAACAAAAATTATTTTCAAAATGATTTTTGTTAAATAGATAAAAAACAAAAACAAAAATGATACCAAACATAGCCTAAGACCACATTATGTACAGGACATTTAAACCTACCGTCTACCGAGGGTCTGTTATAAAGAAATTAGCAGCTCAAAGTTGTCCAAATGATAAAATCAACGTGGAACACAGTCTCAAGCTAAAATAAAATGTAATTACAACAAGGGCTAATGTTGCCAGGACGGTTCGATCTGATAAGGTTTTAGGAAGTTGGAACAGACCAAACGTTGGCCCTAGATTTCATTCTAAATAAATCCATTAGGAGTTTACTTAAGCTGAACCGGGATTTTGGAGTTGATATGAAGGTTTTGTCCGATTTTCTTAAGAAAGAGGCAGTGTCATAATTCACAGCTATTCTGGTTCAACCGGCTTGTACTCTCCTTGTTTTCATTTGCATTCCCTTCTTGTTTCTCTCCAGAATTTCAGGCAATATGAAGCCTTCTTCCATGGTTCCATCATCCCTTAGAAAATCTACAGCATAGAAATATATTATATTTGTTCTAATCGCAAACTGGTCCAAAGTGTTCCCATCAGGATCTCACACAAGATGTCATTGATGTGGATCGATATTCCCGATATTCCCTGAAGTACCAGAGGAAGAAAGGGAACCAGGCCAAGCCCCTAAAAGTGTCTATGGCTACCTATTGGAATTGCTGGTTCAACTGGGTCAGATTTTGCGTCCATCTGGCTCGGCCATGTCTTTGAGCTTGGATATTTTGCTGGTTCACTCAAAACCAGCCATTTATTGTTTCTTCTTATTTTGTTAAGTTATTAGTTGGAACATATATTTTTTATTACACCCCAAGTGGATAGCTCAATTGGTAAAGACCAACACCTCAGAATTAGGAGGTCATGAGTTCAAATTTCCTTGGGACCTACCTTTAAACTAACTAAAAACCAATAACATATGTTTTTATTTTAGGCCCATATTTCATTAGGAAATAATAAGGCCAGCTATAAGTAGTTTAAATGATTTAAAAGTCCACAACTGGAGGACTTAGTGTCCTATTCTATTTGACGTTTGTTATTTTGGGAGTCTTACTCAGATTTTTATATAGGACTGCGAAGGGGCAACCCGTACCCACGTTTTGACAAATGAAGCTGGTTGTTTTGCCCCTAATTTTCTATGCAATTCAGAATTCCTGTTGTGGGAAACAGAAGATCCTTGGTGTGATGCCGACCAGGTTGGTGGGACTCCAATCTAATTCCATGCAGGAGATCTGGTCTATATCTACTCATCTCTTCTCTCTTCTTCTCCATCGAATCAATTAAATTTTCTGCAACTATTATTCTCCTGCACATGTCAATTTTCTTATTGGTCTGATTCTGTTTTTCTTCATTCAGTTTTCAAACCACCTCCATTGAAATCTGTTCCACTTTTGGTTTCCTGTTAAAAACTTAAATCTGGGATTTTTGCTATTTACTGGAGTCTCAGATGCTGTGAATCTTGCTGGTTAATCTCATTAAATAAATCTGTTCTGATTCCTAAGGTACTGTTATTGGTTCTTCTGTGCTGGGATTTTTGATTCAACCGTTCAGGAATTCTATTTTTTGTAGACTGTGTTCTATCTCTTAATTGAACCATCAGATTCAGCCAAACTTTGAAAACTAGTTCTTTATACTAATTCTGAACTTCGATCAGAATATTGGACAGATCATACCCATATTTATTCTGTTAAATTTCTTCAATTCTGGTTTGTTCTTCATTTACTGCAATTCTGGTTCTATTGAGTTTCTTAGCCCCTTAGGCTACCAGAAACCTATCAATCATTCATGTTGATCCTGCTGCCAAGGGGCTGGAAACAGGTAGGTTTGTCAAACTGAGATGTTATTAAATGGCTTAAAAGGAAAGGGAGGAGGGAGAGAGAGAGAGATCAATGGAGGACCGGTCTAAAAGTTGATCCTATTTTAATATCCATTAGATATGGGCTTTTAATTCTTTAGGTTTTATTTGTAATCGACTGAATTATAAGGCCCACAAGTGGGGGTTTGAAGGGGTGCATGAAAATAAATATTTTAATTAGTGGTGGAAGCCCGTTAGAGATTAGTTTAGGATTTATCTAATAGTAATTGTTATAGGTTTTTGCAGGGCCCATTCCTTAGCTGTTAGTATTGTCATGAGTATCAGATTCCTATTAAATTTAGTTTTTGCTTTAGGGTTTTGTTAATATTTCTACTAGTATTTTCTAAGTTAGTTTACTTATTTTAGGATCTTTAAAGACATGCAATCACCCCTCCCTTATTACGGAATAGAATAGAAAATTTATATTTGAATTGGTAGCCGAAAGAAGGCTTCCTCTTTCCCTCCTCTTTCTACAGGTTACTACTGTCCACAACCCCCCCTTGACAGATTGACCCCTCTTCCTATCAATGGGGTTTTCTCCACCTTTGTCCCACTCTATTCTCTCCCTTATTTCTTACCATATTTCCCTTCTTTCTCCCATAGCAGGCAGTTAGAAACCAGAAAGGTTCTCAGACATTGATAGGATCAGAGTTGGCTGGCTGCATCAGAGATGGTCATGGAGATTGTAATCTCCGTTACCTATGGGAAATGGACATGAGATAAAGGATGAACTGGGTCTGCACTTTCCAGCGATTTAAAACAAAGGAGCAGACAACCAGGTGATTTTCATGTATTGAAAAAGCAGAGAAAGAGAAGGGAGTCCTAACTCTATCATCTCTTTGATGCTGAAAACAATGGGAACAGAGAGAGAAATTGATAGGACTTATCCATTCATCACTGATATGAAACCAGAATTGGCGATTTGGTTTGTTACCAGAATGGGAGTCTCAATGAACATTGTAGCTTCTGTGTTAATGTCTCTTATGTCCCATCAGGCACAGCCGCACAGTGCAGTGAACCGGTCCAAACTATACCATGCAAAAATACCCCAATGGCAGCGATTAATCAAAAGTACATCCAAGAGTTAATATTCAACTGTTTTGATAGCAGAATGGGACCATCAAAACAAAAATTCGCTTCCACATAACATCACCTGAAGGCTAATATCATGTGACAGACAGCATAAAGAAACTAAACATACTGAAGTTTAATTTACTGAGATAAGATTGAAAGAATAAATACTATTTACCAAGACCATAACATGTCCAAGGCATTAAAACCTACTAAGGATCTGATATAACAAAATTAAAAGCTTAAAGTTGTCCAAATGATCATATCAATGTACAGCATTGCATAAGTATAATTGAAATATTGCTTGATTCTATCTAGGTAACATCACATTAGAGCTAAGATCACAAGGAAGAAAGCATACCATTACTTTTCAACTGAGAAAGAATATCATTAATTTTTTGACAAATCCAAAATTACACAGGTTAGACCTAACTTCACTGAGTTGGATAAAATACTATCTTGCTAAAATGGGCAGTTTATTTTGTATCAGGTCATAATTAGTTTTGTATTTTTATTTTCTTTCTTCTCACCTTCTCTCTAGAAAGTAAAAATATAAAAATAACATAAAAGAATACACAAGCTAATGCACTCTGGCAAACAAAAACTGCCTATACACTCTACTAGTTTGGTCTCTTAGAAGTTTTGGATTCTCACTCTTTTCTCTCATTTGCAAAAAAGAAAGGAAATGCAACAGTGCGTAAAAATTGCATGAGAAAGTATGGTGTAAACAAAAAAGTTCCTAAAGATTGGTCTTAGCCTAGGATCTGGAAAATTGTTTATCAATCTACCCAAACAATGACAAAGTTATCATCAATAAACCCATGATCCATATTCGTTTGGCTACATGGAACAAATTCCAAGTCCATTTCTGTACACCTCTCCTTTAGTACTAGATATTACTATTTACTAGTATCACCTTCTAAAAAGTACTTGACATAGGGCAAAACATGGGGACAACTCATATATTGCAACAAATCTGATTTCACCCACAAATACATATGTAATATACATAAACAGGCAACAGCAGTAACATTTTAACCAAATAACCATAAAACAGGTCCAAAGAGCCTAATTGATAATAATAATAGCACTCTTCTGAGCCACAACACTGTTATCCACACGAAAAAACAAAAAACAAATAGAAGATTGAAAACAGCTTGTTAGCTTAACAGCCCTCAAAAGGCACACTCCAATATACAAAGCCCTAGTTTAGACCATATGACTCCAACCCTACAATCTTACCAAATATAATAGAGAGGCTACATAATTGTCCAACACCAATTATGCTCTTCAATACCGAACGTTTCTTATAACAATAAGTGGTTTAGTTTGGTTCTACCTCTGTTTAGGGACTTAGCTGGGTATAAAACACAAGCTCATTTTTCAATCCATTTGTTCTAAACGCTAGGTTCACTAGGATTGACCTTTCCCATACGGCCATAACTAGGACTCGATGATGATTCAAGGGTTCAAATTTTACAATGCATTCCCTAATCCAAATACCATAGGAAATCCAAATCATTAGCAGGAATTTTTAGAGAGATGGTAGAACCTCTGTGTATATCAGCAAATCATAATTCAGAATATAGAATCTTAAGACTTAAGTGACAAGTTGCAGTAAAGATTGATAAAGTTCTAACTTCTAACAAGCTGACCCATTTCCCAGAGCAGGAAGCACCACTTGCTTATTCTGTTAAATAAGTTTAAGCATAAAAAATAAAGAAAATCTTCAATAGTGCATTCCCTATTTTCATTTATAGCAAAACCAAATAAATAAGGGAGATTTTCTTCAAGGATATTAATCTTATGACACCTCAAACTTTGTATCTATCAGGATTTCCATTTTGACATTATCCTTCCTTAGTGTAATCTCCCATCATTTTGAGCTTGAGATAAATAATGTTGACTTTTTAAAATAAAAAATTTATCCCAACAGATACATCTATGTGATTGGGCAACAGAGAAATAGGAAAGAACCTGTGTGCGTCCTGCATCAGCAACGACAAAAGTGGGAAGCCCAATGCTCTCTGCTGCCTCCTTCAATCTATTCCTGATTGAATAGGCAAACAGAAATTCCAGGCATTAAAATCGTTCACCCCCCATTCCACAAAGACAAAAAGGGTAGTGCAGAAATAATATAACAAAACCCTTTGTTGATAACTATTCTTATCATTGTGATACATAGACTATACCGCATAAGATCACCTGCTTACATTTCCTGTTGATTCTTGCATGTCACAACTATTTTCGGCTGGCCACATTGCTCCCATTGTCTCAAAAGGGTCCTCTGGCTGCAAACAAAAACAGATATGAAGACACTGCAATCTGTAAATTTGCACAATGTTGTCCTAGCCAGAAGATTGCAAGGCATAGTTTTTTACTAGCAGGAGCAGGTTGAAATTGCTTTTTATTAAAAAAAATTCTTCTTTAATTTGAATCAAGGTGAAAGGTTTCCTAGTCTGCACACCTAATTGTGCCATGTGGAAGGGTGATGTGGCAATTCTGACCAATGCAAATCCAGGAAATGATCTGGATTAACCATGTTTCAAATTTCAGTCTCAACTCCAATCAAACACCCTCCCATGTATGTCCATGCACCCTTTCTGTAGTCCCTATTTTTTCAATGTTTTATTTTGCAGCTTGGCAAACTCCACCTGGGCTGAAACTTGATATGTGAGCAGGGAACCATTGAATCCACCTATCCACAAAATTTAGCCTCATCTGACCTGCCCCGTGGTAGTAAATGTGTGCAGACCAGGTAAGTTATCTGGTCTATGCAGACCAAGAAGCTGTTACCCATAAAGATATCTAGAAGGGTACAATAAAGGAAAAAGAAAATTAGGGAGTGAGGTGTAAAATATAGATGCTGTCAACTGTCCATACCAGAACCACAGTTATTAAATTAAAATAAGACGATGCACATATAAGCTCAAGCTAACTAAGCCTTTAAATGGAATCAGTACGTTAAACCTATTTTGCCACTCAACCCTGTTTAAAGCCATAGATATTATTAAACCTAAGGCATCCATAACTTTTCTACTACTTCTTTCCACATAATCTTCGGCTCATTCCTTGTTATTTAAGCTCCTCTAATCTGCAAACTATCACTACTCCTAAAACTGAAAGCACATCAAAGCAATCTCTCCTATTACACAAGCAAAAAGAACTTATACATGTTAAAGTTGAAAGTCGAATTTCATCATACAAGACAAAGTCATCCCTTTAGATGCAAGCTTTTACTCATATTTCTCAAAGTACTGTGATTTCTGATAAAATAAACATGGAATTTAACGAATTATACTCCTTGCAGTGAGCAGGTTTTACCTTTGCATTAGTTCAGCATAAATACCAGTGGCTCCATCTGCCAATTTAAAGTTTACCTACTATCAAAGAAGGATCTCTTGGAAAGAAGTATGCTGAAGTAATAAAAGTTGAATCAAAAATTGGAAACCAACTCATTAGGGTAGTGCAGAAAATGATGACGTACGAGCACATTGAGATGCAATTTTCCCAGATTTCATCTTCAGGTCTTGTCTGACAACCAAAACCTGCAACCACCAGTCCCTAGGTAAGGAAATCAGATATTGTTTACCACTCGGACTAGGTACATAAAGTCATAAACACTACAGTTCATAAATTTCAAAAGAACTGAAACCAAAAACTTACCTTTCCATTTCAAGTATTTCTCAAATGAACGAAAAAAAAGAGGGCTGGAAATATTTAAAGAAATTCAACCTACAGTTCCAAATCTTTTGGGAATAAGACTCTGAATGACACCTCTATAGTGAGATACCACACACACTATATTGTCCAGCACCAGCTCAGATAATCATGAATCACAAACATGGAATTCTAATTTTACTTCAAGAATCACAAATATCCAGAGGATAACAAAAGGAAGTATAATAATGATAATATGGGAATAAAGTTCCTGACCCACATTCATCCTGTACATGAAACCCATCATGGGAAATGTTCTTCAAAAACTAAAAACCAAGCGATTACATCCAAACGCGCCTATGGATTCAGACCTAACTACCAAGTAAAGCAAGACAATGACAATGACAAAAAAAGTAAGATTATCTAAGAAAGAACATCATTACTGACCATTTTAAGTTCTCCATCGTCAGCAGCTGAAACTAGTCTTTGTTGTTGTCTTTTGCCCCTAGTAGATAAGGTTTTGTTTCCTTTGGAATTATGTTTGGGAAGTCCAGATAAATCTAAAAGCAACCCAAAAATGAAACCGATGACGAGACCAGGAATGAAATTTTCTGGCCTGAAACTCACAGCGAACCATTCTCCTTCTCGTTTATGTTGCTGAATCAGAATCACAAAACAGAAGTGGAAGCAAATAGAAAGTTAGAACTTCAAAAACCAACACCTCAATTCAGCTCTTCTTTCGTCGCGCAGAGTGGAAGTAACTGAGAACTAAAAACACATGAAATTATAATAAATAGCCAGAAAAATACATTGTTTGAAGGTTGAGATGGCTTTCCAAACGGACCCAGCATCTTATTCGACCATACACACTCACGGAGTGACAATCTCACACACACAGCGATCGACAGAGCGGTAAGTTCTCTGATATGGCGAGTGGTTAATTCGCTGTTGCAGATGAAAAATGTTGTTTCATTCTGAAATTACTTTTTTTATTTTTCTGGTTGGGGTGTCGGATCATTTGTAACCTTTTTTTTCCCGGGTTCCCAATCTAGTGTAACACATTTCTCCGATTGAATTACTTAGGGCATCAAATATCTCTCATTGAAGATACTTGGTGATGGGTCAAAGTTAATTAGGGCATAAAGATAAAAATTGGTGATAGGTCAAAATTAATTAGGGCATAAAGATAAAACTAAGGTTATTATTAAATAAATAAATAATTACGGCCCTTTTTCTTTTTCTTTTTCTTTTTCTTTTTGGTAATAGATTAGTAAGCATTTTTTTGAATGTATTAGAAATATAAACTAATAATAGAGAATGTATTATTAACATAAAAAGAGTGTTCGTTAAAATATGAGACATTTCAGTTTTAGACCCACAAAATATAATGAGCTATAAAGATCATAGTCTAAAATGAACCGTATTTTTCTAATCCATTCCATGACATATGAAGGAAAACACACATTAAATACTATTTTTGTCATTTCAAAATATGTTCTTGACCTATAATGCATTTCAAAAATCTATACCAACAAAATTGAATTAACTTGATAGAGATTAGAGGATAACAGCACATGAGATTTTCGACCATCCCATTTTCAACAATCCATGCATGTTCTAAGAGTATCTCTCCCATCTTAAGTAAGGATTGATACGTTTTCGGTTCCGAATTGGATTGGACTGAGTATGTGAGAATCACGGAAGAAAAGAATCAAGCTAAAATTACACTTGTGAAAACTTATCCTCCACTGTGTTGATTTAGGGAGTTGCATGGTGTTGACTGATGAAGTCTTGTTCTCAAATTTTATCAATTTTTTTTCGGTTATCAAAAATCAAAATGGTGATCAAACAATTCTGTAACTGCACCTGAGTTGTACCAAGTTTTTAGTGGGATGCTCAATCTTGTATTTTAATTTGTGTGTCATACTAATAGAATCCATGACTTCATATTATCAATATATTGTTTGGTTGTTTGTACTAACACTGCAAATTCTAAGTCCAAATGTGGGAGCATAGTTGGTGATACAGGAGAATACGTATCTCCCAATCAAGTTTCGACACATGCATATTAGGGCCCAAGTCCTTGGGGGAAGGTCTATATTCCTATAATTAAACTTGCATGTATAAGACAAAAAGAACTCCTGAATCGGAACCACCAATGAGAATATTGAAGAGCCTCGGAACATCACTTATATGAAGGTATCGGAGCCTCATGCCCTTGAAGGCCTTGGAGCTTCGCGGTACTACGATCTCGGAGTCTCGCCAGGATAGAAGCCTTGACACCTCATCAATATCAAGGCCTCAGTATCTCTTCAACGCATAAGTCTAGGCACCTCACCAAGCGGACTTTGACATATAGATCCACATCCTACTTGCCAGTTGTTCTATAGCGTACGAGTGGGGTCCACTCATTTAAATACAAAGATCAAAGTTCCCCCTAGATGTTCGCCAAAGGGAAGTCAACGAACTCCTGAGAATGAGATTTTACTGTCCAATGACTCAGCAGAAGATCACTTGATCACCAAATCAATGGGCATGAGTCACGCTCTAGGGAGGACATTCCGCCACAACAGAAAACATGTCCAAGCTCCCACATCCAGGTTACTCCAAATCTATAAATAGATGAAGCATACCCAAGTAAACATACGGTCATTTTCTAGCACTCTAGCTCAGAGCAAGTTAGCTACCAGAATCCCCTTCATTCAAAGGGACAACCTCTCTTATCTATCTCATACTGTTTGTCCCTCAGATTAACTTAGGCATCAAAGTGGCCAGAGGGTGTCTCCATCCGACCATCACTACGATGTCCCTTCTTACTTTTTGTAGGAATTACAAGCGAGCTAGAGACCAATCCGGTCGGGGTCGACAATAGTTGGAACTCGTCTTGAAGAAGCACGAGAAAAAGTTTGATTGAGTTTAATAGAATTCGATTTGTCCAATGTCCTCTCTCATGGATTCAGCCTCAGATGATTCCGAACCGATTGAGTCGATCCCGATCCCTAAAACCATGCTTTCACATCCCCAACCGATGTCGACATGTCCCCAACACCCACATGAGCTATGCTGGAGCTGGACCATTCTTCTTATGCCTCACCTTCAATTTGCAAGCGACCATAAGTTCGGGATTTGTGTCCTCTTTGGCTTCTGTCTTTTGTTCGTACATCTTAGCCGCTTATATTCATCACTATAAGAATTGATTCAAACTTTCCCCAGCCCTTTCTCATCAATGGACTCGTATACAAAGGAGTACGGTTTGTTCAATAAATTCCTACCTCATGGTGTTTGCGATGGGACGGATGTGACTTCCTCATTCGTTGAGACAACACGTTTATTTATTTTCTCAATAAATTTTAAGAAAAATTAATCACTCGAATCAAATAACATTAAGTACATACCCGGATCCATTGCGTTTGAAGAAGAATTGTCACCCAAACTTTACAAACGTCAAGTCCTCTGTCAGTCTTGTCTGCTCCCTTTTCTCTTATATGTTGAACAACCATCAATGTACAACGAGCAAGGCCAATGAAAGGTAATTTAATCCTTCAAATAATTGAGTCAAATTATCAATAGATCATTAGTACCTTACACATTAAAATTGATTAATTGGGACCCTCTCAAAAGGGTAACATCCAATCATAGCAGTCTTGATTCGTATCCATATAAAATGAAAACATTACATCTTATCTACGTACGTGGAGGTGAAATGGCCATCCCTTTACTCATTTGATACAAGCACAGGGAACTTTTATATTCTCTATTCCCTATCCATACAGATAGTGAGTTCCGTTCACGTTTTGTCTGGTGTTTTAGCCGTGTGCAATTGAAGTTAATTTGAGAGAACGTTGACGTATTTAGAACATCTATCGGAAAACGTGAACCAGATGCCAGAATTTCCTCTTCTTCTTTTTTTTTCATTAATCAAGTTCCTAAAGACTGATTCCATCAACGTTTTGTGTTGCCAGTTCATAATTTGCAGACGGCACTCCACAATTCCGTCACGTTTTGTGTTGTCCCAGTACTTAATTTGCACACGACACACCACACCACACCAACATCA
This sequence comes from Protea cynaroides, assembly GCA_028583415.1. Taxonomy (NCBI): domain Eukaryota; kingdom Viridiplantae; phylum Streptophyta; class Magnoliopsida; order Proteales; family Proteaceae; genus Protea; species Protea cynaroides. The sequence goes on along the minus strand of CM053276.1, from coordinate 115,589,230 downwards.
AGGCTGGAAAAATCCTCTGCTTCAAAAGGCCACGGTTCCCCCTTCCAATGGCAATTCCTACCGTACCTTCAAAGCAACTCAAAAGTCAAGAACCTATCCAAATTTCACCAAAGCACTCTTCCCTACAAATACAATCAATCAAGCAAGCATCTCTAATTTAGCTCAAATTTCCATAAGCCTTTGTTCCTGATTTTTGGATCTCTCACAGATACAGATCAAGATGGTGAATTCAGTTTCCTCCAATTCAAACCAACCGCCTCCACCTTCACCTGCAGGCCACCAATCGCTCATTCAGTTCAAGCCTTTCCAACCACCCATCGCGAACCGAATCGCCCGAGCCTTCCACCGTCTTCGACTCGTCCACCGCTCAGGCGGCAATTTCTTCGTCCTCGGTGCCTCTGGCAACGTCTACACCGTCAGCCTCTCCGATATCCCTTGCTGCAACTGCCCAGACCGTACGACCCCATGCAAGCACATCCTCTTCGTCTATCTACGTGTCCTCGGTGTGTCTCTTGATGACACTTGTCTCCACAGGAGTACTCTCAGGCCTTCCGAGCTCAACCACCTGCTTAGCTCACCCACCTCTCCTGACTCCTGGGCTGGGGATCGCGTGCGCGATAGGTATCATCAGCTCACGTCAAGGTTAACGACACGTGGCAGTCCCTCACGAGAGGTGGAGGTGGAAGAAGGTGCCAAGTGTCCCATCTGTCTAGAAGAGATGCGGAAGGAAGATAGGTTAGTGGCTTGTAGAGCATGTCGGAATCCATTGCACGAACAATGCTTGCAGAGATGGACGAGAATTAGAGGAAGGAGATCTGCTACCTGCGTGATTTGCAGGGAGAGGTGGAGGGATAGAGTGGACCTGGAACAGCAGGATATGTACCTGAACCTGGCGGACTATGTTAGCGATGATGACGACGATTCTGAGGGCTGAGATCCATGGAAGCTTGTCTGTGATGATGACTAACTGATTTAGGGGTTTTGGGCATTGATTTGGGATCGGATGCAAGTGAATTAATGGCCCGTTTGTTTCTATTTTCTTACATGTACATACATAATTTAAACATTCAAGGAGAAATTTATTGAAATGGAAAGTCATTTTTTTTAAACAATCAGGCCCTCAAGATGTAAAGCCAACCAATGATTGCTCGTGAGGTTGAAATTGACCATTAAAGCCAACCAATGATTCCTCAATCCGACTTCTAAATGCAAATCGTGGCCCTCATCCTTCTTGGGCATGGAAGAATATTCTAGAAAGAATAAAAGTTTTGTTGGATGACAACTATTGGCAGATGGGTAATGGCAATAGAATCAAAATCTGGGATTATTGGTGGAACCCATCTTAGAAAGATTTTAAAATCTGTTCAGCTGAGACTTAATCATTGCACACTCAATTATGTTAGTGATCTTATTGATCCCATTAATAGATCATAAAGTGAAGTCAATTTGTAGTATAAAGCTCAGAATGATTCCTGTGGAAGATTGTCTTGTTTGGTCTGGATCTAAAAATACTATCAAATCATTTTATCATCTTCTTTCCAATAAAATGGATCTTTATAATTCTAGCCATTAGTCTTTGGAAATTGGCTCCTAAAGAGGCATGGAAATTTATTTGGAAATGTAATTTTTATTCTAAGATTTGTTTGTTTCTTTGGAAAATTTTGTGCACAATAAGTTGTTTCTGGAGAAGAATTGCACCAAAGGAAAATTCCGACCAATCCAAACTGTTAAAAATGCAGTGCCCATGTAGAATTTATAGATCACATCACATACTGCTCTCATGCCCATTTGTTAGGGCCACTTGGTTCGGATTGTTTATATATAAGGTACCATTTGCTCAGAATATTCAAGTTATTTCAATGGATTCAAGATTGGATTAGGCTCTCTCTACATTCTAAGGAGAATGCTAGGGAGGCCTTCAGTTTGGCTTCCTTCATATGTTGGTCTTTATGAAAAGTTAAGAATGATTTTATTTTCCATGAAAGGGTTTGGATGCCTTTGGAAGTCATTCAATAGGCTAAGAAATTTTACAATGAATTTTCTTCTGCAACTTGTTTGCCATCAATGAATCCTGGTCTGGCCTTGAACAAGGAGTCTAATACTTCCTTATGGTTCCCTCCTCTTCTTGGCACATTAAAGAAATATTGATGTCGGTTTGCTTCCAAGTTCCTCGTCTAGTTCGATCGGTTTCATCTTCAGGGATAACCTTGACCATCTGATTCGGGCTTCTTCGGGTTCTCTTCACTTCTCTTCAGCCAAGATTGGAGAAGCCCTTGAGATTAGAGCTGCTTTGGCTACTGCTATTGAAGATAATTTCTCTAAGATTATCATCGAATCTGATGGCAATGACATCATTAAGCTAATTTCAAGGCTGGAGATGGTGGCGGAGTTGGAACTACAGCCAATTATAGAATATATCAGATCTCTTTTGGATTTTTGTGAATCCTGTTTTTTTAATTTTATTCCAAGGGGAGCTAACACTTTACCTCGGATTGAGATCCTCTGTTGTGAGGTCACTTCTATAGTGAGGATCCCACCCATTCAAAGTGGATCAGTATGTATCTCAATACACTGAGAGTGCATCGGATATATGCTGATCCACTCTGAATGGCTAGGAACCTCACTACAGAGGTGGCCTCACTACAGTGAATCTTTTTCCCTATACCTCATTCCCTTGCTCGGACAACCCTGACATTGGCGGAGATGATCAATTGGCCACATTCCTCTCCTTGGCTTCATGAGTTATGTATAAATGAAGCTTTGACTTGTACCCATTCTTCTGAATAAATTTACTTTTTACCACAAAAAAAAAATTGCCTATAAAATTAACAGATTCCAAGTTGATAATGTGGCAATTCCAACTAAGGGTGTTAAAACGACATATAATGAATAAAACCTAAAATTGATCCATTTATTAAATGGTTTCAAAATATTTACCAAAATCGAATATTAATCGGTTTCGATTTTTCGATTTTCAAACAGCTTCGTTGCCAGTTGCAAGAGGAAGAGAATTAGAAATAAAATAGAGGGAAAACCAAGGAAAGCATAAAAATAATTTTAATCATACATGAAAATTGAATTACAATTTAGAGGTATGCCATGTGGTTAAAATAAAATTTATTTCTACAAACATACACATTTGGCACTAAGGGATTAAAGTAAAGGTTTAGTCGGCTGTAGCAATTCCTAATAGTAGGTTTAAACAGTTTCATTTTTAAACCAGAATCAAAGTTAAACGGTTTCATTTTTTAAACCAAAATCAAACTGTTTAATAATTGGTTTTACGGTTTCAGTTTAAACAATTCGGTTTCATTTTTAGCACCCTTAATTCTGACTGTTGGATACTTCAAACATAAACCTAATATACACCCTCATGTGTTGCCATTTTTCATGCATTTACATATGTTTATTTCTTTTCCTTCATTATTCTGAAATTTCATCTTCCACCAAATTGTCATAGTTTTATTAGTTGTCTTCGTTTGGACTGAAATTTGATATGTGAGACTGTAAACTAAGGGTATACTATCCATAAAATTTGGGTCATTTGAACAACATTTCCTCAAAATCTTATCACAGTGGTCACCTCAATGAGGATCCGGAGGGTAGTACTAGTAGAGCATGGCTGGATTTCTTCAGCAGTTCAATCGTCACCAGGTCCATAAAACGTCTCTATTCTGCCTAAGATTTCCGCTACGTCTAGATAAATACAACTCGTTGAACCAACAAGAACTACCGAAGTTAAAACATGTTGGAATGCATGAAACCTTCAGTGGGAATTCCGGGGAGAAAGCAAAAACCAAATATAAACTGAGTCTTCTATCTTGGCCCAAACCATTAGGCTTTATTTGGTTGCAAAGAGAATCGAAAGGAAGGGAAGTGAAAATTTTTAACTTTGAATGAAAATTTTAGTAATGATTACAGTACCTGCTAGGCTGCTATCACATTACTATGTAACTAATTCCTAAATTATTCCACATTTAGTTATTAACTTACACTTCACTTAGCATCTAGATCTCTCCCATTTGAAAAGGAAAATAAGTTTTACATCTTATAAGTATCATTACTAAACATGTTAAGAAATTTAGGTAATTTATAAGTTGGAACCTTGACCAAGTTGAGCAGTTGAAAGCAACTTTTTGTGTGTTGTCATTGTTGGCAACCTTGGCGACCTCAAGACAGTTGGCAAAGTGATATGGAGGAGAGAGAATATCAGCAGACAGTGTATCCAGTCAACAGATAGAGTGGATAGTCTGCACTCTGTAGGCATGGTTGGACAGTCAAAAGCCTATATGGAAGCCAGTATACATCTCTATGTGCTTGTAGTTCAATGAAAGAAGATAGAGAAAGTAGAGAGACAAAATAGAGAAAGAAAGAGGAGAGAGAGTGTTTGTGGGTCCCACTAAAATCCCACAGACATGGTGCACTGACAACAGTTGATGAGAGAGACTAACAAAAGAGAGAGAAAGAAAGAAAAGAGAGGAGAGAGAAAGAGGAGAGAGAAAGAAGAGAGAGAAGAGGAGAGAGAGTGGTGGGGACCAAGTGGGTCCGCAACAAACCCCGGGGCTTGGCTAGGCCAACATGGCAACCAGCCAGCAACCACGGCCGAGGCCCAAGGCACGAAGCCGTGGCAGCCCGGGCCGGCCGCAAGGGGCTCACGCCTAGGGCCCCAAGGCCGAGTTGGGCTAGGTTTTCAAAACCTAACCCCAACCCCGACTATTGGCCATTCCCCTGCCGCCCAGCCCCGGGGGGGCCGGAAATGTACAACCCTAACCGGCACAAGGCCGCATGACAAGCCGGGCCGGCGGGCAAGGGTCAATCCCGATAACCCCGTCCAGGGGTTAGATTGACCCAATTGACCCAAAACAGCCAACAAATACCAAATAATAATACAACTTAAAAGATGACAAATACAAAAATCTATGATATTCTTTAAGAACCTAACAAATACAAACCAAAGAAGTGTTTAACAAGGAACATACAAATCATACATATATTTATTATATTCAAATATACAAGGAGCTCATTGGGCGATTCACCCATCGCAACCCACCCCGTCGAGGTGTTCAACCTTATGTTCAAAGCGGGCGGGTCGGGTTGTCGGGTAAACTTGGACCCCTACTCACGCAAGCCAAGAAAACCCTAAATTGTTTTGTAATAAGAAACCGAATCCTTAAAAAAAGTCCACCATTTCATGTTTGTTCAGGGGTTTTTTGGTCCTTTGCATATGTAGCAGATCCGATATTAAGGGCCAAGATGAAGCCACGCATAACAAATTCAAATCCGAGGGATAACAAAAAGGCGGGATCCAATGGTGCGCATCCAGTGCATCAAGATCCCATCACGAGCATTTATATTGGTCGGATGCAACTTGATAAGTTGCGCCGCGTTGCATTAAGTGGAAGAGATGATACGGTGAAGCGCGCATATTGTAATACAAAAATGCGGATCCAAATCTAGCGGCTATGATTCGCGCCAAGTTCATCTGACGCGATGAAGATCATCGAACGGCCAAAATGGAATCCCGCATTTGACAAATCCAACGGCTGAAAATTGAGATTCTCTGATTCGCCAATCACGTTTCGACAACGACGTACGTGCTTCAGTGGCGGCATAGCTTGGGTGTATCGTGGCCCACCAAATCAAGTCCAAAGATTCCTTTTACTCTAATATGAGTGGCCGAACTTCAAATGATGATATCTGAGTCGTCCGATCTCAGATTGGAGTGATTCAAAGTGTTACGAACTCATCTCTTCGAGCTGGATCGACCTGCAACAAGAAAAGGGGTTTTGGTGAGAGTAAGGTGCGGGTTTGTGGAAACAGAAGGCATTGAGCCTCATTGTGTGTGAAAATTATCTCCACTTATCTCTCTTTGATGCTAATGGCTAAATGAAGCATGAGAGAAGTAGTGTAATCACCCATGGTGAGTTATGAGTGATTTGGAATGTGTGTGGAGTGTTGAAAGACTACCAACTGCTATGTGAGTCTGAAAATGAACATCCACCAACACTGAAGAGCTGGGGAAGCCAAATGATGAGCACCACTCAGTCTTGAGCACCTTGGGAAGGTAACCACTCACACAAGCCCATTTACATTGTAACATGCTATATGGGTAGGGCTTGTAATCTTTATTTGACAAATACATTGCAACATGTCAAGTAGGGGGCTTGACATGAGTGAGGGTTGTAGCCAAAAACAGGAATGTAGGTTGTTGCCTAAGACTCAATTGCAACTAAGAATGTAGTTGATGTTGTAGCATCTGAGTTATAAGTGCAATCATAGCATTAAAGTAGCGTATTGGGTATAATACGAAACCCTGGTTAGGGTATTGTCCCGTGGAGTAGTCATCACAGTGTGTAATAGGTGAACCACATTACATAGTGTGTCATGTGATGTGGATGTGGATGTGCCTGTTTATGTTACGCATTTGAAGTGCGTGGGTTACAAGTCTGGGTGTACACACTTGGTAGGCCAAGCCTCTGGTATGAATACCTATAGGTGTATGGCATGGTTTGTTACACAAAATGTGTTAACAAGACAAATGTATGAATGACCACCTCAGTCAGCTCAAGGCAGCAAAGTATTAACAGACAGCTCTTAACAACAGTGTGTGTTTTGGTTGGGCAGACTACACAGAGTTGGGAAGAATTTTAGTGGTCACTGATTCACCCCCCTCCCCTCTCAGTGTCAACCTGAAAATCACATTACATAATCATGTTATGTTACAATTATTCCATTTAAAGTTTAAAAATCTCACTTCCCTTCCTTTCAATTCCCCTTGCAACCAAACAAAGCCATAGTTCCCCTCTTAACCAAACATTAAGAAATATGGAGCCCAAGTAAACCAGAGCTGGAAATTACTAATCCATAAGCATACACATGACTGACATACAGACACTTGCAAAACAAGCATGTACCTTCACATACATCAGCTGCTTCCATAAATTGTTAAAAGCTCTGCAACTCTTCAAATAAGAGTTAGTCTTTACAGGTTATAATATTCATAGACATGCCTACGAGTTCTATCGGCCACCAAATTTTATTAATTTATCCTCTTTTTTTCCTGATGAGTTCTACTTCTAGTTGTTCTTGAGTTTGTTTTCATCTAGTTAATACACGTGGTGCAAGGGCCATTCAAACCCATCTCGTGTCGACTTCCATACTCAAATCCAAGTCCTCTACCCACAAACTGGTAAGTGTATCAACAACAAAGCCTAAAGTACTTGAGACCCAAAATTAAAATAAACAAAAACAAGCAATTAAGCAAGCTAACACACAAATACATGTTTGACAATTTAATTGAATAACTAGAAGTTTAAAACAATGGACACATGACATAATGTGTGCAATTACCTATCAAAATAAATGGGATGGTGAATGATAAATCAAAATATGACTTGGTAAAAAAAATCAAACCTGCACCCTAAATAGTTAAACACACCATAGATACTCCATGCGAAACTACATGCAATGATTGACAACATATACCAATTCTTTTAGTCAGTAGTGACAAAAAATATTTATTAATATATGAGATTTTGCCACATTTGTGAGTATAAGTTACAGTAAGAAAAAGGTGAGTATCATAATGCTTCGCTCTCCCAAACAAATCCTTTTTGGGTAATCACTCTTACATACAACTGTGAGAACAGCTTTCCTTCGATGGTGTCTTTATAAATGTATAAGACAGATTTGGTACACCACAATTCCACTTCAAAGCCAACCATTTTCACTGTCCACCTGAACCAACCTTCCTTTCAACATATCAAACCATTCCAAATGTTAAAACAGACTGCAACAACAAGGCCATCAATATGATCCACCATTTCTATAATCATTTCAGCATGTCCAAGCAAAAAAAAAAAAAAAAGAGCATAAGTGGGAATGGGATGAGGAAATAAGATGATGAGTATAAATAACACTATAAGACAATTGATCTTCACCAACTTAGTAGTTGATTCTCTAATGAACTGCAAAAATGGAGTCCAATGTACGAATGAAGATGCAATACAAAAAACTCTGAAAATAAATAAGCCAGTTGAAAGGCACACTTGAAAATTCAGACGAAAACAGGGGTACATGCATTGGTTCAAAAGTGTGGAAAACAGCAAATCCCATTCTTGCTGTTTGCATAAGTAGGCAGATTTATCAAGTGAAGTGAATAAAGTAACATTAAGGTCCTCATTCACCCAAAAAAATCATTAAGGTCCCAATCTAATGGGTAGACAATAATTTCACGCATGCCTTACAAACAGAGAAGCATGGCACACAAATCCAGGTTAGAGCCATACCATAGTTTCTATAGTTCCACCTCTGGCATGTGTGCCACAATCAATAAACCCCAAGAAATATTATATGGATTACTGACAATTGAGTTCCAACCTGGTCATTGCTACAAGTATTATACTCCTTACCTACAAGATCAAGCACAGCAAGAATCAAATAAAGCATAGATAGTAAAAAAATAAATAAATAAATAGATTGGTATCAACAACTTAAGCACAGCATCATAGTCAAATAAAGCGTCGGATATAAAAATGAAAACAAAAAAAAAGTGTTGGATCAACTTATGTATAGATAGGGGAAGGAAGAGAGTTTGGATGATCTTCACCATCTTGCATGACACTGAACACACAGGAGTGTTCTAACAGTGGTACTTCAGAATGACTTAACTAAAGCACAGTATAAACAGGTCAAGGAAAAGAAAGAGATGAATAATTTTATGTGACTTCACAAGATATTCAACCTTTCAACATGCTTTTCAGCTGCATGCCAGTAGAAATTGAAGGAAGAAGCAGTTTCTCTTGGCAAAGAAAGAAGATCAATCCACATAAATATGAGCTACTTATGTTGGAAACAGTCTTGCCCCACCAAAAAAAAAAAAAAATAATAATAAAATAAAAATTCTGAAAGCCATATTCATGAAAATGAGCACTGAAAAATAAAGATTAGAAGTTTCATAACGAAATTACACATTTTCTTACAGCGGGAAAAAGAACATAATGAAGATTGCTGCCTAGGTATAGAAGTGTATTCTTAAAAAATACTGATGAATGAGAATGGTTGAAATAATTAATAATTAATAAGAATTGTTTCATTGGATGCCAATGACTCAGTACCAAAATAATATTTCTACATGTCAATACTGTTGCCCCCCCAACAACCTACTGCCACCACATGAAAATGGACATGTAATTAGTGTAAGCAAAAACTTCTAACTACACAGAAATATACAGAAAACAATTATAATTTTATTACGAACTCTTTAGTATTAAAATAAGCTCATAATCAAAGTAATAGATAGAAGACTTGAACAGAAATAGACCATGATATTTACTGAACCAAATCACTTTGGAAGCAATAACATTTACCTCGTAGATTTTGGAGGCCTAAACTCGTTTGCCATTATGATGGATAACAATGTGCTCTCTCATTATGAAAAGATTAAGAAAAACCATTAATTTGGTCACAAGCTGAAGGTTCTGCAGTATGTCAACTGAATGTACAACTCTTCCGGGTTATAATACATATCACAGTTACATCTTTCTGACCAATAAAACAAAAGCATTCATGTCAAACATAATTGACATGCAAGCAGCTCAAAGACCCACAAAGAATATATTATCAGACAAGATACAGATCATAACCATCCACTTTTGAGTGCATGAATAAGCTTCTTAGAGTTTCAAAAACCTCATCTATAAAGCATGACTTGTCATTTGCAACAAATACATGCACTATGTTCCTAACCTCAATCCAGCTGCACCCTGGCTCCTTCTCCACGCCCATAACCTTCATCATATCCCTTATTCTAGTGACCTCGCACCATAACTGTTTAGATGCATAAATGTTAGATAAGATAACATATGTGGCAGAATCATGAGGTTCTAGCCACAAGCAGTGGTGTGCAGCTCTAACACCAACATCAGAGTTCTTGTGGACACCACAAGCTGCAAGGAGGGTCCTCCACATCCCAGGTTCAGATGGGAATGGAGATTTGAGAAGAAATGCTTCTGCCTCTTTGAGATATCCTGCACGTCCAAGGAGGCCGACCATACACGTGCAGTGTTCTACTGAGGGCAGAATCTCATAGTCATAAATCATTAAGTTATAATAGTTTATTCCTTCTTCAATCAAACCTGCATGACTACAAGCAAAGAGAACCCCAACAAAGGTAATGCATGTTGGGATCACACCAGTATCCCTCATTTCTTGGAACAGGAGAAGAGCAATATCACTGAACCCATTTTGAGCATAGCCAATTATCATCGAATTCCAAGAGACTACATTCTTCTCAGGCATCTCAGAGAACACCTTAAATGAATCTTCAGCCAATCCACTTTTGGAGTACATGTCAACCAGTGCAGTACCTACTAAGACAGTGGACTCAAGCCCTGTCTTTATCGTGTAGGCATGCAAGTGCCTTCCTTGTTCAATAGCAGCCCAGTTGGCAAGTGTTGCAAGAATGCTTGAGAAGGAAAATTCATCTGGTTTTTCTAAAAACCTGTGCATTTTGCAGAAATACTCAAGTGCATTCTCTCCCTCACCATTTTGTGCAAAGCCCGAGATTATTCCTGCCCAGGATATAGAATTTGGTGCATTTATAAATTCAAAAGCCTTTAATGCACTGTCCATAAGGCCACATTTACCATAAAAATTCAGTAGAGAGTTCCCAACAGTGACATTTGAATCCAGACCTAACTGGATTGAGTGAGCATGAACTTGAACTCCTTCCCGCAAAGCATCCAATACTGAACATGAGGAGAATAGACCTGTGAAAGTAAACAAGTCAGGTCTCATGTTCTCAGTTAACAAGCCCACATAAGATTTTAAGGCTTCCTTATACCTCCCAGACAAACCGTAACCTGTGATTAGTGCGTTAAAGGATACAACACTCCTTGTCATGTCACTAAATACTTTTTCGGCATCTTCCATAGAAAAATATTTTGAATACATATCCACAAGTGCAGTCCCCACAAAAACATCTGATGAATAACCACACTTCAGTGTTTTAGCATGGAAGGATTTGCTAATGGCAATGTCTGACAACATAGATGAAGCTTTGAGAACACAAGAAAATGTAGTCTCATTAGGAAGAAAGCCTTCTGATTGCAACAGATAAAATAATGCAATAGCTTCTTCTCCATTGTAATTTTGAGAGTAAACAGTAATCATGGTGTTCCAAGCTACGAGATCTCTCTTTCCCATCCGATCAAAGACAAGCTGGCTTATATCTAAACTACCACACTTTGAATACATATCAATAATGGACCCACCAACAAAAATATCTGAACTAAAACCCAATTTAATTGCATAACCATGCAGTGATTTGCCCATTCTATTGCATCCCAGACCACCACAAACCCTGAAAATAGTGGCAAATGTAAAATTATTAACCAACAGTTTCCCATCATTACCACTTTTTAGCATAGAGCAAAACAAACAAATGGCTTCCCAATTTAAGCATTTCTGCGAGTATGCAGAAATCATGGAGTTCCATGCAACTGCATCCCTAAAGAGCATCTCATCAAATATCTGACGTGCTTCTTTAACATAATCACATTTGGAATACATTGTGACCAAGCCGCTGGCAACAAATAGTTGCGTCAAGAACCCTTTCTTCAAAATCAAACAGTGCAGGCTCATTCCAATATTGATCCTCCTCAATTGGCAACATACTCCAATTGTGGTAGAGTACGTTGTCTCATTGGGTTCAATCCCAAGATTCCTCATCCACGAAAAGTAAGATAATGCCAGGTCAATGAACCCCTGTCGTGCATTCATCGATATCATTGAGGTCCAAGAAACCACATCTTTCTCAAGGATTTTGTTGCCAAACTTATCAGCTACTACAAGTGGATGAAAGGCATGCCAGCTCTTGGATGTTCTTAATGTGCAATAACTGATTGATCTTGGTTCTTGTAGAAAAATTGAGCCTCTGCATCGATCCATTGAGGAAAAAGGAGGGACACTTAATTCAAACTTATCCTTTGCTTTCCCACAAAAGTTAAGACACCCACACATTCTTTTGTACTGGCTCTTTAACATTGATTCAGAAATCGTCCATAGTGAAATGTTGTGGAATCCTTTATTAAAGTGGTAAATTAGAATGGTAAAAGAATAAGTTAAAACTGTTAGGCAAAATGTGAAGTAAAACATCACTGAAAACCCTCTCGCTCTCCAGCCCTTATTTTCTACGGAAAAAAGCTCTCGCCTCTCTCTCATTCTTTCCTTTCTCAGTGAAGGTGGAGTGGACTTAGCAATGAGAACTTATAAAAGACTTATAAAATTTATGAGGAAAGTTCACAGAATTCTAAGAAGAAACTAAGAGAAGTTCACAGAGAACCTAAAAGAACTACAAGGAATTTCTAAAGAAGACTCACAGAAATTGAGAAGAAGTTCAAAGAATTTATAAAAGAAACCTAATAAACCTAAGAAATTCGAAAGGAGTCAAAGGACACATAAGAGATCAAAGGAAATATTAGTAGATTATCTATACAGTCACAAAGATTAACAAGAGATTACAACAGAAATTCACAGAGAATAACAGAGAAAAATCACAGAGATTCACATAAGTAGACTTAAGGATTTACAGAGAAAACTAGGAGAAACTCACGGAGACAATAGCATACATTCATATTGACGAGAAAAGGAAAATAAAGAAGTACCTGGAAAGTTGTCGGTGAGGAAATCAAATCGAAGGAAAGATTGGTGATTCACTATCGTCAACTTCGGAGAAGAATACATAAAACGTCGTTGCCAATCTCGTCAAGAGGCTCACCGAATCCAAAGAAGAATACAGAAGATTCGTCGCTACCGAAATAACTCTCTCCCTAAGATTAAATCCTTTCTTTGGAGGACTTGTAAAGAGGGGATTGCATCGGCGGACGATTTAAACCATAGGAATGTGCCTATTGATACTTGTTGTCATCAGTGTGGTGCAGCTAAAAAGACTACTTCTCACATTCTAGTTGAGTGCCATTCGCAAGGGCTACTTGGTTGGGCTGCTCCCAAGCTTGTCGCATCCCAGATTCAGCTGATGTCTCGTTTCGATGGTGGGTAGAGCTTTAGAGCTCCATGTTCCCAGATAACAAAATAGCTCTTCGACAAGGTACTTCACTGTGCTCCTTCCTGTGTTGGTTCCTCGGGCTAACTCGGAATGATAACCGTTCGTATATGATCGCCGTCTGAGGTTATTAAAATGGCCGAATCATCTCTTTTGGACTTCCAGGCTTCCCAATTTTCTCCACCGGCGCCTAGCTCGTCCTCTCCTTCAACTGATCGATGGAGCTCTCCACCAACTGACTATATATATAAAGGTCAATTATGATGCAATATCGGCTTCTGATACTGCGAGCGTTGGCTACCTAATTCGAAACCTAAGCGGAAGGACAACCTATTCTTGCAGTGTCGAAACGAAACCGTCCACATATAGTTCCATTCTGATGGGAGAAACTATTGTTGTTCCTTCTGCGCTCCTTCAGATGTGCGTCGGTGTCTATACTCTATACCAATGTAGCGGTGGAATCCAACAATCTGGAATTAATCCAGGTCATTATCATTTAGGTCCCTTGGGGGAACCAACGGATCTGGAATTAATCCAGGTCATTATCATTTAGGTCCTCTTTGGATCCATTTTTATTTTTATTTTTATTTATTACTTTAGTATGCTATTTATAAAAAATAAAGATGAAAATAAGATCAAAAATCAAAAATAGTTATGAACCAGTTTTTTATTTTTACCCAAAAATGATTTATGATTGTTTTTGCAAATAAGTTTAATAAACATGTGTTTTTAACAAGAATAAAATAATAAAATTAATATATTTTATAATATTTGCTCTTCTCCTCTTCCCTCTCCATCTCCTCGACGTTCAACTCAAAAGAGTTGAAATCTGCTCTTTGCATTTTCAATCTCCTGCATTTTTTGTATTTCTCTTGTTAATTTGTTCCCAAGTTAATTAAAACCAGAGAGAGATCAAGATGAGCATGATCGATATTCTGACCCGCGTGGAGCCGATCTGCAATAAATATGACACGTACGCCATCGACAAGCAAAAGGATCTCAACGTCTCCAACGACGATGCATTCGCTCATCTTTACTTTGCCATTGAGGTTGATATTGGTGAAGCTCTTCAAGCCTCTATTGTTGTCTTGAATGCAAAGATTCGTTGAACCAAGGCTCGGCTGCTCGAGGAGATTCCCAAGTTGCAGAGAAGGTGTCCTCAAAATAAAATTCTTCCAATTCATACTAATTTTTTAAATTAATCAAATTGATTTCATTTCATCTTCAGATGGTTCACAAGATCGTCTTTGTATTTATGTTTCATTCCAATTGTTGCACCTTGAAAAATCAAATGGAAGGATGTGTTCTTCTGTACAAGATCATCTACTAATGTTTGTTTGTCCTTTGATTCATTTCCAGATAAGAAGAGACCTAAATCTTTCCCGAAACACCTAGTTTGTCCTTAAATTTTGTTTTATTATCTTTAATACTCTCCCACCTCTTCACCTTGAGAGTCATTGTTTTCATGTTTTCATGACCTTCAAAAATATATTCATCTGCAACAACAGTAAAATTATAGCAGCAAAGGGATTTACATCACATTGAAACTACACACCGTAATTTATAGTTTCGAATGCATGTTGCACAACAATTGACTGGTGGCTGTTTTGGATATAAGTTTTCATGAGATTAGCATTTTTGAAAAGAAAAGCCTTGTGCAATTTATAGAAAAATCTAAAACACTTGTTTGTAATACAGGTAATTCCCCGTCATAGTTACCTAGCTCAAAATTTACACAAACAATGATTCTTAAAATAAGAATCAAGACTGTAGTAGGAATCATGATTTCTATTGAAATCGTTTTGCATTCACTCTTGAATTGAATTGAACTTAACTGAATTGAAAATTATTCATGGGGTTATAATATTTGCATTAATGAATTTGGTTGTTGAGCTGATTTGGGCATTTATTTGAAACTCTTTAAAGAGATGAAGGAGATAGTTTTGAATTTGGGTTTCCCTAAACCAACATTTGACCATCTCAGTTGTACTTTTCTAATCATTTAACCACCGATTAGATCCACTAGGTGTCAAATCTAGAAAAAAAAAAAAAAAAAAAACTTATGGGTGTCCAAATTTTGTTTTGATCGGATAAGAGTTTCATAAGATATCATGGTTTGAAAATTTTGTAACTTAAAGAAACAAAAAAAGATTTTTTTCTTATGGAATAACAAATCAATTTCTTATTTTACGATTTATTTTTATTGTAATTACCAAAAAATATTTTATTTTTATCAAAAATGAATTTTAATAAATAGATAATAAATAAAAATAAAAATGGATCCAAAGATAACCTTAAAATAATTATATAATTTTACATATATTTTTGGTTTTACATATTATAAAAATAAAAAAACACCTTTTTGTAGTTCTATAAAATTGTCAAATTGCATGTCATCCATGCATATGGCCTGGAAAAAATATATCCAAATCCTTTGTTCGGGAGGAGGGACTACTACTTTATTAGATGGCTGATACCTGGGGTTTGAATGAATCCGAGCAGACACCCCCTTGTCAGCTAGGATGGAGGGTTTGGATTCATCCGAGACCCAAGTATCGCCCATCTAATAGGGGTGTCTCCTCTCCTCCCAGGAGGGTGTGGATCGGAAAAAAAAAAAAGTGTTTTGCTGAAAAATCCCTTTAAGGGCGTGGTATCACCATTTATCATGAAATAATAAGATCCTACAATTAAGGCTCTCATTGGTTTGTATTATATAATGTATTATATAATATATTATAAAATTTATGATTATTTGGTATGATTTATAATGTCTATTTATAATTAAAATAAATTAATATAATTCATTATCTACAAATAGGTGAATAGCTGTTTATCATTATTAGAATAATCTATTAGGTGATTGTTTATATTTCTCATTATATAATGTATTATGTTTAGTGGTACCAAATGGTCATTATTTATTACTCATAATCTATTATCATAATTGATTTGTCACAAATAACTCATAATACATTATATAATACAAACCAAAGAGAGCTTAAGTGTCAAATCTATATCACATTAATTAAATCAGTCGGGCTTGATTGAAAAAAAACTGAAATCAGATAAATATAATCAAGATCTTGGATAATGTAACTAGGGGTGTAAGTTTTACCCTGATAACCCGAACCCGCCGCCCTGAACCCTGGCAGGGTTGAACCCAGCCTGAACCCTAACAGAGCAGGGTTAGGGTTTAATTTTATATGAACCCTGACAGGTTGGGCTGGGTTAGGGTTGACCCCCTGGGTTGAACCCGGCCCAACCCGACCCTGTATATATTTGAATATATATATATATATATATATATATAAACCCTAAAACTAAACCTAACCTAAGCCGCATCTCGTTTCGATTCTCGTACTCTCACTTCTTTGTCTCTGTTCTCTCATCTCTCAACTCGTCTCTGTTCTCTCATCTCTCAACTCGTCTCTATTCTCTCATCTCTATTCTCTCGTCTTTGTTCTCTCATCTCTCTCAAAGATTCAGAATCACAGGATTCACAGCAGCCTTCCCAGTTCCCCTCTTCTCTCAATCTCGCTCGAACGAACAAACGACGAAACCCTAAGGCTAAGATTTACGACACTCCTTCATCTGATCATCTCTTGTTTTGCTCGGCAATCTCTGGTTTGGTAACTTTGGCTCATCTCTTTTGTTTCGATTTGGAAAGTTGGGAAGTAGAGATTTGTACTCAAATGAAACGGCGCCTTCAGGCTTCATCTCTTCTCTCAATCTCCCCCTCTCAAACGAAACCCTCAGTCACTCAATCTCTCATTCTCTCCGATTCTCTCGACTCTCTCTCATGATTCTCTCCGATTTTGTGATTAGTTGCTAACTTGCTATTGTCAATGACTCAAGATTCTGAATCGGATAACAGGTAAGTTACCTCAGGCAGTTTATTTCAGTTGGTCTTTTTTTGTTGATCGAATTTAATGTTGGTCTCTCCTTATTTTTCCATCATCTAAAAACTGTAATCCCTTCCCAAATAACTCTGGTTTGGTGGGAAGTTGGGTTTTTTTTTTCCTCTTTTTTTTTTCTACCGTGTTATTTTACTGGAACTGGAAGGGACTGTCAGACTGATGTGTTTTAATGGAAAGAAGAGAAATTAACTGCAGTAGTGCCGGGTGGTATTTTTGTCCTTGGTTTGCTTCTTAAAATTAAAATTAACTTCAAATTTGAATCACCCGAAAGGTGTATCTTCCAACTACTAAAACCAAGTTGCAGTGACTTTAATGCATATTTAATGTTATTCTTACAATATTGCAATTAATAAATATAATTTAAATTTTTATTCATCCCTTTATATTTCTAATATTTTATTATTAAAAATCACTGATTCAAACACTGGTCCAGGATAAGTCCATATGGGCCGGTAACGGTCCAATCCTGACCAATCCACAAGTAGATAAAATTGCATTTTCCAACTCCAAAAACCAAGCTGTAGTGACTTTAATGTATTTTTAATGTTATTCTTACAATATTGCAATAAATAAATATAATTTTAATTATTATTCATCATTAAGTTTTTATAATATTTTTATTTTTATTAATTTTTTCTATTTTCTAATATTTTGATGTTAGAGAATACCGATCCAATGATTGATCCCAATTTAACCCTGAATCGGGGTTAATCAGGGTCAATAGGGTCAATATTAGGGTCAATCTAACCCTGAATCGGGGTTAATCAAGGTTGATCCGGCCCAACCTGGCCTTGTCAGGATCAATCAGAGCAGGTAAGGGGCCCAACCCTGTTAGGGTCAGGGTTAGGGTTATACATTTTCTGACCCTGGCAGGTTGGGCTGGGTTAGGGTTAAGTCTCAATAGTCAGGGTCGGGGTTAGAGTTTTGAAAAATCCGACCCAACCCGGCCCTGTTGCAATCCTAAATGTAACTGATCATTCACAATATTAATCAGAAAACCGATATGACTCAAACAAATAACTTGACAATATATAGAAACAAAAATTAGATCAATCAATAAATAACCGGGTTAAGTGATTGATTACATGGCCTTGTGCGTCCCTGAAGTGGTACGTAGTAGTCTTATTAAATGATATGTGTCACTTTGAGAATCATTATTAATGTTTTCTTTCTCCAACTGATCAATGAAAATAAATTTGTCCATTCCAGATACCACTTTCATGTTCTCTTTGTAGCTTCGTCTCACATCAAGTGACCACTTAAGAATATAAAAGACAGAAGTCTAAAAAAAAAGTTCATTAAATAAAAAAAATAAAAAATTATATATATATATATATATATATATATATATATATATATATATATATATATATATATATATATATATATATATATATTTGTGTGGACCGAAAAACAATGGTCTTGGGATTCAAATCCTCTTCTCCTAGTTATGGAAGGACAGAGACACCCCCATCGGATGGTCGACACGTAATTTTCGAGAGATTAGAGTCACATTTCGAAAATGACAAGCTAAGCAGACAAGGGGTGTCGACCATCATAAGGGGGCATCCCCGTCCTCTCAGATTGGGAGGAGAGGATGTAGATCCATGGTTTTGACTCTTGAGTCAAAACTCAAAATTGTGGGATTGATTAGGCCTGAATGAAAAATCTTTTCTTATAATATGCAGTTTGACAAACCTTACATACGAGAGGGAATGAAATCCTCTCCCCCCCACTCCCCGGCTCTTACCCATCTCACCATTGAAGTGTGTTGGAGTTTGAGTTGACCCACATTTCAATGGTGAGATGGAATAAGAGCCGGGGAGTGGAGGAGGAGAGTATTTGGTTCCACATACAAGAAACGACTTCTAGAATAAGATGGAAAAAAAAAAAACGTATCCAATAAAAAGAAATTGAAAAAAAAAAAAAAAAAAAACCCTCCGCTAGGCGGCAAGCGCCAAGAAGCATTTGTACTTCAAATTTTTTAAATTTTTTGAAACCAGTCACCAGACCGTTTAAGAGGGGCCCGTTTAAGTAAGTGTATCAGACGACTCCCGCTTAGTCAGCTACTTTGTCAGGGAGACGAGGACTAGGGTTTCGATTCAGGGTTTCACTCTTGCTTTACCATTACGGCCTCAGTTTGGGACGGAGCGCAGCTATTGACCGCTGCGAGCCTGCGGAGAAAAAGAGATAAGCCCTGGTTTCAAAACCCTAACCCAAAATCAGGTACTTTTCTTTCTTTGAATTTATCATTTTTTCTTCATTATTCTGAACATTAAAAAGAATCTTCATTTTTATTTTGGGTATTCTTCTGCTGCAATCTTGTTATTCTATCGTAAATTCAATCAAACCAACAGCAAAGCATAGGCAATCTTTGCAAAAACGTCCTAATTGAGTTTGGAATTTCCCGATTCAAAAGCAAATATCGATTTAGCTGCTCATGAATTGGATGGAATGCTCAGATAACCTTGAAGCTTACCAATCCAAACATAAATAAATAAATAAAATTGCTCCATCTCTTAAGATTAGTTGTGCTCTATGGTTTTCTTAAGTCATTTAGATGTCAATTCTGCACTAATTTTTCTGTGTTCATCTTTAGGCAATAAGTTAGCAAAGGCAAAGGAATGAGCACCACAGTGCAGAGAACCTCAAAATCCGGAAGAAAATCGCTTTTTTTCAATGATTTGGCATCTCCAGTTTCTGCACATAGGGGGAAATTCATGAGCCCAGGTCAAGCAGCTGCAGTGTCTGCTCTATGGCGAGAGAATTTTGGAGGCGCCGATCCTCCACCGCCCCCTATATTCACCTTGGAAGACCGTGCAGATTTCTCTCCGGAACCTGGAATTGCGGATTATCCGGTGTCTCCAGAAACAAAGTCAGAGGTGAGGACACCTGTTCGGGATTCTCGCCGGGATTCACTTTCTCCCTTGAAAAGCAGGTCTGAGGCGAGCACTTCTTATGCTGCAATGGGGGCACAGCAAATGCAGCAGACCCCTGCAAGTTCAAGCTGGTGGTCCACTGGAAAGAGTGTGAGTGATCACGATGAGAAAGGGAAGGGTTCACCAGTTGACGGCGTGGTTCAGCCCGGTGCTTTAATTACGCTACCCCCACCGAGGGAAGTTGCCAGACCAGAGTTGCAGAGGAATAGCTTAACTGTTGGCGACCTCGACGAGGAGGAATGGGTTACAGTTTATGGGTATTGTTCAACTTCAGTGGAAATTGGCTTTTTCTCTTTTGTTTTCCATTTAACTTAGTGCTATTTATGTTATTTTATTTTTTCATTTTTGTATGTTTGGTTTGATTCTGAAATTTGTTATGAATTTTTTTAGGTGAATAAATAATATATTAGTAGCACTCCGAAAAAGAGAGAACAAACATAGGTATCCAAAAAAATAGAGCTAGGCTCCTTACAGACTAGGCCAGAGGCCCAAAACAGGGCAAGAAGAAAATTACAAATCGCATCCCACGATGGTCAAATTCAAGAAGACAAAATGAACCTATTTCTATCCGTATTCGGAGAGGGAGAGCGTAAGGTTCTCATGGTTCCATACACATCAAAAGTGATAGTAGCTCAGCTTTGGCAAAAAAAATCTAGCTTTAGTTGTCCACTTTTTGAGGTTCTTCTTAAACCAGATATTGTATCAGTCATAGTAAAAGAAAGCTTGACAAAGGTGTCGCGCGAGTATTTCCTTTAAATTTCTTGATTATCCACTTCCACTCTTGATCAAAAGACCGAATTCTTTTTGAAGTAGGCAAGCACTTTCCAATGATCTTTTCCCAAACTATAGAGGAGAAAGGATACTAAAAAAAAATGTTGAACATCTTCTCTTGATGCCCAACAAAGATCACATCTAGAGTTTTGAATAATGCCCCGGTCATACAAGAGAGAGCCTATTGGGAGGGATTGAGTTGAATTAAGGCTCTCCAATGATGAAGCTGTGTCGAGGAGAATGCCTTTGGAACCACACCGCATCATACCAAGCAATTTTTGGCCTTCGAGATTTGTCTTCCAAGCCGAAGAAGTTGAGAACATCCTGTGAAGAAGCAATCCATCTGATAATATCATTGCTCCCGGTGGGTCTGCAGGTAATAGATTCAAGGGCATCCCAAGCCTACACAAGTCTAGGTGAGGAGGCTCTGCTAGTACACCAGGCCCCATATGAGATGATGGAGGAGACGGTAGCACATCTATCACACCCCATACTCAAGTCGAATCCTTTCTCCATAAGCCAACATTAGAATGCCATGAGGGTGTCAGTTATCCAACCATAACAAAGTCGATGATCCATCTTCGATTATGGATTTGATGACGGGAAGGGCTAGATGCCTATGGTGAAGAATATTTCTCCATAACCAAGAAGAATCATGAGCTGCGGAGTCTGTCCATATAGATTCTTTTTTCTGATACCTACTATAAATTCAATCCATCCATATGCAGTCCTTTTTCTTAGTCACCCGTCATATCAATTTGATGATACAAGCTGAGTTAACCTCATTGATTCTCCAAAGTCCCAAACCTTTTTCCTCCTTAGGCCAATAGACCTTAGCCCATTTAATAGAGTGAAAAAATTTATTGTTGTCCACCCCTTTCCATAAGAAGGCATTCATAAGGCCTTCGATCTTCTGGATGATCAAACTGGGAAGACCAAAAACTACAGTCCAATAATTTGTTATAAGTTGTAAATTAATTGTTTGAAACTTCTTGTTATTTAATTACTTATTGAGTGGAGTAAGGAAATATTTGCTTTTGCTATTTAGTCTAACAATTTGCCATTGAGTATTGTAATTCAAGGAAATAATGCCCTTGTACTCCCTTTTGAGAGTATGCTTTATTTTTCGTCTGACTCCATTAGTACCGTCCATGTAATGCATCACCAGATTGTCATCACTTATTTGTCTAACCGTTCTCGAAATGAACGTTCTCCATTTCCGCCTATTAAATAGGTCTTTACGGGAAAATGTTCAAATATAATTGCTCTCTAAATTATAATATCTTCCAGTGGATTTAATTATTTATTCATATCGCAAGAGACCACTAAGACTCATTCTCACCTATCTTTGTTCTGCCTGTGTTGCCATTGGTAACTAAGAAAGCTGTCCATTTTTGGCTTCTTTTTATAGTGGGAGGGGGAGAGGGAGGGGGAGGACAGTCATTGGTTGTCAATGGTGCTTATGTGTATTTTCTCTTTCTAATTTTTTTTTTTCAGATTTCTATCTGCTAAAATTCCAAGGGCTGAGCTATGTGTTGTAGTCCTAAGCGTTCCACATTGCTTTGAACATATAATACTAGGAATCACAAGTTCTCAAAATCCTCATGTGAGCTTCACAGTTCTCCCTTATGGAATCAGACCATAATATATAAGACTGTGCCTTTCCTTTCTATAGGTTGAAATGTAATTGTCAGCGACTCAGCTCATTTTTATTGATTATTTATCCGGATGGAATTTATCATGATCGGCCGTATCTTAAATGGTATTAGAAAGTAACATTTTTCATTCATCCATCCAAATTCTGTTGTCATTGTGTGCCATTAATTCCACATATATCCTTATTTGAAGCTTGTTATTCTTCCATTTAGCTCTGAAATTTAAAAAAAAAAAATCTAATGAGGTCCTTGCAGTTGAAGGTATATTTTTCTCAAGTGAAGGTTTAATTGTTGGATACTACATTTGGCTCTCTTTGTTATGGTCAACTGCCTTTGTGATTAGTAGCATGCTTTGTTTTACACATTCAATCTCTACCTTGTTTACTTTTTAAAGAATTTTTTTTTTGTTGCTCTTTTCCAGATTTCCCTACGGCCTGTCCTTTTGCTAAGCTGCAGCCTGCATGTTATGCTATACACATTCAACTATAAATAATCTTATTTTACATTTTGCCTTGTCTAGATTTTCCCCAGGTGATACCAATTTAGTCTTGCGGGAGTTTGAAAAATGTGGTGTGATATTGAGGCATGTACCAGGTCCAAGAGATGCTAATTGGATACATATTCTTTATGAGGTTTTTCTTCTTTTCTTCAACTTGTAATTTCTTGTTCGTAACTTCGTATTTATTGTGCTTCCCATGTACTAATCCTAATCCATTATTTTGCAAGTTACAATTGTACTTTATTTTTTTATTTGAGGCCATCTATATTTGATCAATAAAAACCGGTGTTTGTTATTCTAACAAGTTGTTCAGGTTGGAAAGTAAGTGAAAGAATTTAAATTAAAGAAAATAAGGGCTTCTATAAATATATCAGAACTCTGCAGCACATTTGCAAAGAAGGAATTATTGTGTTGCTCGCAGATATAACAGGGCTTGAGGTGGACAATGATGGGACTGAATTTCATGTAACCATAATTTATGCCTTCCATAGAATTTTTGGGTGTGATGCCACAGCATCCAAAGCACACACAAGCACATCCTGAATAATCCAAATTGTCCAATCGGTGGGCTGCATCTATGAGATACATGGAGAATGAGATCTGCATAAGTAGAATATAAGGTCAATGTTGGATTGAATCCTATGTGACACTGATTGAGAATCGTCCTGTCATTTCCTCTTATTAGGAATAACTTGTCCATCAATGTTGATAGGAGCATAAAAGCTTTAAGATGTTTTTGGAAATCAGATTTTGGAAGATGAAATTAATAAAACAAAGGTCTTTCATTATAGTGATGTGCACTTTGTGTCTTCAATTTCAACATTGTTGTCCTTAAACTAGGATTCTACCTAAATGGCAGGAAATGATTCTTCAATTGGATGGTTGATATGTAATTATGGTTGGCACTGTCATCTTCTGGTTTTTCTTCTTGTTGCTCTTTAGATATGTTTGTCTTTGATCTAGGAAGTTCATTGTTGGGTAGCCCTGTGAAATATTTAGTACACAAACAGAATTTGTCTCTTGCCTTTCAAACCATGGTTGGATAAGATGTGCTTAGATAAATATACCATACAAATCAGGGAGAGAGTCCAATGATGTCGTAAAGATAGATTCAATGATAATTTCAAAAGTAGTAGGTTCAATCACATGCTGTTTAGCACAGCAGTTGTGGTAGCCAATCCTGTGGGTGCTGGCCAGCCAGAGCTTGAGAGATTGATACTCCTTCCCACATTCTGGGTGCCCACACACACACACACACAAACACTCACAACAGCCTATGGGTGCCCCTTCGTGATTGAACACACCCAAAAAAGAAAAAAAAAGAAAGAAGAAGAAGAAGAAAAGATAAGGAGGCTAGGGAGGAGAGAGCATAAAAAGTGCACTAGGGGCTGAAATGTCCAAGTAGTTTATGGTCTTATTATGTTACATCAAACATTATAGGGTTCTAAATAATAAGCAAAACCATGAACCATTGAGGAAAATGGAAGTAATAATGGAAAAATAAGGCGGTGGATGATGGATTTCTGGTAGCCTAAGGGATAGGGTTTTAGAAATTCAAAACAAGCCAGAATAGCAGTCTTCTGTGTGAATCTACGAGCTACTAGTCTTGCTTTATATTGATCCACTGTGCCATCACTGTTCTGCTTGATTGTAAAAACCCAATTGTACCCTACTGGTTTCTTACCCGGTGGGAGTGAAACAAGATCCCAAGTATTGTTTTTCTTCAAGGCTCTCATTTCTTCCATCATTGTAGCTTTCCACCGCTCATCCAAAATCGTATCTTGCCATTTTTGAGGGATAAACATAGAGGAAAGAAGAGACACAAATGCATGGAAGGAAGGAGATAAAGCATCATACAAAACAAAATTAGAGTTTGGATGGAGGGTGCACGCCCTAGTACCTTTACGAACGGCAATAGGGAGATCAGAATCAGAATCAGAAAAATCAGAGAGAGGAATGTCTTTACCAAGTGTTTGATCAGTCTCTGGTTCCTGGGCTGACGAAGGGACATGTGAAGTTGCGCTGATGGTAGTGGTCTTTCCTTGCTCGTTTCTGGCACGGCTATAAACTTGCAGAGGCTTGGCAGCGGACGTAGGTGTAGGTATAGGTGAAGCCGGCGATATCTCTGTGGGATTAGGTGAAGCCGGCGGTATCTCTATGGGATTAGGTGAAGCCGGAGGTATCTCTGTGGGATTAGGTGAAGCCGGCAGTATCTATGTGGGATTAGGTGAAGGAGTAGCTAGCGGTATCTCTGTGCTTCTTACTTGGACTCTTTCTGTCTCCATCTCCATTGGTATAATCAAGGGCACATCTTAAATATCAACTTCATCTGTCTCCCCTTGAAGATGTGACTGATAGTACAACATGTCTTCATGGAAGAGAACATCCTTGGTGACAAAGGTTTGTCGACTCGAGGGATGATAGCATTTATAGCATTTTTGAGTAACAGGGTAACCAAGAATAAAAATACAACGAAACCAGGTTTATCAAGCTTGCCAGAAGAATGGTGGTTGCGAGCATAATAGACACATCCAAACACTTTGGGAGGAAGAGCAAAGGAATGATCACCAAGTAAGAGATCTAAAGGAGCCTTGTTGTTGAGAACTCTCGATGGTAACCTGTTGATGAGAGAAGTTGTTGTAAGAACCGCATCATTCCAAAATTTTGTTGGGACATTGCCGTCAAACATAAGGGCTCTGGCTGTTTCAAGTAAATGGTGATTCTTTCTTTCTGCAACCCATTTGTGCTATTGTATCGGTATAGCTCGTCTGATGTTGAAACCCATGGTTAGAAAGATATCGCTGAAAATGTCCATCAAGATACTCACATCCATTGTCACTACGAAGAACCTTTATTTGGGTTTGAAATTGAGTCTGTATCATCTTATGAAACTGGCAAAAACACTCAAAGACTTCACTTTTGTGGTGCATAAGATATACCCAAGTAGTCCTAGTATGACAATCAATAAAAGTGACAAACCATTTATGGCCAGTTATAGAGGTTGTCTTGGCTGGACCCCAGACATCAGAATGAACCAAATCAAACATACTACTGTTTCTATTAAATGTAAGTAAATAAGTTGTATGAGCATGCTTAGCAAGAATAAATGCTTCGCATAATAACTCGGTTTTATTACAATGCTTTGAAAGGGAAGGAAACAGCTGGGATAAAATAGTTGGGGAAGGGTGACCAAGACGGTGATGCCACTGTTGTAATGTGCTCACAACTGAATAGAGATGATGTGTAATAGGTGGTGGTGAAGGAGGAGGTGTTGAAGGACCATCTGCAAGTAAGTAGAGACCACCATGCAATCTACCATGTCCAATCATCTTCTCGTTCTCCAGATCCTGAATTACACACGAGGAAGGGAAAAATGTTACTTTACAGTTAAGGGATTTAGTTAAGCTACTAATAGAAATCAAATTCATAGAAAAATTAGGTACATGAAGAATTGACTGTAAAGTAAGAGTAAGAGAGCAGCGAATGGAGCCCTTTCTAGATATAGTAGAAAGAGACCCATTTGCTACTCAAACAGTATCCTTCCCAGGGGTGGGCGGTTGCTCCAGTGTCCAGTCATGTAGGCGGTTGCTCCAGTGTCCATAACCCATGGGCTAGAGATAGAAGAGGTATACAGACCAAGATGAGGAATACCTGTTTGTAATAAGTAAGAACCTGGAGTGGCAGATGCTGGTGGAGAAGCGGCTTGGGCTGTAGCGGCCGTAAGAGATTCCTGAGAGCCTAAAGTTCTTCTGTTGATAGTGTGGGTAAAGTGCCAGTAGGAATGCAGGTCTCTGTTTAATTGGCCTGTGGTGCTCTAAAGTTCTTGATTTTCTGCAGTCCCTTTTCATGCATTTTGGCCTAAAAAATCAGCTGGTTTACCATGCAATTTCCAGCAAGTCTCTTTAGTATGGCGGTCCTTTCCACAATATCCACAACGCAATGGTTTTGAGACGATTGGACCACTAGGCTAGATAATTTGGAGAGCCTCTCTGCTGGAAGAGGAGGCATCATGGATGTACGGCGCATATCTTCAGACTGAACCAGAGCATAAGCCTGCTCTAAAGATGGTAATGGCTCTCTACTAAGGATGTGAGCACAAATCTGATCGAACTCAACATTAAGTCCAGCCAAAAAATTATACACTCTGAGTTTATCTTTGGCACTCTTTACTGCAGTAGCATCAGTCGAACATGCAGCAGTAAAAGTGTCATAGAAGTCCAATTCTTGCCACACGCTGCGGAGCTCAAAGTATTATTGGAACACAGTAATATCCCGTTGCTTAGTGACACCAATTTTCACATGGAGATCATAGATCAAGGAGTAGTTTCCAACCTGGGAATAAGTTTCCTTGGCAGCCTTCCAAATCTCTGTAGCATCCGGTAACAAAACATACCCTCGACCAATTTTGGGGTCCATTGAACCAATCATATAGGCCATCACAATAGAATTTTCAGATGCCCCCTTGCATAGAATTTATCTATCAGAGCAAGTGCTTTTTTCTTACCATTTATATAACCTAAAAAACCTCTAGTAGATATTGCCATTTGTGCAGTTTTTGACCACATCAAATAGTTTGTCTCATCCAACTTAATTGGATTAAGGGGAATAGAGGTGAATTCAATCTTGGAGGTCTTAATATTAGGTGAAACAACTTCAGACGAATCAAGCATGAGAATAAGTGCTCAACAATGTAAAATACCTGTAACTAAAATGCCGTGTATCAATCCTATGGGAACGAGATACACATATGCAGCAATTTTCGATCTTCAAATTGGCATGGAAGAATCGAGGTTGGCTATCAGGTTGATCTCTTAAAAAACATATCCCATCAACTAAGGGATACACAGCAACTTTAATTGAAAACCCTTATGTGAAGATTTAGTTCATGCATAAGAAATTAGAGAAGATGAAGTGAATGGTTAAGGGTTGGTTTAGGGTTTAGGGATGGTGATAGGATGTATGGGCAGGCAGGTCTTTTGGAAGGGTTTAGAGATTTCATTAGGTTTTTAGATGCTGGTTACAGGTGGTGGTGAGGTTAGAGGTAAGTTTTTAGATGCTGATTACAGGTGGCGGTGAGGTTAGATGCTGGTTATAGATGGCGGTAGATCTGGAACAAGAAAAAAACTGTCGAAACTGAATTTAAGGTTCTGGCGGTAACTGGTTGCAAGGGCGGGGACAAAGAGTGGAGGCTGGCGGTAACTGGTTGCAGGGTTTGGATGCTGGCGTTGGGTATTAGATGGGGGTAGAATGGACAGGTGTCGGCGGCAGCAGGTTTAGAGAAGGAAAAGAAAAAGAAAAAAAATAGAAGAGAGGAGAGAGATGGTAGCCTAGAAAGCCTAGAAAGGCTCTGATACCATGTTGTGAAGAATGGAAGATTTAATTGATTCTCTCCCCACACAGCTTTATTTATAATGAAAGGAATAAAGACAGATTACAAGAATACCCCTTATCTTAATAATAGAAAATAAACCATAAAGCATAAATACTAAATACTTGAAAACACCAAATATACCCCCAACGACATAGCACATAGCATACGACAACAGTTAAGAAATTAAACTTTAGGAGAAAATCATTAACATAAGTGATCTGGTCAAAAGACTGGTCAAGTACTCAAATTCAACAGGTGAACAATGTATTAGAAACTGGTCTCAATCTGATGGTTAGATTCTTAGTTACTGAAAAATCCCACTTGAATTAGTATTATCTGGAACTGAGAATCCAGATCAGTGGTTGGAACAAGATCAGAACAGCAAATAGATGTGATCAAAGTAGCAGTAACAACAGATTCAGATTTAATATAGGAACAGTATTTAGGACTCAGAATCTGAATCAGGAATCAGAACAATAAGCGAAATCTGATACAAGATCTGACCCTTAAAGGAAATTCGATTAGCAGTAGGATTCTTAGTAAACAAAAGCAAAATCAGATTTCTAAACCGTAGGGATGTTCACAATAATCTGATTGCTAATCTGAAGTTTGATTTGAAATCTCAGCTCAGGTGTATTCTATAAGGAACAGAAAATCTGGTAACTTTGAATATTTCTGATAACTGAATAGAAAACTAGAAAACTGAAACAAGGGATGTGCAGAAACTTGATATTTTTTTTTCTGTTTTTTGATTGAATGAAGAAGAAGATAAAAGGAAGGATATGACAAAAGCAATCACCACCAATGGCCTGGATTGGGAATCGGCATTAGTTAACTGTTGAATCACCCCAACAAGGTTAATAGTAAATCATCGCACATCGAGTCCGATTTGAATCACCACAGAACCAAAGGCAAAAATGAACTTCATTCATTATTATGTATCTAAGGCTGTATGATGGCAAGGAGGGTTTCTACACATTCAATTCAAAGATCCGTCTTTGCTATAGGATCTAATCACAGTCCAACTCAAATTTAACCTTTAACAACAAATAAGAATTATTGATTTAGATAAATAATTCCCAAACTCAAATTTGACTGTAAGAATGCTTCAAAATTTGGGATCCTTGATTCTTAGGATATGAGAAATAATATTCTAGAAGGTGAGCTTGATCCAACGGGTGGGATCGAAACCAATCTTGTTCGTAGGTCTTAAACAGGTAGTTTAATAGAACCCGTGTTGTATAACAGTAGAAAAAATTACTTATCTCGAATCCAACCATTGAAAGGTCTTCAAACTTAGAAGGGAAGTACTCTAGGATGTGCTTGATAACATACCCAAATTTGAAGGTGATCCAATCATGGATGAAGAAGTTATGAATATTCGAAAAACTACTATCATCTGAAACGGGATTCAACAGAATAAGAGTTTCGGATCAGAATTTTTTGATAAAAAAACTCTGGCCAACTCTCTGCCAACATTCCACTTCTTCTTATTTATAGACTATGGAAAAAGTTACAAAAAAAGGAACTCCAAACAGAAACAGAAACTTCCTTTATAGAGTATAGGAAAGTTTCTTAAACAACTTTTAGGAAACTAAACAGAAACTTCCTTTATAGAAAATAGGAAAGTTTTTAAAACAATGAAACAATTAAGACTGACTCATAAAGTAAATCAACTTAGGAAATAAAATCTAAACTAACTTTAGGAAGGAAATAACAAAAGAGAGAAACAAAATATTGCAAAAAGATTATGTTGGTACTGTTATTGAATCTTGTAAATAATGAAATAAGGCCCTTCTATTGAAGGAATCTTTTAACCCAAAAAAACCATAATCAGACTTACTATAAATGTTATTACCAGGATTTACTTAAAATTGTACATTGCCATTCAGTAAAATTGATGGCAAAGGGGATTCAAGGATGACAATCCTAATTAATTCCCTTTGTTGCAGGATCTTTCTTTAACCCAACCCAGAAATCAGAATAGAGACTTTAAAGAAAATTCGGCTTATCTGAGAATCTGACCGTTGGTTGTTCTTCAAACTTGAAGGAAATGATCTTTAGGATGTATTTGAAGACATATCCAAAGTTGGAGATGATCCGATCACAGATGAGAGAGATGTGATTTTTTGAAAACTACTTATCATCTGAAAACGGGACTGGTTTAGTTAGAGCTGGTCGATATGATTTTAATCTTTAATCCCACGAGCTTTCGTTGATCAAATCAGCACTTAATGGTATCGCAATTCAGTATGCAATAATAAGAACTTGAAGGAATTAACAGAAGGACAAGAAAGCCATAAAACAGAATATTTCGGTTGAGTTTCACAACCTATGAGACTCAACCAGAAAATCAGGAGCTAAACTCTCTTTTTTTTTTCTGGTCTAAATCTGCCCCAGCCTTCTTTTACTTCTTACTTATATAATTTGTAAGATTACAAAATAATAGGAAATCCTAACTAAAACAGAAACCTCCTTTTTAGAGAATAGGAAAGTTTCCAAAATAGAAAATAGGAAAGTTTCTTAAACACTTTTAGGAAACTAAATTTAAGAAAGTTCTTAGTTTCCAAACAATTAAAATTCTAAATAACTAACACTATATTTTAGGAAAGAAATAAAAAAAGAGTGAAAAATCTGCTGCTGGTACTGTTCACGTGAACAGTACCGTGAACACCGTTCACGTGAACAGTGTGGGTTGGTCAGCCAATTGGGCCTGGCCCAATTTTGGAAGGTTCTTTCTTCTTTCAGCCCCTTCTGGAGTAGACTTGGACTGCATAAAAAATGTAAAGCTACTAGTTAATTAGTAAAAAAATGAAGTATTTAAAAATAGCACATTAAAATATTAAAATTCCTTCGTTGGGAATTCTATTATTGTGTGTTGACCCTAATTCCATGTCAAATTGAACCTTGGATGATGCTATATGAATGGGTGTTACTGGCCTATTGATATGTATCAAGGTGATAAAGCCATATAGGGCAATCAGAGGTGGTTTTATTTAAAATTTTGGATTTTCTTTATTCAAGATTGGATCAGAGATTGGGATCCCTAGTGGCCAGTCTAGTAGTAGATCCGAAGCTGATGCCATAACCCCCTATAATGTTTTTCATGATATGTGCCTGTTTCAATCAGGATCGGTCAGCACTCAGGCTTAGGTTTGGATTGGCTGATAAAATCCAGGATACTGAGTTATAAAACCTTGTTCTTTAAATGATGAGTTGAGTTACCATTTGATGCATGGACTATGTGAGGGACCAGTACAGAGGGTTATGAGGCTTAAAGTAGAATCCTGATGACATGACACATAGGATTTCGTACTGTGGAACCTATGCGAATACAAGGGGGATACTGTTACAGACACGTGAATGCCTATTGAAGTGGTGAATTATCATAATTAATTATTTTAGTAGTTATAGAGTTATGGGATGAGTTAAACACTTAACATGGGTGGTTATGTAACTAAAGTTGTTAATGGATGACATGTGTCATGTAATTAGTGAGTGGATAGTTATTAAGATGATGAGTTATGGGATAATGGGAATAGTTATCATAAATTATTTAAATTATATTAAATTCAGTATTATCTACATGTAAGTTGTAACAATTTGGAATGCCTATTTATATGGGTTCTTATGAATGAGAAAAGGGCTATGAATTGAATCCCTAAATTGTCTCAATACTAACGTGTTGATCTGGAGGTTTTGGGTTCCCTTGAAGAATCTTATTATTGGAGGTTTTGGGTTCACTCGAAGAATCCTACTGCTACTCTCTCTCTTTTTTCCTATTTTCTCTCTTCCTTCTTTGATTCAATCCTAAGATAAGTAAGTATGTATCAAATGGTATCAGAGCTTAGGCCAATGGGGCTTACGTCATGGGCCATGGCATCAGCCACACTTGGACATGGTTCAATGTGTAGAAAAGTTGGAGAGAAAAGTTAGTTCTTTCAAAGTTGGACAGCGGGAGATTTTCATCAAACTTCAGCAAATTCTCTCAAAATTAGACGAGTTGCTTGAGAGATTGGGCATTCAATCATCCAATACTGAGTTTGCAGTTGGCGATAGTTCAATGGCGTGCACTGAGAGTCAAGAGCCTCCATCTCCTAATCACACGGTCATCCTCTTCCCAATATTGTCTCATGGAATTAGAGCTGATACGATATTATCAAAAAAATCATACCAGTGGCATGCAAAGTTGGCCTTACCCAAGGAAAATCACATTTACCCATATCCGATGGATCACTACTATGGATTATTGGAGATAGTCATCAAATCCAATGCGAATTTCTTACAAATGGTGGAACAATCCAGGAAAGTTTGGGATCCAGGTGGGATTCATGTGGCCTTGAGGACAAGACCAATTTCAAGGGGAAAGGTTTGTTACATACATGTGAATGCCTATTGAAGTGTTGAATTATCATAATTAATTATTTTAGTAGTTATAGAGTTATGGGATGAGTTAAGCACTTAACATGAGTGGTTATGTAACTAAAGTTGTTAATGGATGACATGTGTCATGTGATTAGTGAGTGGATAGTTATTAAGATGATGAGTTATGAGATAATGGGAGTAATTATCATAAATTATTTAAATTATATTAAATTCAGTATTATCTACATGTAAGTTATAACAGTTTGGAATGCCTATTTATATGGGTTCTTATGAATGAGAAAAGGGCTATGAATTGAATCCCTAAATTGTTTCAATACTAACGTGTTGATCTGAAGGTTTTGGGTTCCCTCGAAGAATCCTACTGCTACTCTCTCTCTTTTTTCCTATTTTCTCTCTTCCTTCTTTGATTCAATCCTAAGATAAGTAAGTACATATCAGATACACTGTTTTATGATCATATGGTATTAATGGTACCCATAGCAGTTGGAGTGTACACTAGGGAATGTTTGCCACTACGAGGGGTTATTTGTAATTAAGTGAATTGTGTGATATAATGGCAATAAAGGCTTCTTGTGAGCGTGTGTTCTTTTGTTTACTCATGAGCACTTCTTCCAAAACAAGGCTCATCCAGTTCGCATGTTTATATTTTTTTTGTAATAATAGTTTGTTCTTCGCACTCTTTATGGATGAGTTGTTTGGAAATTGTATCGCCATAGGATTATTTCCATAGAGCTTTTCTGAAATGATATAAATTATGGAAAATGCAATGTTTAATTTGTGATATGTTGAATCTCTAGTAATAGACTGGTCATTAAGTTAGTATTAATCAATGGTACAAATTGTGGTGTGGTGTGTCTTGTGTGTTTTGCTGCTGGATGGTTTAAGGCGAAGATACAAAACTTGAACTGAATGTTGTGCTTTTATTTGGTACCTTTTTTTTGGAGTGTGGACTTCTGTTATCTTGCAAAATTTGGGTCCCTACTACTCACTTTTTTATTATTATTATTTTTAATTGTTCCTGCTTGATTCATGCAGAAACGTTCTGATGCACTGAAGGCTCTCAACAAGAATGGGATGCAAATCTATGGACTGCTGATTGTTGGTGTGAAGCCCTTGGATCCAATCCAACGGGAGGCCCTGAATGAAAGGGCGAACAACCAGGGGTTCATGACTCTGGCCACTCCAGCTGGTAGAAACTCTGAGCTGATCCCTTCGAGAGTCTCTCCTCGCCCGTATTATGTTCAGAACAAGGGTAATTCTGGTACCCAACGTTCAGTTGGTGCCATTGCCGCTCCTACCAAATCCGTCATGTCCAAAGTCATGGATTTGATGTTTGGCATCTGAACCGAGTGGTTCCCATCCTCTGTTATATTATGTTCTCTTAGCATAAGTTTGACTTTTACCCCCTCTTTAAAAAAGGTATGAGTTCTCCTCCCTTGTGGCAGGTTCTTTAGTTTCCATTGAGATTTTTTTTTGCGTGGGTGGAGAAGAAATTTTTTTTCTCTATATGTCATCATCATGTGACTTTAGTGTAAGATGTAGAATCTCTCTTTTGATTATTAGTTCCATTCTGGATCATGATGTTCTTTGTGTCTTGGTGTTTAAGGAGGCAAAAATGTGCCCTTGAATTGTGTATCACAAGCAGCGAGCCTAAGTGTGCCTGCCATAATTCAATAAATGTGGCAAGGGATCATTTGATGTGGAGTTGCTATACTGTAGATGTGTGCATATTGGCGCATCTGATTAGTAAATTAGCTCTTCAACTTGAAGATGCCAAGTAATTATTTGCTTTCCCGTTCAAATGAATAGCCACAGTAATAACAGTGGATGAATCTTGTGTTTTTGGTTTTCATGGAAATATTTTTTCTTTTTCATGAAATTAACCTATGTTTGGGGTTAATATTTTATGGGATATATTGAAAACGAATACAAAATTGTGCAGGGATTACCAAAAGTTGGAAAACGAGCTATACTCTAAAATTCAAGGTTTTTACTAAAATAGAGGAATCCCCTTTAGCACTCATAGTGGAATCCACCTAATATCATATTTATCGTATTGGTTGGATTCCTTTTCATTCATATGTATTTATTAGTCATGTCCAACAGGGAAAAAAAAAACAAATGGTGGAAAAGTCTAAAATAAATTGCAAAAGTAATAATTATTTTTTATAAAATATTTTACGAAACAAATCCTTAAGGCTTAGTTTGGTTGTAAGGGGGTTGAAGGGAAGGGAAGTAAAATTTTTAAACTTAAAAATGAAACTTTTATAGTTATAATACAATATGATTTTATAAATTATTTAAATTTCTTAACAAATTTAGTAATGATACTTATAAGATGTAAAATTTATTTTACTCTTCAAATGTAAGGATTTGGATGCACAGTGAAGTGTAAGTTAATAATTAAATATGGAATAATCTTGGACTTAATTACATAGTAATGTGATGGCATGTGTTGAGAATGATTACAAAAGTTTTTTTCCTTTCCCTTCAATTCCCCTTGTAACCAATTTGAGCCTAAGGAAGAACAGTAAATACTGCAATGGAGGAAGTTGATATTGTTATGGCCTACCGTGGGATGATTTGAAGATTTTGATTGGGCACATATTATATCTTGTTCATCTATCATATTACTCGCTATGACTTTCTTGAAATCTTTATACAGTGGAGTATGGATTGCTTAACCATTCTCTGATGCTTTGGTATAGTACAATGTTAAAATTTGTTTCATGATAAAAAAATTTCTTTCGGTCCATTTGTTCCATGTACATTGGTGTAAAAAGATTTTTTTTTTCTTGTGTGAAATAGGAATTTTTTTGTTGGTTATTTTAACATAAAATGTAACTAAATGTATTTAAAAAGTAGGAAAATTTGACATGGAAGAATTTTTTTTGTAAGTCAATATTTGCATGGAAAATTTTACGACAATAGTTACAGGGCCTTCAAAGAATTTTTCGGGCAATATAATTTTTTCATTTTAAATATCACTCTATTTCAAAACAAAATGATAGAAAATTCTATTTTACAGAATATTTTACTATTTCACCTCTTTTATTTGGAAACAAATGGAGCTTAACTTACCTTGTATCGTAAAAATGCTTGCTGACTTAGTTTGCTCAGAATTAACCCAGGGGAAAAAAAGAGGATGGCTTAACTTACCTTTTTTTTTTTTTTTTTTTTTTGGGGGGGGGGAACTAAAAAATATGATGGCTTCACCTTCAGATAATTCATTTGTTTGAGCATTTGTTAGCCTTTGTTATCTCTTAATGAGCACTATTGGGTGCTCCTTGTCTGCCACATGGCTTTGTTGATGCTTAAGTGTATGCATAAGTTGTGCACATTACCCCTTATTCATGTTAAGTTTCATGTCAAAAACACTGGATGTGGCATATTCAATCAGTCAATTTTGGTCAACATTTAGATGATATGGCAAAAAGTTCAATACATTGTTGGCCATGATTGAGTTTGGTCTGAAATTTGCTAGATCTCCAATCAATGTGATATTCTTTGTATCACAGATTTAGAACTGCCACATCAGCCTTGACTATATATTGAGGTGGGTCACAAAGAATTGGCATGTAGATATTCGAGGTAAGTTCTGTCTAACAATGGCAGACCCATCGGTGCTCTGCATGGAACTGATGTGATGGCTGAAAATCTAAAGAGGAAAATTCCAGTTGATGGTGGACTGTATCTTGAGGTGGGTCACAAAAAATTGGCATTTAGATATTCAAGGTAAGTTCTATCCAACAGTGGCATTGA
This sequence comes from Protea cynaroides, assembly GCA_028583415.1. NCBI lineage: Eukaryota > Viridiplantae > Streptophyta > Magnoliopsida > Proteales > Proteaceae > Protea > Protea cynaroides. The sequence goes on along the minus strand of CM053276.1, from coordinate 115,552,867 downwards.
GCACATCAGTGCTCCATGGCAGACCATGCTGCTTGTCAAGAAATACCATCTATATTGCTCATCTAAAAAGTCTGTCTTTTATTTTGAGTATCGTTGTTATCATCCCCATCATTATATTATTAAGGATAATGAAAAGAGTGGTTTAGACAAAGAGAAGAGATTGGACCTGATTGGTGTTCAATGAAGCCAGTAACCATCAGTTCTGCAACGTCTTTGATCAAGAATGGTAGAAGAAGCCAAGCAGCTGCCTATCACAGCCAGGAGCTTTGAAGGGATAAAAGTTAAGGATCATTGTGAGGTTTATTGAGCCTTCGTGAGTAGTAAATAGAAAGGCTACCAAGGCAAGTAAATTTTTTTTAGGCAAAAGGTTTCATGTACAGCGGGGTATGTGTATGATTGTTCTTGAAACCGTCTACAGAAGAGCACCCTTCTCAAATTCCAAAACTACCCCCTCCCCTCTATAAAACGAATGACATCCCCCTTTTCTAGCAAGAGGAAAATTTGTGATATCATTAAAGACTGGATTACATAACATTATGTACACTTATACTTGACATCTTTGGACCGATTACATTCCCTTTGCGTTGGTTGACACAGTGAAGAAAGGTTCAAGCAATGTGATCAAACCCACCAAAAAGCTATGCTTGAACAATTAAAAAGGGAAAGCAAAGGGAACAATTGACCATTTGCCTGCTTGATTAACAGAGAGATATGACCACGGAAAATTAAACCAGTCAAAGGTCAAAAGTTCCAAGTTAAGAATGAGAAGTTACGATCAAGGGCTCACAATTTATTGGAAGGATTCAACACAGCAGGGCCGAAACCAGCTTGAATTTGAAGGAAGCCATTGTTATTTACCTTTGGAAAGAGAGCTATTTCCCAACCAGAAACAACTACATTTACTAAATCCATAATTTGGCAACAACTTAGTCCTTTTCCACATTGGGGGAGGATCCGAACTCCTAAAACATTCCTTAAACTTTAGAAATGTTACAGATTCAAGAACAAAAACAAAGTTGCATTGCCAGGGTTATAATCTTTGCCCCAAGCAGTCGGCCTTCCCTCATCCCTTTGGGCTTTGAGCACCCCCTTTTGCCACTGCTTCAACTGCACAACATAGTTTAACATACTCAAAAGAAGCAAAGGTGGAGCCATGTTATCTAAAGATCTAAAATAGCACACTGCTCTGCAAGATATGAATGTATAGCTTCCATTTCCTACTATTATCATAGGGATGCGACTGTCTGGACTCTATTCCAGAATCCAGTGTCTTGAAGAACCTTGTCGGCCGTTCAAATCTACCACTCAAATAAGCCTGAATAGATCTGACTCGTATGGCACAGATAGGCACCAGGAACCATATTAAAAATCATGGCTGCTTAATGATTTCAACAATACAAATTAAGTGGCCATCTCGTCCCAACCGAGACTAGGGAGCAGGCAGCCCATGATTGTAGGCATATCTTTACCATATTACACCCTGAACACAGTGAAGTGGTCATTGTTTCACCAAATTCTACCAAGCACAAGCCCACTGCATATGTCAAATAAAAAAGATTGACGCTTGTGGAAATGAACTGATCTCCATAATCCTTCCTTTCTCCCCTGCATAATAAACAGCATTTGTTAACTAAAAGCACGTTTGTCCTACAAACAGACCTTAGGCAGCAGCCTTCCCATGATACATGGGTAATACGAATACCAGAGGCTCATTTATACATTACCATGCAATAATCAACTAAAACATAGGGCATTTCTAGTGTCCCCTTTCAAACCCAATGCGAGTTCTTCCAGACCCTTTATCATGTCCATCACGCATCGAAGACCCAGCACTTGCACTCATTGTACCTCCACTACCAACTTTATCCATGGCCTTCTTACCCTTCTTCACCTCAGTCAAGAACATATCCAACCCAAATGGATCTTGTTCCTCCGCAGCCTTCTCAAAATCAACTGGCCCAGTTCTTGGAGCAGCCCTCTCAGGTGCACCAGTAAAACCTTTGTCAGCCTTGAAACGGTCTGTCTTCATAATCTTGTCCAGCTGCTCGTCTGCACCTCCATACATATCAGCATCAGCAGCATCCTTCTTGTGTCTGTACAAGCTCGAGAGAGTAGACTGAGCAGTAAAGAGGCCTTTATTGTATATATTGTATTGATCATCCGTAGCAAATCCAGAATCCATTCCTTTCTCCTGGTTGAACAGCCTCTGGTCATACATAACCTCACCCCGTGCAGCTCCAGTACTAGCCATACCCAGTGCAACCTTCTCACTGACATCACGATCTCTATCCCTAGTAATTTTACTCTTCTTCCCCATTGCAGCATCTTTTGCCTCCAACTGTCTCTCCCGCTCTCTCTCCCGACGACGTTCTTCACGTATCTTTTCGCGCTGCAACCGCCCCTCTCTCTCCTCCCTTGACTCCTTCGGTGGCTCCCTATCTTTTTCTTTCACCCGTTCGCCATCACCCCTTATTTCGCTGTCCATCATGCTCTTGTCAGTAGGTATGGGAAAAGCAGCAGGAGCTGCACCACCAGTCCTCTCAGAACGAGCTTTCTGAGCCAATGCACGCAGCTCTTGCTCCTTCCTTTCCTTCTCTTTCAATAGCATTTCTTTCTGAACCTTTGATCTCATTGCAACAGCTTCTCTAGCCTTCTGCTCTGCAACATACAATGCCTCCGAAAGCTTTGCAAAATTGTCATTGATTTGAACCTCTTGTAGACCTCTTCCATCCGCTGCCAGACGCTTATCAAGTGGGATTGTATATCCTTTTGGATTCTTCCAATTTGAGATACAAGGAGGTATTTTCCAATCTTGTTGGTCTTTCACTGTTACAGGGCGAGGGGGCGAATGCATAACTGGCACAGGAGGTGAACCAGAAGCCTTTGGAACACGCTTGTGCTTGAACTTTGGTGGCTCAAGTGGATCCACTGGCATCTCAACCATCCGTATAATCCTCTCCTTGGCCCCTGAATTGAATGCTGCTGACTGCTGTGATGGTTTATACTTGATGAACTTGGAGTCAGAAGACTGCTGTGGAACATTCTTTGGCTGCGCTGCGCTAAGTCTAACATTGACAATTTTCTCAAGCGCAGCTTTCGTACGTTCTGCTGTTTCTTGAATCTCCTTTTCGATCTCTTCCTCCTCCATCTCCTCATCCTCCTTCCCGTCTTCTGTCAGAATTTTGGGTATGAGGTCTTTATGTTGAGAGTATACAATCTTCGAAGCATTCTCGTTCAGTTTCACGATCGCATCAAAGGCAACACTTCCCTGGGAGTCTACGGTGAGCGGGAGAATTTTTGAGCCAGGCTTTGTGTCTTTCCTGCCCATGCCAAGAGGATACTGTGCCACATGAATCTCAGGAAACGCGCCACCATCTCCAAAATCCTCAGGCTTCCGGGGTATGAAGCCCTGACGCTTCAAGTATGGAGGTACAGGATTGACTTTAGCAGCAGCCGAACGCTCGGCCTCGCTGGTACTGAACCGCTGCTTGAACCAAGGGTCATTCGAGTGATCATAAAACGTTGCCGTCGACGACTTCGCAGGAGGGAGCAGTTCCTTCAGGGCCGCCATGACTACACCAGAAGAAGAAACAAAGACCCCGACGCAAGATCAGGATTCAGAAACCTGCAAGAAAATAAATAAAAATCCAATCGGCAAAAACAAATAATCCATATGCATAGATACAGAAATGAAAATAAACTTTCTTCAAAGATCTCGAATCGAGAAGAAGACACGAACGAAGAGGGAAATAGAAATTTATACAACAAAACCCTAGACATTAATCGAATGACAGGGAAAAGTCCCCAGATCATCCAGATCATCCAGATCATACAACGAAATCAACGAGATACTAACACAAACGGTTTCGGACAAGATTCTGATACAGAAGCCAAAACCCTAAATCAGGATCTCGTAAAAACGTACGCAAAGCTAATATCCACAAGCAAATTTCATCTCAGAACTCAGATACAAAGAAACACGAAATTAAAACTAACACATGATCGACGAACCTGGATGTCGCGATGAGCTCGTCGTTCTCCTGTCGGCGAAATTTATCAACTACGCCGTCGGATTCTGCTGCGTCAAGTTGGATGACCATTAAGAAAGTTCGCCATAGAGGGACTGTATGAATATAAGGGTTGGTACCTTCCAAGTTCCGAACTTGGAATGGGTACCTGGGCGGTTTTCTCCTAACCCGTTTAAACCGAACCGAAACAGAACCGAACTTTGGTTGCCATTTTCATTTTTTCCCTTCTTTTTTTTAAAGTAGGCTTCCTGAGTCCCAAAAAAAAAAAAAAAAAGAACAAAACTATATATAATGTGAATTTTTTTAAAGTTCCCTTTGATTTTATATACATGATGGAAAAGAAAAAAATTTCAATCATTGGAAAATGGAAATGTATGAACATTTTTGCATAATACTTTTTTATTTTCATATAAAACGATTAAAAATTTACAACTATTTCTTTGAAATTTGATGTTCATCCCAATTTTAATTTCCTCTCAAATGAATTTTCTTATAAAATCGAATATTCTATCAATTAATTTTAGTAAAATGTAATAAAAGATTGAAAATTTTAAATGAAAAAAAAAATTTAGGAAAAATTATTCTGACTTCATTTAACACTTAATGATTTATACATATCTCCTTAAAACTAAGATAGTTAACTTAAACTTTTTACTGATTTGATGTTGCAAGGATATACAACGATTCAATTTTAGGGTTTTGGTTGATTTCAACCATTTCTGATTCCACGGTCAATTCCGACTTCGAAATCAGGTTGATTCGATTCCAAAATTTTAAACATTGCCTCCGAAATTCATCCGTTTGGAGGACATTCATTCATTGCAAACTATCAATTCAAGATTCAAGTTGCAAAGCTTAAGCATTCAAAATTTGATGTTGCAAGCCAAAAGGTTGCTGCTCCTGTCTCTCTTCTTTTCACTTTAATCCTGGGCTTTAAGCTGTAAAGTGTAAACTATGCTGTTCTGAAATTTTAACTGAACTATTTATACACCTCTTCACTATACAACTGTTTGCTGTTCGCTCGAGAGGCGCGAAGCACAAGTCCAACCCGAATATAAGTTATGTTTACTACAATCCATTTCTTACGGTCCTATATCTCTGTTCCTCCTGAACAGTGATTTAGGTTGTTTATCCCTATTTTTTTTAATTTTAATTTTTGGGCTTGATCGGTTTTTTATTTTTCCGCTTAGAGATTTCTCAGAGGTATTAAAAATTCTCCGCAACTTCAATGCCAAATCGATCAAGTAAGCATTATACTTACTCTCTCATTTCAATGTAAAGCTGTGGGTTATCAGTTTGTTTTCGTTGTTCTTTCAATTCCCATGGACTGTCTTAAGCTCGGTTCTTTGAGGTTCTCATATCTTCCTTCGAGGAATCTTACACCAAATCATCGCAATAGGCGTTCCTTTTATATTCCTTCGCAAATTTGCTGTCATTCCAGTAACCCAGAAGAGGAGAACGAAGGAAGTACGAAGAAAAAGGGATTGAGTTTGCTCCAATACTCTGTTACTCTCACAGTTATATCTGCTTCGCTCCCTCAAGCTCATGCGGCAGCGAAGGTTTCAGAGAAAAAACGTTCGGCCAAAAAGATGGAAGCCTTATCGCCGGAAGAATTGAAATCATGGTCTCAGGGACTCCCAGTTGTTAATGACCGGATACCATACACGGAGATATTGAATTTGAAGGAAGAAGGGAAGCTTAAACACATAATCAAGTTGTCTACAGCCAGTTTGAAGCAACGACCGGATACTGTTCTTGTGGTACTGGATGATTCGAGGGTTGTCAGGACTGTATTACCGTCAGTCCAAAGTGACGAGAGATTTTGGGAGTCTTGGGCTAAGTTACAGTTGGATTCAGTTTGCGTGAATGCTTATACTCCTCCCATTAAAAAACCAGAAATTCCATCCCCGTATTTAGGCTTTTTGTCAAAAATCCCCCTCTCAATTTTATCGTTTTTCAAGCCAAAGCCACTATCAAAACGGGCATTGGAGCTCCAGAAGGTTCGGAAAGAGCTGCTGATTAAAAAGAAAAAAGATATTGCCACATTGAAGGAAGAACGTGAAATGATGGAGAAGGCTATCAAAGCTCAGCAGAAGATAGAAGAGAAGAATAGGAAGAAAGAATTGAGAAAGATCAAATACGAGGAATCTCTCCGTAAGGCAAGGAAAAATTATGAGGATTCGGCCAGGCTGTGGTCTAACTTGGCTCGAGATCCGAATGTATCAACTGCCCTTGGGTTGGTATTCTTTTATATATTTTATCGAACAGTTGTTCTTAACTATAGGAAGCAACAGAAGGATTATGAAGATAGGTTGAAGATTGAGAAATCAGAAGCGGAAGAGAGGAAGAAACTGAAGCAGCTAGAGAGAGAACTCCAAGGGGATGAGGGTGGGGGCGATGAGAATGAAGAAGGAACGGATGAGAAGGACCTTCATCTCAAAATGGCTAAGCAGTTCATGAGGTCTGGTGCTCGTGTTCGGAAGTCACGTAATAAAAGGCTGCCTCAGTATCTGGACAGAGGTGCTGATGTGAAATTCTCAGATGTTGCAGGGCTTGGGAAAATTCGGCTTGAGCTTGAGGAGGTTGTGAAGTTTTTTACACATGGGGAAGTGTACCGCAGAAGAGGAGTGAAAATACCAGGCAAGATTTCTTTATTTCATATTAGAGTTAGTGCTTTCAGTTTTAGGTTAATATCAAGGCAAACAATGAAGGAGTGAATACAATGTCAAGCGTCTTTGCATACTGTTAGGGTTAGTGCCTTCCTTTAGATTAATGCTTAAATATCGAGGCCAAAAGGGTTCCCTAACATCATTTTGAAGGTCATTCATCTACAAAAACAAAAGCCTATTTCAAAGGATGATATATTCTTCTGACAAAATATGATGGAAAGCTACCCAAATAAGAAAACCGAGAGAGAGAGAAAGGAGGAAAGAGAAAGAGAAAGAGACAAGAAAGAATGGGAGAGATTATAAATAATGCCTCCTCCTAGGACTCTACAATTCGGAGTCTTAGTCACAAACTAAAGACAAAGTAAACTCAAAATAGGAAAATAAAACTAACAAGCCTAATTGGTAAAGAAAACTAATAAACTAATTAAGAGTCCATCAGTCCACATGTTTAACTATAGTAGCCAACAATAACGTATTTTATATTATTACGCTAACATCCTCTTCAAGCTGGAGCCATAGTTGTCAAGGCGCCAAGGCGAACCAAGGCGTTGGAAGCCTGATTGGCAGATTGGGCGCCCGATTTTCCAAGGAGTCACAAGGCAGCCTGGGCGCCTAGGTAATGCCTTGACAACTATGGTTGGAACATGGGAGAATGTGAGAGCTTCAACTTGAAACAATATAGCAACGGAAACAGCAGTAGTAGCAATACAGTATAGGTTACGGTGAACCAAGCATCAACAATAACACAATATAGGTACTGTGAATCAAGTAACAACAACAGCATAGTTTAGGCCACTGTGAACCAAGTAGTAGTAGTAGTAGTAGCAGTAGAACAAACACCTAGTAGCAACTACAACACAATATAGGTCACTATAAACCAAATAGTAGCAGCAACAACAGTAGTAGGATCAACAATAGTGGTGGCTCTAACACGACCGAAGAGGTAATAGAGGTTACAACAAGCGCAAGTAGTAAAGCTGCATCACATGCAGGTAGTAGAGGTTGCATCAGGTGCAACTGTTAATAGAGGTTACATCACGTGCAACTGTAGTAGGCTTCAGGTAGTAAACTTCATTAATATAACTGTGAGAGCAGCACTCGATAATGACAATCAGCAGCAGTAAATACCAATATCGATCATAAGAGGATCTTGATCAGCAAGTTTCGGTAGTAGCAATCACAATAACCAGATCTTGAAGAAGATCTGAACAGCAGAAATAGAGGGCAGCAGATCTTGCGGCAGTAAGGGGAAGATAAGACCAGTCCTTAGATGTTACTTGCAGCAGATCTGATCTAATGGCTGCAGTGTAATGTTGATGGTGTTGACAACAGCAGAATAGAACCAGTGTAATAGATCAGATCTCGGTAGATGAGATTTATATTGCAGAGAGCAGATCAGTAGTATATGAATATCGAACAAAATAGGTAGCAACTGATCAAATCGATAGTGGTAGAGGTAAAGCAGATTGGATCAGATCTATTCTGAGCGGATCTAATCAATCTCGACAGCGGCAGTAATGAAGTCTATATAGACAGTAGATCAGTAGTAGAGGTAGATAAGCAGCAAAGGCAGCAATGGTGGCTGCTCACCATGACGAATAACTTTAGTCAACTCTCAAAACAGCGCCCACTCTGAGAGAGAGAGAGAGAGAGAGAGAAAGAAGGGAGAGATTGTAAATAATCTATCCTCCTACTGTTGTATATTTATAGAAAAAAGAAAACAACAATTAGATAGGATCTAGGATTCTAGGATGCTACAATTCAAAGTTCTAGTCTCAAATAAAAGACAAAGTAAACTCAAAACAGGAAAATGAAACTAACAAACCTAATTGGTAAATGATACTAATAAAGCAAACCAATAAACTAACTAGGAGTACACAGTCCACATGATTAACTCCAGTTAGTTAGCATAAGCGTATTTTATATCATTACGCTAACAATTCTCAATTTCATTCAAGACGTGGATCTTATTAATACATTTCTGCCCTTTTATTGGAGCAAAGATCTGAGTGATCTTGAAGAAGATCGTGTGATAGTATGGCAAACATTCGCCTATCCTAGTTTATGTTATTTGAATTGTCACTCAACCATTTAATGACTGTAACAAGTCCAACTAGTTATGCAGAGCATGCAATTTTTCATATGATCATTAGATTGTTCAACTGAAAGATGCTGCTACATAGATATGCTGATTATCTAAAGGAGGAATTAGCTTAAAATGTGTTCTCACCATTGAATTTAGCCAACTGTGAGAGTTCCAGATCCACCACTGTTTGGCATTCTAATAATAGACTTATAGCTTATGTTACTTGATGTTTATAATATCCTTTTTGACAACTAAAGTAGGCTTAAATATCTGACTTCATATTATTAATGCTGTCACAAAAGTTGAATAGAATATTGGACGGCTAAAATAAAAATGTTCATATGTATATTGTTTTTTCCTTAATCTTGGGGTGCAAGCGATTAAGGAAAAAACAATATATATGAAACACGGAAACAGCCTCTCCACATTGTGGGGGTAAGGCTGCGTACATTCTGTCCTCCCTAAACCTTGCAATAGCGGGAGCCTCGTGTACTAGGACGCCCTTTTTTTTTGGGGGGAGGGATGCAAGCGATATTTATTATTATATTAGTGGGGGTAAGGGCTGTGTACATTCTGCCCTCCCCAGACCCTGCAATAGCAGGAGCCTCGTGCACTGGGACGCCCTTTTTTTTTTAGGGTGCAAGCGATATTTATTATTATATTAATGGAATATTAGTTTTTGTCCAAAAACAAGTGGGGTGACTTTGGTTTTGTGACTTTTGTCCTACACAACACCAGTTGTGTAGTCTGGTTTTGGTGTTATCAAGGATTAAAGTATCGCGTAATGGTAGCGTACGGTCAGGCAATTATAAGAGACGTATTGTATCATGGATATGGTGATACGCTAGGATACGGGGCAAGATACGCACGGGAAATAATTAAGGAACATGCAGAACACAATTTTTAAGCGTCCCTATAATAAGCAATCTTGAAGTATTTGCAAGGATTAAAAAAATTTATTTGATGACATTCAATGAGCTACAACCTTTGATTCGCATGAACTGTAGGTTTTCACCAAGGAAGAAGACCAGAAAAGTGGAAAAAATCAGTTGTGTCAAGCTTTTTAGCTTTGTATGTGCGTACAACCGTATCCAACTGTATCGGTTCTTATCAAGGTGTATCGAACAATATCGGTTCGTATCAAGGGGTTCGAGTCATATTGGTTAGATGCACTTTGATACCAGTTTGCTTGTTTTTTTTTTTTAATTTTTAATTTTTAATTTTTTATTTGAGAAAATGGAACCTTAAGTGTATCATTACGTATCAAGTGCATTTACCGTATCGAAGTGTATGGAGCCGTATCGGTCGATACATATGGATACACTTTTTGTTTTAAAAAAGGAGATACTTATCAAAGAGTATTGTATCGACCACTGTCGGTACGGATACGTATCGGTGGATATGGGGTGTATCGTTTCGATACTTAAAACCATGGTTGTTATGTTAGTTTGCATTGGTTTTGGTTTGGTTTGGTTTTACGTTTGCATATTGTTGTCTAAGTTCCTTCTTTGGCTTCTCTACAAGAGAGAGTTATTTCTTTTTCAGTCTTATTGTGTTGTCTTTGCTTTTGGCCAAATTTTCAGGGTCTGAATATTTGCCTGCTTTATATGATTTTGTTGTTTTTTGATAAGTTAATCACCTTTCCAACGAGTCTAGGATTTTGTAAACACAAATTGATTAGGAAAGTTAACACCAAATTGCCAGTAGGCTATGAGTCCATGAGGGAAGTTCTATACTTGCATGAGTGAGTTTATTTTAGGAGTTCAACAAGGGTCTATATTACCCCATGTGTTTCATGTCTTCATGGATAAATGGAATACCTTTTTATTATTTGGTTAGATTATTCTCTAAGTGAGTTATTTTTCCAACTCTTACAGTCTGATTGTTTATGAGGCCTATTCAGCAACTTTCTACCGAGCTGGATATATATTCTTTAATCTCCAATGGATGACAAGAAGCTCCAATGGAACTGCCAATGCATTGTCGGGGCAAGAGGTCATTCAACTAAGACTTTATTTTGGGGAAGTTATGGCTGTGAAATGTGAACTATATTATAGTTGTAATGGGTTAGATTTGTGAGTTATGGTCCTTTTTTCAGGATTGTATCACCTGTTGATTTTTTTATGCAAGTCACATTAGGTTCCAGAGGGACATTAAAGAAAATAAATTGAATTTTCTGTAGGCTCACAAAAACAAGGGTGTAGAGTGCTTAGGTAAATTTTTCTATAAGGACAGCTGAAAATTGTACACAAGAGTTCCAGAAAATCGGAGAAGAAGAAAGAAAGATTATACAGTTGCACTAAGGATTCCTAAGCAATTAGACCCTTGGTTTTTTTATAATTAGCATATTATTCATGAAAACAGAAATTCTGCCTTGGCCTTCATGACTTCTCAAACAATGTTATGTAGATATCTGGAGCTGGTCAATTTTTTTTTTGACAAAATTGATAATTGATTAGAATTCAACGCTTTGGTGTTCTTCTATGTTTTATAATTATTTTTTATGCTTTCAGTCCCAAGCCCGCATAAAGGAGGAGGGTTGGTGCATCATGTTGGTAGCTACCAGTGTTAAAATTTTTGCCAAACCAATTTGCATGGATCTTCTTAGAGTTTTATATTTTCAACCTTATGCTAGAGCATCCTCTAGAAGTGACGCGCTGCACTATGTCCCAGGGTGTAGTGGATAGTGAGCAAGGGTTAGCTAGGGCATCCCTTGTAACTAAGGCTAAGAAATCTAGTTTTAAAACTTGGCAAAGGACTAAGGATGAGGAGGATTCCAAAAGGTATAAATTTGTTAGAAACTAAGCTAAGGAGCTAATAGGGAAAGCAATGACTAAGAAATATGAGGATCTCTATGATAAATTAGGCATAAAGGAGGGGGAAAAGATATTCATAAACTAGCTAAATTGAGGGAAAGGTAGAGTGGAGGTTTTAACCATGTTAGATTTATTAATAGTGAGGATGGTTATGTATCAATTAATGATGGAGCAAAGCGAGATAGACAAACTATTTTACATAACTATTTTTACAACTTATTAAATGAAAACAATGCAAGTACTAATATTTTAGAAGGTTGTAATAAGAAATAACCATCAAGAAACCACAATATTAGATATCTACAAAAACATAAGGTGCCTAAAGTAAAGGAAGCTTTAAAGAAGATGAAAATAGGTAAAGTAGTTGGTTCAAATGGTATTCCATTAGAGGTATGGAAGAGCTTAGGCATTAGTGGAATAACTTGGCTAACTAAGCTATTTGCTAAGATTATGAGCACAAAAAAATGGGAGATGAATAGAAAAGAAGCATTTTGATTCCGATTTATAAAATAAAGCTTATATTGAAATATGTAATAACCATGGTTCAAAATCTCAGCAAGATCACTTCTCCAACTTCTCAACAGGTTGAGACAAGATCTCATACGAGACGAAATCTCGAGATTCTCTGCCAATTCTCGACCAATCTCATTATTTTCAACCAGTTTTCGATCATTTCTCAACATTTTCGATCAATTCTCGAATGGTCTCAACATAATGTATGAATTATGATTGTATGGTCTACTTGACTACTTTGGTTTTTTTGACTATCACAATTAACTAATTAAGTGCTTTTTTGTTTATTCTTCTCCTAAAATATAATTTTAGTGGCTCATTTGGTCTTCTTTGATCTTCTACAAGTGTAACATTATGTAGAATAGCCAATATAACCCTAGGTTTACATTTGAGCTTCAGACAGACACGGCCAAACATGGGTGTAAACCCAAACCACCACCATATGTGATTATTTTTACAATTTTATGGTTTAAATGTGTTTATATATGCTAAAATAGGTTTCCCTGGAGTATCAGGTGTTAAAATGGTTAGGATCGAAACACACATTTTAAGCCTTCGAGGCTTTTGTGTAGTGTCTCGCGGAGATCTTGACCGAGATCTTGGAAATCTTGGTTTTCCCAAGGGTTGAGAGTCGAGACACCCCTGAGTTTCGAGATTTGGAACCTTGGTAATAACTATAGAGGAGTAAAACTAATGAGCCATGCTATGAAGTTATGGAAAAAAATAATTGAAACCACTTGAGACGAGAAACTAATATTTTGGATAACCAATTTGGTTTTATGTTAAACAAATCAACCAGAAAAGCTATTTATTTACTTAGGAGACTAATGCAAAGTTTTAGAGAATATAAGAAAGATATCCATGTGGCCTTTATCAACTTGGAAAGAGCTTATGATAGGGTCCCTAGATAGTTAATTTGGCAAGTGTTAGATAAGAAAAGTGTTTTGAATAAATATGTAGCATAGATGTGTATAATGGTGTAGTGACCAGTGTAAGAACTGGCGGAGCGGGGCAAGGTAATGAATCCCAATTACAGTTGGATTACATCCAGGATCAGATCAGCTCTAACCCTTATTTGTTTGCGGTAATCATTGATGAGCTAGCTAGAGACATTCAAGAATAGATCCCTTTGTTATACTTTTTGCTGATGATAGTGTTTTGGTGGTTGACAAAAAGTAGGGATAAATGTAAAGTTGGAATTATGAAGATCAACCTTGGAATCAAATTGTTTTAACTTTTAAGATACGTAGAACAAATACATAGTATATGATATGTAACTTTAGTAACAATAGGACAGAAAGTGGGATGGTGAAAAATGATGATAGTTGATACCACAAAATGAAAATTGTAGGTACCTAGGTTCAATCATAAATTAAAAAAGGGTTATAGAGGATGATGTTGAACAAAGAATTAGAAAGGGTGGATGAAGTGGAAGGGTGCATTCAGAGTGTTGAGTGATCGACGTATTCCTTTAAAACCCAAAAAAAAATTTATAGGACAATTATACGACCAAAAATGATGTATGAGATTGAATGTTGGATGGTGAAGAAACAACATATAAACAAATTTAATGTAGCTGAAGTGAGGATGTTGAGATGGAAGAGTGGTAAATGTAATAACTGCTTTTTTTTGTATAACAGGATTCTTAGGGCCTGTTTGATAAAACTTCTACTTCTGGATTCTATGGATTCTGGTTCCCAGGGAGCCATTTTGGAGTAGAAGTACGTTTGACAAGTCTGGTTGGATTCCAACTCCGACAGAGTGAACCGGATTCAAAATGGCTCAAGAATCCAAAATTTTGGAGTCATAAATACTTGCTCCAAACTGTTAGATCAACTTTTTGAAAGAAAGAAAAGAGCCAACTCTCACTTGACCACAGCCACCACCCACCACCACCGTCGTCGCCACCACCCACCACCGCCCTCGCTGCCACCACCCACCACCACCATCGCCACCGCCACCACTGCCATCACAATAACCACCACCACCACCACCACCACCACCACCCACCGCCATCACCGCCACCGCCACCGCGACCACCATAACCACCCATCACCCACCACCCACCACCATTGCCATTACCCACCACCACCATCATCGCCACCACCACCCCACCACCCACCACCACCACCACCCACCACCCACCACCGCCACCACCCACTACCACCACCCACCACCACCACCACCACCACCGCCACCACCCACTACCACCACTCACCACTATCACGACTGTTTTTCTAGACTTCGATTAAGGGGATAGTATGTTATCAAACGTATTTCTAATAAAAAAATGCTCTAGAATCCATTTTATAATTGCGTTATCAAACAAGTTTTTACTTCAAAATAATCTTGGAGTAGCTTGGAGTAGAATCCAAATTTGAACCAGAATCCAGAATCCAGAAGCAGAAGTTTTATCAAACGGGCCCTTAATTTCTCGTTGGATTTATTCGGGGCGAAAAATTAAAATAAGGAATGAACATATTAGAGTTAATTTAGGAGTAACTCCGATACATGGTAAGTTGCGAGAAAGTCATTTAGGTGGCATGGACATGTGCAGTGGATGCCTTTGAATTTTACAATTTAGAAGGGTGATTTGATTCAGATTGAAGTAGCTAAAAGAGCTAGGAGTAGGCCTAAAATGACCCCAGTAGAAGTGGGGAGGAAAGACATGTGTAGCTTAGTAGTTACTTTGAATAGAACTGATTGGAGAAAAAGGATCTATGTTGCGTACCCCATTTAGTTGGGATAAGGTTGAGTTGAGTTGAGTTGTATTCTGTTTGTTCTTCTATTTCATCCCGGTTCTTAGATCATGTAAGCATAATGCTAACAACATTTCTTTTGCTATCATATTCTGTCCCATTACATTTAGGCCATCAAATTTACCATGCTTCAATTGGAACATCTAATTATATGATCTGTTGGTTTTTTAGGTGGCATACTTCTTTGTGGTCCACCTGGAGTGGGGAAGACATTATTGGCAAAAGCTGTAGCTGGTGAGGCAGGTGTGAACTTCTTCTCAATATCTGCTTCTCAGTTTGTGGAAATATATGTTGGTGTTGGTGCTTCTCGTGTCCGATCACTTTACCAAGAAGCAAGGGAGAATGTAAGAACCCTTTGCAACCTATCCTTTTCCTTTGTTTATTCAATTTGGGATTACTCTTCTTTTGATTGACACTCTCACCAGGGCTCTGATATGGAGATGCATTCTGCTCTGATTTGATGACCAATATCCATCCACATCATGAAATTGCTCTCTAACATCAATAGTTGACATGCCTGTGTTTGTTATTCATCTTTTTTACTTTAATTTTTCCCTCATTTCACCGAATGAATAATTTGATGCAGGCAAGCAGCAGGTTTAGTATGGTTTTTTTGATCTCTTGCCTGCATCAATCTTTGTTACAGAAAAGCTTAGTGTTTTTCTCTCCTCCATTATTCTTGCAGTTACAGTCAATAGTAGGTTTCTTTCTGTAGTCTTGGATATGCTTTTGTTGGAAGTTCACATTCACATATTCTGTAGGCACCAGCTGTGGTCTTTATTGACGAGCTAGATGCTGTTGGAAGGGAGCGTGGTCTTATTAAAGGCTCGGGGGGGCAAGAACGTGATGCTACTCTCAACCAGGTTGGTGGGACGATATTCAATATCTAAGAATCATGAATTATTGCACTTGCTTTTAGTTGTACATATCTAATAGGTATGGTCTTGTCTTGTCTTGTCTTGTTCTATAAATTCTAGCTCCTTGTATGCTTGGATGGATTTGAAGGAAGAGGGGATGTGATAACTATTGCTGCCACAAATCGACCAGATATTCTGGATCCAGCACTTGTGAGACCTGGGCGGTTTGATCGAAAAATTTATATCCCTAAACCTGGGCTTGTTGGCCGAATTGAGATCCTGCAGGTAGTGCTTATTACTGACACATTGATTTCATTTTTCTCTTTTGTTGCATGTATTGGTGTCCTTGTGCAATTTATATCTAGATCCTTGTTATGTTGAGCCATTTGCAGTTAGATGTAACTTTTTATTTTTCCTACGTTAACAGGTCCATGCTCGTAAGAAGCCAATGGCTGAGGATGTGGATTACATGGCTGTAGCTAGTATCACAGACGGAATGGTTGGTGCAGAGCTAGCCAACATAGTTGAGATTGCTGCCATTAATATGATGCGTGATGGAAGGTCTGAGGTGGGATTTTTGAACTTAAGACTAACATAATATAAAATCACTCCAATTAGTAGAGGATTGGTAAAATTTTTCTTTATTTCGTAGATTACAACTGATGATTTATTACAAGCTGCTCAAATAGAAGAAAGAGGATTACTCGATAGGAAGGAGAGAAGCCCAGAGATGTGGAAACAACTAGCTCTTAATGAAGCAGCTATGGCCGTAGCCGCTGTGAACTTTCCTGATCTTAAGAATATTGAGTTTGTATTGTCCTGCACTCGACTCTGTTATTTCAGATATATATACTTACATGTTGTCTCATGTTTTCCTTGAAGTTTGTGAAGATTTCTAAAATTTATATCCAACATTATGTAATTGTTCAAAGAAGTGGCCATTGAGCTCCTTTTCATTATTGAAATGACAATATTGATGTAATGGATAGATATATAAAGGTTACAATATATAACATGCCCCCCCCCAAAAAAAAAAAAAAAAAAAAAAACACTTCTTGTGCTGGGAAAATTTTTTGATTGGATTTGAGGATCTTAAAATTTGAGAAGAAACTAGTTCTACAGAACTCTAACTGAAATTTCATGGGTAAGTTTAAGCTTCAGAAAAATAATGGATTAAAATTACTACTATTTTTCCAATGGTCATCCTGATAGATTTGTGAGAAGACCTGTGAGGCAAAAATCTAAAGGTGGAGTGCTCTTGAAAGGATGAAACATATGAAAACTGTGGCAGAAAATCATTATAGTTGAATATGGTCTTGCTAATGCTTTGGAGACTTTGCCTCTTGCTCTGTTAGTACCAGCATTTGGGAAGGCGTAATTGCTACCAACTAGTTATTAAGCAACCAAGATAGCAGTGGTATATTGGTATATAGCCCTCTTTTGTAAGGATGTTTGACGTATGGAGGGTTCTTTCTCAGAAACTTTTACTGGTGTTTCTGGTCTGGCAGTTTATTAAAGATGTGAAGATGTTGACTACCTTATTGTTTCTGGTGAACAAATTTTGGACTCCTACAATTAACCATAATATCAAAGATCGATGAGAGCAACAGTTTTCTCAGATATTGGGCTTCTGGGAGGAGTTATTGCAAATAGATGTGAAGGTGATAAATGAATCTGGACGAGAGAAGATACTAGCCTATTCTCTGCTACATCTTTTTGAAGTTATTGAAAGTATGTGTGAGAGAAGTTATGCTGCTGATTTAGAGGAGTGCCTACTGCTCACTGCCCACCAAAATACAATTCCTTGTAGGCACCACTGAAAGTTTTGACAACAAATTTGATGGATTTTGCTTACCAAGTGACTGCTTGTTATGCTTCAAGTATGCTGAATCGGTATACCCCACTTGTTTATTCACTGCTTCTTCCTTTTGGGGCTTTGGCCTCGAGTTGTTAAGGAGCTGAATATCAGTTAGACAATGCCACATGATATTCCCAAGCTATCATGGAAATTAAAGCAACAATTCAGTAAAGAGAAGAAATGGTGGGCCCTAATCCCTGCTGTCACCAATTGGAGTATTTTGCATGAATGAACCTTTTGCTCTGAGGGCTTTGCTGAACTATAAGGCATCTTCTAGGGTAAAGGCTAAGATATTCTTCTGTGCAACGATGTGCAAAGAATTTTGGGGTTTCTAATACTTTGAATCTTTCAAGATCACACCAAACTTTCTCTCTCTCTCTCTCTCCCCCCGGTGTCTTTGTGTTGAGGCCCTTTTGGGGGGGGGGGGTTATGTGTGGTGTCCTGGACACTTCAGTGTCCGCTACTTACGTACTTTTTTACCTACAAAATGCCTCGTGTCCATGTACTGTAGGCAATGGTGTAGATCTCTTGGTTTTGTTGGTGTATTGTAGCCTTATACCAGCCCTGAGAGGTCAGAGGTGTAGTGGCCTCATCTTTTTAACTATAAAATATTTTAATTTTTTTAGAGAGAGAGAGAGAGTAAAAAGGTGCAATACAATCCTGAATTTGAAAACTGGATCTATTATTATCTTGATTTGTTAACAATTTGTGTAAATGAGCTGGCATTTGTAAGTTGCCTTCGATAGGCCAACAAATTAGAGGGAATGTCTTTGCAAAGCTGAGGTCATCCTTATTTGTTGCTGTCTGCTTGTGTCATTGATTATTCAGGTTTATGTTTGTTTGATTTGTCCTTTGAGGCTTTCAGCCTAGTATTCCTGCAAATTTAAGTTTCTTATCAGTATCACTGCTCCTCCCAATTTTATGGTTAGGAATTTTTGTACAAGAGCTCAGATGGAAAATTCCTTGTATTGTGTTCTATAGGTCACAATTGCACCTAGAGCTGGCAGAGAACTTGGCTATGTTCGAGTTAAAATGGACCACATCAAATTTAAGGAAGGAATGCTTAGGTATGAACTTTCTGCAGGCCACACTGTTTCTCATTTTAAGACATACTCTAAGATATCAAGTAAAATGAAAACAGTTATAATGTGGAACAAACAGTTACAGGGAACCTACTCTTAAATAAACCAGATGCTTGAAGCTGCTTGGTTGCACTCTGTGGTTTAATTTCTTTCTTTTCTAGTGATTTCATCCCTGCATTTGGAAAGCATCTTCATAATCTTTTTCCTCTACTTTCAATACAGCCGGCAATCTCTACTGGATCATATTACTGTTCAAGTGGCACCACGTGCGGCTGATGAGATCTTTTATGGTGAGGATCAGGTAAGACAAGCAGTGTGTCATAGTTAAATTGTTTTGATGATAAATATATATTTTAATAGTTCTTTGCAGGAACATCTGGTGGTTTGTTTGGGTTATAACATGGTGATTATGCAGTTTGAAGCATATGGAGTTTCTGCTGGTTTCTTATAATTTGGTCTTCACCTTCCTAATTAGCATCAAGGATGGTACTCCTGGATTTTATTTGTTGAAATGAGGGAATCTGTTTAAGAATATAAGGCTTGTGTCTGTTCTTTGAATTGTCTCTCTTAGCATAGTTATGCTACATTTTATGAGCAAGATCCTGCTGTTCATTTGAAACACAACTATTGCCAATATTATGTTGTGTCATGAATCATTACTAAAAGATTCTCACGGAGTTTTGATGAAAAAAAATAGAGCAGTAACTTTTTGGTGGAATTGTATGGAGAGATGGGGGTAATTATTGGTTTTTGTTATTCCATAGCTGAAGCCAAGCAATAGCTTCCATAAGTACAAGTGCTTCACTTCAGAATTCTGATCATCATTTATGCTTGTCACACGTAGAGTATTGATGATGGTGAACAATTGCTTCCAAAAGTTCTTATTCACACAATACCTATTCTGGAAATAGTCACTAACTGAAATTTGATTAACCATAAAGCCCTTGAAGTACAGTCCTATTGCTGCCAGAATCGGCATGTCACCTTTAGGGGACTAGATGACCTGCAGAAGACATGCACAAAGAAAACGTAAGAGACGTAAGAGAGGGGACAGGGCTTTGTGCCCCGTGGCCACTCCGATGCCTAAGTCAGATTCCGAGTAGCCAACAACTGTGGGCACCAAGGAGTAACCCGACGACGACGAGGGCCTGTGGCACTGGAGGAATGGAGACTTCTAACAGCGGTCCTTCCGTCTCTGGCTGCCTTGTTTCTCTTCTTTCTCTTTTTTTCAGTAGCTCCAAGTTGGCTTTAGGATTAGCTTAACTTGAAGCTCCTTTCTTAGATCAAATTGACTTATGAAGTTGACTTAGATTTTGACTTTTGATTCATTTGATTTGCTTGGAATCTGGAGTCTTTAAGTGCTCACCTTTATAGCTCGAGCTTGGATTGATCTCTGGCGCACAAGCAGGTGGGCATGGCTGGAGGTATGTTGGACCATTGTTCTTTCAATGATTAGGGTAAGGTCTTCTCTGCCTATCATTGCTTGGTTTTAGTAGGCCGGCATGGTCCTCCTGCTCTATTCGACTTTTAGCAGCATGTGGGGCAGTTAATGCTTATGCTTTGAGGTGTCACTAACGCCTGCCGTACCTTCAGCGTATGATGATTTCGCATTAAATGCTTGCGACGTGGTAAGTCTTCTGTGGCCAATGCTGGAGCATGGCGCCATTAAATGCAAGCTTCTTGCGACGTATTTAATGAAACGGCTTTCTGCTGCTCGGCATTTATTATGCGGGCCATGCTTTAGAGGTTGTCGTTTTTTATTGTGAAGATGAGTCTGCTCCATCCGGGGGCACTCAGCTATGGAGCATTCAGCTTGGAGGCCACTGACCGAGGACTGCTTGGGTTTTGACATACCACACTCTTCTCGGTTGGTTTTGCACCGAGCTTCTATCTGTCGGTATAATTTGCTCCCAATAATACTCTCTCACTCCTTTGGTTTTGTAAGGAACAAGGGAGTAAAATTATGATGCCGAGCTTCTACCCGAGGTAGTTTCTCTTCTTTTGCTGAGCTTTTATTGGTCGGTGTAATTTGCTCCAAACAAGTCCTATAAGAGCAGAGCCGTAACCCTTTTACATTTTAGCTTTCTTGCTATGGTGATTAGTAATTGCTTTCATTTTAGACTATAAGGGTCTTTTTTACATGGTACACATCCACAATATTTCAAAATAGTCACTGACTGAAATTTCATAAGCCTTGAAGCCTTTGAAATGCAATGTTTTAAGAGAAGAGCCATTGCTATTTCTGACTTGTTGTATCAATGGTGTAGTTCCAAAGTTTCTGCATTCTAGATCATCAGGTTCCTAGTATGTTGACTCTTGGCTCTTTGCTTGTGTGCACCTTTTTGTTTGCAGTAATCCAGACACCTAGAGATGTAGTTATTTTCTGGCCCTCTTGTTTCATTAGTCGTGGGTTACTATGAGGCACTTGAAGCCTTCTAATCTGATGCAATATTGCAGTTGAGCACAATTTGGACAGAAACAGCGGACAATGCTAGGTCAGCTGCACGGACTTTAGTTCTCGGTGGTCTTTCCGAGAAACATTATGGGTTATCGGACTTTTGGGTTGCAGATCGTCTTAATGTATGGTTAATGCTTTGATTTTGCTTTTTCTGTATGTTGTTGCATGAAGTGGCAACTACTGATTCATTACATGCAACTTTTTATTTTTAATATCAGGAGATTGATTTGGAGGCCTTGCGAATTCTTAACATGTGTTATGAACGTGCAAAAGAGGTATCCTTATTTATGTGGAAGAAGCACTGGTTAGTAACGTGAATAAGATATTTAACTATATTAACCACAATATTCCATGTGTCGTGCATGTTTCAGATCCTAATGCGAAATCGAAAGCTCATAGATGCTGTGGTTGATGAACTCATTCAGAAGAAAAGTCTCAGCAAGCAGGAATTTTTTCGCTTAGTTGAGGTGCATGGGTCCCTTGAGCCAGTTTCACCTAATATCATTGACATCAGGACCGCAAAACGCATGCAGTTCCAAGAAATGATGATGAACAAGAAAGAAGCAAACAAAGGAAGCAGTCTGTAAGGTACATGGCAAACCTTCTGTCTACTGCAATATCCTAGACATTACATAAATTCTGTGGTTTATGGCATTGTCATATATTATTTGGTTTATTTGGATACTTTCAATTCTTGCATTTAGTCTGATAAGAAAGACAAACTCTGCTTCCTGATTAACTAAGTTGATTTCCCACCAACCAATCTAGCTTTCCAGTAGCAGCCGAGCTGAGTCTCATAGCCATCAAACTGAATCCCATAGTTGAAGAAGTCAGCAGCCAATTCTCATTCAATAAGATTAATAGTGTGGAGCTGTGTGGCTTCATAAATAGAAACTCCCAATAGTGGTGTTGACCAATTAGGAGACTCCTTACAAAGTGTTTTTTTTTTTTTTTTTTTTTTTTTGAAGGAAGCCCCCGAGGAGAGTAACTCATGATTTACAAAGTTAGGCTGCTGAAACTCCCTTTTGGAGAAGGAATAAAACTCTAGTAGTAATCATCTATTTGAAAAGGGCCTTCTCGAAATTGTGGACTGCTATCTCCTATAATAAAACGTCTTAACAACTTAATCTTATCTACTAAAACTTAATAAACAAGCAATAACTAATATGCTAGTAAATAAAAGCAACTAATAAAATAAATGGGCCAAACAATAAATGCTGAAATAAAAGTCAAACAACTAAAGTCCATAATAAGCAAGTGTTAAGTTTCCATCTCAAAAGTTCGGAGGGACTCTCACTATAAGGCACTCAAGGTTCTATTCTCTAAACAATGTAGGACTATTCCCAACACTCTCCCTCACGTGTTGCCCCTTTTCTGGGTGGCAGTACACGTAGCATGTGGTCCCTCTTTTGGGTGATCGTACGGAGTAAATCTGAAGCTTTGATACCATATTAAGTTTCCATCTCAAAAGTTCGAACTTGTAAGTGGAGGGACTATCACATATATAAGGCACTCAAGGTTCTATTCTCTAAACAATGGGGGACTATTCTCAACAGAAAGCAATTAAACTAAGCCCACATAGAAGAGCCACATGATGGCTTTAGGGGCTGGAAATTTTGGTTCTTCGATGGCACTTCTTAGCCCCTCGATCAGGACCAGCAGTTCCCACATCAACATGGTTTGGATTAGCCACATGTCAAATTTCATGTCTTAATTCAATTAAATATTCCCCTATGTATTAGTATGTATACCTGTGTTACTGTGTGCCCATCCTCACCTACTGGTACTCCATTCGCTACTTGATCTCCTAATTTATTCTATTCTTTAATTTACCACTTGGCAAACTCTGTTTGGGCTGAAACTTGACATGTGGGCAGGGGATTTTGGAGTTTACCTGGCCACAAAATTTCAAACCCCCATCCAATTGTCATATGGCAAATATAAGCATGCAGACCAGGAATTTGTTTTCACTCCACCAGTATAGAACCCACGCCAAACAAAAAAAAAATCATTCCAATTTGAACTTTACCTGACAATAAAAGAACATGTGGAGTCCACAATGTGCATTACAACCAAATACGTCGGAATTGATTTTCAATATTAAACACGTTGATTTTGCTTCATTTTTGGCTATTTCTACTCGCTCAGTTTCCTTACCTTAAGGTCATTTTACTTACTAATGAAAACATCATGGTTGCATTTAGCATGCATTCTCGGAATACATTCTAGATCAAAAACACATTTTGAGATGACAAAAACAGTGTTTGGTATGTATCTTGTTCTTAGATAATGGGATGCGTTAGAGAATGTGGTCCATTTTGGAACACGCTTTTTAGCCCATTCTGGATTCTAATCATTGAACAGAAATACCTCTCTCTTTAATCCGTTCTCATTATATGTTAGGAATGCATTCTTCATTCTGAGAATACATTTCTAAGAATGCATTCCAAGAATGAATACCAAACGCAACCCATATCTAACCATGCAGTTAAAGAATTATTGATTCTGGTGATTGTCAGCTTGTGGAAATCAGAAACAATAATTTTCACGACTTTTAATGTTAATATTTCATTCACCAAAAAATTGTTAATATTTCACATGTTTTTAAAAAATTCCTTTCTCTATTTTCTTGCCATTCCTGGAAGCATACTTTGTGCTCAAATTATTGCTGAACAGGTTAGACGAGCAGAGAACTTGTAATCGTCATGTAGACCATGGGTTTTATTGGGTGGTTTTCTTTCCAATTTTTTCGAATTCAGGTTATGGGTGTGGCATTTAACTTGGCTAAGGTAATTGTGTGTCTCTCCAAAATAATGTTCTTTTCAAGTTGTTGCTCTCAATTTTAGACTGCTCATCATAATATATTTTTTCTGTTCTCCAGGTTCAGTGGCATCTGTTGTGTTATTGGATCTTGATTCAGTGGAAATATCTCTTCCTGTTTTTCCACACAAACTCTGTTGGTGGAATCTCATGATAAAGTTTAAAGACAGGAAGGGGTTAACAAATTGACTTTCAGATGTACCTTGATGATGGCTTAGGAATCTCTTTGAGGCAGCTTAACCTGAGTATTCAGGATAGTGTTCCCAGAAACAATGAAAATATTAATATTACCAAAATGGGTCAGTTCCATACTTGCTTTGTAGCATTTGAAATGGACGTTTTTGTATTCTGCTAGGAATCTATATTTATGATTTGTCTTGAATCTAGCAGCAGATCACAGCTTAGAGAAACAGACTTAGCCCGGATCATTTTGTTTTGAAAAGAATAAATTGGATGGGTCTGTATTTAAGAGCAGATTTTTTCATCTTAGAAAGGCTGTAATGTTGAGTCAATATTTTAACTATTTTTCTATTTTCTCCATGACATGGTGCCGATGCCTGTGATCATACTCATAGATATGATTGCTTTCTCCAACCATAATTTTACAATGTTGATTTACTGTTGACCAATGTAATGGTGTGGCTTTAGGCAATTCTGACGTTGGAAATAAAAGAGACTGTATAACAGGGATAAATATAACATCTTTAAAGCATGCAGCGGCCTGCGCAACTATAGAGGTTGTTGGCTCAGGGAGAGGGCAATCAGAGGTCCAACCTAAGCAGTTGATATGAACCATCCAGTACAAGTCTATAACCCTACCCAACCCAAGAAAAAAGATTATCAGATCCACTATTCATATCTAAGGTAGGTTGTATGAGGTTAGAGCTTTTTGCTAAAACCTGAAAATGGGAAACTCTGGTTAGTGCAACTAGGTAGGGCTGTAGGGTTTCGTCATTGAAGGGATTCCAATCGTGATCCAGGGGTTGGAACTTACTCGGTGCACATACCAGTACATCGGTATGTGCGTCGAATGAACTTCAATCGTTCGATCCGGCTGGAAGGACTGGACAATGGGAGAAGATCTTTTTCCAGGACTATGCATGGAATGATTTCATCTTGATTTGGTACGGCATAGTGTCTTGGGTTCGTGAGCAATGTTCTCAATCAGATCTACCAGCATACCCCAGCTATAGCTCACAAATTAACCGAAAAAGTTAGTCCATTCTTCACATCCTGTATGTTTTTTTATCTTCCTTCCAATATTATAAAACAATGGTGGTTAAGATTGAAAAAATCATTCTATATGTTTCTTTCTTCTCCTAGGATTTCACCACTAAAGTTTTATAACCTCTTTAAAAATAAAATGGGATGAAAAATTTTCATCTAACCCCCAAAAAGAATTTTAAATTCTATCTACTACCCAATGGTTTCCATAAACTCTAATCGGCCTCATTTAACTGACGGACTTGACTGAACATGTGAGTAGATATTTTTACTCTTTTTATTTGAAACTTTAAAATATTAAAATAAGATAAAGTATTAATTTGTCCCTTTCTTTAAAACATTAGATTCTGTTTTCCATCAACAATCAAAATCACAAATCAAATATTGGGGAAAATGCAATATTTTCAATCATTTCTCTCCCAAGAAGGAACGGAACAAAATTCTCAATCATCTCTCTGGTCCAACTATAAGTCTGTAACACACATTTCTCTTTCTCCCTCTAACAAAACAAATAAAACACGAAAGAAAATTTCTCTTTCTCTCTCTATCTCTCTCTATCTCCTTTGTTCACTCTTGCTTCTATGGCTTTTTGTTCTCTTCTCCCACACTTCATCGCACCTTAACCAACTTGAAAGACACTCAAGAAACGTCACCTACTGACCAGAACTCATGAAGTTCTTCCATTAATGAAAATGACCAGTTTTCAAGAAAAACTGAAAAACGACGAAGATTCCAACCACAGTTTGAACTATTGAAATCAGATCAGCTTGATCGGTCAATTCATATTGATTTTAGCCGTGGCCGATCTTTTTTGTTTTTTTTTTTTTTTTTTGGTAAGAGCCGATCCTTTTTTTTTTTTTTGGCAAGAGCTGATCCTGATCTGTTAGCATTCTTGCACGGTTGCTACATCTATTTTTTTAAAGGGATGTTCTTTAAATCATGAAATATTTGTTCTAATATTGTAATTAATTGCATCGCAAGCAACAATTTATTTTATAAAGCTCTGAAATTTGACGGAAAATTTCAGATAAAATTTCATCTTCAATGGGAAAACATGATTTAAGAGCAGATGGAAATCATGAATGGAAAGGAAAGTGAGAAATAGAACAGAGAAAGGAAGTGAACTCATCACCGTCAATCAGAAATTAACAGTGTATGAGTGTACACAAATTATTTTCCCCTAAAGAAAATTCAAATAATTATCCCATAATATTATCTCACTCCCTAACTCTTCTCCCATAACCTTCTCTCAGTGCCTATTTCTTCTCCCGCTCCCATTTAGTTTTCAATCCCTATTTCTTCCCGTAACTTCTCCCATAATCTCCTCCCTATTTCTTCTCCCTATTTCTTCTCCCGTAACTTCTCCCATAATCTTTTTTCAATCCCTATTTCTTCTCCCTATTTCTTCTCCCGTAACTTCTCCCATAATCTTCTCTCACTCTCTATTTATTATCCCGTTGCAATTTTCAATCCCTATTTCTTCTCCCTATTTCTTCTCTCGTAATCTTCTTTCAATCCCTATATAGATCCCCTTTTGTTTATTGCGTTTAAAAAAAAAAAAAAAAGAGCAACAAAAACCCTTTTAACCGAATTATCTTCAGAGAAACAAAAAAAAAATTGCAAACATTGAACTCCGATGTAGGAACGATCAGAAGAGGATCCCCTTGTTTCTTGTTCTTCATCTTCAGATTTCTAGGGTTTGGGAAGAAAGAAACCTGAAAAACAGATGGAAGGTTGAAATTCTTCATTTTCTTTTTATTTTTACTATAGAAAATGAAAAATTGGTAAGTAAATGTGTTTTTTACTTTTGGGGGCATTATGGTCTTTTACTTTTGGAATAAGGGCATTATTGTCCTAATATTTGCAACTAACGGGACTCTACTAACAGGTGGGGTCTCTTTGATTAATGGTGAAAAAAATTTGGGTGGTAGATGAGACATTTAGAAAGTTTTGGATGGTATATGAGACATTTGAAAACTTTTGGGGTTAGATAGAATTTGACATCCTTTTAGGGGGTTAGACGAAAATTTTTCAAATGGGATTTTTTTTACAATTACTTACCAAAAAAATAAATAAATAAATAAACTGGGACTATTTTAATGACATCTCTGTAAAAGACTATTTAGAACATCGCAACAAGATCTTTTTATTGTCAGATTTACGTCATTTCTTAATTGAAATATCAAAACTCTCTTTTGTATATTGAGGTTTTCATGATGGCCCAACAAATGTGCATTTAAAAAGAATTATATTACAATTACTTATTATAACAACCTTTATTGCATTCAGATTGACCCTTTTAAATTACCAAACTGATAGTTTAAATTTCGGATATAAATTTTTAGTTTAAATGAAGTTGGCGAAGTAGCTAAGAAAGCTTTAAAAGTCTAAATGATGCATGCCAATACATGAAAAACATACAAAAATAAAATGTCAATGCATGGAAAGATATATAGTTTAATTTGAATTTAAAAATTTGTAAATAGATAAGCCACCAAGTCCCTTGCTCATGTTGTTGTCGTCAATTTCGGGCATTAATTTCTAGCTTAAATGAACGTTGGCCAAGTAGTCAAAAAGTAAAAAAAATCTAAGAGATGCATACTAATACATGAAAACTACAAAAAAGAAAATGTCAATGATATATAATTTAATTTTAATTTAAAATTTGAAGACATGAGTACCAAGTACCAACCCAAACCATCCCTAAATATCCAAGTAGCACAATCTCCTCATCACCTTGGCATATGTGGGGAAACTTCCTCACTTGGACCAATGTCTATCAAATGGGCAGGGTAAAATAATGATGATAAAAATTGTTTATGCTTGAGATCTTGTCTTTTTTCTTTTAACGCCTGTTGTGGGTGCATAGGTTTTTTTTTATTATCATGAAAGTAGTTGACAATATCAGTATTTTGCATGGTAGATTTATGGAGTTAAATTTACTTTGGATGTAAATCTAAGTTTGATAATCTAATTTTATTTATAAAGTTTGTTTCTATTTCCATTTTGATTTTGTCCCAAAAATGAAATACTTTGGTACTTCAGTTGTTTTTTCTGTGAATTTTAATATTTTTTTTGTTAATATAAACATGGGGAAAAGATCATTGTCTGGCAATTTTCTTGCACACATAGACAGTGAAATGACTAAAGGTATGTGGTCATTCATTACCTCATGTGGCAGGGCGCATGGAACGTTGCCAAACAACGATCATTCTCCAGTAAACACATTTGACAAAAGTGTCAGGGTTCACTATCTGGTTGTGCCCCTTGCGCCCTCTCACATGAGAAGGTGAAATGATCAGGGGCAGAGTAGTCGTTTCACCTCCCATGTGAGAGAAAATATGGGTTGCATCCGGACATAAAACCTTCTCCCTTAACAAAAAATAAAGATTTGATAAAACTAAAACTAAATATATCAATTTTACCTACAATAATACACTACATTTACAGGAGAAACAATAGTGGTTGATAGAATTAAACTAACTATTTCAGCTTCGTCTTATTGTAACCTACCAAAATTACAACCAAGTCAGCCCCTTAGGTTACTGTGAAGTCCCCCTTGAAACAATCCCTTCGGTCCTTCATGCTACCATCTTGGCTTTTGTTGTTGCATTCGCAACTCCTTCCCATTCTGTTCCCCCCTTGATCGCAACAATTCCTCCTCCACTCTCTTTTGCAGTCCCCTTTTCTGCCCCCATTGACTACAGTGTATTCTCTCCACCTTGTCCTCCCAATTTCCGTTTCTACTTCTTTAAACTGTCTTTTTACATTTCAGCCTCATACCTATCCTCCTTGTTCTCCTACCTTGTTGACTGGACCTATTTCCCTCCCTTCTGGTCTTTCTAGTATGATTTAAGGAGAAGTCATTGAGTCAGATGTGGAATTTGATCCCTCCCTTGCTGAGGCGGACTTAGAGTCTTCCAATGCCGGAGTTCAGCAAGAGGCATTTTCGTCTCCCTTGATGCGGTCTCATTCTCCATCACATAACAAACCGAGTGAAGCATTTGATTTGTAAAAGAAGGTCTTGATTTCCTATCTAAGAAGAAGTTTCCGTGTTCAAAGGCCTTCCGGTCATTTCGAGATGAGTAATTTAGTGGTTTATTTTTCTATTCGGGAACTCCCGTTTTATGAATAGGCTTTCTGAGAGTCTGTTTTGAGGGGTTCCAACTGTAGTGGTTTTCTTCATGTAGGTTAGGGCTGGTTTGTGACATCCCCTTTTGGGTTTTGTTTGGATTGTTTCTTTTGGTTCCAGCCCCAACTCTTCTGAGTTCCAATATGTTTGAGTTCTTTTCTTTCTTGGGTTAATAAAATATGTACTTTTACTGATTTGATTTTTTCTTTTTTGTTTTCTTCTGGCCGTGTTGTTTGTTTGATTGATTCTTTGGGTGGTAAGTCAAGAGTCGATCTCTAGGGCAACTAATTATGGAAATAAGAAACAAGGATTCAGGAGGAGAGGTGTAGCCGATGCGCAACTCAGACCCATTTGAATGTAGCGAACAACAACGAGGCTCGAGAATTGATGTGTATTCGAATAATAGGAGCTAGTAATCTTTGTTGTATATTTACGTGCATATATAGAACTCAAACGTGACAACGGTATGATAATACAATATGATACCAATGCAATAGTTTTCATTGATCAAGAAGTAAATCAAAAAGGTACTCGACTTTTTGGTGTGGAGTGTAAGATTTTTTAAATATCCTTTGGGTTTTTTCTATGGGATTTCCATGAACCCTAACGAACAAACCACACAGATTACTAGAATACAATAGATATTGAAAAGAGATGATAAGACCCATACCTCTTGCTGTAGATTAATTTTCGATCGTTTTCTTTGCTTTGAATGTTTGGATTAGAGTCTTCCACAGCCTGTTGGGATCCCTTGACCTTCTATCTGCGTATGGGAACAGGAGAATAAAATAACACCGTGGTTGTGAGGACCCTGACCATTGGTATTTATAATACCACCCCAACCTTGGACCAGTACAACAGTGGACCAGGTTGGTCTATCTCTAATCATACTTAAACTAGTCTACCTATAACTAGACTCCGACTGAAACAACTAACCTTATAATTAATTTAACCTATAAAATATCTTACAATATCCCACTTTGACTATATATTAATTATAAAGTCACCATTGACCCAATATGACCATGGAATCTAATTACACAAAAAATCATATTTACTTTGATCCAGTCATCAAGTCTATCAATGTCGAATAACAGTGAAAAATACTCCTATACATTCAGTGTACCCCCTTCTGTCAGCCACATACAGGGGTCTACTTAACCATATAAATCACTTTGAGATGAATACTTGAGTCCAATGATCAAATTACTATGATCCTGTTACCTTAAAATCCTTATAGGTCAACGCACTTTAATATTATTCAACTTATATAAGCAAACCGCCTCTAGTTTGGATTAATATTATACTTTGGCCTACTGCCTTCTTTGGTTAAATACCGTCTTGTAACTTTGACATATCTTAAATAATCAAGAATGCACATAAGTAATGAAATGGATGCTCACCAATAATCCTGCCCATTAAATCATAAACAACACAAATAATCACAGATAAATCATCAATTATCAGATCTCCCACTAACCAAGCAGATCTAAACACTCTCACTAACTAAGATAATCCAAAGATTTCCACTGACAAAACCTTTAAATCATTACAAGAAAAACTACCTTAACCTGTTTCTACTTGCCTTAGAGATCAACACTATGACAAATGCAACTAGAAAATCTAATATTGCACAATCAAACGTGAAAAACCATTCACCACATCACAGAATAAATACGATTAATATTACATACAGTCATTTACCTTACAACATCATAAGCACCATAACAACATAATTTATTTCCATTTAGTTGAAAGGAAAAACCTTCATTCTGTTATTTCAAATATCATCATTACATTTTCAATATGAGAACAATATGTTAAGTCAAACAATAAACATAAACAAGGTAAAACCAAGAGCAGAAAAATCATTTGAATGTAAAAAGAAACTTTACAATGATAAGCTTAACATTTAGAACTCTTATTCAAGCCAACAATCTTCAAAACCCTCTTACTCCAAATATCTAGGGAATTCTATAATCTTTATCCTCCTTCTAGCTATGCCTATCTAACTTAACATATTTAATCAAAAAACCTATCTATGGTCAATCTATCTATCTTTGAGCAATCCACATTGGAGTTACCCAACAACAATCTTATCACTAGCTATTTCTTCCCTTTGGTAATGTAAGTCACCTAGATTTGAACAGTATTCTAATCTGTCATTTACCTTGGTCTCTAAATCCTTGAGCTTTTCAGTAATAACTGATAGCTTATAAAATTACTTTTTCATATTACCATTTCCAACAGAACTAGTATTAGAGAGCTAAGTCAATAAACTATCTTCCAATCATTTCTAAAACATTATTCTTATCATTTGGATTTCTCTTAGATAATTTCTTCGCAATATTTCTCATCTTAATACTACTACATACAACCTCAATAGTAAAATACGTCACAACTAATCTAAACTACTATGAAAGATACATTTAGGTCAAACGATCTTAGATTAGTCTCCAATCCTTTCATTATAAATTTTATCATTTGTTCCAGATAAAGTGAGAATTAAAAAACTATTATGCCATCTGGTACATTCACTGAGACAGATATCTTAGGAGACATAAACCATCATCATTATATGAGTCAAAATATAAATATCATGTAATATATAAATTACACAAGGCTCGTATAAACACATGCAATTATATTTACTTATACTTTGTCCCGGATAGAAAAAAATAAATATCAAAACATTCTTTGGAACAACCATACTTTGATGAACACATCAGTGAATGAGTCTAAATACTGTATCAAATAACAGAAGACTTATACATACACATTTTACTTGCATTAACCATATCAATCATTCATGCAAATAAATATCTTTTTTTTTTTTTTCAAGAGTTAACCGACTATATATTATATTTTGGGATAAAAATGCAGTGATCTTTTTAGTTTATGTGCAGTGACTGCAAAAGAATAATGATTCTTGAAAATCCCACCACCTTTGGATTAATGAGACCCCTAAAGTTAAAACCCTTTCAACTCATGTGCATAAACATACCTTTAAATTTTGACAATGCCACATTTGGGTTAACACTACCTTTCTTAGCTTTTTTCACACCATGGAAAACAGTGTATTAAATAATGTATCCTTTATCGTATATGTAAATACATAAATTTGAGGTTTGAGGACCACCATGTTGGAACTGAGTATACCACTTTGGTGGATTCCACCCAATCTTTACATGACACCCACAAACCTTAATTTGAACAAAATTTGACAATGCCACATTTGGATGTACATCTCCTTTACACAAGCATTTACAAATACATAAACTTTGAATTTGAAGACATCATGATAAAACTAACTGTACCACTTTGGTGGGATCGACCTAATTCCATAATGATATCCCCAAATCCTATTTTACAGCACCATGTGAGTTAATAAATAAAATCTCATGCACACATAACCTTCTACATGTATCTGGTATATAAAAAAAATGACAAACAAACAAAAAAAACTACAAATCGAACTAATTTAGAACACCTTTTAGTCAAAAACAAATTATCCGAATCATCAAACTGTGTCAAACTATGCACCAAACTGTAGAGCACAAAAATACAAACATAACACAAAAAAATCACGTTAAAATCTGACGCTCCTAGTCCCCACAATCGATGATTAAAGTCAACACTTGCATTATTGCATCCTAAATTGGTTTTAGGCAGCTCGGTCTGGCCAGGCCCTGTTATGGGCAAACTGAACCTACTATTTAAACCTTTTTTTTTAAATACTTTGGTCCATATCGAATCAAACGGTCTGGTCTTAAATCGAACCATGGTCTGTTTCAACGGTTCAACCACTGGATCACCCGATCCACCCATCCGGGTTACCTGGTCAAGGTCCAGGTCGGGAACGTGTGGCCAACACGTATACCCTGAGTCTGGTTCTCGGGTCCCCTTGGCCCTGGCAAGGTTGGTCTGGAAGTGGGTTCGGTCCAAGACTGGCCCAGATTGGTTCAGTCCAGTACGAGGCTGACCAGGTGACGCTAGCCCTACTATTTTCTTTTCTTTTTTTAATAGTCGTTGGCGCATAGATCTCACGCGTTTTTCCAGGAGGCACGTGAGGGCCTGTCCGGCCACCTCCGTTGATCCACCTTATGTCGCTGGCTCTGTCTCTCCGAGACCTACAATCCTATATAATTTATTTTATTTTTTAACCGCCTGAACAAAATTTTCAAGGGTCCAAACCCTATATAGGTTCATATGAAAATTTTGGAAGAAAAATCTCTCATTTTTTCCAATCCAATCAAACATACAGTTTTTACAATGTTTTCCCATCGATCCTAGGCTATGTGATAGGCTCTGATACCATTTTAAAATTTTTTAGATATCTTTTGGGTTTTTCCCATGGAATTTTTCATGAACCATAACGAACACACCACACAGATTATTATAATACAATTGATATTGAAAATATATGATAAGACACATACGTCTTGCTGTAGATTGATTTTCGATCATTTCTTTCGTTTTGAATGCTTGGATCAGGGTCTTTCACAGTCTGTCGGGATCCCTTGATCTTCTCTCTGCATATGAAAACAGGAGAAGAAAATAACAACGTGGCTGTGGGGACCATAAGCATTGGTATTTATAATACCATCCCAATGCTAGACCAGTCCCACGGTGGACTAGGTTGGTCCATCTCTAATCATACTTAAACCGGTCTACCTGTAATCAGACTCCTACTGAACCACCTAATCTTATAATTAATTGAGCCCATAAAATATCTTACATTGAGGGGATATGGGTGTTTGTGCTGTCAAGATCTAAACATCCCCTCCACTTAAATACCAAAACTACTCTTGTTACCTCAGTTACTTTCAAACCGACTCACATTTTATGTGACAATAACAACATCTAAGTAATCAATTTAACAAGCATACCTATTCATTTTAGATTATTAGTGATTAAGTGGGACAAAACATGAGTCTTAAAACATGAGCTAAATCTCAATTTTTGCAGGCGCTTAAATAGGGTTAATTATTATCATTCCCTTATACTTATCATTTATTTACTCAAACTCCCGTACCCAAAACATATATTTTTTTTTACCTTAAAAGACAAACTTCCACTTCTCTTTCTCCCCTCATAATTCAACATCCCTAATTTACCCTTTTTTTGTCATTTCCACGGCACCCCACCTACAACAATAACCACCTCTATTTTTCTTCGCCACTAATGGCTCCTCCACCATTGTTGTCCTCTTTCCCATTGTCGTGAAGGGATGACAAACACAGGGCCAATAAGGGAAAAGATGAAGGATTTGAACATGTAGAGGTCGCCACCTAGAGACACCGTCGGCCAAAGATGACAACAAAAACGCAAGTTGTATACTTCAACTTCTTAAAGAGTTGCCCACCACAACTTAGGAGTGATGCAGCATTTGGTGCCTTTCAGGCGTCGGTGTCTCTCTATTCACCCAATCCTAGCTATTGCCAACAATTGGACTGTTTTCTAAGGGGTGCAGTTTTTCTCCTTCCCTTTGATCTCTCTCTCTCTCTCTCTCTCTCTCTCTCTCTCTCTCTTCATTGAGTCCCCTATTCTCTCATATATTTCTCTCTCTCTCTCTTTTTTTTTTACTCGGCTTTATATCTTTTTCTTTGTGAGGTAATGTGATGTGAAATGCATTAAGTGTCCTCTCAAAAGTTCGAACTAATAAGTGGAGGGACTCTCAAGTATATGAAACACCTAAGATTCTGAACTTAACTAATGTGGGATTATTCCTAATACTTTTCGTCACGTCTTGTCCCTCTTTTGGGTGGCCGTATACATAGCATGTGGTCCTTCTTTTGGGTGACTGTATGGAGTAAACCTAAAGCTCTGATCCCATATTAAGTGTCAATTTCAAATGTTTGAACTAAATAAATGAAGAGACTCTCAAGTATATAAGACATGTAAGATATCAGACTTAACCATTGCAGAATTATTCCCAACAAAATGTGAAGGAGCGGAACATATCAAACAAGATATTGAGGCTATCGCAGAAGGCATCACAGCTTATGTTCTTCGGTCATCTATACTGCCGAATTCTAATTCATCCATTTATGAGAACAATGAGGTCCAAATGGAAGTCATCTCTCTCTCTCTCTCTCTCTCTCTCTCTCTCTCTCTTTGCATAGAGGATTTTGGAATGAATGCAACGAAAAGAGTGATGCTTGGGATTTTGAAAACTTGCTTTGTTTCAATGTTTCTCGGATACCTTAAACTTATATTACAATCTATTCATTTGATTGCATCGAGTGGTCGCTTGGCTTCCTCATGTCCAAAGGACAATATGAGATGATTTCAATCCAAGCCAACTCGCATTCTTTTAGATTCCACGTCCGATCAAGATGCCCAGAATCAAGCCACCCCCTTTCCTCCATACAAAAACAAGCTCTGTTGTTTCTTTAATTCATTGGCAAAAGTTATAAAAAAAAAAAAAAGAAGAAAAAGGGTTGAAAATTCACTTTTACGGGGAATCAGAAAAGAAAATTGAAACAAAGGAGTTTTGAGTAAATATAGTAAAGCAGTGATAAAAATTTCGTAGAAAGACCGTTGTAGCGAATCATACGGGTTCGGGGTTCCTACCAAAAAAAAAAAAAAAAAAAAAATCATACGGGTAATCCTGGTAATTCAATGAAAATAAGGACCGTATAAAAAGTTCGATTCTGGTTTTTGGCTCCAAAGTCCAAAATTCTTCAAGTTAAAGTTAGGGTTTTAGGGAGCAAGAAATGGGGAAGCGAGATGATGACTACAGATTTCTTAAGATAAAGGATGCGCTTGAAGCTATCAATCAGAAAGTAAACCTACTTGGGGTTGTGGTTGAGTTTAGTATTCCCAAGAAGACCAGAGGAACTGGTAATTTTCATTTCCCTTCTCTGTTTCTTAAGGTCATGGAATTGAAGTGCAGAAATCGTTTCATTGAATTGGCATCTCTAGATCACGTGTTGGAGAAGTGGGAATCCTCTAAACACAGTAGAAATATTCAGTGGAAGTGTATGTTCTTGAGGTGGATATTTTGTACAGTGTAGTCTTTTCTAGGCTTTAGGTTTCTACTTAAAAGGGACATCACATTTTTCTTGGAGGTACTAAATAACACTGCTTCTTACTTGAGAAAACATACCAAGGCGTGTTTTCTAACCATTTGGAACATCGAACATGCTTCAATATTTTGACTGGTGACACGGCAGGAAGACTGGACTTACAACCGTCTTAGATTCCATTTTTTCTAATCCTATCGACATCATTCTAACATTGTAACCAGATATGGTCTAGTGCGGCAACCTGCTTTTGGATTTTATGGATTTTATCTGCTCTTGTTGTTGCACCATTTGCTGAATTCAAAGTGCTAGTTGTAGCGCACTAGCCTTTTTCCACAGGCTGCTAGTTTAGTTAGAGGTCGCTTGGTCTCAAATGCATCCGTGGTAGCTTGATTTTAAAGCATTTTCAGAGTATATTGTTATGGTTTTTAAACTTGGACAAACTTTATTTTGGTAATATGCATTTTTATTTAGATTAGTTTTTATTTTCTCCAAAGTAAAAGAGGGAGTAACTTATTGGGCTTGTTGTTGTTGGTACCATTATTTGCATAATCATCTCACCCTGCTTTCATAAGGTAATGTGATTCAAATGGAAAAAATCTGAAATTTATGTATCTTGTGCTTCCTTTTTTTTTTTTTTTTTTTGTTGTTGTTGTTGTTGTTGTTGTTGTTGTTGTTGTGAGAATTACCTTTCATTCCTAAAAGTATGAAATTTGTGTTTTTAACTCATTGGACTGTTACTTGCGGCATGTTGAAAGAAAGGAATGATAATGCATGCCTGATTTAAATTTGGCTAGGATTTAGTATTAGGTTGGGTTGGGCTTTTATTTTTGAGTTTATTCTTTTTAATGGGTTCACTTATAAGGCTGGAATTTATAATTCTTATTCCAGTCCACCTAGACAACTTTATCAATAACAAAGTAAAGAAACAAATCCCTAACTAACCAAACTCTTAAATAACCTAATAAGGGAGCTAAGATATATAAGAAAGTAACTATTATCAACTACCAGGACTAAGGAGTAAGGAAG
Organism: Protea cynaroides; assembly: GCA_028583415.1. Lineage (NCBI taxonomy): Eukaryota > Viridiplantae > Streptophyta > Magnoliopsida > Proteales > Proteaceae > Protea > Protea cynaroides. The sequence continues at coordinate 115,515,508 of CM053276.1, read as the reverse complement.
ACTAATAATTAACCTTATCACTAAAGCAGGGGTCAATGTCTAGGTAGGTGGGTTGTGTCTTTCCTCGTGCTGGGTTTTGGGATACTTCTTTTCTGGAAGAGATTCTCCATATTGTAAGTTTATTTTTAACCCGAGTTCATGAATAAATCTCCTCCTTGTAGGTTTGCGCACACAAAAAAGAAGAAGAAGAAGAAGAAGAAGAAGAAGAGGCCCCACTATTAATTTGGTTAGAATAAAATTCAGGATTGACTTATATATGTCAAAGCAGTTTTGTGATCTCACATATGCTTCTATTCTTAGGGAATGCCACATCTTTACTGTACCTCATGCTTTCTGTTGTGTGTTTAATTTATTAATTGGGCCTTTTGATTTATAGATGGCCTCTTCATAAATTAAGCTTTGATTTACAAAAACAAATATAAAATTAACCTGTCTAGGCTTTTTTTTTTGATATATACCTGTCTACTGTCTAGGCTTTGTTTTGAATTTATTCAGGAAAGTGGAATGCCACAGAGTATTAAGACTAGAAAGAAGCATCAGTATGAACTTCTAATACTTTTTAGTTTTGTTATACTTAGAAGGTCTACTAGTAACTTAAACTATTGTTACAAATTTTGAAACTTTTTCTGAATTATTGAAAAGATCTAGAGAAGGTTTTTTTATTCACATAGTCAAATCGGATAAGCCTCATCCCCAATTGCTATGCTCAGCTACATAAAGCCTATTGTGCCATACTACTCTGGCAAGTGGCAAGCCATGCAAACGTCCGCTTGGTTGGATGGTTGGCCCTTGCTTGTTAAAGCAGGGGCTGGGAGGAGGTCTTGAATTTGAGTCTCCTCTTTTGCATCTGTTCCCTTCCCTACCCCAGTAGTGTAACTTAGAATAGGACCCGTAGAAATAAAAAAAAGTAGCAATCCATAGCTAAAGCCCTTGTACTTCTATACTTTCATGTTTATTTCTTACTTCGTTTTGGTCCACTAACACATGTTATTGTTCTCACTGGCAATGATGACAAAAAGGCCGGGCTTACAACTACTTTGGATTTCACTCAATTGGTAGTAGAATGATGAGACTTATTGAAGGTGCTTTCTGAGCCAGTTAGGATTATTTAAAACTTGCATCAAAACCATTTCCCTTATTCATTCCTCATTTATATTGTTACAATACTATACATATAGGTGCACTGCAATAACGGGAGCTCGTGCACTGGGACACCTTTTTATTTTTTATTTTTTATTATACACATAGGTATTAAGTTTCATGTGTTCGTTCTTTTACACTCCACCTTATTAGCCATTCGCTTTGAATATTTATTTGAGTTAGTAATGATGGCTAGTCTCATTGTCTATATGTTGGTGGTCCCTGTCCAATGTTTGGCCTCCCCCCCTCCCCTTTCAAATTCATTTTAGATTCTATTCCATTTGCTTTCCTTGCTGCTAAAGTGAGAAAGCTTAATTTGAAAGGGTTGGTTATTGGGGTGAAAGGTTCCTTGGAGATAGCCTTCTATTCATGGTCACTTGTTTTGCCACTTAGCACAACCAGGGGGGGCCTAAACTTTATGGACTGGTAGACCCCTAGGTCCTCTGCTCTTGTATTCGTCTCAGATTTTAAATGGTGTTTTTGTCATGTGGCAAAATGTAGCTTTGGAAATTCAATGGGAGAATGCATAGTAGTGGTTGATGGACCTACATGGGGATGCATGCAATTCATGGGGAGTGTATGGTTGAATTTGAGTTTGAAATTTAATGGGCAGCCTATTGGAATCGCCAATCATACTGCCATGTGGTAGTGTTAGGAGTCCTGTGGAGAGAAAACTATATTGGACCATGTAAAGGCAAATTTACGTATTGGAAAAGATGTCCTATTGACAAGGCATAGAAACAAGAGAGTTCATTAGCTTAGGCTCTCTATGGTATAGTTTATATTTATGTTTATGGTTTATTTATAATAAATCATTTATGGAAATAAATTATGAATCATAAATAATAATCATTTAATACCACTAGATATAAAAAAGTAATAATAGATTATCACAGTAATGATAAACACCTTCGAACCTATTTGTAGATTTTAGATTATATCAATTTATTTCAAATATAAATAAGTACCATAAATCATACCAAACAGTTACATATGTCATAATGTATTATATAATTAATTCTATAATATATACCAAAGAGAGCCTTAATAAGCCACAAGATAATAGGCAACAACGAGCATATCAGTAAAATTGATGTGGAAAAATGCACTGTAGTTATGCGTAAACCTAGTCTCTTGCAAGTCTCATGTATTTAATATTTTTAACCAGTCTAATCAGTTAATCTCCTTTCATTGCATGTTGTGTGCAATTTTTTTTTCCCCTTTATTTTGTATACTTTTAACGACCTTTAGCTGGTTATAGTTGGGACAAGTTGGAAATTTTAACTTCATAGTGCATCTAAAGTCAAGTTTAAACACAGAACCCCCAGGGAGGGGGGGGGATAAAATGGGGAAATCATTTTCAGATTAGTACCCTTGGGACTTGTTTATCTTGTTGAAATGTAGGATTATAAAGTATTACCTACTACCTAGGAAAGGTTATTAAATTTTTTTATTGAGGCATTGGGACAATCCTTTCTTCTTGCTCGAGTGAACCATCGAAGTTGTATTCCATGGAAAAATTTTCAGTCAGAAGAATCATTTGGCTCGGGCAATCAAATTGTCTAACCCATTTCCTTGTTAGACTTGAGTTGGATCTTTCATCTCTTCTAGGGTATGGGTGTTTTCTTTTTAAAATAGTCCCTAGTAAGGCTTTTCTCTTTCTTCTTTTTCTTTTTTGTTTCCTTTGGTATTCAAATTAAAATAAAGGGAAATAATAGATAATGGAATCGCTATGATTTAGCTCCTTGCATGGCTGGAACAAAGAGAAGAATAGAAGTGCTGCTGAAACCAAGTCTAGGGTTTTTCCTATTCTTGAGTTTCAAGTAACATTACAATTAATGATTGAGAAAATGCCTTACTTACATTAAATAATATGACGTCAACGGTAATTGATGGATTAAATTTTGGAAACGTCATCAATGAAGTAGTGGAATGGGATTTTTTTCCTGTAAGTATTCTTTTTAAATTGATTTGGACAAGCAACGAATACCGCAACGAACATCCCATTCCTGATCGATTTCAAAAATCAAAACAATACTTATGGAAAAAATCATAGCTCAATGGTTGAAAAAACACTATAGCCATAGCCACTAACAATGGAGGAAGAGAATCTTGGTCGCTTGCCTGTAAGACGATGCAGTCAGAGACGGGCGATAATGGTCATCGTAGTTAGAGCTTCTGCTTCTCATCAGCTTTTCCATCATTGATGTTCGAAAGCTTAGACTTTAGTAGTAGAGCCTTGCTGCTATGTGGAGGTTTTCATTTAGTTGTTTGGTTTTCATTAAAAGGTTAAAAATCTTAAATCGTAAAAGCATGAGCCACGAGGAGAATAAAAGAAGAGTTAATATGATACATGGTTGGGTTGGGCCGGGCCAGGCTCAGTCCGAGGTGTCAGTTCTGGCCCGCCCCTTGTTAGGATCTGGAAAAAAGGGCCCAAAGCTTAGGGCAGGTTTGGCCCTATCTGGGCTCAGGGAGGGTTTAGCCGGTTCACCTTCATGGGCCAAATAGAATTTCATCACTGTCTCTCTAACAAACCAACAGCTCTACGTACCTTCTCCTCGTCTACAAACCATTCATCGTGCACTTCATTGATACTCCAACTGTAGTGGTACATAGGGATGCTTGACCAAGCTTTTGATATTAAAAGCACAATGGATGTTGTTGTAATATCTTCATCCTAGAGAAGACGTATATCTACCTTGCTCAAAATCGTGTAGGTCTGTTGCTGCTGTTGTTGTGGTGTGCTGTCATCATCATCCATGGACCCATTATCTCTATAGAGGTCGTCTAGAGATCCACATCGCTTGCTTCATACACTTCATCGCCTGAATTTATTCCCCTAAAACAGACCTGGAAATCCTAAAATTCCTTGAGCTCAAATCCCCTAATCACCCCATTTCAGGAGAAACCCAAAATGGAGGGCTATCAATTTGGTCCGCGAAAGCGAACCGGTTTGAGCCCGCCCTGAGCCCTAATTACTCCATTACGGGAGTAACCATGATAGATTCTCTAACTAGTTGAGGCTCTGATACACCTAATAATGTAGGACCAGTCCTCAACTCAACAAGTTAGGTTCCAGTCCCACAGCAGGATCGATTCTCTAACAAGTATAGCAGCGTTCATCAATGTAAATAGCCAGAAAATAAAGAGACACCAGATCTAACAAATGGTTGAATGGATGGGGCAGAAACTCCTGTCCTAGATAGTGATATTGGAAGGAACAGCCTCTCTAGCCATGAGAGCTAATATCAACCCAGTCTCCTTGCTAGTCTCCACAAACTCTTGCTGATTGAGGACCAAAAGTGGCCAATCAGCATGCTGTCCAAAATGAGATGGTCAACTAATTTGCTTGCCTTTGTTTGCTGGTTGGTCTTTCTTCGAGGACTGTAATATCTGCTTCCATTTCAAAGTAGCATTGGTTCTTCTGAAGCTGGTGTTGGTTCTGTCTCAGCAGAGTGCCAACGTGGATGGGACGCCGGGGACGGTGCCCCTTCCTCTTCTTGCCCGAAGTAGAGTGGTGAAGTCCAGTTGGGGCACCCGGGAACCCTATCACTGTTTGCTGCTTTCGAGCTGCCCCTTTCAAAGTCAGAATGCTGGGCGCGCTAGCGCACTCGGCAAGAAAACGCCTTACTTTATAGGGGCGCCGCGCCAAGCGCTCATGCGAAGAAAGCAAGCTGAAAAACGGATGCGCGCGCCCGGCTTCCATAGAACAATATCGTGGCAACGTAGACCTAAGTGGTCATATTGGATCCTTGGGAACCATCACAAGTACGGCCGGCCTATATTTGAACGAGAATGCCGTGTCGTCCAGCGAAGCCTAGAAGAAGGTGACTCGGAGCCTAGAAGAAGGTGACTTGCGCAGACAGCTGACTCCTTTTCAATAGAAAGGAATAGCCAAACCAAGCCAGCTCAAAGTAGCATTGGTTCTTTGTTCCACCCATCAGCACATCATTGTCATACATCCATGGTTGCCCTAATAACACATCAGTCCGAATTATTGGGATAACATCACACCACACATTCTCATTATAAGCTCCTATCTTCAAAGGAATAGAGCATCGGTGACTCACTTCTAGCGTTGCCATTTAAGAGACAGGCTTTGTAGGGTTGTGGGTGCTTCTCTGCTTCCAACTTGGAGTCTATAACAAAAGCTTGTGAAGCGACATTAACACAATTTCCACTATCCTCGATGATTTGAACAAGGTTTGGCCCACTAGCCACGTGGGTATTAAAAATACAATGGTGGCGCCAATTCTCACACTTGGATTCAGCCTCTAGTATTGATGCAAAATCAGCCAAGCCAACAGTGGGCCATTGGAGTTGGGTCAGCCAGCTTGCTGCCCATTACAGCTTCCTGACACTGTTCGTGTGAACATACCACATGGTACTGTTCATGTGACAGCAGCTTCTAAAGATCCTTGGAGTGTTGCCCAAACAGTTTACTTTCTATTTTAGTTATTTCTATTTCAATTTTAGGGGCTCTACCTACCCAAATTTTTTTTTAGAAAGTCTAGCTAGTTACTATTTATGGTTTTATTTTCTGTTTTGACAAGTCTTGTTAGTCTTTGGGTAGAAGAATCTTAGGAGCTTCTAATTTCCTTTCTTGTTAAGTTACTATAGGGAGAACACTTGTTCACCAAGAGTGGACTGGTTTTACTTTCCAATTTTGTAATCCAAGCCTTATGGCTTTTTAAATCAATGAAAGGGAGGAAAGCTCCATCGAAGTTTAGAACAAAAAAACCTTGCTTGCTAATTTCGAGCTGGGTTCCTAGGCTGAGGGACTCGATCAAACCTTAGGTGGGACACCTAAGGTTCTATTCTTCAAAAACACTGTTCCTGGATTTTTTTTTTTTTTGGGTAATTATTCCTGGATTATTGTTCATTGCTGGTTTGACTTCTTTTCTTGTTGAACAATCAAGGGCTTATATTCTCAGATTTACCCATTGGATGAACCTCAATTCTAGTATGACTTTCCCCTCACTAATCTTGATCTTTGATTAGCTGAGATCCATTGGATGGATTAGCCACAGTAGTGAGTTACTATTAGAAATCTTAGGTTCTAAGTTCAGGTCGCCTTCTTATCTCCATATTCCGCCCTCAGTTTTGGCTGAAATTTTGAGAAGTTGTTCCTACCTAGCATCACTATCTACGATAGGAGTTCCCCATTCATGCGACCAGTTGTTAGATCCGGTCTCTTTATTTTCTGGCTATTTACATGATGTACGCTGCTGTACTTGTTAGAGAATCGATCCTTATGTGGGGCTGGTTCATAATTTGTTGAGTTGGGGACTGTTGCTACATTACATTTTACATTCTTAGTTATACATTCCAATCCATCCCCCTTTTTTTTTTTTTGGTACCGAGTATGACTATTCCACAAATCAAAGGAACCTTTGTCGTTGAATATTTTATTTAGTTCATCATATTTTTAACAACTACATGAAATTCTTTTTAGAATTTCTTATTTAGCCTTTTCTAAATGGGCCTTTCTTTGTAGATTGTTTCTGCAGGCTAAAGATAGCAGATGATTCGTGTCTTGGGATTTCAGTTAATATTTTTGCTGAAAGCATGAAGAAGTTGCCTCAGGTTCAATCAGATGGAGATATAATTCAGTTTTGCCATGTTATGGTAGCCCCTAAAAGCACTTCCTGTTGTATCTTCTTCTTAATCCTTCTATCTTCTGTACAAACATTATTCTACTGTATAACTAATTAGAAAATCATTCTTTGAAGTTTAGATCATGATTCTAAATCTCGAGTCTCGACCTCACCTAGATCTCGGAAATCTTGAAAACTTCAGAACTTTCCATCTTTATATGTTCAAAAAAAGCAGTGGCTCGGCGAGATCTCGAGGATCTTAGAAATATCAACCTTATAGAGACAAAGTGGAGATCCGAGATTTAGAACCTTTGTTTAGATTTCAGGATTGAACGAGGAGGAGCCAATTTTAAATTTACAAAGATTATTAAATCTTTTCCATTCAATTGACTTAATTTTGAAATATCTATTAGCTGTAGCTAATATCTTGTATTCAATAGTTTCAAAAATTGTTAGATGTTAATTGGTGGTTTGTGAACTATGAACTGGAAGAGGAACACATAGATGGTAAACCATTTAAGGAATCACCTATTGAACATATTCAAAGTTGAAATATCTTAATATCAACTAAACTTGACTCAACTAGGCCTGTTCCCAATTATTTGGCTTCAGCTATGCATCCTCTTTTGCAAATCGTTTCCATGTAGTGCATCCCGTAAGTCAAGTTGTAAATCATTCCATACTTTTTTCACTATTTCCACCCACATATTTTTGTTTTCCCTTTTCCTTATGGAATCTGAAGCACTCAATTCTTTGCACCTGACAAGACCATATATTAGTGCTACCCCTCAGTTATCACAAACACAATGATTTTTTATTCCGTCCTTTCTAGTATTCCAGCTAGACATCCTTATCTCAACTAGCCTTATTCTATGAATATTTTATTTCTTGATTGCCCACCTTTCAACAATATTAAAAATTTCAGGTCTAAGGTCTTATGATGCAGCTACGGGAGTCCCATTAGGCCAATCGGGCCTTAGAATAATGTGTTTTGGCCCATGGTTGGGTTTTATGGGCCTTGGGCTTTTCGTTTTTGGGATTATTGATGTTACAAGCCTCTTTTATGAGCCCATAATCTGTGTTTTAAATTTGCATACGAAATTAGGAGAAGTGAAGTTGTTTTAGACTTTTGTTTTGGTCTTGGACTACAGTTAGGAAGTTTCAGTTTTATCCTTAGTTAGTCTTAATACTTTTTAGGAGTTTATCTTGAGTTTAGTTAGATTAGAAGTCTTTATTTTTATTTCTTTACATATCACTGTAATTCATGAATTAATAAGGCTCCCTTTGGTTTGATTTCTATTTCTATTTCACTTGGTGATTTCAATTTTCGTTTGATTGGATTTCTAGACCCATTTTCGCTGAAGGCGAAATTGATTTCATCTGGAATCTTGAAACAAGTTTCCACTTGTTTCATGATTTCAGCTGGAAATTATTTCACCAAATTTCACTAATTCCCGATCAAAACCTCTTGGCTCTTGCCCGCCCCACTCTCCCCACACTTCTCTTCAACCCTCACACCACCCCATCACCAGTGACCTGCAATCCCCAACTCATCTTCGGCGACTTGCAACCCCACCCCATCTTTGGCAATCTGCAACCCCACCCCATCTCCGACGACCTGCAAGCCCCACCTTGACCTCTTGCAAACCCTTCTTCTATAGCCCTTCTCCCCTGTGCCTTGCCCCATCCTCTCTCTGCAAAACCCACGCGCGACCCTTTCCCTTGCACTTTCACGGCCACTTCTACTGGCATAATTGACCACCCCACCTTGAAGAACTCAAGATTGAAACTCCAAGTCAAGTTCCAACGCAGAACTTCAACTTCAAGTTTGGCACACGGGTTCTTTTCTCCCCATTGAAAGCTCACTCAATTTCTTCCTTGTGATTTTTCTAGGTCGGTAGGTTTTCAACCTTTATGACATCGATAATCCCCAATCCTCCGATTATTCTTCATGAATATTGTATTCCACCGGTAAGAAGTCCATCTTCTTCTTTGGGGGAATCATTAAGGAAATGAGGACTTTCATTAACCATACTTCAATCCTTAGTTCCAATTGAAGGAACTGTCAAGTGGATTGAATTGATGGCAACCCAAATGAAGTTTATTTGCAATACCCACTTCAATTTGGTGAGAAGTGAATCTGCTAATGAGTTCCTGTGCTGGAAAATGGTGTCCTTTGCTTGTTCTCTCTGGTTTTTTGTCAATGGTTTCATGTTTTATCTTGTAACAAAACAGAAAATAAGAGAAGATGGAGAGAATTTATGTGTATTGCTCCTCTCCTTGTAGCTTGTATACATAGAAAATAGAGAAAAAAAACTGTTAGATATGATCTAGGCTCTATAATTTAGAGTCCTAGTCACAAACTAAAGACAAGTAAACTCAAAATAGGAAAAGGAAACTAACAAGTTTAATTGGTAAAGGAAACTAATAAACTAATTAGGAGTCCATATACTAATAGGAGTCCAAGTCCTACAAACTATCACAAACTACTTTTACTAAGTCAAAGCAGTATACAATTTTGTTCTGCTAACAACCCCCCAGCTAGGGCATGGGGGAATGTGAAAACTTCGGCTTGAAACAATGTAGCAGCGGATGCAACAGTTGTAGTAGTAGCAGCAATAGTAGTAGTAGTGGCACACTGGCAGCAATAGTAGTAGTAGCAGTACAATATAGGTCATTGTGAACCAAGTAGTAGTAGCGGTACAATATAGGTCACTGTGAACCAAATAGTAGTAGCACCACAGTATAGGTCACTGTGAACCAAATAGTAATAGCAGCCCAATGTAGGTCAATGTGAACCAAATAGTAGTAGCAGTAGTAGTAACAAGAGCAACAATAGTGGTGGTTGCACACCTAACGGAGAATCTTAAACGACTCTCAAAATGGCAACCCAGGGGATTGCTCTGATGTCATGTAACAAAATAGAAAAATAAGAGAAGATGGAGAGAATCGATGTGTGTACTGCTCCTCTCTTTGTAGCTTGTATATATAGAAAATAGAGAACTATTATATATGATCTAGGACTCTACAAGTAAGAGTCCTAGTCATAAACTATAGACAAAGTAAACTTAAAATAGGAAAAGGAAACTAACAAAAGCCTAATTGGTAAAGGACACTAATAAAGCAAACTAATAAACTAATTATGAGCCCATTTACTAATAGGAGTCCAAGCCCTAGAAACTAGCACTTACTACTTTGACTAAATCAAAGCAGTGTACGGATACAATTTTATTACGCTAACGTATCTGATTAGTTCTTTTCTCTCCACCAAGTGGCCTACATGGGGGGGGGGGGGTGGGGTGTTGTGATGCTCTTGGATTATTTTCTACAGCTTGGTAATTGGTCTACAAGGAAGAAGGCATGCAGATCTATTCTTAAAATTTAACTACCAAATGAATTTCTCATTTTGACATTGTTTTCAATTAATGCTACCAAACAAACTTCAATTTCTTGACCAAAACTATTCTAATTGTTTTCAAGAAATCAATGTGAAATTGAAAGAGAAATTGAACCAAAGGGAGCCTAAGCTTTTCAATGGAATTAAATAGATATGGTTGGTGTGCCTGTGTGGCCTAGGCAATGTGAGAGTTGTGCTCTTCTCTCTCCCTTTTCATCTTCCCTGCAAATTAGAGCCCTTCCCTGTGGTTCTGAATCTCTTTCTTAGGTATTCCTCCTCCTCTTTTTTTCCCCTTGTTCTTTTTCCCTTCTCGGTTACTCTCTCCTTTTATTCCTCCTCTCATTAATCCTCCCATTACTTCTCTCATTAATCCTCTCAATTACTCTCTCTCATCACCACGGTAAGATTACTCCTACCTTTCATCTCCTTATTTCTTTGTTTTTATTTTTCCTTTATCTTCTATTCAATTATTTCAGTTTTATTTCTTTCTTTAAATCCATGACCGTGACTGTTATACAAATCTTTTTGTTTATAGCTAAGCTCCTACCTTTTCTCTTATCTCCTTCCTCTCTCCCTTTCTAACAGTTCTTTAGTTTTTCAATTTTCAGATCCTAAATTTTAGGAGCTACCTTTCCTATTTTATCTCATTGCAACTCCTACTTTGTCTCCTTTTTAATGTTTATTGACCTCCCTTTTCTCTCTCTTATTGACATCAATATCCATTATTCCATTAATTGGGTTATTTCAATTTTATTCTGAAAATTATCCTTGAAAATTTGTTATCCCTTAAAATTGGAATTTCTTTCATCGTCCAAATGGAGGCTCATTTCCATGTATGCTACTTTCAAACCCCCCCCCCGGTGGTGGTTGATCAGCCTCTAGCTGTTTCACCTTTTTTCTTTTATGTGGGGAAGCCTAGGGATGTGGATGTAGGAGATGCGATAGCACCTTAACCAAGGGGAGTTGGTATGAAAGTAGAACAACCAGGTGAAGATGGTACAGAAGGGGAATCTAGCATTGAGGAAAAGGGGAACCTAGCATTGACAAGATGTTACTTGGGAATGTAAGAAAGGGAGGAAGACATGTTAACAATCCTCATCCTAAATCTCACCTTCCTAGTCAAATAACATTCCTTTCCTTCCTTTTGAGTTAAATCTCCCTATTTATGTTTGGGGAAAAAAAAAAATACTTGCATTGATCCAATAGCCAAGTTGGTTTGCTATGAGCCAATCTCTCCTATAGGTGCCCTTCCTCAACCTCTATTCCTAAGTACGTCATTGAAGATATGATTGACCCAAAGTGGAAGAAGTTATGAGCGAGGAGACGAAGGCACTTGGGCAAACTGAACTTGGGAACTTGTTGATCTTCCAGAGGGAAGAGTCCTAGTGGGATATAGATAGCTCTCTCTATTCAATTAAACACTTGTCAAATGGTATCATCAAAAAATACGTGGCTAGGTTGGTGGCTAAGTATATAGTCAAGTTATATAATTGACTATGAAGTGACATTTACTCAAGTCGCTAAGCTTAACTTGATACGAGTTCTCTTATCTTTAGCAGCCAATTAGAACTGGCCATTGTATCAATTGGATGTGAAAAATACATTTCTCCATGGTGACTTGGAAGAGGAAGTGTATATGCAAATCTTTCCTGGCTTTAAAATTTTCCAAAGCCGAAGGTAAAGTGTGCCAGCTAATATGGTTTCAAACAGTCTTCAAAGACCTAGCTTGAAAGGTTTAGACAAGCTATACTGAAGAATGGATACACTCAAAGTCAGACTGACCAAACATTATTCACCCGACAAGGTAGTGGTAACTTTACAACCTTAATTGTTTATGTGGATGACATTGTTGTAACAAGAAATGATCATGGAGAAAAAAGAGTCTTAAGGTTTACTTATCTCAACAGTTTGAAATACAAGACTTTGGTTCCTTGAATATTTCTTAGGAATTTAAGTGTTAAGGTCCAAAGAAGGGATAAATATTTGTCAGAGAAAATTTATGTTGGATCTTCTGAAGGAGACAGGGATGTTGGGATGTAAACCCATTGATTTACCTACTTATCTCAATAGTTTTGAAATGAAAGACTTTGGTTCCTTGGATATTTCTTTGGAATTTTAGTGTTAAGGTCTAAGAAAGGCATAAATGTTTGTCAGAGAAAATTTGTGTTGGATCTTCTGAAGGAGACAGGGATGTTGGGATGTAACTCATTGATTTACTTATTGATCAAAATCACAAACTAACTGAAGACTATGGGAATCCTCTAATTGATGTAGGGAAGTATCAAAGATTGGTGGGGAAGTATGAAAGACTAGTGAGTCGAATTATGCATGCTCTTAAGAGTGGACACTAGATGTTGTTTATTGTATCCTCAGACACTTGAAGTCCAATCTAGGAGAAAGTTTGTTGTACACAAAGTTCTCAACTCGGGTTGAGAACTAAGAATCTTGAGATCTTGGCAAAAACATGCAAGTTGCTTCTACATGTTTCAATTGGGTGTCTCGGGGGTCCAGTTGCCATTTTAAGGCTTGATACTCCATGGGAATCCTATTTTAGCCTACATAAACATATTTAAATCATAAAGTTGCAAAAATAATCGCACACTATTTGGCAAAAAGTATGACACAATGGTAGCAAAAATAATAACACATAATGGTATTTTGCCCATAAAAGCAGCACTCGACTCTTATTTATGACCATATAAGGAACATTTTACTATTATTCATAAATAAGCAAACACTTTCAATTTGAATCCAATAAAAATAGTCAAAAAGTCAAATTCCAAAAGGATAAAAAGTCGACTCTCTAGTTCAAGAACAAAAACCGAATTTCTGGTTGCGGTCATAAATCTTATTATATTGAAACATCACTAAAAACTAGAAGAGTGCCAAAATAATCATTTGTTTTGATGCTCAAAAAAGTATTTCCATTCAAGCGACTTTAAACAAAATGATTGTACAAAACACATTGAAGTTGATCACCATTCATATTGGAAAGTCTTGACGTTGGTTGTATTTGCACTCCCTTTGTGAAGACAAGGAATCAACTGGAAAAATGTGTTCAAAGGAATAAATTCTTTGCCATTTCATACCCAGCAAGCTGGGTATGCATGACATTTACTCCCCAGCTTGAGGGGGAGATTGGAAATAATCATGTATTGGACCTCTTGGGTATGTACTTGTTAGTGTAAGGGTATTTATGTAATATGATATTAACCTTTTTCAAATCAATGAATATGGGGGAGAGAATCGATCACTCTCCCATCTTTTCCAGCACAAGCCTTTCTCCTTGCTTGTCTCCCTTCTTCACGTTCTTCTCTTCTTACTCCCTTATTTCTCCCTTTTTACCTGGCTTCCATTTTAGTGTTTCAGCATACTCTTGAGTCAGAACCATATCATAATTTTACTTTATCCATCTTCCATTTTCGTAGCTCCACTAATCTTGTTGAAACATAAGAGTCAACCAGGATAAGCCATAATCTCTCATGCCCTTTCAAACCACAATCGAAGTGCAAAATGGATCTTTCATGCTTTTTATCTTTCACAAAGTCCTACTTCAAAATTTTCATGGAAGTAGCTGGTGGTTCTTCTCATCATTGCCACTGATTCCTCCTAAATTTCACCCCCTCTCCTGTTAATGTGGTTGTTATTTATAATTACTGAAATTTCCCGTTGACCTTTTTCTGATCTTGGTATCCTCCATGTTCAATCTTGATACATCCAAAATGATCAAAGTCTTGTGCTTTTCTTCTCTATCCTTGTGGACCCAGACATTTCTATATGTGAAGTGGATCCTGGCAGGGGGAGGATTACTTAGTAATGTGCTTGCTTCTGGGTTAGTTTCATGTCAAAACATGAGGATTCTTGTATTTCTATAGGTTGAAATTAAAACTTTGATCTTAATTTTATTGGGACTATTTGCATTTCAGTGGTCACTTTAGTACATATATGATAGTGCTATCTGTGGTAAATCTGATTTTTTAAAAAACTTGGGAACTTTCTATTTCTGAGTTGTACTAGTACTTCTACTTTTTGAAACGAAATTGTTGGGTCTTAGTTAAATTGAGTTTCAAAGTCATCTCAAGAGTGTAAGTATAATAGGGTCAAGTTTCTCTAAATGTGGATTTTATGTTGTTCACCACATGTTATTTTTTAATCATGGAATGAATTGAATTTTTATTGGAGATCTGCAATTATGAAATCCTAGGTGGGTTTTAGTCTTTCCACATTTTCCAGTGGTTTTTTCTCTGTTTTTTTCTGCCCCTTGTACCCCTTTCTGTAAAAGTAATCTTTAACTGGTATTCTTAGCAGTTGTATAACAGTACCTCATCCCTTCTCCCTTCTCTAACATTTTCTATTTCTTAGAACCCTAGTCGGCTCTTACTGTTTTTCACACCGCCTTGTAACACCCCATTTTTGGCCCTTTCTTTTTCAGGGGCATTTTTGTCATTAGGTTGTGCTAGGATTTCTTGCATTTTAGGTTATTATGAAAAATATATAAAAAAAAAACAAAAATCATTAAAACAGAAAAAAAATATAAAAATACAAAAAGAAAAAGAAATGTTTAGTGAGTGGGTTCAGGATTATGTCAATGGTAAATGGACTTATTTTCTTAATGGACTTTACTATTTGATTTTGGTGTATTTTTTTAGATGGGTTTATTTTAGTGGGCTTTATTAGAGTGGGTTTGGGTTCAATCATTTGGGTTTATGTAGGAGGGCACCTAGGTAATTATTCTAGGATATGGAATAGCCTAAATCCTAAACAAAAGGAGAGCCGTGAGTGGGAGTGAGATGTGGGACTCGTGCAAGAGAGAGGGTTAAGAGAGGTTTCGGCCTGGAGGCTGCTAGAGATTGTGAAAAATCGGGAGGAAGAAGAAGTGAGCAAGAAGAGGGACGCGGCTGCCGTGCAGAAAATCGAAAGATGAAGAAGGAAGCAGCTAGGAGAAAAGTGAGAAATAGAGTGAGAGAAGGAGAGCTGATTTTCGACAAGGAGGTTTTGGTCGGCTGAGAGGTTAGGAAGAAATGAGGTTTTCCATTTTCAGAGAAAACAGATGGGAGAAATAGAGTTGATATGGAAAACTGAGAATGAGAGCAGTGAAGGAGAGAAGTTGAAGTGAGAGAGGAGGAGGAATCATAGCTGCTGCACAGAAATAGAAATGGAAGAAGCAGCCGCTGAGAGAAGGGAGTGGCAGCCACGGCTGAGATAAAATAGGATGAGAGAGTTCAGCTGAGCAGAAGTGAAAGAAGGGATTAGTGAGGGGTTCGGTTGAAGCTGGAGGGCGAGAGAGAGGAAAGAGGTGAGTGAGAGAGATCAGCAAAAGAGAGAAATAGAGAGAAGGGGATTTCGTCGGCTAGGAAGAGGAAAGAAGGTGAAGAAGCAAGAGAGGAAAGAGGTCATGGCTGCAGCTTTGGCTTCCAGAAGAAAATGAAATAGCAACTGAAGCAGGAGGGAAAAGAAGACGAGAGGTGAGTTCGTATTTTTCTTCCAATTTATTTGAGGTCTCATTCTCTGTGATACTATAATTGCTTCTGTTAAAACCTTTTTTTTTTTTTTAATGTTCTATGTTTTCTCTGGATTCTCATGGCTGCCTTCTTACTGCCTGTGTGATTTTTGCCCTGCTCTACTCATCTCCTGTTGGGTTTTGTTCCGCTGAGTGAAAGATTTTTAGTTACTGATTTTATCTCCGCTATTTGGGTTATATTATCGGTATCTCTGTTTCTTACTGATTTTATCTTGGCTGTTTGGGTTATATTATTGGTATCTCTGTTTCATTTTTTTGTTATTTATTTTTGTATTCTCTTTCATCTCTGTTGTTAATTTCAGTGGAGTATAGGTATTCTTTTGTTGTGGTTTTGTTTTCCTTTACTTCTCAAAAATCTCAATCTAATTTTCTCAGTTAGTGGTGGGTGATCCTACCCTTTGGCCACACATTTGGTTTTAAGGTGTCAAAATGTGGATAATGTGTCATTTCGGTAGATGCTGGTTTCGGATGGAATGTGGATTTGGTGTGGTTGTGGTTCAGCAATTCAATAATGCTTTGGGCTTTGTTAATTGTTGTTTGTTCGTTTTTTAGCTTTACTGTTGCTTTGCTTTTGTTTTTCTTTACTGGTTTCCTCTTGCAGTTTTCTTTGTACTTAGGTTCGGTTGGAATGTGATTTCTCAATGCCCGGGGCCCTTCTTTCGTTAACAACAGAGTCTATAAGGCAGACTTGATTGACAGTGTTGTCTTTCCAGTTTAGAGATGACCTTTGGTTGAGGGTTGAAAAACATCGTTTGGTCTCATTTTTTAAACAGCAATGGATAGGTGTGGTTTCTGTTTTTGGTTTCTTTGTAGTCTATTCTCGATTGATGAGCATTAGGTTTTCTGGTTATAGATTTTTTTATCAGCACCATTTTTGATAATAGTTCTTTACTTCAGTGTTTTATTTTTCAGTTATGAGTTAGGACTGAGTTTAGTCAAGTAGCACTATAGTTTTGCGTTTCTATGTCTTTCTTTTCTTTTAATAGATTCGAGTTTTGTTTAGGATTTTTGTGTTTCTTTTTCTTCTTCTTCTTCTTTTTTTTTTTTTTTTTTTTTTGGGAGGTGGTTTCAGGCTGCAGAAGTGATGCCATTTGCAATTGAAAAAAATTATTTTTCTGCTTTGAGCTGAATTTGGCTTTGTTTCGACTTGGCCTTCTATTGAGCTAACATTAGGATTTTTGCTTCATGTTTTAATCCATTCAACTTCTTTATGACTAAATCTGGTTTTCTCATATTTCCTGTAACCTATCTTACTTGCTGGACAGCTTCTAATAGGATACCATAAAGGGTCTCATGATATCAGATTATTGGATACTCCCGGTGGTTTTGAACCTGCTCCCTAATAAGATACCCAGTATTATTCTGCTGAAACCTAAATGATTATTTGTCTCAGAATAAGATATCATAAGACCCTATCTGAGTCAGTGTCTCTCACTTGGAGAGAAGATATGGAACGCAATCGGTTCATTTTCGGCACCAAGTCTGATAGCGTGCACAATCTGATATGTTTGAAATTGAAATGGATGATTTCTTTGGTTCAACAATCTTAATTCCATAAAATTTCTTGACATTTCCTTGCTGATTTGAATTGAGTTTTGCTTTGTTGATTTGTTTAGAATGCCATAAGTTGCCCTTGCAAATTTCCTATGCTTGCTGATTTGTGTTTCGCTCAATACAGCTTGTGGGTAACCATTTGTTCTTTTTTAATCCTTTTTGTCTTTTTACAATTTGTTTTGTCTTGCTGAAACCTTTTAATTTGTTGTTTGTCTTGTTTGATCTCCATATGTTGAGTTTCATCATTTTCTAAGTAGATCAGCTCTCATCCCATGTTAGGCTTTCGCCACATTGTCCCATATGGTTATTTGTCATTTATTGCTGTCTCATGTGATTTACATGCTCGCATATACATGTTGCCTCATGCGGGTTTGATCCGAAGTTTATATGCTTGGTTTAATTGATTCTTATGCTTGGATTGATGTGTAAGCCCCCTCCCCCAGCGTTGTGAAATGGTTAGGGTGACTCCAATGAGTCCATTTTCGCTGGGATTTTTAAATCCCACTCTGAGTAGTGTGGCCCCGCATAGGATGTAGGCCCGCTCAACCATTAGGGTTGGTCCCAAAATTGTTTTCCCCCATTTCAAAGAGAAAAATACAAAAAAAAGAAAGAAAAGAAAAAAAATACAAAAAAAGATGTGTTCCTGTTTGCATGTTTCAGGCAACGGTCAGGACATGTTTGATCTCGAGCCTAGCCTTTGCCCAGTTTTGGTTGTGGCCTTAGGCCAATTGTCTCCCATGTTTGGGAGTTTGGTTTGTGAAGCAACCAACATCGTTTTTCAAATGATAGTTCACCCTTGCCGAGTACGGGGAACTGAGGTCTGAGCACCTCTTGAGTGATGATGTTTGGGATCCAATCGCCCTTTAACCACTTGGCACTATGTTTGACTTGATTCTCTGAGGAGACACGTAAGCAGCGGGAAGTAGTCACTTCACGCGCGGTCATTGGGAACTACGTTTGACCTATTTTCTGAGGAGATACGTAGGCAGCGGGAAGTGGCTAGGTAACTCTGAGGAATTCACCCTTCGCGCACGGTCACACGTGCTTCCTTAGTCAAGGGAGCACCTCACACACAACCACAACCGCGATTGAACTACGTTTGGCCTGATTCTCGCCGCGTAGGGATACATAGGTAGCTTGAGATAAATCTTGAGCTCGGTCATCCGTCTGTTGTTTTTTTTTTTTTATTATTTATTTTTATTCATTATTTGTTTATTTGTATTCATTTAGTCATTTATTCATTCATTGCTTTATTCCTTCGTTTATGTGTTTGTATTTTACTTTCCAGACGTGTGGCAGCACCCTTAGTTAGCAGAATTTAGAAACTTGGTCTAGTATTCCCCACTTGCCTATTTAGGTTAGATTGAACAATCGGAACATACATAATTTAAGAATGTAGGAAATGATAGGACAGAAGGAGACCGGTGCACTGACCGGGCGAGTTGGGTGTCTAACACCTTCCCAACTCGTAACTTGACGCTTACCCTTCTTTGGTGAGATCAGAAGCCGATCCATAGAGTACGAGTCATTAGCGTCTCTCCAAGTGAGAGACAACTTATAGGTCTTAGACTTCATCTAGGTGGCGACTCCAGATTTTCACTGTCTATTGACGTGGATGGACAAGGTCACAAGGCAAGAGCCTTCGACCTTCAGCTTCAGTTTATCATAGAGAAATTTCCTTCCTTCTTTCAAGCAACGGAAGAGAGGACCCATGCTGGAAAACCCATTGTCCTCACACACCTCTTCCCTGTAGTTCAGCTCTAGAATTCTGAAACCCTTGGCTGTCCTACATCAACTGATTTGTTAAATATTTATGCATCACACATGTGCATGTGAATGCCTGCATGTGCCCACCCACCCTCTTTTGTGTGTATGGTCTTTATCCTTCAACTCAGAGTGACTAAGGAGCTCAGGTAAATATTTATGCATCACACATGTGCATGTGAATGCCTGCATGTGCCCACCCACCCTCTTTTGTGTGTATGGTCTTTATCCTTCAACTCTGAGTGACTAAGGAGCTCAGGCATGGACGTTTGTGGTGATGTCATATATAGATGTGAAGTTTCAGATACTATAACCTACTAACCTTAACAAATTTAAATGTTGGCACTTGACATTTTTATTTGAATGATTTAAATGATAAAAATGAATATGTATAAACTTGTGTATAAATAGTAAAACAATAATCGATGTCAAGTTACATATGATAAAGATTTTGCTGATAAAATGCTTGGAGATTTTGTTCTGGAAGGAGTTTTGGGTTGTTTGGAGATCACTGCTACATGGTCTATTACGTGGCCAAAATTCAGATTATATTTAGTTTTGGCAAAAGAATTATTAAGAATAAAATTGCATACTATTGCTTACTTTCAAGGTTGTGATAAACTGGGAGTCTAGGACATGAAGAAGCGTAGTGATGAACATGTTTTCCTTTGCACAGTATATTTGTGGATTTTGTAGGGTATTTCTAGATTGGTGTGACATTTTCCTTAATATTTGCCTTTAAGTTCGGTAAGTGTCTGTTTTGTAAATTATAGCTAGAGACATGATTATGCAGATTAAAGTTCATCATGGGGAGACGTGTGCTCTTTTCAACAAAAAGATCTCTTCATTTGCTCTATTTGGGGGGAAATCTAGTAGAAACTTCATCCCATTTCAAGTTTCTCCAAAATACCACAGCAGAGATGATGACAAGAAATTCATTACTGATATAAGGACATGGTTGCTTAATTTTCAACTTGATGCAGGTACCTCATGCATGAACTGAACAATTTCTGCTCCTTTTATTATAACTATTTGCTGAAGTAGTTAAAATTCTGCTTATGGTTTTTAAATTATTTATTAAATTGAAGTACTTTTTTTTCTTGGCATAGGAAGACTTGAACTCCTGACCTCTTTAAGTTGTGGTCTTTACCAACTGAGCTATCTCCTGGGGTTAAAATGATGAAATACTTACTATATTTGAATAAAGAAATGATGGAAGTTGCTTAGATTTATATTCCGTGGAATGGATAAAATAGACACTGTTAAACTACATTACAGTCCACACGATGGGACCTACTCACAATCATCATCGTGTGGGACTCTTTGACCTGCACAGTTGGTGTAAGACTCTTTGACTAAATTTGCTGAGTTGGAATAGGACTCTGCAGTCCTATTGTGTTTACAGTTCTATACAGTCCTATTGTAATTAGATCTCCAATGAGTATATGGACTCTTAATTAGTTTATGAGTTTGCTTTATTAGTTTCCTTCATCAATTAGGCTTGTTAGTTTCCTTTTTCTATTTAGAGTTTACTTTGTCTTTAGTTTGTGACTAGGACTCTGACTTGTAGAGTCCTGAATCCTATCTAATATGTAATCTATTTTATATAAATACAAGCTACAAGGGGAGGAGCACATATATTCTCTCCCTCCATTCTTCTCTTATTTTTTCTATTTTGTTACATGGTATCAGAGCGGGTGCCGTTTTGAGAGTCATTTAAAGTTATTTATCATGATGTGCAGCCACCATTGTTGTCTTTGCTGCATCTGAAGTTCTGGTTTTTTTTTTTTTTTTCTATTCTATTTTCCATTGCTTCTCTCCTCCATTCATATTCAAGTAAGTTTTCTTGTTTTGCAATTTAAGTTTCATATTTGAGTTTCTGGTTTTCTTCATGCATTAAATTCTTCTTTGGCTAGGCGGCACACCTGTTTCTGAAAACTCTTTTAGATTGGCACTCTCAATCATAATTCCTCCATTACAAGTTCTATTGTGTAATTTATTACAGAAATAAGGTTCTGTTTTAAATTAAATTTCAATTCTTTATGGAAATTCTGCTGTTGGTTCATTACGGCTTTCAGTTTTTCAGTTTCTACTTAAGGCTTTTATTGCCAACAGTTCACATTGAATTTGGATTTCAGTTACTATTTTCCTTCGTCAGTTTCATCATAAATTGCATCCATTATTCAATTCCTGTATTAATTTATAAACTTCAATAGCTATTGAAAGATTCAAATAAGTCTCGGTATTACTTTGAAGCCTTGGTATCGACATTGTGTTTTCATAGGATATTTTTAGATTCTGATTTCAATTTTAATTTCAACTGTTATGGATTTCAGTTTCAATTCCTAAGTTTAAGTTACATATTTGGTTCTGCCGTCATTAATTTCCCTCCAGTTTCTAATTCTGATTTTATTACCACTCCGCCTCACATCAAACCTGGTTTCAGAATAATATTTGGATTTGGTACCGAGTAATGAATATTTGGTACCAATTCAGTTCAGAAACATTAATATCATGCCTTCAATTCCTGAGAATCTCATGGCAAAACATTAATATCCTACCTTCAATTCCTGAGAATCTACGTCAAGTCTACTTTTAAGTTTCTGAATTTTCTGGACTTACATTTTGGAGTCTGATTTCAATTTCTGTTCACTGTTAATTATTTATTCTTGAAGTCAGATCATTAATTGTTTGTGGAATTGAGGCATTAAATTCTGCATACTGATTCTGGTATCGTCTGAGTTTTCTAGTTTCCTTCTTATAGTAGGACATTGCCATATCTCATAATCCAACCGTTGGATTGACATCATCTTTTGATATTTTGCTATAGTCATTGATGCTAACGTGAATACCAATTCTGGCTGACAACAGTTGGTCGGATTTCAACTTTTGACGTTTGTCCTAAAAGAGAGAGAGAGAGAGAGAGAGAACCTATCTTCCAAAGCCCTAATATTGCAAGGACTTGTTCATATCTCTTAATCCGACCGTTGGATGGTTTTGAAATTTTGATATCTCGTCTCCCGTCGTAATTTCAATGAAGAGAGCTGATGCAACCTATTACATGCTCGTGTTGGGAGCCTACTACAGTTGCACATGATGCAACCTTTACCTACTTGTTACACGTGATTTAACCTACTATATGCTTGTGTTGGGAGCCTACTACAGTTGCACATGATGCAACCTTTTGTTTAGTTGCATAAGAAACAATCTTTATTTAGGTCTACTCATTGGCGATGGACTTTATCAATTGCACAAGATGCAACCTTTTGTTCAGTTGCACAAAATACTACATTTATTCAGGTCTACTCATTAACGATGGACTATTATCAGTTGCACAAGATGCAACCTTTATTCAGGTTTACTCATTGGCGAGAGACTATTATCAGTTGCACAATAAGCAACTTTGCTGTTTTTGTTGATACATTGTTTCAAGTTGAAGCTCTCATTGTTGCTATTATTTTCATTGCCACATTGTTTCAAGTTGAAGTTCTTACATTCTCCCATGCTCCAACTTGAGAAGGGGGGGAGTGTTAAACTACATTACAGTCCACACGATGGGACCTACTCACAATCCCCATCGTGTGGGACTCTTTGACTTGTACAGTTGGTGTAAGACTCTTTGACTATATTTGTTGTGTTGGAATAGGACTCTATAGTCCTATTGTGTTTGCAGTTCTATACAGTCCTATTGTAATTAGATCTCTTATTAGTATATGGACTCCTAATTAGTTTATGAGTTTGCTTTATTAGTTTCCTTTACCAATTAGGCTTGTTAGTTTTTCTTTTCCTATTTGGAGTTTATTTTGTCTTTAGTTTGTGACTAAGACTCTAACTTGTAGAGTCCTAGATCCTATCTAATATGTAATGTATTTTATATAAATACAAGCTACAAGGAGAGAAGCCCATATATTCTCTCCCTCCTTTTTTCTCTTATTTTTTCTATTTTGTTACAGACACGCTAATGGATATAGTTAGTAACTTCTTTTTTTTGGTTCTCATTTCAGTTTTAGTTGTGGGAAAATTCTTTCTACTACCTCATGACCCATGTACAGAGGCTTCTGTACAACCCAAATATCTGCCACAGAGAGCTCTGTTGGTGTTCAAATTTTGAGGATATGTTGTCCTATCCACTTTATCCTCTATCAGTTAGAAAGTTTCAGCCCAATTGCAAGAGTGAAGGTAGGGATGGTGACCATTGGGTTTTTTTTTTTTTTTTTTTTTCGTTCTGATGAACCATTGCTGGGAGATCCCCTTCCCGGTCGGAGGAGCTAGGCGCAACTATTCTGCGTCTTGTTTTGTCAGAAGGGATCACTGAATCTTCATTTAAAGGTAGGCGCTTAAAAAACCTACTCTTAAAGAAAGGTACTTAATTTAAAGAAGGAAAAATTTCACGTAGTACCCAAAAGTATCTGAAACATCAACTACCACCCATGACTTTCTAACATCATTAACTACCACCCAAACATTGACAACGTTTAACATAGAGACCTAGTCCGTTGACAGACTTCCGTAAGATGATGATGTTAGCTTACATTTTAAAATTGAAGGACAAAATTGCCCTTATTGTACTTGTAAAAGACCATTTTACCCTGCACCTTATTACCCTACCCCTAAATCGAAAAAAGAAATCCTAGAACCTAAATTAGGGTTTTACAAAGGAATACGTGAATTGATGCTGAAGCTAGCTTTTAGAAGGTCAAAACCAGAGCTCTGATGGCGGTTTAGAGCTCTAATTGAAGAATCGTTAGCTCTGTCACAAGAACTCTTTGGCAGCCGAGCACAAAAATCCCACAAAACATTGCACAAAAAACAGATCCACACCTGAACAAAACCTCCAATAAGTCTTACTTCTTATATGCAGTTGAAAACCCATAATTTCTTGATGTTCTTCTGCACATCGACAAATGATAAATCCATGAATGATGTAATTGTTGACACTTGCATCTGCAATTTGCTCATATATTGATCCGAAAGAATTGTTTGATATTTCCTCTCAACAACAAGATTTATAAATTTTAATTTTTGCAAAAACAATTATGGAGAATTTCTAGTCTCCTTCCCAAGACTCCGTTTCCCCTTTCTAGAATTTCTAGAGAAGTTCTAGAGTCTCCTTCCCAAGACTCCGTTTCCCCTTTCTAGAATATCCAGAGAAGTTCTAAAGTCTCAACAACAAGAATTGTTTTGATATTTCCTCTGTTTCCCCTCCTCTCTCCTCCTATTCCTCTGTTTCCCTCCCTCTTCTCTCATTGCCCTCGGTAGAATTTCTAGAGTCTCCTTCCCATTCAAATTCATCCCCTCCATGTCCTCCACCTGCAGGTATATCTTCCCTTACCTGCATCATCTCCCCTCCTTCACAAGCCTCGCAGGTCACCACATTGCTCACTGCACGAACTCCGTCGACCCCTTATCCAGCGTGGATGAGTGCCAGAATATTTTCTCTAGCCGCAGGACCTGGAGCTAAGAAGAAACCCAATGGGACTGATGGAGGCAATGATCTTCAAGTGTTTGTCTGAAGACTCTTAAGATTGCATTTTAACCAAGCGAATCGCCAATATGGAAATGAGATGCTTCAGCCCATCTGTTCAGAGATTCAGATTTAGATTCAGAAGTTAGGGTTTTCTATAACTCCAAATCTCCCTCTTTCAGGAAAAAAATTATGTATTTTTCATCTAGGCATTCTCGACTGTTTTCCGATTAGCAATCTCGTACAAAAAGCTGAATCCAAGTATTGTTATTTAGAGGTTTTAGGTTTGTTTCGTACGATCTTGCTATCCCTTGGGAGTTTTGGTTCAATAGATTGAATTTGCCGATCCGATGAACGATCAGTCTTGTCTCCAGCTTTTGAATACTTTATATACCTTTTCATTTGTTTCACTCCCAGACTTGAAAAAAAGAAATTAATGAAGGAGCAGAGAATAGGAAGAGGAGAGAAGAAGAAGATCAGGAGGACTGTTCGAGAAAAAGAAATAAGATGAATGTTGAAGGAAGAAGCAGCCGTAGGAAATAGGGTTTTTGTTTGCGAAGAAGGTTAAGAGTGTAACTTTCATTTTTTCAATTTAAAATAATAAAGGTATAAATGTTTTTCACTTTTTTAAGTTTCGATTGTCAGTTAATTGGGTGCGGTTGATGTTGTCAGATGGTCGTGGGTGGTAGTTGATGTTAGTGATAGTTTTTGGGTAGTACGTGAAATTTAGCCTTAGCCGTTAATAAAAAGGCTGCTAAACTAGTTTGAAAATTAAATTATTCGACAATTCAGCTTTGGCAGCTCTAGAGCAACTTCAGTTTAACCGTTAATACAGGGCTATAGTCGTAATACAGTGGGCCATATGGTAGACATGGGATACAACAATTAACATGTGGCTAATCCACAGGGAGAGGGGATCTTCCCATCCAGTGGTCTGTTTGACCAAAGGAGCTGTCGACCTGGCTCCAAAATGCCAAAATCATGTTTAATAGCCTTTAAGGCTCTTATTGCATCCTGTATGCAAATTTCCTCCAATGTTTAACTCCACTACTTTCTTGGGTTTTTTTATTTCTTGATCCAAGTTCCCATATACTATGGTGTTGTTATTACATTCCTAGAAACTCTGTTCCTTCAACATCACCAATCCTGCGACTGCAAAAATTATGCTTGCTAGTGCAACCCCTTTTTGTTCAGTTAACTAGAGATTCCAATGCATTTGCCGTTGCATTTATGCCCTTACTGCTAATATTGGTGATCACTGTTGTAGGTTGTCATCAATGAATGTCTTTAATAGATTGGGTGCTCTTTTCCTGGTAGTTGCTTGTCTGAGTAACCTGATTTCTCTTTTATTTGCTGACAGAACCTTTAATTTTCAACTCTCTACAATATTCAAAGAGTCTTAATATGAGAACACCACTGATGATGTGAATTAATTTGATTGAAGTTATAATTCATGAAACTTGTGATGATCTGAGACTGCTGTAACAGTTGTCCTCAAATTTGATTGAGAAGCAAAGTGGAGCTCAAACATTAATCTGAAGATTCCTGGGGCTAAAGTCTTACCTTATCTTAGTTGTTTAGGACATTTAAAAACCTGGAAAGGTGAACCTTTATTAGTAGTGTTTAGGCCATCATCATAGTAGTGTTTAACTGTTTATGTCCTTGTATACGCTTGACCATTTTGTTACAGTTGAAATGTATTCTTTTTAATTGCAGAAAAGTTCGCACGCTGAGACATAATAAGGCAGTAGCTCAACTAATTGCTGCTCTTTGCAGCCAAGCTTTAGAGGATCCAACCCAATCCAGCACAAACAAATGCAACAGTTTTGTGTCAAACACTAAACCAGAAAGAATAAACCATGTACAACATGGAAAGGTGAAATATGAATGAGAAGAAGAGTGAGAGAGGGATAGAAAGAAAAGGATCAACTGAATTCTTCTCTTTGAATTGTTAAAACAATGCTGTGTGCTTACAAAATACAATATATATATATATATATATAGGCAAGATTTGTGAAAGGCCAGACAGGTTGTATTGGGGTGGATTAGCTTCCGGAGAAAGAGCAAGGAGCTTACTTACCTAAGAGCTAAAGTATATTGATAGAAAATTTGTGAATCTGATCCGCTAACATGCACCAACTGATACAACCCAATGACCCACCTGCGTATATTTTCTAAAGCATTAACAAAACAAATAAAAGAGTCTGAATAGGAAACAGTAACCAAAGTCTTGGTTACCTCTGATGCAGATCAGGATCTACTCAAGGAAAATGGGTTGCAAACAACTAATATAATCAGCCCAGCCGAGATTTAGAGACCTATACTACCGCCAGCAGTAGCAGTATTCTTTCCTATTGAAGAACATTATTTACTTTCCTAAAAGTTAGTGTTAATTAGTTAGAAATTTCAATTGCTTAGGAATTATAAATTTCATTAGTTTCCTAAAGTTGTTTAGAAACTTTCCTATTCTTTGTTTTTAGAAACTTTCCTATTCTTTGTTTTAGAAGCTTTCCTAATCTTTATAAAGGAAGTTTTTGTTTTGGATTTCCTATTATGTTTGTAATCTTCGAACTTATAAATAAGAGAAACACAGAAGCTGGCGGCAGATTCAGTCCAGAAAAAGAAAAGTTTAGCTTTGATTTCTGGTTGAGTCTCCTTCGGTTGTGAGACTCAACCAACAGTTTTTTTTTTCTATTGCTTGTTCTCTGCTAATGTTATTGGTTAGTCCTCAAACCCTACTGGCGACATTGCTTTCTGTTAGAAGAATATCAGGTCTTGTTGATTTGGCATCGAGCATCATCAAAAATTTCAGAAACTTCTCCAGATCTGGGCAGTAGCTTGTACAGCTGCTCTGCAGGTCCTATAATGCCTCAACTTTTTCTTTTGATCGATCCAAGACTTCAGCTAATGTTCACAATTGCTCTTAAGAGTGTCCTCTATCAACTTCAAGTAATTTCAAGGGTTGGATTCTCAGATAAGTTGATTCTCCTATTTGTTTGTTAAATCAGATTTGGGTTTGAACTGTGGAGAGATCCTGCAGCAAAGAGGGATGTTAATTTGATTTGTTTTGAGCCCTCTTTGCCATCAATTGGGTTCCTAAGAAGCTTTTACCTATTTGAGATAAAGGTACAGAGAAATCATTGGACCTAGTCTACCTTTGACTAGACTTGTTTTCTCAATGATGGTGAATTTCAAAAACATTTTACTGCTCCTTGTTCTTACACTAGATCATTAATCCATCATTTTTCTTGTTGATTTGATCACTTAAATAAGTTGCATTTGAAAATTTGTGGTCTTATGTGATACCATGTTTTCAATTCAGAGAGGTCCCAGCAAGGACCTCTTCTGCATGTTTTAGCTTTGCCTCTTATAAGTTGAAGATGTACAACATCATTCATTCGGTGATTTGGTAGACGAACCACATTCATCATATAAATTCTTCTTTATTATTATTATTTTTTTAATCATAATTTGAAGCTTCACTTGCGTGCTTGTTAGGAACGAGTAACTCTTTATTGAGCGAGATCAAGGAAGGACACTCCTCTGATTTAGTTTGCAAGGTAAATTCACTATGTCATGGTACCTAATTATTTACTTAAAATATCTAGGTAGGATTTACAAACGAAAATTCTAGTGCTTCTTTCAATGTGTATCTAACATAAAATTGTGTCCCTTTTTAACCTTTTTATTTCTCATTGTCGCACCTATTTCATGGCTTGAAGATTCTTCATGTCTTTGAAGTTTCCAAAGATAAGTGGATGCTTTTTTTGTGGGATGGTACAGATATGCCTACTCTAAGTATCCAGACAAAGTGAGTATTTTTTTTTTATCTGTTTTCCTTTTATCTGCTTGGTTTTATTCATTTTCATTATTGGAATGGAAACTGATCATAACTGAGGCTCCATTGTCTAATTCAAATATTGAAAATATGTTCCTGAAAATACAAATTCTAATGCACTTGGATAAAGTAATTTTTATGTATATGATACAACCAAGAAACAGATGTCCATTTTCTACTAACTAAGGAAAAAAGACCAAAATTCGAGTCATGCTTCAAAGACAGGCTTGTTGGGGCCTAAAGTTTACATAAATCTAGAATTTCTTTTTACTGTTTCAGCATGTCAGTGGCCGAGAGCCTTTTTTAGCCTTAACATTTTGTACCTATCTATCCTATATTTTGCATGGTTATAATTGTCCACTACAGTCAGTAATTGATGTTTTGCAAGGTGGTATTATTTATAGTTCTCTACAGGTTTTGTAAATAGACCTAAGATTAAAAAAATAATATAGGAGAAAGAAGTATTCTAGGCTGCAGCTTTGCAGGGCAACTCTCCACCCTTGTTTGCAAGGTATATAAAGCTAAAAGGGGCACATGGTTATAGTTATGTGTTAATATTTCCTTACCAATTAACGTGAATTTTTTCCTTTTTATGTGGTTAAACTGAAAAATAACACCTAAGATGACCGCTTCCCTGTTGGCACAGTGAAAGCTGGTAATGGTGATATTGAATTCTTCACTATCAGTAATCCCAACTTCCTTCCAAAAAGGAGTTTCACATGATATTAGTAATGCGGGCGGCATTTCAAAAAAAAGGAATATCGAGAAAACCACCAAAAGGGAATGGAAGAGAAAGGGATGGGAACCAAAAATAGAGAGGGAAAGCAAAGAGGGAATCAAAAGGGAGGGATGGGGAGAATGCTAAGTGAGAAAGAGAGAATAGCTGTGAGGGATGGAGAAGGGTAGGGTTGCTACTGTGAAAGAACAAAAGGGGGAAGGGAATACCTTGAGATATAGAGGGGGAAAGGGGAAATCGAGAATAAAAGGGAGGGAACCGAGAGGGAGGGAGGGAGGGAGGGAGAGGGGAAGCTGTCGTAACAGCAGGGGGGAAGGGGATCACCGCCTAGAGAGAGAGAGGGGAGAATCCTTACCGAAGGAGGGAGACCGAGAGCTCTTCTTTTCTTTTCTTTTAATCATTGCATAAAAATTCAATTAAGAAATTTGCCTATAAATAGGCATTACAATCCTAATACGATACTAATATCAAAAGGATAAATAAAATAATAATAATAAAAAAAACTAAATCGTGGAGTTGTAGCCCACTCACGCCTCTAACAAATAAAACAGTCCATGACTCTTAACAAATAAAATAATCCATAACACCTCTAATATAAGGAATAAATAAAAAGAACAAACTACAAAGATTTCCCATTTAAACTTAAATCCTAAGAATATTGCTATCCAATGGATCCCGTGCTACATCAATTCTCACCCTCTTAAAAAATTCATCCTCGAATTTGTAAAGACGACGAAATAAACTAATGGAAGACACATTTCGCAGTAGTCCGTAACAAAAGTTTGGTAACGTACGAGTGGTAGTGATGTAGTCTGCAAGTCGAGGGTTTGCCCTTCAAAGAATGATAAGGGGATCACGTAGACACATACACATCATCACGAACAAGATCAGGTGCTCCAATGAAATCCTTATCAAATTCTCAATTTTTTGGTGGATTGCTCCAGTCCCTTTTGGAATATCTTCAAATTCAATCTTGGATAAACCAACTGTTGAAGGCTCACGTACATGGTCTGCACCCCTAGTGGTCCACTCTGCATAAATAGCTTTAAGCAACTCATGATTTACTTGAAGAGCTTTTGAGACTTCATCCATTTGTTGAATTTGCTGAGACATCCTTTCCAGAAAATTTGACATTTCTCCCTAACCTAGGCTTACCTAGGCTCTGATACCAAATAATGCGAACGACATTTCACAAAAAGGAAATATCGAGAAAACCACCAAAAGGGACTGGAAGAGAAAGGTATGGAAACCAAAAATCATGAGGGAAAGCAAATAGGGAACCAAAAGGGAGGGGATGGGGATAATGCTGACCGAGAAAGAGAGAGAATAGCTGTGAGGGATGGAGAAGGGGTGGGGTTGTTACTGTGAAAGAACAAAAGGGAAGGGAACACCGAGAGATATAGAGGGGGAAAGGGGAAACCGAGAGGGAGGGAAGGAGAGGGGAAGCTGTTGTAACAGCAGAGGAGGATCACCACCTAGAGAGAGGGGAGAATCCTTACGAAGGAGGAAGACCGAGCTCTTTTTTTCTTTTTCTTTTAATTGTTGAATAAAAATTCAAATAATGAGATTTGCCTATAAATAGGCGTTACAATCCTAATCTTAATAGGATATTAATGTGAAAATATGAAAAGGATAAATAAAAGAAAAATTCCTAACTCAAAAGGATAAATAAAATAATATAAAAAAACTAAATCGTGGAGTCGTGGCCCGCTCACACCTGTAACAAATTAAATAGTCCACGACTCTAACAAATAAAATAATCCATAACGCCTCTAATATAAGGAATAAATAAAAAGAACAAATTAAACTTAAATCCTGAGAAGATTTTTTAATGTGCTATTATATCAATTAGGAGGAGAAAAAAAAAATCTCTCATTTTGACTATTTAATGTGCTATTATTCCTAGTTTCAGTTTTAATTGGAGAAAATATTTTTTATTTTTTTTATTTTGAAATCCCTAACCAGGATCACATGGCTTTAGCATGTTTTTCGAGGCTCTAACATTCTTTCTCTGCACTTTACAGTCACTTCTATGGCATTTTTAATTTGAATTTCCTTTTCTTGTGATTTTATATGTTACAAGTTGAGGGTGAAACATAACTTAAATGGTAGACTGAACAAATGAAATAGCCTACTTACATGGTTATATATATATATATATATATATATATATATATATATATATATATATACATTGTGATTCTCTGGCTTTTGAATGGGGTTCCATAACTTCTACGAAGGAACTATGCCTACTGGTCCCATAACTTCTGTAGCAGCTCTGAATCTGTTATTGCAATAATCCCAACTAGGCACAATTTAAATATTCAGTTATTATGTTCCTCTGCAGTTCAAGTATTTGTAGTCATTTACCTCTTCAAAATTAGGTAGGTTATGATATAAGAATCAAGAAAAAGATTTTAATGTTAGTTATGAAGTACAGGCCAGAAGATGAAATGGAGAACCCGCTTCCTTTACGGTTGGAATCTGTACCTTTGCCCAGAGATATTTTATGTACGTTTCCTGCTATTGGGTCTATTTTAAGGATGCCTGTTGACCAGGAGAATGAAATGCTCCCTCACTTGATAAGTTGTGATAAGTGGATTAAGTTTTCTAACATAATCTGCAAGGAGCAGTCAGGGCTATGGCATGGTATGTTGTTGCCTTCTACCAAGCTGCAATATTTGTCAAATGAGGATAAAATCGTAATACACCGAAAATGGTAATTGCTTGTTTCCACTAGTTGCAATTGTGGTTGTGGAATGCTGTTCTACTGTCTGCTAGAGTTGGTTGCATGAATTGCTCAAACTCCTTCCTTGAATCAGGTTGTGTGATGACCGGACATCGTCTAAAGGGGGTAACATGCCTCTGTCAAGCTTTCCTTGGCCTTCTCGTCTTACAGGTTTTACATTGTTTGCAACATTAGAACTTGTTTGTTTGCCACTGTGATTGGTAGATATAGTCATGTAGTCTTCTTCTTTTTCAGTCATTCTGCAATTCATGTTGCCTGTGAAGTTTGTAATTCCTTTGGAAAATATATTTTTTACTTATGTATAATTTTCTTTTTCAGTGACTGATCATGAGGATGTGCCATTTGTCTCATTAATGGATGTCCTCACTTATGCAAAGGTCTCTCTTCTTTTCCTATACATTGATATGTGCTTGAAAGAACTTATTTTTCTACCAGATTGTATTACAAGAATTTAGGTATCTGGAGTTGGTGCTTTTCCATTTATACTACTAACAATTCATTTGATGAATCGATATACTTATAACTCAGTGACAGTCAATTAAATTAATATCGTCTTCTTACTCTCACTTTTGTTATTTACTGTTGTAATCTAAGTTTTTTTTTTTTTTTTTTTTTTTTTGGGGGGGGTGTGGTGGGGGGTAGGGGAGGGACTTTGGATAATGAAATTACCATTTTCAAAGGTAATTTTCTTAAGGGCTTTCCTGAACACTTTCATTTTATAGTGGGGGGGAAAAATCCCTGAGGCAAGATTCTACTTTCTTCATGGAACAAATGAATAATGCTTTGGAGATATATCATTTGCTCTTCTTTTCAATTATTGTATGTCAGTAGTTTTCTCTAGCTCTTTGCTCACTTTTGTTCGTACATTACAGCCTACGGCCCAATTCAATTGTGTTGTCCGTGTGCTAGCAACATATCCCTGGAGAGTTGAGGATTTCCGTAACCTTAAAGGTGTATATGAGATAAGGTTGACCTTGGAGGACCCTACTGCAAGGATCCATGCGTATTTGTATGCCGAGGATGGGGTAAGGCCTTCTTTTGACCAACTAACTGTATCTAGTCTCCTGTCTAAAGACCATGAAATATAACTGCAGTTGAAAAGTCAAGGTTTCCACTAACTTTTTTGTTTGTATGAGATCCACCTCCCATTACATACAACGTTGGCAGCATGGCATTTTGATCTGCATATGTTAACCACATTTGCACATGCTACTACTTTAGCAACAAAAAAAAAAAAAAAGAAGCCTTTTTTTCTTTACCCACTTTCCTTCACCTCCCCCCCCCCAAAAAAAAAAAACCAATGGCCCTGAAAAAAGTAATCATTGAAGGGTTTGGTATATATTGGTTTCCAATGGTGTCTGGCTGTAGGATTTTGTTGGAACTAACCATAGTCTGGACTTCCAGTTATCACTTCATCTTTAAAGAGATCCTTCTTAGACAGTTTCGGATGTTTTCCCCTTTTGGACTGGTTTTCGAGTTTTGAACAACAATGATATGAATTGCTAGAAATATATTAGGCGACTCTTCAGATTATGGTAGTTAATGGAGTTCTTCCATATCTCCATTACTTTATAATTCTGTCTTGACCCATGGCAGGAGAAGTTCTTTGATGGTTACCCCCCTATTGATGTACTGAAGAGGAACCAAAATAAATTGCTTGGAATAACAGAGAGTGATGATGGCAAGGTAGTCGAGGCTCCTCGAAATCCACCATGGGTAAAGTGTTGCATAAAATCTTATTATTTTGATAAAAGACACAGACGGGGAAGTAGGCGCTTCAAAATATTCGATACCAGAGTAAGCGCTTTGACTGACTGAAGATCAGTGGCTGAGTCTAATTTTTGGAGTGGATTATGGTGTTGTACCCAGTTTACCCATCTGTATGTAAAAATATAACCTTTTATGTGTACTTATGCATATACCCACTCCCGTTTTTCATCCTAGAACAAAAGAGGAGGTACCAGGGGTTTGGAAAAGTTACACCAACTCTACTTTTGCTGTTACTTCGCTTGGCAGTTGGCACATCTATACTACATATTTGATCAACTAGGGTTGTCAATTGGGACGGTTCCAATTAATCAGGATGGGTCTTAATCTGGGCTCATAACATTCCTGATTAATTAATCAATTTTAAAACCTAAAGCCAGAATTAATTGAACATATTAACGAGTGGATGTTCCTGATTTCCCAGTCAGTCGGTTCAGTTCCAGTTCTTGGTTTGGGTTGAAACCCTATGATCAACCTTCTGTTGAACTCTTGCTAGTATTTTTTTGTTTCCTCACAGACAGTGCAATTTTCCCTCTGGGTATAAGTCATTAAGGTTCTGATTGGTTGCAAGGGAAATTAAAAGGTAAGAAAATGAAATTTTTATACTTAAAAAGGAAACTTGTATAGAATCACTGTTAACCATGTTTGCACTGCACCTTAAACCGATGCCCTAGTTACCAGGCTGAAACCATAAGAGTGGAACCAGGAAGCTGCGATAGGTGTCTAATGGAACCTAAAATAGAATGAAGTCTTTTTTAGAACAAATGATATGAGATAAAATTAAAAAAAAGTTGATGTAGTACGTTCCATTTTGGCACATGGATCAAATACCCAAGGGCTTTGGGGAACTTTTGAGGTATGAATCAATTACATACTTTAGGGTTTTTTTGGTTTGTATTATATAATGTATTATGAGTTATTATGACAAATCAATTATGATAATAGATTATGTGTATTATGAGTTATTATGACAAATCAATTATGATAATAGATTATGAGTAATAAATAATGATCGTTTGGTACTACTAAACATAATACATTATATAATGAGAAATCTTTGAAAATGTGATGACTTGAGTACCTTGTCTTTTAAAAGTGACGTTTGGGATTTCAAAATAAGTTTAACAATTAATCTAATAGCAGGTTGAGACCTCTCGTTAATTTTTTATCGGGTTTTAATCTTAATTGATATAAACAATCAATAATAGATTATTCTAATAATGATAAATAGTTACTCACCTATTTGTAGATAACAAATTATATTGATTTATTTTAATTATATATAGGTATTATAAATCATACCAAACAATCATGAATTTTATAATATATTATATAATATATTATATAATACAAATCAAAGAGAACATTAGTTCTTGTGTCATTATGAAAGGATGAGAACCATTGTTGACATCTGTAGTTCCTCCCATCCATGTGCCCTACAAATTTCTCTGGCCTTGGATTACAAGTTGGGCTAGGTCAACCTTAACCCTATCAGGTTCGGACCTGAAATCATCTGGATCGTTCAGTCATTTGGGTCAATGTTATGGCCGACCCTAACCGTACGAACCCATCATGTATATATATATGAAAAATCAAAACTATCCTTATATATTAAGTAT
Source organism: Protea cynaroides (assembly GCA_028583415.1). Classification (NCBI taxonomy): domain Eukaryota; kingdom Viridiplantae; phylum Streptophyta; class Magnoliopsida; order Proteales; family Proteaceae; genus Protea; species Protea cynaroides. The sequence continues at coordinate 115,480,362 of CM053276.1, read as the reverse complement.
AATGATTCCTTTTCATGTACTCTCATTGGATTGTTACAATTCTAAGTCTGACAACCCTTCTCACATAGAAAAAGGACCCCATTTTGAAAACCTACAACGGAAAATGCCAAAATCTACGGTACCCACCAGTTCACGACCTGTACAGGTACCTGTTAACTACTCATAACCGTCCAATCCCACCGCTTTTAAAACTGCTTATATCCATTCCTTTGGTCCAACCGTCTCATGCAAACATGAAGAGAAACAACAGCAACAGCAACAGCATGGCCTCTCTGTTGGGTGTCTTCTTCACAGTCCTCATTGCATTCTCATTCTCCATGAATCCAAAACTCGCTCATGCTTCCACTGAATTCAAAGTTGGTGATAATGGTGGTTGGCTAGAACCTATCAACAATACCCAGATTTACAATCAGTGGGCTGCCCATAACAGATTTCATGTAGGAGATTCCCTCTGTAAGTGATCTCCAAACTCAGATCTCAAAATTTTCTTCTGTTTGGTTTCATCTGTTTATCAACTATTTCTGTTGTTTCTGCAGATTTTGAGTACAAGAATGACTCAGTTCTTGTGGTGGATAAATGGGATTACTATCACTGCAATTCAAGCAAACCCATCTTTTCATTCAACGATGGGAAGACTGTGATCAAGTTAGATAAGCCTGGGCCTTTCTATTTCATTAGTGCTGATCTAAATCACTGTAAGAACGGCCAGAAAATGGTGGTTAACGTTCTGACTTTCCATCCACCAACGCCTGAGTCCCCTCCATCTATTGCTTTTCCACCCCAAACTGATATGGTTGAGTCTCCTTCACCGTCACCAAATCAATCCTCAGGAGTTTCTGTCACTGTTACATTTATTCCCATTGTTTTTGCTCTTGCTATTACACTTGTGTCGATGGCATGGATTGCACCATAACCTACTTCCTTGTCCAAAATAAACATCATAACTACATTGGTTTATGAATTTATGTTCTTAGATCTTCCATTATTTGTTGGGTGCTGGCAGTTGAAATTTCAGATTTTGACTCCAAGACACCTCAGTCAGAATTTGTTTTTGCTATTTTTGATGTAGTAGACTTCTTACTTGTTATTATTATTATTATTATTATTATTTTTTCGCACCTATTAATTATGTCAAAATCTATTGTTGTTTTAAATTTTTTTTCTGGCACTCTGGTGCAATCCCTATACGTTTCTGTCATGTGCATAAGATCAAAGGGCAAAGGTATACCCATGTGGGGAAAGAATCTGGACCCTTTCCCTATCTTACACCATCCGGGTTCAGTGGGCCCACGATCCTGAGGTGGGTCTCATATCCCATGGAAAGGGAAGGTGGGGAGAGGATCTGGACTCCTTTATTCTCTGGGTGTTATTAATTTTTGAGAATAGTTCACCTGTATGTATTTTGCATGTATTTGTATTTTTTTTAAGATTTCAGTACTGTATATTTAGTGGGTCTTATACCACATCAATGGTGATAAGATCCCATGGCTCGTACATGAACATGTAGTTGATCCGAACTGTTCCTTTTTTTTCTTCACGACTCTGAATTAATTTCATCTCAGGCTAAGTTATGAATAAATTGTTCGATGGCTCCTAATAGCCAAGTCCGGGGCCTGAAATGATCATTAAACATTCCAGAATGGAAGGAAACGTTGTCTGGTTTTCTGAATCCTAAGATATAAATATATAATCGTTTGATAGAGAATTCAAGAAACGTGCCTCTAAAAGCTAGCCCATAAGGTGAAACTTAAGGCCTTATCAAGCCCCACCAAGCTTAAAACATAGTCAATGTGAGATTTGTTAGGAATCAACAATGTAACAAAAGAAAAACAAAAGATAAATTAAGTACTCAAAGAACATAACGATTTCACCTTAGGGGTGGGCTTCATCCATGTTAGAATGATGAGTTGGAATTTCTACTATTTCAATGAAGAAATTACAAACTCTATGACATTGTATGAGACCATAACATGTAACTTACCATTATATTTTTCTCAATCCAAGTTCCCATTCCGAAGTTCGTCTAGTAGCTAGGTAGCCTTTTCCTAGTAGCTCCACTCTGAGGGGCTTATCAATGTGAGAACAGGTTTAAATGACCACTCTGAGGGGCTTATCAATGTGAGAACAGGTTTAAATGGTCCACTCATTCGGGTTAATTGGTGCATAAGTGGTAAGAACTTGCTTCTAAAACCGCATTAAACCAAATAATGAAACGGTGCCATAATCCAAACCATAACTGAACCGGTTACTAAATGGTTATAGCGTCAACGGTTTGATTCGGTTTCAGTGCAAATGTTGCACCCTTAGGAAGCACGGTTACTTATTTGATTGTTCGATCCTTGCTCGTTCATCTCCCTTGATCTCACCCCATCTAGTGCCACTGGGTCTCACACTCTAAGGTGGGTAAGGGTGTAGTTTTGGTTTAATGGTTTGACTAGGTTTCGATTTGGTTTGAATGGGATAAAGTAAAAAATTGAATTGTTTATTAAATGGGTTCAAAATGCTTATCAAAATCAATTATTAATCAGTTTTTGTTACATGGTTTTTAAACAGTTCTGTAGGAGGGGAAGAAGAAAAAGAGTTAAGAACAAGGGAGAGGAAAAACATTAAAATAATTTTAATTTATTTAAAGTAAGTGTTTGATTGGTTTAATGGTTCCAAACCATCGGATTTAAATGGTTTCATTTTTTAAACTATAATCGAATTGTCAACCAAACACTTATCCCTTATTTTTGGCAAAATATCAGTCACACCCCCTGTAGTATAGTTTAATCTCACCCACCCACCTTTTTTTTGTGATAATATCACTAACACCCCTTACTTTTGAAAATATGCATCAGTCAGATCCCTTCCGTTAAGTCATGGCCATTAACATATGACGTGTCACCATCTTAAATTCATTAATGACAAAACTATCCCATCTATATTTTACACTTTTAATTTAAAAAAACTTAAAATATATTTGTTAGATATAGGGTTAGGTGGTAATGATGAAACTATCTTTTACTGTTTTACCCTTAAAAAAAAACAATTTTACAAAATACAATGGCATGCATCAGCGTCGACGACGACGACAAAGACAACGAACTTTGGTCTTCTCAGCCTTGTTACTAAGTGACATTGCTGCCACCGTTGCCCTTGAAGTTGTGGACCTGTGGCCTTCTTAGGAGTTGACCGTGCCAATAAGAAAGGGCCGAGGTCAGCAATTGGGGGGCCAAGATCGTTTGTAGCACTCTAATGTAACAGTATTGATCTTGACTATTTTGAGTGCATTGGGACATGTGATCAATGCACTTTCAATGAGCAGGATCAACATTGTTTTTTTTTTTAATGGGTAAAACAATAAGTTAGTATTGTTTAAAGGGTAGCTTCGTCCTTACAACCTAACCTTATATCTAACAAATAAGCTTTAAGTTTTTTTAAATTAAAAGTATGAAATATAGATGGATAGTTTTGTCATTAATGAATTTAAGATGGTGACACGTCGCATGTTAACGACCATGACTTAACGGAAAGGGTTTGATTGACGCATATTTTTAAAAGTAGGAGTTGTAATGATATTATCGCAAAAAAAGACGGATGGGTGAGATTAAACCATACTACAGGGGGTGTGACTGATATTTTCACTTAATTTTTTTAAAGAAAATCAAATTATTTAATAATCAATTTTATGATTTCAATTTGATTTAAATAAACGGTTTGGGTTTATTTTTAGCACCGTTAGTCCGGCCAATGGGTATGCTCGAACTAAGACTCTCTTTGGTTTGTATTATATAATATATTATTAAGTATTTGTCATAAATCAATTATGATAATAGATTATGAATAATAAATTATGATACCATTAAACTTAATACATTATATAATGAAAAATAGGTTTAGGGTTCGTTTGATAACACTCCCATCTCCTACTTCTTAGCTCCGGAGCTAATCCGGAGTAGAATGCTGATTGATAACACCGGTTCAATATTTGACTCCCACGGAGTGAACCGGTAAGAAAACATCTCTCGGAGATAAAAAAACGGAGTGAAAATTTGTAGCTTCTTCACTCCGGGAGTTGTTTGATGAGAGATACTTGAGGGAGTCTCTCCAAATAACTCCCGAAAAAACACGATTGCAGAGGGAGATATTTTTGTTCGCTGGAACGGAGCTGCGAGACCTGGTAAGCCTCTTCCCTTCTCCTTCTTCCCCTCTCCTTCTTCCCCTGTTCTTCCATTCTCCTTCTTCCTGCCTCCTTCCTGCCGTCTCCTTCCTGTCTCATTCCCATCTCCTTCTTCCCACCTCCTTCCTCCCGTCTCCTTCTGTCTCCTTCCCATCTCCTTCTTCCCCTCTCCTTCTTCCCATCTTCTTTTTCTCCTTCTTCCCTTCTCATTATGTTCCTTCGACTGGTGTGCCTTTGACGGGATTGCAGAGACTGCGGACAGGTGAGCAATCTTGTTCCCTTCTCCTTCTTCTCTTCTTCCCGTCTCCGTCTTCCCTTCTTCTTCCCTTCTTCTTCTCTTCTTCCATTCTCATTCTTTCCTATTTAGGTTCGTTACGAAACCCTAATTTGGGGCAATCCATGGATTGGGGTTTATTTTTGATTCTCTACCACATAACTAATTTCCTCTACTGTGGAATGTGTAGCTTGGGATCTCAATTTCAGAGACAACAGATCAACAGGCAACTGTGTAGCTTTGGTGCTGCTACTTCAATTTCGTGAGTACTTTTTTCAATTTTTTTATGTTGGATCCTTTTGTAGAAAATCCCCTTTGATTTCACTACCATGCAGAGTCCCATAGTTCATATTTTTCAAGCTCTTGCCACTTGAAGGACTCTGTTACGGTTAAAAAATGAGCAAATCTGTCATATGGGATGTTCGTCCTTTTTGTCATTTTTATTTTCCATTAACCTTCTTCTCTGGTGTTAGAATCTCTGATAGTGATTGTTATGGGTTTTGTACATGCTTATGGTGAGAGGATGATGCTTTAGATGGCTTTTTCCTAGTTAGTGTTTAGGTGTCAATATTCTTTTATTTTATCAATCTTTTGTCAACCAAAAAAGGTTAATAGTGTCATCTGATACATACATATTGACACATAGTGATGCTATTGGTAATATCATTTTTTTACTTCAAGCAAATCTGTAGCTTCTGAGAAGAACAAGATGAGATGTGGGGGACTCTTTTTTTTTTTTTTTTTTCTTTTTTTTTTTGGAGGGGGGATGGAGAGTACGGAGTAGTGAGTGGGAGTGAGGATTTGAGGAGGTGAGTTTGAAGTATGGAACAGGGGCTTGAAGGAAGCCAGGGGTGTAATGAAGGGCTGCAAGGAGTATGTTAAAAGAGTGACACGGGTACTGGTGAATGGGGAGAGACTGAAGCTTTGGGAAGATAAGTGGAGATTTTCAAGGGACAATTATCAGGATTGTTTGGAGATATGGGGGAAGGCTGGACAGTGGGAGAGGCAATTTCTGGATACAGATTATAACAGATAAGTCTGTTGTTTTTTGTTTCAATTCTGCTAGTAGGCTTAAATGAACTTTTTCATTCTTTTGGTAAGTAATAATTTTTGGCTGCAGCATCTTTGGGGGTTTGGGGGTGTTATTACTTATGCTTAACAGATTTTACACCTTATAGATTCCATATTTTACATGTGCAGCAATAATTATATGCTTTACACAGTTATTTTTCTTTATTTTTTTAAGAACCTTAAATGTCATTATTTTGATGACCATTCCTTGGTCCTTGGCCCAGTTTGGATTATGCCATCTTTCAGAGCTTTCTGATGATCATATTGACAATATTGAAAGTAAATACAGAGCAGGAGATAGAGTTGTGGCAAAAGTCCTGAAGGTAAACATTCTAGTTTAGAAAAGGGTTGTTTTTACCTTTGAACTAGAGGGTTGTCTAGTTGAGTTTTCCATATTTCTGGCTGGACAACGTTGTCTTTGTTAGCCACAGGGATGTCGCATGGCCAATCTCTGATGGGCCCATGTTTTTACCTTTGAACTGTTCATCAGACACTCGACCTCCGATAGGCCCATGTTTCGTCCCCCCGTATGCTTTAGTTGTATACTTGCTGTGTGTTGAACTATTCTCTATTCTATTTAAGCTTCAAACATTCAAGAGCCATGAAAAAGGGCTTTCTTTGGTGACTGGCAGGGCCCATTGGCCTCAAACTTTCAGTAAGGAAGAGGGTAATTTTGTGAATATGTGCTTAAATTTGCAATTTGGCATAGTTTCTTTGGGATTGTCTCTAAATGTGAAGGGAATAAAAATACTAAAACATATGGATTCTGAGCTTGTCATCTCGACTGCCATATGCAAATTAAATAGATAAATAAATAAAGAATAAGCTAACTGTAAAAGCTACTTTCTAGCATTCTATTATGTAAAATAAACAGATAAATAAATAAAGAAGAAGCTGACTGTAAAAGCTACTTTCTAGCATTGTGTGAGTACTTTTCATACATGGTCAAATAAAAAAGAATCTGAGGATTAGCTGTTGTGTTATGGGATTGTCTGAAATTAATAATTTTACTATTGTTTAGAGCATTCATTGGGTTCAGTAAGTCTAACATGGTTATTACTATGAACATTTGGCTCCATCCCCTGTATATAAGATTGTGAGGAAGTTAGGTAAAAGAGAAGGGGGGAATGAACGGTGAAAAGATTCTAGACCTATGGAGATATGTAATCAGGAAAATTTAATCGAAGTAGAGCTTGTTTTTGTGTTCTTCATGAGTAGTTACAGTATGTTCTTGCTTTACATTGGCTTTTGTGTTCCATCAGGTGAAGCTAAAATTTGAAAAATAGAAGTAGCAAAGGGAGTAACTATGGTCCTCCATGTTTTGTGGCCAGTTACAGATCCATTTATTGAGTAGGGTTATATTATTAGTGTTGTTATTGTGGTGAACAGGTTCTGGATGGGATGATAAACTGATGCATATTTTGTGTACTTATACAGATCCATTTATTGAGTAGGATTATATTATCCTCTTGCCTTCTATATAGGTACCTATACAAGGTCTCAAAGCAACTTTCTAGGCTGGTAATTAGGTTTTACTAGTATACAACTTCTAAGGATTAGAAGATGGGGTTTAGTTTAACTCTCAATTCATTCAAAAGCAAGCCATATCAATCTCTAAAATTTTAGCTTCTCTGCAAACCACTCCCAGTCAAGATAACATATAGATTATGTTTAAAGGTGTTTGTGACTTGCAATGATTATAATTAATTTTTCCTATGATCTTTGGTGGAATGGTATTCGTTTACATTGATTTTTGAATATCTTATATACTTAGGGTTGTTCCACTTAGTAGGTGATTGATATTATATATGATACTTGGGTCTTTCTTATGAGTTTGATGTTCCATTCCTTATTTTGATTGTTTATCAAATGTATTGATGATATTTTGTGCATACAATAAGCTATAATGGCCAGTAGTTCAAGACAAGAAACAGACATGATGAAATGGTCAAAGGCAGATGTTGATGTTTTGGTGACTGTTATGGTGGAGGAAGTAGTGAAAGGCAACAAAACCACTAGTACTTTCAATAGAGTGGGATGGGCAAACATAAAGCAGAAGCTTAAGGAGAAGGTGGGTAGAGTATTTCATCCTAGACAACTGAAGAACAAGCTTTGCAAACTGAGGACCGAGTATAGCAATTTTAGGAGTTTGGTGCGTTCCACAGTTATGGGATGGGATGATCCGACTAGAAGCGTGATCTGTTCAGACGACAACATCTGGGATACCCTGATTAAGGTAAAATCAAGCCTCTACTATAGAATAGTGGTTTTATAATCTAATGATCTAACATCAATCATTCACACAATGAATCCAGGAAAACCCAGGGTGGGCGAAGTATCGAAGAAATGGACTACCACAATACACAGAGCTTTGCATTATCTTTGGTGATTCTTATGCAACCGGATCTAATGCATTTGCTAGTACCCAGGAATGGTTGGATGAGGATGATGAGGAGATAGATATTACGTCCACGCCGCAAACTACAACTCAATCAGCCCCACCATTTGTTGATCTTGGTGATGAACCAGTACATCCGAGCAAAAATGCTCACAATCTTGATAGAACACCAACTGGTATTAGGAAAAAGAAGAAGACATCCGAAATAGTAGGAGCTATCAAAGAAATGGTTGAGCACTCCAGGGCAAGACTAGAGTTTTTCACTGCTTCCTCTTCTCCTTCTCCCACTAGTATTGTGACATCATCTGGGTTTTCAATTGCTTCGTGTGTGAAATTTTTGGACAGTATGCCAGATTTGGATAGGGAATTATATGTGCGTGCTGTGTACCACATGCAAAAGAATCCATAGTGGAGGGAGGTATTTTTGACCATGGAAGATCATAAGAAGCTTTGGTTGATAGAATCTATCCCCAAGTAGTTATCAGTTCGGAATGGTTTTGAAAAGTTGTAACTTTAATGAGATTTTTCATGTTATTTGGTGCATTGTGAACAGTAGGCTATAACTTTGTGATGCTGTTTTTTTTTTTTTCATGGATTTTAAGCTAGAATGGATATTTTTCATGTGTCATTGAACAATATGCTTTTTATTCTAAATTTATGACGTGCATTAAAACCTTGTAGTATAACAACTCATCTATTTTGTGTATTTATCATTGTGCAGTAGATTCGATGAATGGTCAAATTAATCATGATGTGAATGAGTTATTCATGACAGAGGAAGAAGGAGAATTTGGATTATTGAGCCTACTAGCATTTGATGAAATTGACAATTCCATCCATTGTAGAGAACCATGTAGAGATAGTAACTTGCCTGGTGCATCATGGATGTCTGAACTTATGTTTGGGCATAGTAATAGGATATATGAAGAGGTTAGGATGGAACGCCACATGTTTGTCAACTTATGTAACCTGATAAAGCAACGTGGCTGGCTACAAGATAGTCGGTACATTAGAGTTGACGAACAGATTGCCATGTTCATTCAGGCACTGCAGGGGAGAGGTAGTAATAGAAAAATCTCTGAGAGATTTCAACACTCTGGTGAGACCATTAGTAGATTTTTTCATATTGTGTTGAAAGCATTCTTGAAGTTGGGTAGAGAGCGCATTCGACCCCCTTCATTCAATGATGTGCCAACACAGATCAGATGTAGTACAAAACACTGGCCCTTCTTCAAGGTATGGATCTGAATTATAGTTCTCTACATCATCTGTCAAACTGTGTACACTTCTATCTTACAAAATTGTTTTTATGTATTAGGATTGTATTGGGGCAATTGATGGCGTACATATTGATGCTTCTGTTCCAGTGGGTTTACAAGTACCATATAGGAATAGGAAGCAGGGACTATCACAAAATGTGATGTGTGTTTGTGATTTCAATATGAAATTTACCTATGTATACGCTGGGTGGGAAGGTAGCGCAAACGATTGTCGGGTATTCAACTATGCGAGACAAGATACAAATTTTATATTCCCTCATCCTCCGGCAGGTACTTATAAAGAAAGTTTCATTTAAAGTTATATTTTGGTGATTATTATCTAATTATGATAATCTGTACTGTAGGAAAATATTACGTTGTTGATTCTGGATACCCAACTCTTCGTGGTTATATGACGCCATTTAAAGGGGATAGATATCACTTACGTGATTATCGGGGAACCGGACGTCAACCTCGAACCGCAAAGGAATTGTTCAATCATAGGCATTCTTCCTTGAGGAATGTTATTGAACGAGCATTCGGGGTTTTGAAGGCTAGGTTCGGAATTTTGAAATTAATGCCATCATATCCCCTGAATATTCAAAGTGCCATTGTTGTTGTCTGCTGTGCGCTACATAACTACATCAAAGATGAACAAATGACCGACGCAACATTTAATGAATTGGGTGATTTTGATGCCATTGTACCCGATCAAGATAATGATCATGTAATATTGCCGGATGATGTTGTGGTTGAAGAGAACGATAATTTGCATGGCACAAAGACTCGAGATGAATGCACCGAGAGTGCATATTGCTAATCAATTAGCTAGACGTCATCATTTACCCCAGATATAATGTGTTACCCCTTAAAATATGGTTAACTCAGGATTGTGTTATGTTTATTTTTTTCAAAATACAATTGTTACTTTTTAGTTCGATGTAATTCAATATTTTACACATACTTCTTTGCTTCTTCTAATTTGTTGTTACCTCTTTTAGAAAAGCTTCCTCCTGTTTAGTTTTCTTTCTTTCTTTGTGTGTGTACGTTCAGCAGTCTAATATCGTCCTATAGATAGGTTATGTTTTAGTTTTCATATATGGTATTTATAAAGAAAGTGTATGGTATTTAGCAGTGCAATGAACCTTGTTTTGTTTTTTAGCTATGTTTTTTAAACTTATATATATATATATATATATATATATATATATATATATATATATATATATATATATATATATATTCTTACTTAGACTTTTAATTGAATGCCTAAATTGTAATTTGAAAAAAAAAAAAAAAAAAACTTCCAGATTACTGTTTATCAAACGGGATTCTTCTCTCAAACAGCTCTGGATTCAATCCAGAGTAAATTTTATCAAACAGCATTCTACTCCCAATCAGTTCTGGAATTCATTCTGGAGCAGCGTTATCAATCAGCATTTTACTCCAAAAATTATGACTCCAGAGAAGAAGTAGAAAACGACTCCGGACCAGAAGTAGCTCCATGGGAGCTGGAGTGTTATCAAACGGGCCCTTAGCATGCAAGTGTGGATACCGAAGTGCGGAGATCCGTACTGGTTCACAGGAGTCACAACATCTATGGTTTGGGTCTTGAGTCTTGACCACGGCGTCGTGTAGGGGCACTTTGGGGATTTTACACATCCACCGATCGTACTACAAATACAACGACGAAGTCGCCTCTCGTCTTCTTAGGACCTTAGAAAAACCTTGCACCGGGTCCGAGTCTTTGCGAGCCACTGTGTTTCGTTCTCACCTTTAATGGAGGTCCCGGAGAATGGCACAAGTGCGAGTCTCAGATACGCCTTTGGGAACGTTTTATCCTTCTTCATCCTCATCCTGATTGGAGTTCTCGCCTTCTCGATCCGTCTTTTCTCTGTAGGATGTCCTTCTTTGTTGTCTCCTATGCATCACTTAAATATATTTTCTTATAGATCTGATCGCTATATCCTTCTAGCAATCTAAAGTCGATTTTTTGGTATTTATCTCGTAAATTGGTGTCTATCTTGTCGCACTTTGCAGACTCATTGCTTGCTTGATTGATTTGCAGGTTATCAAGTACGAAAGTGTTATTCACGAGTTTGATCCTTACTTCAATTACAGAGTTACTCAGGTACGCATTTCGTTTCTTAATAAATTGAACTCTTCATGACTCTGTATTGGATGTTACTTTCGTATTCAGATTTTGCTTATTTGGTATAAATTTATCCAAACATTTTATCAGCATGATATTCTTGGTCGACAACTTTATCTGGATTCTTCATGTTTCATAATTTGACACGTAAGCTAATAAGTTCTGAATTCTGTTACCAGTTAATTGTAGTGACAAAAAAATCCTTGTCGTGAATTGTTTCATCGATCGTTTTGCAAAGCATTGTTAAATAAGAATATCCTCATTTCATAATTATCGCTAACTGTCCGAAGTGAGAAGCAAAAATAATCTGATAAAGACGTCCCTCAGTAATATCATCATGACTTTCTAACTCATGTGTGGTAGCAATACCAAACCAAATACGAAGAGTAGTGGGATCGTGAGCTAAACCTTGGCTAAACCTTGGGAATCTTAATGCCATAATGCCTTTCAAATCCTCCTAGCCGTTATCCTACTGCAATAATTATTGCTAAGAAGAATGCCCATGCTGTGGCAACTCCACCCACAAGGTAATGAGTGCGCTGCAATTTCATAAATTTCTTCGTACCTAGTCGATATAATAATTGCCAGGAAATGGTACTTGAAGCCAATACCAGTGCTGGTCCCTGCCCTGATACGCCCATTTATGGAGGTCCCACATTTGTTATGCTATAAGATACTGCAGTTCTGCCTTCTAGGTATGTTGCAGTGTTACCTCCAAAGGTATGGTAAACAAATTTTTTTACCAAAATTTACTGGGTACGATTGATTACGCAATTTAGAATGATATTAAATTATATTTTTTTGTAGGTTAAAAGGATTATATCTATGGATTCATACGGAATGAAGAGCTCTCAAGTTGTTGGAAATTCGGAACTTGTTTTAGAAGCTGTTCTACATTTTTGTAAAACCATAGATCATTCTAAGAGCCATGTCAAAATGTTTCCATACAGCATAAGGGCAACCTGGTTAGAACTGATTAGAAACTACTCAAGCTACTTCTAAAAATATCTAAGGTCCTCTAAAATTCTTGAACGATGTTATGTTGAAACCTGATCACCATACAAATGAAATAAGTTATCATTCACTAAAAAATGAAGCATGTTAGGTAGGCTAGTAACTTCCAACAACTTATTTCTGATAATTCTGTTTCTTGGAAAATAAAAAGGAGAATAAATTCCAGTAACTTGCAAATTTGGGGTATAAGAAAGAATTAGGGAGGTACTATTCCACCAAATTTCAGCCCAAACAATCAAACATTTGTCTGGCACTTAAGCCATGTCCAGGCAAAAAATGTGAATCTTGAAATTTGATTTCACAACTTGGTTGTGAATATCTCCTTTGAAACTTAAAATTGTCATGGAAACTTTTTAGTAGCCAAAACCATAGTTAATTTCCCTCCAATTGAATTCTGTAAGCAAAGCAATCAAAGGCATGTTTTTGTGCACTTACCACATAGTGCCCATGGAGAAGACAGCATGCAACACATCAAAATAGCATTAACAACCCTCACATGAGCAATTAACAAAAGAGATAGCCTCAAGAACTGAACTTTTTCTGAATTCATTAACCATAAATTGCAGTCATAATCATCTTCTTGGGGTGAATTTATGGACACCTTATTTGTACTTTTACAAACCGAACTGTTTCTGAATTCATTAACATAAATTGCAGTCATAATCATCTTCTTGGGGTGAATTTATGGACACCTTACTTGTACTTTTAAGAGGATAAGAAAAACAAATCCAAGACTCTTAATGAGGGACTCCAAATAAAGTTTTTAATTACATAACTAAAATAGAAGCCTCAGCACATACAAAACCCTATCATTAAATTGATCATAGCTTTCTCAATATAGATTGGAATTGTAAGTTCTTGGTCATATTGCTCACAACATTCCCAATGTCATTAAACAGCTCCGAACTAGTTTGTCTATTTGAAAATAGTCATGAGGAAATTGACAGAATTCTCTATATGATAACTTAAAATACAGAAGAAATTGTTTCGTAGCAAAACATGCGTGCATAATCTCCCTTGTGTTGAATATGTACTTTGGAAGAAGGAACAACATTATTTGAAGCTTGAGATATTCTTCCATCACTAATAAAACCCTAGGGGTGGTCTATGGATATCTGTCCACCTTATCAGAGGCGTGTGATACATGAAGGTTAGCAAAATCTCAATTGTTGCATATTCCAGGGTTCCAGGATAAAAATCAATTAAAGTTATGTTCACTAAAATTCAATATGGTGTAATTCAAAGATTTGGAGGGATGGAAATTTGGCAAAATTAAGAAAATCAAATATAAAATGAAGAGTTGGGGCAGAAATTCAATGAACTACATAGAATCAAACCTAAAAATCAGATGGAATTTTGTGGAGTGTAATAGAAGTGCTAAACAAGTGGAATGCTTGGAAGAATTGCTATGGTTTTTGTTTTTTTTTTCCTCTCAAGAAAATCCAATTCCTGAGTAGACATAACTGTCAGTTGGGAAGTAAACCCTGTTTGATTGAATAATTAGCAAATTTTTTTATTGGCATTGGATGACAAAAAAATATAAAAAAGTTTTTGCAACCAACATTTCTCTTGGACTGTTTCAAGAATCTGACAGGTTGTGAAATCAAGAATTCAACCTAAACTGAAACAAGAACAAGAAGTTAGGTCTGATTCTCCTGAGAGAGTGACCTACTGACCTGAATATTAAATGAAAGTCACTTGTTGTTTAAATTAGAGAATCAATCAAGAACTGAACTGAGGAATCTTAAACGTACTGCTGGTTCTTGATTCCTATATCATGATGATGAAAACAAGATTGACTATATAAAACATAGTTCTAAATCGGCAAAATCTCGACCTTGTTGAGGTCTCAAAATCTTGGAAATCTTGGAAATCTCAACCTTTATATGGTAAAAAAATGCTGTTACGTTGAGGCTGGCTTTCTATTTGAAAATTTATTTTCTCCTTTGTTTGGTTTATAATTGCTTCTAATATAAACTGTATGGGAATTCCGGGCATAGTTAAAATGGGGATGTGTTTTTCAAGTTAAACTGCTCTTAGTTGTTTTGTGTGGTCTGAAATCTTTTTTAAACGATAGAAAATATGAACCTTTCTCCTTTAAATTTTTTGTTATGGCTCATCATGCACTTATTTCTGTAGTATTATGCATGATTCAATTGGTCCATTTCTTTTATTTTGTTTCTTGTCTATCTAGCTGCTGACTGCATGTATTTATTTCAGTATCTTACAAAGAAAGGAATATATGAATTCTGGAATTGGTTTGATGACCGGACCTGGTAATTGCTATTATTACTGCTTAAGGACATCTACTTAGTTTTTTCAGCTAATTTCTCTGTTAAACATATAAAATGGTTCTAAAAACATCTCTCATCTTATGTGTCATAAGGTATCCTCTGGGTCGTGTGATTGGTGGAACTGTTTATCCTGGATTGACTTTGACCGCAGGTTCCATATGGTGGTAGGTTTCCTTAGATTTATGTGCTTGTTTTCCTTAAAGATATTGTTCTAAATGCTTATTTGTCTCTGCTAATCGTATGCTAGCATTCTCTTGTATTACCGAGTCCTTTTATGTTCCTCAATTTTTGAATTGGGATTTGTCAGTATTCAGTGCTGCGAATATAATTTTTTCTTTTCTTTTCTTTTTCCCATTTGAAATATTTGAGTGTTTACTTTCTCATTGCAGGTTGGTGAATTCTTTGAACATTCCTCTGTCAGTAGAAACTGTGTGTGTGTTTACTGCTCCCATATTTTCAGCCATTGCCTCTTGGGCGACCTACCTTCTGACTAAGGTTTGCTTTTTAGTGGCATTCATTTATGTGTTGGACTATGGAACTTTGCGGCATTAATCATTGATATTTTTGTTGCTTTTTCAACAGGAAGTCAAGGGTACCGGTGCAGGATTAACAGCTGCAGCTATTTTGGCCATGGTATTTTTTTCAGCCACATTTTAATTTTAAAATGGGGTTCTTATAACGGTTTTAGACTGTATGGGAACAAAGTGTATTGCTGGAAATAATAAAATAATGGTTCTCCCTCCGTCCCTCCTTTTCTAAACTCCTTTTGCCGACAATGCTGGGGACTTTTCTCTTTTATTCTAGGTTGTCTAACCGTATTACAGTATATTTGACTTTTCAACTATTTTTATAGCATTTTTCTCCAGAAAGCAAAAATTGCTGTTGGGCTCAATTGGAGCCATGAGTTTAGCAATTCTCCACCATCGTTAAGCCACTGTTTTTGTTTTAGTAGGCTTACATGTCCTTCCTATTAAAAACACTATGCTTCGAATAATCAGACTGCATGAGTAATTATGGCTTCTTCAGATTCTGCATACTCAAGGCTCACAACCCGCATTTCATGTTTTCATGAAGCAGTTTATGAAACTAATTAAAATCGATCTGAATTCCTCCTGTTGAAAATTTTGGGGATTTTTCTTTGAGGTCTTCTGGTACATCAATTAAGGCTTTCCTCTCATACTTTGAAATATTTGAATGTGGTGCACATGCTGCTAAGTCGTCCATTGCATCTTCAAAATATTACCTTGCTGGGATTGTTTTACCCCTGTTCCATGACCATGTTCTGCCATGGGAAAATGAGAAATATACCCATGTTCCATGACCATGTCATGTCCTGCCGTGGGAAAATGAGAAATAGATGTGTTTAAGGGTAGCCTTTTATTTATTTGTTTATTTATTTATTTTTATTTTTTTAACAAAACCTAAAGAGGAAACAAGGTTGGACGACTAAATGGGGAGCGCCAGAGCAGAACAAGTGGGAAGTACTGAAAGAAACATAGGACATCCTATCCACATTAGAATTGGATAGGTAGGTCCCAAGCATTAATGATGAATCTATTTCAAGGAGAGTCTGGGAATGGCCTAACAATGGGGATTAAGATCCCCTTTGTTGAGGCTTCTAGACTGGGAGGTCCAAGCTCTAAGATTTCTTTCCATCCAGATAATGATAAATCGTCGCATAGAAGGCTAGTTTGCCAACAATGTCGCATGGAATCTTTCCTTTAATGGTCTTGCGGATCCATAAGTCCTTGATTTGCCTTTTGGACGGCCAACTGTGGCTAAGGATTTCTTCCTAAATGCAGGTCGAGTAGGGGCAACTAACGAAGAGGTAGGTGATGTCTTCAGAGGCTGACCATCAGAAACAGCACCTAGCTGGAATGGGAATGTTCCTTTGGAGGAGGAACGTCCTTTTTGGCAAATAGCGGTTCAAAGTCCTCCAAGCAAGGAAATTGCGACGAGGAATGTGGCCCTGAAACTAAATGACATTGTAGCATGGGACCTTGGCAGCCTGAGCTTGAATAAGTTCCCAAGCATTCTAGGAGGAATGAGGTGTAGCATTCCACGATACATCTCCGCTCCCTAGCGGCCTTCTTATGATAGCAGGAAAAGAAGCTTAAGCTTGAGTCAGTCTATGGGATGACAACCGGCCCAGTCTCCACTACCCGTCATGGAGGATGGAAGAAACAAGAGCTAATCTGTTGCGATCCGAGTCAAGTCTAATCCTCTTTCCCCATATTTGTTAATAAGAACTCCCTGGGTTTCCAGTTATCCAACCATAGGAGGGTGGGGACGATCCGTCATTGATTCGAAACTTGATGATTCAGAGACTAGGGGTCTGTATTCCAGAATCTTCCTCCACACCCAAGAAATGTCCTTCCCACAAGAAACTGTCCAAATATAATCCTTTTCAGGTACCTTGCATAGAGCCAATCCACCCAAATGCTCTTTTCTTGGCTGCCACTTTCCATATCAGCTTGAGAGTGCATGCTTTGTTGATCTCTTTAACTTTACTCAGGCCGAGTCCTTCTTCCTCTTTGGGAAGGCTAGCTTTATTTGAGGACTGAGTTGGAAAGTTGTAGAACCCATCATAAGATAAGTTTGATATGTTGACGTACAATATTATCCTTTGGTTACAGCAAGTGATTTGTTCAAAACTCTTGCTGCTTAATTTTGGGAAGAAAATAAAATATTTTCTGGTGCTTTGAGGCTCTTTTTTTCCTTTTTTTGTTTAAACTAAATATATTTTCTCATTTCTTAGGGAATATATAGTTAAATATTTCTGTGATTTTTTTTTGGAATATATGGTTCAATCTTTTCTATGCACTAACTTTGATATGACTTGAAACCAACTAATTCTCTTCGAATATGTTTTCTTTGTAGGTTCCATCCTATATATCTCGATCTGTGGCTGGCAGCTATGACAATGAAGCTGTTGCTATATTTGCTTTGATCTTCACTTTCTACCTTTATGTGAAGGTTGGACTGTAATAGAATTTCATGCCTTTCCCCCATTCAATTGTTAGTTTTAGTACTAAAAGAAGGTTGATTCATGGAATAGTTGCAGTTGTCCCTATAAATTGCGGAAATGGTTTGATCTTTTATATTCACCCAACAAATTTTTTTTTTTTGGGTCTGGGTTTCTATTTGACATGAAAATTTTATTATTCTCTATGGCAACTGTTACCTGCTAATAACTATAAATTATGTACAGACTTTGAACACAGGATCACTCTTCTATGCCACTCTAAATGCTCTGGCATACTTCTACATGGTAAGTGTTACATTATGAGGTTGTCAGTTTTCTTGGTTTCCCTTATATTGTATTTATGTTTCCTTGTGGATGGCTCAGGTGTGCTCATGGGGTGGTTATACCTTCATTATTAATCTTATTCCCATGCATGTACTTCTGTGCATTGTGACTGGCCGCTACTCTCCTAGGCTATACATTGCCTATGCTCCTCTTGTAAGTTTCTTCTGCTTTCAGGAAACTGGAATCATGATGGCAAATGAATGGTGCACCTATTTTAACAAGAATCACACCAAATGCGTTCATTTTATTTTAATTTTTTTGGCGCGGGGGATCTGCAGCATGTTGTACATGGTTTGAATAGTGTAAAGAGATCGAGTTTAAATAACATACAAGAAATTATATTGGTCTAGCAGAGGAATGTTGGTTTTCAAAAGAGTTTTAAATGATCCATTCTTGGAAATACTAGTTAAATTTTACAATCCTTTTCTTTTAAGATCATAAATGACAAATTATCTTCATCTTGTCAATAAAATATAATTTTGCATGCAGGTTATCCTAGGTACATTGTTAGCCTCATTGGTTCCTGTTGTTGGTTTTAATGCAGTCATGACATCGGAACATTTTGCGTCATTTCTGGTGAGTTGCAAATTGATCAGTGATTGGGAATTTTATTTGGTGCTTGCTCATTTTGTCGATGTAATGTATTTATTGTCCCCAAGATAGTTTGATACATGGTTTGAGGTGCGAAAATTTGTTTTTGAAATGGTATCCAATACAATATTGCTAATTGCTTAGAGTTCCTGCATCATTCTCTTTATCAACTTCAATTATGATAAGCACAGCTGCATTTACTTCTCTAACTATGAGATTCAAAAATATTTTTGTACTCAAATGGAGCCGAAGCCGAAGCCGAAGCCCAAGCCCAATGCTTTGACTCTTTCTATGCATATTTCTGATCCTGTGGTATCACAACCATATTTATTTTCCTTCCTCGATAGTTTTCAAGGTTCTTTTTATCTGATTGATTTGATAAATTTTGAATTGGATGTTTAAGGTTTATCAGTTTTCAAAGTTTTAGGCTATCCCTGACCCTGACTGAAAATGGCAATAGTTGGATTGTAATAGTGACTGTAGGTCTTCAGTAACTAGGAAGATGGATAAAGTTCTGCTTGAAATCCTGTACAGCTGTACTTGAACTCATTTTTTTTAAATAAGAAAGAAAAAAAAAAAAAAAAAAAAATAAGAGTACTCTTGAGCCTGTTATTGCCCCATAAAGTTACCTCGAGTCACTGAGGGTTCTCAAGGCCTAGCTATGCACGAAGGATTGAGACTAAAGGGCTGATATGAACAGAGAGCTCAAGAAATTCCAAATATCATGATTGATGAATTGGGCTGGTCAGAAGATAAGCTTGCCAAGTTTAACGTTGAGATTTGGTGTATGTGAGACTTGAAAGATAAAGAGTGTTAAATGCATGTATGAAGGATTAGTTTATCAACGCAAAGGCCCTCTTCCATATATCATGAATAGCCTAACTTTGTTACAAGATGCAGATCATAGTTGTCAAGGCGACAAGGCGACCCTAGGCGTTGGAGGCTGGGCGCCTAGGCGCCCGCTTAGGCATTGCCTAGGCGACCAAGGCGTTCCTAGTGTATTTTTTTTTTGCCTAAAATATCAAAGTTATATTTATGTTTATACTTTATATATTATATGCAATAATGCAATATGCTACATCAAGAACTAACATTTAACTATTTAATAAACAAAGATATTGAGAACAAAAATATGAGAACAAAAATATTGAAGTAATCAGGAAGAAACAAGTAAAACCAATTCAACAAGGCATAAGGATTAAGGGATGAAACTGAAAGGGACAACGGATAACAGTATAAGTAGGAAAGCAGTAGAATACAGTATGATCATATAGGGAAAAATAATCATTGCAAAGAATGAAAAAAAAAAAGCATTCGAACTTAGGCTGCAGCAGACTAAACTAACAGAGAAGAAGGAAAAAAAAGTTATTGCAGAGAAGAAAAAAAAATGTCATTGCAGAGAATAAAAAAGAAATAAAAAAAAGTCATTGCAAAGTTGCAGGCTGCACTGCTGCAGCAGACTAGCAGAGAAGAAGAAAAAAAAAATAAAAAAGCATTCGAACTTGCAGGCTGCAGCAGACTAGCAGAGAAGAAGAAGAAGAGAACTTGCAGGCTGCATCAGACTAGCAGAGAAGAAGAAGAAAAAGAAGAAGAAGAAGAAGAAGAAGAGAACAGAACTTGCAGTGAATGAAAAAAAAAAAATGTCGTTGCAGACAAAATGATAAAAAAAAAAAAAAAGAAAAAGAAAAAGAAAAAGCATTCAACAACAACTGAACAAGAAGAAGAAGAAGAAATTAAAAAAAAAAAACCTCTGCAGTTGCAGAGGTCGACGCAGAGAAGAAAAAGATGGAGGAAAAGAAGAAGAAGAAGGAAGAAGTGGAGGAGAAGAGCTCAGTCGACAATCGAAGGAAAAAAAAAAAATCCGTTGCAGGGAAAAAAAAAACCATTCGGACTTGATGAAGAAGAATAAGAAGGAGGAGGAGGACGATGAAGAAGAGCTCAGTTGACAATTTTAGAAAAAAAAACAGAGCATTGTTGCAGAAAAAAAAACCCTTCGGACTTGAAGAAGAAGAAGAAGAAGAAGGAGGAGGAGGAGGAAGGAGAGCTCAGTCAACAATAAAAAAAAAAAACAGAGGGTTGTTGCAGGAAAAAAAAAACCATTCGAACTTGAAGAAGAAGAAGAAGAAGAAGAAGAAGAAGAAGAAGAAGAAGAAGAGGAAGAAGAGCTCAGTCGACGATCGTAAAAAAAAAAAAAAAAAACCAAAGTGTTGCAGGAAAAAAAAAAATCATTCGGACTTGAAGAAGAAGAAGAAGAGGAAGAAGAAGGAAGGAAGAAGGGCTCAGACGGCGATCGTAAAAAAAAAAAAAAAACAAAGCGTTGCAGAAAAAAAAAAACCATTCAGACGAGAAGAAGAAGAAGAAGAAGAAGAAAGAAGAAAGAAGAAGTAAAACGACATTGGAAAAAAAGAAAAAAAAAACCTCTCGGTTAAGGGTCGACGCAGGAATAAGAGAACAAGCATTCTACAAAATAAAAAAATAAATTTACATTCTAATCTAAATCACATACCTGATTAAAGAAGTTGATGCCATCCACTAGAAGAACCGAAGAAGAATAGCTGAGGATTGAGGAAGTTGCAGCACCTAATCGTCGCCGGAAGCGGAGACGAGGAACAGTCGAACTCTTTCGACTCTTTTCTGGATTTTTCTTTCCATTTTTCCATTTGTATATATATATGTAATTGATTTCATGTATAGGTTACAATACATTAGTGTACACCACACCAATCAGAAAGGCAAGTTTAGAATCTAATTAAAAAATACAAAAAATAATCAGATATCACTGATTCCATGTATTGGTGTACAATATATTATTGTACACCAAACCAATCTAAATATTAAGTTTAGAATCTAAATTAAAAAAATTAAAAATAATATAAGATCTCTATTTTTATATAAGGTGACCGCCCTGGAAACCTAGGCGACGCCTAGGTGTCGCCCAGCCTTCCAAGGCAGGCGCCTTTCAAACTACCACAAGGCGCCTAGTCTCCTGGCTTATATTTTTTTACCTGGACCCCTAGGCGATGCCTAGGCGACGCCTTGACAACTATGATGCAGATATAGTCAGCAAGCTTTGTCAGGGTTCCATCCTGGTTTCTTAAGTTTTTATCCTGCTGACAGTAACCAGAAATGCATTCCTGCATGGTTCTCTGTGACCATGATGGTTTCAGGAGAACATATCAATGCTTGAAAACTGTTGATTCCTTCCAAGCAAGCCTTCCCAAATGGAGTACCCAGTGAAATCTTTTTAATGTTGAAATTGGGAGCGACCAAATGCCTTGAGTGCATATGCTGACAAGATCAACACAGTTACAACAGAGAGCTGAGCGCAGAAACAGTGGGGAGATTCATTGTGGCCTTGTGGGGGAAAACTATGGGAAGACTAGGATGTTCATGTTGTATGCACTTTCTATGACCAATGGCATGTGACATGAGTGCCATTGTATCCATGTTGCTTCCTTGCGCGCTAAACCCTTAAGGGCCATCCTAAACTAAAAAAAGAGAAGAGAATCTTAAATAAAACAGAACAGTGGCAATTCTGTAATTTCTTGAACATTACCAGACCCTTTTGATTGAAGGCGATTTCTATCGGCGATTGTATGAAGCAAGGGAGCTTCGAATGGACTAAAGCAGGCGACGAAGGCTTCCCTTTAGTCAAGAAGAAGATGCCTTAAGAGAAAAGAAAAGTGCTCCTATACTCGCCTTGCCGGATTTCGAAAAAGTTTTTCGGAAACAGACCTGAGAAAGAAGTCGTCTTGGTATTGGATCCGCAGAGAGTCTAAGTCTAGTCACTCAACTAATCCTTACTCTAACAAGTAAGCAAGTTGAGACTCCGACTGAACTCGCTCTTCTCTAACAAACCAATCATCATATCGGTCCCTAGGCCCCATTGCTGGAAAGGCTCGGCTTCGCCAAGCCAGCGCAGGCAAGGTATATCCTTGCGCGAAGGACGTTTTCTTCTGCGTTAATCTATAAGCTACCCCCCGCTTGTTTCGTTGAGCTCGCTGTCTTTCGTTAGCTTCTGTCTCGGATGACACTCTTTTTTATGCGTTCACCGAGGCGTAGCCTCTGAGGGGATTCTGAAAGACATAAGAATTTTGATCCAAGGATGCTCCTATGTAGTCTATTTTGTTATATGAAAAGACAAAGCACTGGGATGAAAAGGTAATTAATTTTGGATAGGAGGATTTATCTGTAAAGAATTTAAACTGAAGGATCTATATGTAATATAAGAAAGCATACAAGTTTATCAGAGGTGTGCTTTTCTGTAGTAGAATTTCTGGAATTGCATTAAAGATAGACCAAACCTCATACAAGTTGATTGAATTCTCTCAAGCAGCCAAATAAATCAAAACTTTAGGGTTGAGTCCATAATCCCCAGAAATCTTAAACATGGCCAATAAAGAGCCAGTCAACAATCAGTGATTTCAATAAGAATTTAAAGAAATCAACCCAGACGGAACTATTAGAACCATTTATGATTCCTGGTTTGGATCTCCCAGCCCCCTTTGAGTTTTTGTCTGAAAC
Source organism: Protea cynaroides (assembly GCA_028583415.1). Lineage (NCBI taxonomy): Eukaryota > Viridiplantae > Streptophyta > Magnoliopsida > Proteales > Proteaceae > Protea > Protea cynaroides. The sequence goes on along the minus strand of CM053276.1, from coordinate 115,457,313 downwards.
TCAGTATGATGAATCCCATTCAACGGGACAATACCTCCCAAAACTCGTCTGTTCTGAGTTGAATACTTGAATTGATGGAGTTCCAACAGTTATTCTCCCACCAAGTGTACCGCCTAGAACAGAGTACAGCCCAGAGGAATTATGAAGAAAAAACTAGAAGAAGAATATGAAAGAAGAAGAAGAGCAAGAGATAATACAGTTCACCATGGACTGTTGCCTAGTTTGCCCATTAACTGTAGGTGAAGATTTGCCCATTAAACCCTTGAGATTAAGAGATCCATTCTCTGCCATGAAAACCAATTTCCTTTAACCACATTTATGCCAGAATCAGTTACACAGGGACATAAATAGAGTCGACCCAATGAAAGAAATAAGAAGCTTTCTTAACGTATCTAATCCCCTTTCGCCAATTAACAGCATCTCTAGAAAATATTCACATTAATGTACATCGTTGAGGGAAAACTACTAAATCCAGCCTGCACCTCTATGTCGAACTCATTGCACATAAATGGCAGCCCGTTCCCATTCTCTTTCGAGAGCCAATCTCTTGTATATGGGTCTCGACAAGGCACCGCTAGTATCTGAGCTGGTTCCATATCCAATGGATCGAGTTGACGAGTCGGGGTTGAAGTTACATAGCCCGCTGCCTCCCCCATGTAATCCATGTTCATGGGAGGAATTTACCGCATGGATCAGTATGGCAGAGACAAAGGCTCTGTCCCTAGTTTCAGATCTCCTCTTTCGATCAGTGGGTTTCAACAACTCTTAATTTGAATCCCCTCCGTTCATTTATTTATTGAAGTTCCGGGCTTGTTGAGGTGGGTCGGCATAGTTGAACATAGCATTTGCCGGAGAAAAGACGAGAGTTGGAGACTAGGGCTTTCTTCGTATGCTTCTTTTTTGTCAGGTTTCATTCGATTTGTTGTGGATTGGATGATGGAAAAACCAGCAAGCACCCGTAGGTTCGTTTGTCGTTGGGGCTAAGCAGGTCTTTGAGACACAACATGGAAGAGTCGTAATAGATAGCCTGTTCGGCCTGGTCGTTATTCTGAGCCAACAAGCTACCGATCGAATTCCGAGCGGCGGAAATAACTTCAGTGGCCTGCCCTTGATCGGTGACATGATAACAGGGGGACTCGAGAGATACCTTTTTCTTTCTTCGAACGCCTCCTAGCTCCTAGTGAACTTCTTCCCACTGAAATTCCCCTTCGGGCTTGAGTTTGAGCAAGGGTTTCGAATCCTTGGGTTTTCCCACACAATTAGAATGAAACGCTGAAGAAAGTTAACCTGCCTGAGCAATTGTTGAAACTCCTTCTTGTTCTGCGGCGGTTTTGCTTCAATGATGACTCTGGCCTTATTTTTATCCACTTCGATCCCTCTCTGGTGGATGAGAAAGCCCAAAAAGTTTTTGGCCGAAACCCCGAATGCACACTTCATCCCCAATTCTTGTTCACGTCGGATGATCGTGTTGGACTCTTTCATAGAATTCCAACAAATTCTCCCACTCCTCAGAAGCCCACAGGGATGGAGTTGATGCTCCCACATCCATAACATGAGTAGTTGAAGCAAGCGAATGATTTGAAATTCAAGTTATTTCATGGAATGACACTCTTGTCAATCTCATGATCTTCACTGCAAACTTGATCTTGATATACTCTATTCCTCTGTCCAATCTAATGATCTTGATTTTCACGTATAGGCAATTCTGCACCAGAGCTTTAAGAGCATCATCCCTAGTTCTCATAGGCATATCTAAGGCATGATGTAATATCACTTTAATCAACATCTGGCTTAACCAAGCCTTTTCCAGAATAGCCCTTCTCAACGAATACACCATTCTTGGTCAGAATCCATTTTTCAGACTTGAAGACCATCAACAAGCCGTGCTTGGACAAGAGAGATCTGGAAACCAGATTTTTGTGGATGTGTGGCATGTGAAGAACATTCAAAAGTGTAATCACCTTACCGGAGGTGAACTTCAGCTTGACGGTTCCCTTTCCGACACTTTTGAAGTCGAAAAGTTGCCCATGAAGAAATTTATGCCAACCCCACTAATTCGAAGGTCTGAAAGGCATTTCTGTTACGGGTGATGTGACTCATCACACTCGAATCAGTTCACCTGATTTGTGGTAAATGGGATTCACTGGTTTAGGACAAACTGGAACTACCAGTTCGGCAGAAACAGGATCCATTGAGTTGAAATGCACTGTCGTATGCCTCCACTCGGCTTCTTCATAAGTAAGTTGGTGGAAAATAGAATGCCACAATCAAATCCAATAACAGTTCATGGGTCTGGCTGCATTAGAAGGTTTAGCCATGCACAACTTCGTACTCAAACTTGAAAAATTGTCCATGATATGTCTCCTAGTGATCCTCCTGCCTGATCCAGGCAAGCGTGGTGCTTGATTGAAGTTATGCTCTTGGTAGCCACTTGAGGCACATCTGTCCAGCAAATGACTTGTGCTGCTTTGACATCAATGACAGGGAGTAAAATGAAAGCAGAAAATATACTATGATCTTTCATGTATGAAATGATGACTGAAATTAGAGCAAAAGTTTGAGAAAATCTCTGGTTTTCCTTACCTTGTCTGCCACGTGTTGCTTTAGGAGCAGGGATGATGAGATTTTCATCTTCCCATGGGTCATGGTAGTACAATTCAAATGGAAAGGAAAATCTTTATATGGTTATCTACTAAATTGTGTTGGTCCTACATGCTTTCTTTGTCTTTGCATATGCATCTAGAATAAATTTAGGTTTTTGGGTCTAGAAAGAAATATACCTCTAACATGGAAAACAGGCTTGGTATAATGAAAAATATGTGGAATATGCACATTTATCTGTGATATGGTGCTTATCTTGGGCGCCTTGGCACCATGAAAACTATATATTTATAAGCAAAGAAAGAACTATTGATGATGTTGAATGAAGTCAGTTAGGTTCTATGGCCTCTAGGTTGTCCTTTTTTTTTTTTTTTTTTTTTTTTCGGGGCATGAAATGAAATTTGTTGTGTTTGATATTTCTAAGTGTTCTCTATTCTTCTCCCATTATATAATCATTTTTACTTCTTCTTTTTTTTTTTTGAATAACTGCAGGTATTCATTATTATTCATGTGGTGGCTTTTGTATATTACGTTAAAGGGCTTCTCTCACCAAAAATGTTTAAAGTGGCTGTTGCTCTTGTCGTGTCTGTTGGCATGTAAGCATCCTTGGTATTCTTTTAAGTATATAAGATGCTGATGATACTGGTGAAACTGAGTGAAGAAATGAACTTAACAAATACTTGGTGCATTGACATCTCTTTGATGCTAATGTATTCTTGAGGTTGCAGATTTATGCTCTCCGGAGATTGGTTAGAGAGTTGTCAAGTACCATTCTTGGTTGATAAAATGATGTTCTTACCTTTTTAATAATCTGGATTTGACTGTAAATTCCAAGATATTATTATGTGTTTTTTCATTATAACATGATCACATGATGTAATGTTTTCACTTTTTCAGGGTAGTATGTTGTGCTGTGGTAGCAGTTCTTGTGGCGCTGGTAGCATCCAGCCCAACAAAGGGATGGAGTGGGCGTAGCTTGAGTCTTCTTGATCCGTAAGAATTTATTCTTGCATTTCATATCACTATTTTATGCTTTTGTGGTCTATTCCAATAGGTGTAACAGAATTTCTAGGTAAAGTATCATGCCCAGATAAAGCTGAAGGGTTTCGAAGTTGATCAGTGTTCAAAGCCCTAGTATTTACAATAATTTGATTGACTTATTGCTGAATTGAAATCTCAGTCTTAGTGTTGCAACTGTCATAGGCATAAGCAGTACAATGAATTGAATGTTCCTGCAGTTAAATGTTTGATGACAAGATCAGTCATAGATGTGGAATGCATTCTCAAATGCGGTCTCCAAATCAGCATGTAGTGATATTGTTGTCTTCTTATTCTTCTTCCCCATAGTTGTCAAGGCGTTGCCTAGGTGTGTAGGCCCCTTGGAAAATAGGCTGCCTTGGTCGCTTTGGAAGTTTGTCAGGCCTCCAACACCTAAATTTGCCTTGGCGCTTTGACAACTATGTTCTCCCCACTTGCCTCCTTTTCTGGCTGCTCGTGCACCTTCCCCCCCCCTTTCCCTTCCCTTTTACTTTTACATCTTTTACATGTTCTAGGATAATGTTGAACATGGCTTCGTTATCTACTTGCTAATGATTATACTAATACTACTTTTTGTGGAATCGGAACAGAACTTATGCAAGCAAGTACATACCGATTATTGCTAGTGTTAGCGAACATCAACCGCCAACCTGGCCATCATATTTTATGGACATCAACGTATTGGCTTTCTTGGTTCCAGCTGGCATTATTGTGAGCATACCCCGCTCATTGCATTTTGTTGTGCAACTGAATGTGGAGTTGTATGTGTTTGTTTAGCCACTGTGTATTTTAATCGTGTTCCTCATCTGTTACAGGCATGCTTTTTACCCCTTTCTGATGCGAGCTGCTTTGTGGTCCTTTACATTGTAACTTCAGTGTATTTTTCTGGAGTCATGGTAAGTAGATCTTTAAAAAGGGTAACCTCGTTTGCTTTTCCTCATGATTCTCTACAATTGGTATTCAATATTCGTATTGTCTTTCTTCTATCATATGTTTTAGGTGCGTCTCATGCTTGTTCTGGCTCCAGCAGCATGTATTATGTCTGGAATTGCTCTTTCTCAAGCTTTTGATGTTTTGACGCGATCAGTCAAGTTTCAGTTGCCTGGAGTATCAGGAAATTTGCAATCTGGTGTAAGGCTTGTTTATGTTTTACTCTTTTTGCTTGTGACTTGTACTCATTTTTTCATACTTTTTAAACAACTTGTAATCTAGTTTATGAACTAAAATGTGTGTTATGATCTTGACCTTTAAGGCAGGGGATACCACTTCTAGCACTACTGTTACTCCAAGTGATGTGGTGAAGACCGAAAAACAACCACCCACTGATAATTCTGAAGACACTATAAAGGAAAGAACCTCAAAAAAGAAGAAGAAGAAGGAAAAGGAACATGTGGAGAAAGTTTCTTTGAAGTCTCAAATCCAAAAGAGGCTTTTGGTTTTACCATTGGATACATCTATTATTGGCATTCTGTTACTTGTTTTATTGGGTGCCTTTTATGTGGTATGCCAATCTCTTGTCTTGCATTGTGTCTTTAACTCTTTCTACAAATTTGATGTCTTTGCAATGATATTTACCATATCATAGAGTTGTTTGTTAATCACAGTTATCTTTAGGTGCATCTATTATAAAAAGGGCACTTGTCTGTTTTGCGGTTATTTTCTCATTCTTCGTTTTCATTCCATTGTTAGAGATTTATGATTCAAGTGTTCTCGTTCAGGACTTGGAATGATTCTTTGTTGGGTTGAGCTGTAGGAGATTTATGTTGTACTTAAGCTGGTTCTCACAAAGCTACCACATAAGAACACAATTTGCTGGGAAAAAAAGGGGGCGAGATCAAAGTCTGGAGTTCCAGCAGAAAGACACCACAAAAAACCTATACAGAACAGCATTCGGAGTGCAAAGTTTAAAGAAGTAAAACAGCTATCGAATAGCAGTGAGTCAGAAGGAGCCCCATTTAGAGACCAAACTCTTTCCCTTTCTTTAAATACCCCTGGCTTTCTAAAATGATCTTTGGTTTTGGAAAGACTGTGATTACCATCTTCTTCAATTAGGCTATGTCAATTGTTAGCAGAAATTAGGAGTCTTAACTTTGGTAACACGAATGGCATGGTATACCTATTACTCTACACAAAAACCATGGATCAAACCTGGTGCTTTCGATAAAAAGGGTACATGAAAGAGCACCTTTTAAATTTTCTTGATGTTGTATTACAGTAACCTCCATCGCTCTCTCTATTTACAGGAAAAAAGTAGACAAATTTCACTGTTTGAAATTCTATTATGTGGACAATTTTAAATATTAAAACTGTGAGTGTATGAATAATCACTTTGGGTTTCCTCTCTTAAATATTACTCTGTTAATTTAATTAATCAAACAAAAGAAACCTATTTCTTTTGAATGATCAACAGATCCTCCTAAGTTGGTATAAATTTCAATACATGCATTCAATTGATATCTTATGAATTTGATCTTAATTTCTTAATCATCTTTTTAGATATAAGTATATAACACACTTTCAGAGATTTTCAGATTTTATGCTTCAATTTTCCATACTGGCTATAAATTCCTGCTTCATCCCTTTTTTTCTGCATATTTAGATGTTAGCTGAATGAAGATTGCTGGAATTATGAATATTAGGATTCAAATTGTTATTTGCTTGCAAAAATATGCTGGCTCAAAAGGAAGTAAATAGAAATTAAGTAATTTTCAAAGCAGTTGCCCTATACACTTAATGTGAGCACTTCAATCATTGTGACCTGCAAAGAAAAAAGGTGGGAAAAAAAAAAAAACTGAAGACAACAAAAAGAAGCAAACCATGTCTAGAACATGTAAACTGCACTGGTGCAATTCATTTCTTCTTACTCCTCCCCCTCTCACTCTCTCTCTCTCTCTCCTTTTTCTAGTCTTTGAATTCCTGCTGTTGACTTTCATGGGCTATCCTACATCACTGGAATTATATTTATAAATGAAGGTTGTAACCTGGTACAAGCTCCATTCTCACAATGTCCCAATAGGGGTGGAGTAGAGTTAGTCCTTCGGCCTTTTTTGCATAAAGTGGTCACCTTCAGGCTTCAATCCACACCTTCACTCTAGCAATCTGACTTCTTTACAGCTGTACCAAACACCAGCTCCTAATTTAACATCCATAAATGATGTAGTCATTAAAACCTCTACTGTATGCTTACTGTGTTTCATAGAATTTTAGTATTCATCAATGAGGGAAAAGAAATCAACATGCCCTAAATACATCACAAAGAGTCGGTTAAAATGAAAAAAAGGCAATGGTAGTTTAGAAGACATCCTAAATTGTTTTGATTTTTTTATTATTTTTTATTAATAAAATATCATATTATTCCATACAACAATGGTGAAGAATTTCATAACAAAGATATTGTTAGCATAGTTGTCAAGGCGACAAGGCGATCCAAAGCGTTCGAGGCCATCCTGGGCGCCTTGGCCACCAAGGCGTTCCCAGTGTATTTTTTTTTTATTTCTAAAATATTAATGCTATATTAATGTTTATATATACGCAACATTCTATATAAATAATCAACATTAAAGACATAACTTAATTAACATGAGAAAACCAATAAGGCAACAAATAATGAGTTAAGTAGGCAACACGTATTTATGACTAACATTTGCGTACTTCTAACAAATTTGACCAGGGTATAACTCCTTTAATACAGTTCAGATTCAAGCAATCTTGAATTTGTTGCAAAGCTAGCATAATCAGCTTTCTAACAAATCCAAGATTGCTTGAATCCGAGTTATAATGAAGGAGTTACACTCTGGTCAAACCTTGTTTGGAATACGCGAATGCTGTTTAAAGTCGTCTGAATGTAAATTATATTTTGGGTATCAAAGCAAGAGATTATTTTGGCGTGCTCTTGGTTTTTAGTGATGCTTTACTATAATAAGATCTATGGAATTTTTATATTTGGAAAAAGGCCTAGTATTTAGAAGTTGAAAATCGCCCCCGCACCCAAGAATACTATTTTTGTTCTTGAACTTGAGGGTTGACTTTTTATCCTTTTGGAATTTGAATTTTAGACTATTTTTATTGGATTCAAAAATTTTTTTTTTTTTTGGGGGGAGGGGTATTTGCTTATTTATAAATAATATCTTAAGTAAATGAAATCATTTACTTATATGATATTAGTCATAAATAAGTACTGCTTGATAAGTGTTGTTCCTGAGAGCAAAAAAAGACACATTGAAAACAAGACGGTCGCCCAGGGTGATAAAGCGCCCTGGCACCCAGGCTTACAAAATCCGCCCGGATGCCTAGGCAAGTGTTGCCTAGGCGACGCCTTGACAACTATGATTGTTAGTTTTCCCATTGCACGTATTTTTGAGTTCATTGAAGTTATTCTTTTCTGTTATGTTAAATTGACATTGATGCTGTGTATGGAAGCTATTTTTTAACTTGTATGTCAATGTATGAATTGACTCAAGCGTGATTTGTTGATTTTTCCCTGCCAATTATTCATGTTCTGTGCATGCACATATATATGAACACAGTATGATTAATATTTTGGTTGTTCCCTCTGGCTGCTTTATTATTACAGTTTGAATTGGTTTGCTTTAGATGCTTTTTACTTGTTATGTTTCATCTCCTTAAGGCCTTCGATTTTGAAAGAGGTTTCTCTGTGTAGGTTCATTGTGTATGGGCAGCGGCAGAAGCTTATTCGGCCCCTTCTATTGTTCTGACATCTCACTCACATGATGGTCTTCATGTTTTTGATGATTTTCGTGAGGCTTATGCATGGTTGAGCCACAATACTGAAGTGGATGATAAGGTGACTTTGTCTTTTGTCCCTTTTGCAGTATAATTGTGGAAAATAACATCAGCTTGTATACTGAAACATTTTTCATTTTATGCCACCAACATTGAAGATTGTTTTGGTAAGATTAGTTATTTTATTTGAGATTGAACATGTGATTATGCTAATACATGGCTGATCATTTTAGAATTAATGGTAATTCTTCTTTCAAGAATCGGTCAAAATTTAAAGCATGGGATAAATTGTCACCACTATCACGTAGTTCAATGCATTCTGTAACAAAATAGAAAATTAGAGAAGATGGAGAGAATCAGTCGTATTCTAATAAGGAGAAGAGAACTCCAATAGATAAGGTGGAGTCCCAGTTAGAATATAAGAAAATAGGATGTACTAAGAATGATTCCACCATAAGGTGAACAGTAACTCGTGAATAGTGAGCCCATTTGTTAGGCCGAGATTGAGAATGGGCCTTGCTGATTAGGCCCATTCCTTTACATTAATATTTGACATTAATATTTGTTAACACATTCTTTGCTGGAGGATGAGGCCTTGGATCAAAAGGAATGATGGGGTAAGATTTTTGTAGGTGACTCCTTGCTGCTGGGGTGAGCCTAGGATAAGGACAATAATGACATTGGCGGGACTTGAGAGTTGAGAATGCCCTTGGCATTGTAAATGAAATTTGAGCAATTTACTCCGCCTTCTGTATAAGCGGTCACATTTCACAATCCAACAGTGAAAGAACGGTTACAACCCAATTTCAAGGATTGGCTTCTCATAAATGTTTGTAATCATCGATAGTTCTGGAATAATTGGAAAGGGTATTTTAATGATTGAAAAGAGTCTATCTCTTAAAAAAATAACTAAAAGGAGTTTATTCTTTCCATGCTTATATGCTTTAAAATGTTAGCATTGTGTGGAATTATTTGCTTATATGCTTAAAAGTGTATGCATTGTGTAGAAGTGTTTCATTCTTGTGCTTCATATTGAAATGTTTCATTCTTATGCTTCATATTGAAAACAGGTTGATTTGATGCTCTTTGTAGTATCTTGGTTTAGCAAATCACCAATTGCACCAGAATACATTTTAAGATTTCAGATTTTTTTATCGCTTTGAGAATTTCTTTCAAGCTAAAATGGTGTGGGTAGCTGAATGAAGAAATAAAATGAAATAGATGCTTAACTAGGACTTCTTGCAGGTTGCATCTTGGTGGGACTATGGTTACCAAACAACTGCAATGGCTAATCGTACAGTCATTGTTGATAACAATACCTGGAACAACACCCATATTGCAACAGTTGGAACTGCCATGTCTTCTCCAGAGAAGGCAGCATGGGAGATTTTCAACTCCTTGGATGTAAAATATGTTCTTGTTGTCTTTGGAGGTGGGGATTTCTTATTGTTCTATGTTTTATCATAGTTTGTTTACTTTCAGAATTGGCTTTCCTTAAATGTTAGAATACACCTATTAACTTACGGAAACTGATTGTTCTGAACATCTCTGATTGCCAGGTCTTGTAGGCTACCCCAGTGATGATATCAATAAATTTTTGTGGATGGTTCGTATTGGAGGTGGTGTTTTTCCCCACATCAAGGAACCTGATTATTTAGTAAGTTGACATTTCGAGTGGCATTAGATTTCAAATATTGATTTCCTCTTGCCATCATATTTTTGTGGTGAATGCCACTGAATATAGCTGCAGCTTAATTGTTGATAGTGGTGGATTGTCTTAGGGGTGTTTGCTTTGCATATTAATCTGTTTATTGCTTATTGCTTATTGCTTATTGTTGCTCAATATCAGTTTTTAGGAATTTCAGCCATTGCTGAAGTGCTTTAAAATTTCCAAAAAACTGTAAAAAAGGGTGCAGTAGGCAACAATTAAAGACCTACATACTGCTAATTTGTGCATTCAGTGGAACATCAAAGATTCAAAATTATGAAAAATAATCAACTAAACTTAGAGGGGCCAGTGGGTTCTTTCTACATTTACTCCCAAAATCATACTTCAAATCTATTCGAATTCGCTAATTTTGTCAAGATATCTCGGTTCCGTAGCTTACTGGCACGGTATGAACATGCGACTTAAGAAACTAAAAATATTTCGACTGAAATTTCACACATTTGCCAAATTTCGCTTGTTTTTTGTCCACATTTCACCTAATTTCGCGCCATTTGCCCAAGAACTTTAGAACTGCTTGTAAACCTTTAATAAAAATTGTCAAAATTTTTCATTTTGCTACGGAATCAATGCTTAAAAGTTTAACTGTCAGCCTAATTGCATTTTGTATCTTCTGGTACTACACCATGTGTAGAATAGGCTATATTACAGAAGGTATACAGATCAGTTTATATTGCCAGTGTATTGTCCAAAGCCAAACTACCATTTTGTCGAACTTTTCTTGCATTCTAAAGGTTCACATATGTTTATAGAGGCTTTATTAATGTTTCCATGAAGTTTTGGCCCTTAATATGGCTATTGGATCCATTGAAATAGCCTGTTGAAATTTGCTGCCGAAAATTGCATAATTTTGATGGCTGACAAAACCGAGATTTGGACTATGCTCAAAATTATCCTCCATTTACAATGTAATACTAAAAATGCCTTCCAATTTTCTTTTATTTAATAGTTTACAGAAGCAGGCTCTCTTAAGTAGTAGAATTATGTTTCAGTTGACAGGTGTGGCTATAATTATGTTTCCTTTTCATGCTTATAAAAATAGTAGTGTTCATCTCTCTCTCTCTCTTTCTTTACCCAATGTATGAGGAAACTATGTTTAGAGTACCTCTTGTTTGAAAAACTACATTTGAGGTTCCTCATTTTTTATATTTCCTATTACACCCATGAAATCCACTCTTTTCGTTTCTCCTCCCTGCCCTCTGCTGTTCACTTTCCCCACAGGGTTCTTGGCTTCTGCATCTCCCCTCTCCCATTCTCTGCATATCACCCTTGCCTCTTCCTTGCATGCTCCACCGTGTCCCCACCCTCTCTCTCTTCCTGTCCCTGTCCCTGTTCCTGCCTCTTCTCTTTCTCAAGTCACTATTGAGCACCTAGATCAAAAACAAATCACAACCAAAGGCTCGCTGTAACAAGCACTTGAACCGATCCAATAACAAGAATAAACTCTCTTACAACCACGTCAGAGGAAACTACCTTCACTCCGAGTCCAAGGCACCACCCTGATCCCATCAACAATGTATAATCAATGATTCTTCCCGAAAGGAAATGGGAGAGGGTGACACATAATAGGCTGGATGATGCAGGCCAAGATCCGTTGGATAGGAATCTTTTTAGGATTTAATTTAGAAATCTTTGTAATTTTTATTTCGTTTGATTTAGTCTTATTTTAGAGTTTTATTTCCTATTAGGGAGGTAGCCACGGTTTTAGTTAGTTGTTTTTTTTTATTATTTATTATTGGAATTATCTTGTGGCCCCCTTCCCCTTTAGACGTGGCTGACTACTTTATATTTTATTTGTTTTATTATTTTCTGTTATGGTGGGTCCCATTCCCCTCTCTTTCATACGTAAGTTGTAGTTCAGTGTTTGAGTTAGTTTAGGACTTTGTTTCTAATTGGGTTTTAGAATTATATTAGGATTAGGATTGTAAGCCTATTAAAAAGGCAGTTTTTGTTAATGAAATTATGATGGAATAATGAAAAAAATTATTGAGAAGAAAGAAAAGAAGAGGCTCTCGGCTCTCTCCTTCCCTATGGTATCCCTCTGATCTCTCTCTCTTTGAGTTCTCTTTCTCCCTTGCTGCGTTGACAGCTTCTTTCTTCTCTCTTCTTGTTCTCTGATATTTCCCTTCCCTTTTGGGTGGTTCCTTTGATATCCACTTTCATTCATTTATGCAATATTCAGTCTCCATTACTGGACTTTTTTTTTTTTTTTTTTAGTCTGAACCTGACAGCCCATGATTTTTTTTTCTTTGAAGACATCCCATGATTGACTCATTGAAGAAGTAATTTCCTACTACCTTTTGTTTTTTTATCATAATAATAAAATATTTATTTATCATTGATTGTATTTGACAATGTGTACATAGATGTTGAAAATAAGAATTCGCCATTGATGCGATATGATTGAGTAGAGTAAGGGTGGGGCATGAGGTACGGATACCCATTAAAGGACAGTACCCAGGAAACAAAACTAAGGGCTTTTTCCTATATCCATCCTTGTAAAAGCAGAAGTACCGGGATGAGGAGAGGCAGGGGGAGGGGAGAGGGCATGATGGGGCAGGGGAGAAGGCATGATAGGGTGGGGGAGAAGGCATGATGGGGCAGGGACAGGGAAGGGGCAGAGGAGGGTGTTATGCAGAGGATGGAGGCGGGGAAGATGCAGAAGCCAGTGGGTGAAAAAGAAAGGCAGAGACATTGGGTTTCTCAGCTGTAATTTACCCTTAAGTAAAAATACATAAAATTTCTACTTGTCAACTCACATGTTATTATGTGTGTGCACATGGCCAACGACAAATAGGCATGTTCTCCTCGATAAATGTCCAGGTGCATGTTTATGATTTGTATTTTGAGGGTGTTTTTTTTGGGATATGATTTTGAGGTTTTTCTTGTTCTGTCATGCTAGTTAATGTCTTTATTCCAGCATGCTCTGTTTCACGAAGAGAGCTTAGCTTCAACTTTTTCTTTGGTTGTGTGGTAATTGATATTGAAATACTACTATTTTCTTTTGATTGCTATGCAATAGAGGGATGGTCAGTACCGGATTGATTCTCAGGCCACTTCAACCATGTTAAATTGTCTCATGTACAAACTCGCATATTATAGGTATGCTCACATCCTAAACTTTGTTTTGTAACTTATATCTTGTGTATCTTTTGTGTTCTCATTCTGTCATTTTTTTATTTATTTTAGATTTGTGGAGACAGATGGCAAAGGCTTTGATAGAGTAAGGAGGACTGAAATTGGAAAGAAACATTTCAAACTTACACATTTCGAGGAGGTAACAAGCTGAGCATCATATTTTTGGCGTCAAGTGCATATTGAAGAATGTAATTTATTATTGGGTGATTCATATATTGATTAGGTAGCTGCTACTATAAATGGTCGAAATATGAATAGCATGCTAAGCACAGCTTTTGTCGATTAATGCCGTTCCTCTTTCCCCAGCGTCTTTCTCACTCCATACTCTCAAAAGTCACACCCTGAACTTAATTCAAAATGCATATATTCAGTGGGCATTTTTTCTTGATTCATTCTTCCCCTAATGCATGGCTTCCTTACCAACCCATGCCTGTTCTCTCGATGATAAGGCAACAGTCTTCCTCTGTTAATAACAGATGTCTTTAGCAGACAATCTTTAGGTTCACATGAGTTTCTAGCTGTTCATGTTAGAAATATCTTACAACTAGGACAAACCTATCATCCATGCACAAATTGTGTTGTTTGAGTTCTTTCTAAACTATAGTATGATGTTTATTGGAATGTGTTAAGTGTACGTTGCTTTGGTCTAATCTTACTTCTGATTATATCAGGTATTCACAACACACCATTGGATGGTGAGGATCTACAAATTAAAACCTCCAAAGAACAGGATCAGAGGAAAGGCAAAGAAATCAAAATCGGTAATTTGGGGGGAAAATGTTTAATTGGAATTTCCATACATTTGTTCTAAAATAATCTGTAATAACTGGAAACTCAGGAAAACTCATTGTGCTTCTCTTCTATTGAGTAATGGTAGGTTTCAAAAGGCAGCACTGCAACAAGCTTGAAACGAAGTGGAGGGAGAAAGAGAAATCCTTGGCATTAGATACTTTTACTGAAATTAGAGCCAATATCTCAGGTTAGTCCTAATTATATCATAGATATTTAATGTGCTTGAGCCTGTAGAAGGAAATTGGCAGGCATAGTTGCCCGGTTGCCTCTAATAGAAATTTTCCAGCCTCTTGTATCCTTTGCTTTCTTTTGCATTTAAATGTTTATTTCGTGAGTGATGGATAAACTTTTATCGGCCTTGAACCAGTTTCATAGAAGAGAAATCATGGGGCAGATCCTTGACACAGTTTTGTTTTCAGTAGTGTTAAAAATTTGCTGAATGTTTACCCTTTCAAGTAGTTATAGTGAAACATTAATGTATATTTCTCCATATCCCATTATCTGATTGTTTTGCTCATTATGTGTTAGCAGATGTTTGAACTGTTAATTCCTCTGTTTACATATGCTGTACAAGGCTGCTTTTACTTGATTAGTTGTTGACCTAAATGCAACTAATGAAGCAGAAAGCCGTACAGGTGAATGATGATCTGTATGCTATAAGAAATAGATAGACAACAATCTTCTTATTATTTTTTCTTCTTTTGGAAAAAAAAAAAAGGATTTCCCACAATGCCAGAGTGGGGGATCTCACATGACACCAATGGGGTGTAAGGAAAGATATTGTTAATGCGAAACTCACATGGTCAGGGAGGAATGAGTGTTAAGAAAAGACGACAGTATGAGATAAGGAAAATGTCAGAATGTGAGTGTGGGTATGCATCTTCACACCCACCGCATGGGATTTTTCTATCTAATAAATGTATGGGTATTGTGACCTAGTTTTCTTTTAATTAGTGTATAATTTTTTTTGGAAAAAAAGAAAAGGCATGCCCCAGATATGTCTTTGGCAGGAGGAATGAATACAAATATAGGAACACATTAAAATTTAAAACTACAAATTGATTCGTTGCGAAAAATTTTTGTAAATATATTCTAGGGGAAGAAATGGAAAATTATATCCACAAGTAGGTTTTTGTGTTGCTTTGAGGATGAATGATTCTAAACCATGGAGTTTTAATTGGTCGGTGGATTAGAACAAGTTACCTTATATTTTAATTTTAAATTTTTTTCCAATGCATTTTTTCCCTTAATTTTACATAGAAACGAGTGAAACGGAGAAATTATTTTTTCCTTGAAGCAGGGAGCTTTCGAGCTATTCCAAGGACATATCTTGAACAGTAAAGTGCGCAAGGGTTTGTAGACTAAACGGGGAAATGGAATCAAATTAGTTCAATGTTTATTTAATATAAGTAAAAGAAATACCATTTGCACGGAATTCAGGCATTTCTCTAGGCTGGTTGCAGAGTAAATTAGAGGAAAGAACAATGTAAATTTTAAATCTAGAAAAGAAATTTTTGTAAACGTTGCCTAAAATGATTATGTAGTTAATTTTAAATCATTTAAATTTAGAATTAAATTTAACTTCCCTTTGCAATTAATTTTTTTTTTTTAGAGGGTAGGGTGGATCATGTACAATGATAAGGTGGCTCCATTAAGAGATGGTAATCACGAATTCAAATTTCTGCTAGGTGGGAGTAAGGAGCATATATCTGTCCCTCTTCAGACCTTTCAGTGGCAAGATCCTTGTGCATTTAATACACTTTAATTGAAATGTCTAATTACAAAATATGGTAAGAATCTTAGGTATCACAATAGTTATTTAATTCTCTGAATTATTCGTGAATTATTCTTTTGAATCGAATAATACGAATAATTCTCTCGAATTCGAATTATATTTAATGATTCTTTAAAATTCTTGTATTTTTTGTCCATAAATAAATATCATGAATAATTCTTTCATATCTGAATTATACCGAATAATTTTTATACTTAAAAAAAACTATTAATATCCTAATGGGGGACTTAATGCCTTAATTACTATTCTCAAAAAAAGTTTTTTGGAAAAAAAAAAAAACTTAATGCCATTACTATTTGCATCTTTTTCAATCTAAGATTAATTATAAGTTTAAAAATCATGTTATAATATAAAACAGATCATTAATTTCATTTTTTTTCCAATGTGAGATTAAATATGATTACGAAAATCAAATCATAATACAAAACAAATCATTAATTTCATTCAACAACATGGAATTAAATATGAGTATAAAAATCATACCATAATACAAAGCAAATCATCACTTTTGTGTGATTTTTTAATCGGGATTAAATATGAATTTAAAAATAAATATTATAATAACCATGAGGAAGTAATTAACGAATATGGAAAAGAGATGGATTTCATGAGGATGATTGGATGAATTTATGAAAATTAATTTTATAAACATCAGCTCCACTAGATTAGTATTGCAATCATAATAAAATCTAATGATCCACATTATATATTGTAATGAAATCTAACAAATCCATCGTTATATATACATACCCATCTATTATGTATTATTTTGTTATTTATAAATTAAATATTATTCTAATGTCACTTATATATTATGCAGGTTTAATAATGGATTGATAGGAGCACCAAATATTAAAAATTAATATCCGAATTTTTTGTAAACAAAAGAATAATTTTCGAACCTAACCGAATTCAAATTTTATTTTAAGTCCGTTTTTTTACCGCATCTTTAACCGAATTCTTAAATTATCGAAGCGACTCTTTCCGAATAATTCCCGAATCCAAATTAAATAACTATGGATATCACAAAAGTGTCTTTTTTCGTTGTTAAATAAATTTTCCTTTTTTTTTTTCTTCTTTTTACTTGCAACCAAACAGAACCATAAGTGTTTATTTTTAAACTCGTTTCCAAGGCTTTGAAGAACGTAGAAACTTGACCATTGAGAGGTGGATTCTTGTATACATGGGACATCCAATTTGCACACGGAAAATTGGTGATTATGATGAAATGTCAATTGTCCTTGTTCATTTAAATATAGCTAGGTTTATGGCAAGAACCATCTCATAAAAGAAGAACCGCATTATACATGAAGAGAAGAAGTCCAACAGATTGTGTATATAATCCCCCAATTCTAGGAAATTTAATAATGATAACAACTCTTAAATTAGTACAACTATTCTCCTGATCCTACATGACTCCCTCTTACCAGTTTCTTCCTGGGTAAGGGAAAACGCGATCACATCACAGGGATAAAGGAGTAAAGGTAATAAACACAATAAGGGAAAAAGATCATCTCATGTCGTGCAATTCGTCAGTCATCCGTCGGACGGGCTGGGATGTATCGGCACAAACATCCCAGCCTGGTCATCGGATGGCTGGCATAGCTAAAGGACAGGAGAGGAACCAAGTGACAGTCATAGTAGACTGAAAAGGGGGGATTAAGTTAAATAAATGCTTGTAGAAATCAGCAATTTAAGATTACATATCTAATTATGGTATGAAAGAATGACAATGAATATTAACCCAATGATAATGAAGACTATCCCACCTGCCCCCTGAGCCGCAAGGAACAGCCCCCAAACTTCCATCTCCAACCCTCTGATATCTTCCCAATCCATTGACGCCATGAAGTCAACTAGTCACAGATCTCAACTAAGTATAATAGGTTGGAAAAACTATATCATTAAGCCTCTTATTGACAGGACCTACCACAAATATACAGTATAAGAACGCTATTTTGCCTCAGGAAAGATCAACCCTCGCGGCCAGAGAAAATAAGACCCTGCCCTTCTTAGTTATATCATAAGTACAGTCACGACTACATGAACTTTCTCTGCCCAAAGAATCCCATAAAAGCATTTTAGCCAAGGTACTACCTTACTTACAATTTCTTTGGCAAATTGTAGGTCTTCTTAAGGAACTTCGTGGCTGCTTCATCATTTCGGTAACACAAAATGCGTAGAAGTGTATTTGGCTCATCTCGATCCCACTGCCCTGAAGTTGGAGGTAATGGGAGCCTGGATTTGGTAGTACCATAGGTCTCCAAGGTCCTGAGCCTAAAATTGTCAATGAGGCTTTGGGAATTTACATGGAAAAGGGGGAGAACATCCTCAACAGTCTTTGAGGACTTACCTATTAAATCAGATGGCAACCCATCACCATTGGACCAGAACAGATCTCTTAGTGACTTGAAATCATCCTCTATTATTTGAGCATCTTGCTGAGAGAAAGCACGTGATGGGCCCCCAGCAAGAAGCACCAACAAAAATCCATCAAATGAAGCTTTCATGACCTCAACAATCAAATTGGAACGGAATTTGCTGAGGGCTGTTTCTGCTATGATTTCTAAGTTCTGCTCGAGCTCTGCAACCAGAGGTTCAATCCGTGAAGATGCTGGTTCCCCAACATATAAACCATCCCATAGAACATGGCTTAAATCATGGAAGATGAGTCTGTAAGCTATAGCCTGAGAAAGTTGTTGGATTCCTTCCCGACAAGCAGCTGCTGCCGGACCAAACTTCTTCTCCAACCCATTTGCATTCTCAACTGCATAAGCAGATGCACAATTCCTTAGATGAACTACTATCCTATTCTCCAAGGCATCCAAAACTGCCTGGATGTGCAGCAATGTATTAATACGGACACACAGCTGTGGTATTCCAAAGGAGTCGTCCCCATTCATCGTCCCAACCTGAGATTTCCTCCTCTGAATGCCTTGTGACTTCTCTTTCTTCTTCGATTTCTTTGGTCCTATTGTACATCTGGTTAATGCAGGCATAGTGGGGGCATAGGTATTCCTTGTCCCTATTTATGACAATAAAGGAAAATAGTTACTATCAATATCAAGAGATGGAAACATGGACTAAACAATGAATCTTCTGGGTTGGACATACCACAGCCAGATTTTGCCTTGGTTATATAGTGCTGAAGACATCTGTCCAGGCCTGTAATCAAGTCAGGAAGCAAAACTGGATGCAAGGGAACTGGCAACTGAAAAAATCCATCCAAAGTCTCATCCATAGTACGTAGGACTTCAACAACGGAAGGAGCTATCCTTTCTTTGTTCACCCTTGGGTTCCATACCTACAAATACATGGTTGACGAAGTTAGATGAGAAAATTTTAGCAGACGTTAAATTCAGTTCACAGGGAAAAAAAAAGTAATCTTCTATAGGGACTCTATAACGACTCTTCTTCCACTTGACAGGCTGAGCTGATATGCTGTTGCATGAGTGGATTCTGCTACATTCATGTCCATTAGCAACTTACATACCATTACAACATGTATCTCTGATATGATTAAGAGTTACTTGATGTTTTTTTAGTTTAATTTCTAGCAAGGATGATTTTCTAAAACATAAAATCACAACATCTACTTAACAAAAAAGACACATGTTTTTATGGAGTATCAGTGAATTGCCAGTGGAACAAAAAGAGCATCTGTCTCATGATTTAGTTGTTCCCAATAAAACCTAATTACAAAAATATATCAAAGTGAGAGAACAAAGTATCTCCTAGTACCATACGATAATTTCTGAACCAATCAATCAAAAAGCAAGGTAATCAATTCTGAAAGGGAGAAACAAATCCAAGAAAATAGCCAGAAATTAAATACCTCTTTCTGCAGATTCCTGTCCACCCATTCCTTCAGCGTGTCCACTCTTATTTTGATCCATGCCTTCACAAGATTGGAAATAGCAGCTTCAGCCTCATAAGGGGGCATCTCACGGATTATTGCCTTGCCACCATCTTCACTATCCACAGAATCTTCAACAGCAATCTGCACAAGATCTTTCTCCAACTTGTCTGCAGCTCTGAACACTTGTACGGCATCAGGTGTAAGCTCTGTTATGCCAGAAACAAATTGCTTCAGCTCATTCCTATAGCAAGCATGAAGAGTGGCAACGGCAACACCTGCTGCGAGAGGATGCCATCTCTTCAAGATAGGGCTAAACACCTTCTTCTCATTATCTGCCAGCTCACCAATGTCTTTTGCAAGGATGCAAAGGACAGGAAGAGGATTGGACAGGTTTATTGATGACCTCCTACTTGAATCTGCCTTCTCCATTCTCTGTTTCAGTAAGATAAACCAAACTTCATGTCATAAAACAGAAACAAAAGCTGAATTGATAAAAATTACAATGATCCATGGGAAGTAAAAGAAAAGACTTAATCAAGGATATTTAGAAAGAGTAATTGAGCCCATAATCCTCGACATTGACCAAAATAGTTTGAGATCAAATTTCAACACAAACAAACGAACACATGAGCTTTCTCCCTCAACCAGAATGCTATTATATCAAGATGTGCACATTTCAGCTATAGACAGACATCGGTAGGGTAAAATCCTCCAGAGACATATTTTTAGGCTTTTCAGATGCAAACTTGAGAGTTAATGGACATCAAGCACGTTTCAAGGAAATGATGCACTGGAAGATGAAAACTTGCCTGGGCAAAAGCCGTGCGGAGGGATGATCTAATGTAAGTGTCAATACTGTTGCGAGCCACATCAACTTCTTCTTTCCTTTTCCTGCGATACTCATGGGAGATATCTTCCACTAGGATCTTGGCTGATGTTACCCCTAAAGAAACAATATTCTCCATGGACTCAATATTCGTGAGGTTGAATGTGTCATGGTAAGCAAGAAGCCTTTTTTCTGCCCACCCCAGTATTGAATTCAATGTCGAACTCAAGACCTTCGAGTACACTGGATCTTTTATTGACTTTGCATCTTTGGTGACTTCTGCTAACTGAGTATTGGCAGCAAACAGTAGGCAATTTTCTACTTGGCCAGTTGTAATATAACGGTGAAACAAAACCCAAGAAAAGCAAAGGTTATGAAACATCTGGTTCATTCCAAGCATCACCCAAGTTTTCTTTATGAGTTCTATAGCCTCATCAACATCGTCAATAACAGTTGTTCCTTCGTTAGCATCAAAACAAGCTTCTAAAAGCATTTGGTAGAGTCGAAGGTTAAATGGATACCCATCTGCCCAGTGGCATGTCTCTGCGACAGAACCGTTAAATGATCTGCAAGCAAGAGACATTACAGTGCTTCGGAGGACTTGCATCGATTCATTGTTCTTCCCGGTTTCTATGGGTCTCTCTGAAGCACCATGAATGATCTGCCGAAGCCGTTGGGGTGCTGTATCAGACTTGTCTAGTGGCAGAAGAGGATGCCGGAGTAGTCCAGCCTCAAGAACCTTCAAATTTCTCGTCTGCCAAGCTTCATATTCTTGCTGATCAGTAAAATCTGAAGACTTGAACTGTTGCAATAGCTCCAGTGGCAGAACCATCAACTCAATTTGTCGTCCGACCTGTAACAAAACACAACCAAGAGCTGGTCAACAACTATATCCAAAGTCTTAAACCAAAAAATCTTTTGTGTTATATTTGTGTCTACCCTTGCAGATAAGATATCATATAATATTTAGAAAATGCACCCGTACTTTAATAGACATTGTCAGAAAGCCAAGTTCAGCAGTTCAAAGTGATATCGAATTCATTCAAATGTTCAAAAACAAAAGCATAACTCATCGTCACAAATCTGAAGGCAACAGTAATTTTATCATCAAGAAAAGCAAAAGTTAAACACAGAAAATTGGAAGTAAATTTTTACCTAAAAAAAAAAGAAAAAAAGAAGAAGAATTCATCTATGAAATGGTAGTACAGATATCATCTAATGAAATAATCAACTACAATATACAGAACCTCCTACCTTGATGCATAACATAGAAATCAATTCCTCTTAAAGAAGACCATGAATTAAAAAAGAAGCAAAAAAATGTCATGCGTGGGAAGATAACATCAACATCTACCACAACTACCGAGATAATAAGTGAAAGATGAACAGAGCGAAATTAAAACTTCAAGAGAAAACAATTAAAAAAAAAAATAGAGGTCACCTGCCCTGCAGCAATTCTCAGCAAGCCTCTCCTAATCCTGGAATCGGTCTGCTCGGAAACCCTCATCTGAGCCCTCATATGCTCCCCAACGGTGACGGGCTTCTTCGACTTGGACGGACTACTCTCCTTTCCCGGACTCTTCTTTGAAGCTCTCAACCCCATTGCCTTCTTAACCTTACTAGCAGCAGTCGAAGTGAGTGATCTCTGCAAGGAAGACGAAGTAGAAGAAGGCAAAGCATAAGACAGCAACGATGGAGACGGGGACCTCTCATTCTTCTCTGATTGTGGAATGTAAGCCAATGGCTTTCCACCAGAAGATCGACAAGCACCAACGAATATTTCATAAGCGGTCTCTCGGAGCTCCAAATCAGATAAATTCCCACCAAATTCGCCGAAGGGAGACGGAAGATCTGGGGCTGGCAATATAACGTCACTTCCCATACCTTTCTTAGATTCTCCCAGAGTTCTATCTCTGAAAAGAAAAGACATTGCTGCTTGATGAAGGTATATCCCGAAATAATGGGCAAGAGCAGACAACAAAACGCGGTCTCTACTCTCTTCTGGAGAAGAGACAACTGCTGGCTTCTGTTCTTCCTTAATTTACAAGGGACTCTTCATTCTCCATACTCTTCTGGTTAGGTATGAGAGAAAAGGAGAGAGAGAGCTGGCATATGGAAGGAGAAAGAGAAACGAGATTTTGTTTGTATATTCCTAACATTGTATTGCCTTGTTTTCTAACTTTAAAATGGAAATTGAGATTTGCGTAAAATAAAATTGGGAAAAAAAAAAAAGAAAAAAAAAAGGAATTTGAACTGGAGGTTTTTTTTTTTTTTTTTTATTTTTTATAATTTGAACCGGAGATTAGGCCTTAAGATATTGACTTATTGACCCACACCCAGCAGTGGAACTCTCCCCGTGCTAGTAATATTCATGGTTTTCACTAATCGATATCGCATTAGTATTGGTTTTTGATTAATACCAAATTGATGTATAAAAATTTTCTTCCGCTTGAGTTTAAATAGGAGAGTTGATAGCTCAGATGGATGACCATCACCTGGCTTTCGGATAAATCCGAGTCCTCCATCCTAGCCGACACCCCAGCCGACAAGCTAAGCCGACATAGGTGTTGGCTCAGATGGAGGGCTCGGATTCACTCGAGAATCAGGTGGAGGCCATCCATCTGGGCTGCCAACTCTCCTGCCTATATACTCAGGCGGGAGAGGATGTGGATTCCAAATTGATATTAGTTCTACAGTATTTTTAATTATTTTTTTTATCAATATTGATCATATATCAACACGTCATTGATACTTTATCTGATCTAAATCATTAGTAGGACTTTTCAAAATAGATATTTTATTGATCCACAAAGAAGAACACTTTCACGAGAGACTCAGACAAAACTCCCTTTTCGAAAACGGTTACAAAGAGTATGAATGCGGATACTCCTTCTTAGGATACTCCTTACTGAAGAGTCCTGCATGGTATCTTCATCACCTATTGAAATGTGCGAGAAATTTTCACTATTACCCTCCCAAGTGGGAGAAGTCATTATTATAGGTGAAGATTGAATATTCATTGCTCAACGACTCACCTTGAGGGGGTTTCTTATCCCATCTGTTTGAAAAACACCTACCTGACTAGCAAAACGAATATACATGCCAACAACATCATCACAAGTGAGAAGGGGGTCTCCTTACTACAAGAAGGAGATAGTAACATGGTATAAAAATCCTCTCCCGCTCACCTGTTGCCGGGCAAGGGTGGGATTTCAGTCGACCCACCTCCCAATGTATTGGTAGGCGGGGCCGGCTGATCCCCTGCCCTTGGATCAACAGCAAGAATCTCTTGCCGCGGGAGAGGATTCGGTTCCAGTAACATCAACCTTAACATGAACACTATTTTGATATGACAGAAAATCAGCACTAAAACCACAATCACCATCATCATCAAGGCCTTCTCTGTGAAGTGGGTCCAAGGGGCATTATTAATGGTGGCATGATCAGAGTATTTTGTTTGTTTTTTTTTTTTTTTTGTTAAGTCACAGTATTTAGTTACTAAAACCTTGTTAGTAAGTATGGATTTTAGTAATAAGGTTGGGTTGATTTTAGTAACTATGAAAAAAAAAAAAAAACCCTTGTTAGTTAGTATATCACTGTATCTTTCTCATTTTAGTAGCAGGTGAACAATTATTGGTGGCATGATCCCAGCCAAACAGGACCATATGTATACTATGGATTTCTTTATAACCCAGCTGGGTTAATTGATTGCCTGATTTTATTGATTTTTAACTTCTAAGATCAGCATCTTATAGGACCCACTTTTGGGCTTCTACCATTTCTGTTCAAATGCTTGGTTTGACGCAAGCATATGGTGGTGGCCAATTTGGTGATCCTCATGAATATAAGTGGGATTTTAAATAGTTTTCCAGGCAATCAAAAGTTCAGACAAAGAATGGGCACTCCTTAGGGTTCAAGGGGAGGTGAGGAAAAGGGAATGGAGAAAGTGAGGTGGCATAGCGACATGTTATCTGATAGGGTAGAAGAGTCAAACACTCAACTTATACTAAATGCATCGGCTAGAAACCACCTTTACACTATAAGAACTTGTAATTCAGCATTGGATGTTTTCAAAATAAAATATCAAAGTAATTTACGGCCATCCCCTCCAAAACCCAAAGATTTAAGAAAGAGAGAGAGAGAGAGATCCAAGCTAACGATGTCGGCTACAGCTATCTCACATGTTATTTTGTTAGATTTCTTTTTTAAAATAGAGTGGCAAATGGAAAATGAATCCCGCTTATTGTGATAGATTAAAAAATTAAAAAAATAAAAAAATATTAAAATCTTATATATTAACAAAAAATAAAAGTATATAAAGGACCGATAACTATATATATATATATATATATATATATACTACCTAGGGTATTTTTTTTCCCTAAAAAGTTATAGAAAGAGGCAAGGTAAGAGGGAATTATTTATGATTTGTTTTTTGGGTAACGGAATGCTAATTTTATTTATTTATTAACTCCAACTAGAGATTTGTTTTTGTGGGGTTAATGGAATATGAAGAATACAGCACATGGGGCTTAGCTAATAATCTTATGTTGTCCTATTCTATATTCTTGCTTTACCCCCAAAAAAAAAAAAAAAAATCTATATTCTTGAATTTGTAATTGTTTAGACAGAGACAACACAGCAGATTGATTGGACAGTAATATTACTCAAATTATAGGCTTGTACCATCAAGAGAAAAAAAAATAAAAAAAAAATCAAACTCTAAGACTCTGGACCTTCAAATTAAAATAAATATTATTTTATTAAAATAAACCCTCTTTTGATCCATGCCATATGATGAATTTAATTATATAAACATGGTTAAATACGAATTATAGCCTCTGCATGAAATTAATAATGATCAAGTGCATTGACAAATCTTTTCTTCTAATTCATCCTTAAATGATTTTTTTTTTTCACCAACCCCCTCTTTCTTCTCTCTCTATTCTCTATCTTCCTCTCCCTCTCTCAATTTTACTTATAAATAATTGCCCTTTTGAAATGAAGAAAATTTATCCCTAGATTCCTCTGCATTATTGTAAAGGCCACGCAACCGCAATCGGATAGTGATCCCGACCCTAGAAAAAATAAGGACTCATTGTGAGACAAGATGAAAGTCATGGAAACAAAAAAATTCATGTTTTTCTAGTACTAATTGGGATCTTGATTCAGAACTGTTTTCCACTTTGCACCTAAGCTAGTTTGCTTTGTTAGAAATTAAGCGCTCTTAAAAAGCCTTAATAGAACAAAACCACTTAACAAAGACTGTCGTTGGTGACTCAAGTTTCGGTCTTTCTCAATAGTCTTATAGCATATGTCAAGTAGTACAAGTGAAATATATGTGTAACTAATTTCTAAAACTAAACCAAAATAGTCGTTGCAGCAAATTTCCCCCTTCTATTTTCTTTCTTATTTCTTTTCATGATTTTAATTGTGTTTTTTTTTTTTTTTTCATGACTCGAATCCAAAAAATGATAAGTTTTTCAAGTCATGACAATTTTATGGAATCAACCCATAAACATAAGAAGGAGTTGTTGAGGCAAATTCAAGTTTAGATGCTCCATCATATTATCATAAATTAAGACTACCTAACTGGGACTTAAATCTTTTTTTTTTAAATGAATTAATAAGAGAACGGTGCCAAACAAAGCTTTTTGAGTCATTTTGCCAAACACATGCAGTCATATCACATATGGGGAGAGCTCAGCTGGCTGCTTGTTTCTTAATCAAAAGTCCTTTTAACATTCTTTAAAATAAAAAATTAAGGATCATCTAACAGGATCTACATCGTCTCCCGCCTGGGTTTGGGTGGGAGACTGGGCGGCTCGGATGGATGGCCGCTACATGGCACTCGGAGGGATCCGAGCCCTCCATCCAAGCCGACCCCCCAGTCGGCTCAGCTTGTTGACCGGGGGGGTCGGCTCGGATGGAGGGCTCGGATCCCTCCGAGTGCCATGTGGCGGCCATCCATCCGGGCCGCCCAGTCTCCCGCCCAAACCCAGGCGGGAGACGATTTTTGTTCCATCTAACACTGCTAATCACGCCCATGAGCTCCCAAAGGGATAAGAGATAATGACTCGCTAAAAGACTTTAGAGAGAGAAACAAAACAACAGATGTGTAAAGCGTCAGAAGAAAATTTATTGAAACAAAAATGTATTTCATTTTCAGCTCCACCCAATATAAGACCGTAATCTTCTCTTGTCACTGGTCGTGGTCGCACAGTTGAAGTCACTCAATGGGTATATTAATGCATTAGTATATGCGTCGGATAAACTCTAGCTAAGCAATCACGACCAGAAAAACTGACCAACATGAGAGTATTTTTTCCCCTAATATAACGTATGAGAAAAGTTAACTTCAGCTAGTATGAGATGTATCCTCTCATATTTTTAGAAAAGTTTGACAAAAGATTTTTTTATATACAATTCATCGTATTTAATGCGATTAGAACTTAAAAGAGTTCTTAAATATCGAAAGCACTTTAATCTATAAAATGAATTATGGTGTGTGTGCACATGCGTTTCTCTTAATATGACATTCCGCAGTACCATAGGTTGGTTAACCCTTTCATATTGTCCTTGTCTTTGCCAAAAAAAAATATAAAATAAATTATTGGGTAGCACATGAATAGCATCAAATTTTTAAAATATAAATAAATAAATTATAACCCTTTTATGCTGTCTTTATCTTTATCAAAAAAATATAAAATGAATTATTGAGTCACAAAGGTCAATTGCTTCTATTTTTTTAAATAAATAAATTATAGAACTACCGTCTTTATCCAATAGGTCCCACACTCACACCATATCAATTATCGTAGAATCCCATTGAGAATACATGTACATACAAATGATCTGAAATCACTCACACCGTCACACTCTAGGTTAGAAACGATTTGCCATAAGATTTTTTATTTTTATAAGAAACCATAAGAATAATTATAAGAAAATTGTGGTCCTTAAGCATAATTTATAAATGATTACCACTTAACCTGGTGCTGCCTACATTTTTTTTTTTTTTTTTGGGATGATGATGATGATGCGTAGACATTTAATATGGCTTTTTAAGGAAACAAAACAAAACAATAACACAAAACGACGAAAAACTCAAGCTCAAGAGGGCTTTGTCGGTAATTTCAATGTCCAAGTGTCCTAAGAGGGGTAATTCAGTCATTTGGAGGAATTCGTTTGTCTGAGTTACCTGATCATGAACCATTTCCTTTCTGGCGAGTCTTTTAAGGCCTGGCGTGCGGAAGGGACCTGAAGCTTTTAGTCACGTCTATTGCTTGAGTGTTTTGGTATTGCAGTTTCACATGGAGTTTCACTTCGCTCTCAACAATGTCTTTCACAATCTTGACTACCAGGTTTACGCCAAATCTGGCATCATCACCTATGCTCAGCAGCTGTTCGGCAGAATGTCCAGTAGAGATGTTTTCTCATGGAATGCCGTGCTTTCTGCATACTCAAAAGTCGGGTTCTGTTAATGATTTTTTGTCTTTTTGCCAATTCTTGATTTGGTTTCATATGATACGATAATTTCCGGTCTTGTGAGACATGGTTGGTTGTAACAAAGCTTTTGATTTTTTATGAGAATGCAAGGGGAAGGATTTGTGCCAACAGAGCATACCCTTCGTCAGTATTTTGAGTGCGTGTTCGCAACTACTGGATCTAAAGAGTGGGAAGCACATTCATGGATGGATTACTGCTAGTAACTTGAGAAAAAAGTTACTTGTTTGGAATTCTTCGACTGATATGCATCAAATGTGGTGAATTTGACCTGGCTCGACAGTTGTTTGACCGACTGGTAGCAAGGAACATTGTGTCATGGAATCCGATGATCTAAGGTTATTTAGGAAATGGGCATCCTAAGAGGTGCCTGTATTTGTTTCATAACATGCTGTTCAAGCCAGATTTGGTTACGGTTTCTAGCACTCTTGGAGATTTTCTACAAAACGGATCAATAGAAGAAACAAATAAGATATTTGGAGACAGAATTTGTTGGACTGAAAGGATTGCTGGTTATAGGCAGAATGGAGAAGAGGAAGATGCTTTGGAATTATTTAATGAGATGTCATTAGATGAATTCAAGCCAGACGATTTGGCAATCTCAAATCTGGTAAGTTTCTGTGCTTGATTAGCCTCTTTGGATCGTGGCAAGGTCCTTCACGAGAAAAGCAATTTCTTTAGGACTTGAAGTTGATCTGCTTGTCCTTGTTGATATGTACTCCGAATGTGAAGACATTGCAGGTGCTTGGGTTGTTTTCCAAATGATGCTACGTTGGTCTCTTGGAATCTACAGATTGTGGCTGGATGCAATTAAGCTTTGTTGCTTTACAAGAGGATGTCGCAACCATTGTTTAGTAAACAGTATCGGATCGGCTGGATCAGCCGATTCATATCAGGTTAGGCCATGATCTACTTTTTTTATTGGTATAGGTCAATCATTGGCTCCATGCCCAATCCAAGTCGGTCAATCATTGGCTCCATACCCAATCCGAATCGTTATGGGATTAGTTTTGGCCACGCTGATGCTGTGTCCAATACCTGGAACTAAAACCTTGGTTGCAAAGTAGTTCAACAAAGAAAATATTACCCTCGTAGGTGTTCTTTATGCCTGTTTGTCATGCTGCATGGGTTGATAGAATGTGGACAGAAATATTTCCTGGAAGGAAGCCCACTTTGGATGATCACACTTGCATGATTAATCTCCTTGGTGGCTCAGGGGCCAGGGCACATGTAAGAGGCAATAAAAATAATTGAGGGAATGGCTGACGAACCAAATAGTCTTATTTGGTCTACGTTTTTTTGTTTCTGATTTGAATAAGGATGTAGAACATGGGTTGCATCCTATATCTTGATAGAGATCGACAGCATGGTCCATACATTTGTGTCAGATTATAGTAGTACAACGAATTGACTACACCGATGAAGAAACTGCAGGAAGCTGGTTTTGTTCCTTAAACAAACTGGGTTTCACATGATGTGAGAAAAAGCTTGTATCTATCTGGTTTTGTTCCTTGAACAAACTTGCTCTTCTATTAGCATGGATCTGCAAACCACAGGGACACCTGTAAGGCTACAAGGGTTGTGAAAAACTAGCGTGTTTGTGCTGATGTTTTTTTTTTAGTTTGTATCTAAGATTACCTAAAAGGTCTATTGTATTGAGAGATTCAAACAGGTTCCACCATTTTGACTACGGTCAATACTCTTGCAGGTACTGGTGATCATGAAATACAGTTTTTAAAAGACATGTATGCACCATGATAGAAGAGATGCACCCAAAGAATGTGTGGTGAAAGAGGGTGCAAATCTCATTAATTACTTGTATCCATGTCAAAGCCTCCAATGGTAAACAAGAATTCCAGCAGAACAATCAATCATATTGCAGAATCACCCACAATACAGATTCCAACAGCCCTCACGATTTGAAGTTAACTCTACAAAATAATCTAAAGATCACCCAAGCCTTGCGGCAAGGCTTTATGGGCTTGCCCATGTGAATTTTCCATGCTACAACTACCTAAACAAGGACGGACTACAATTGTACATGCAACCGCTGGTCTATAGCTGGGAGCTATCATTTGAAACCAATTAAACAAAGAACCACACATTTGCTGCACTCACCAGCATATTTACATCCTCTCCGACTGCTAGCTGTTGAGATATGTAACACTTCAAAAAGATTTAAAAAAAAAAAATTCGAAAGGAACACTGATCCCAGGGTTCACGTTCTATGGAAATGAGCAAGCAACCAAGGAAAGCAGAGCCCGTCCAGTGTAGTAGTTAATTTTTCCTTCACCGGAGGGCTCTCTTATTACTCCCCACCGCTCAACCCCCAACTTTTTATTCGTTTTTCTTTTATCCAATAAGCATTAAGACAGACCTTTTTTTATATCCCCAACTACATACAGCCCATGGAGGAGTAGTCATTATACGTAGTAAGGCATTTGCATTTAAACAGTCTACAGTCAATACATGCCAGGTATCCTAACCTCACTGAAATTTCATCTCT
Organism: Protea cynaroides; assembly: GCA_028583415.1. Taxonomy (NCBI): domain Eukaryota; kingdom Viridiplantae; phylum Streptophyta; class Magnoliopsida; order Proteales; family Proteaceae; genus Protea; species Protea cynaroides. Next base: position 115,426,783 of record CM053276.1, on the reverse strand, counting down.
GTCCTGCCTAGTCTACACCCAAAAGAAGAGAACATATCCTCTGCAATTAATGAGTTCACCGGCCTCAACCCACCACTATGATAAGATCAAAAATTAGATGGGATGCAACCATCACCCCCCCTCTTTCTATTTTTGTTTCTTTTCTTCCTCTGCTCCTTACTGTGGAGCAGGTTATTGATGGTGTTCTCAATATGTAACTCTGCAGATCATTTGCTCTCCACAAATCACCCATTGGATCAGTAACCGTACCCTGAAAGAAACACAGTACAAGCAGTTAATTAATCTACAGCATTTCAGAACAAGCAGTTATTAATCAACTGCATTTCAGAACGGTAAAGAAAGACAGCATGCAAAGAAACAAACCTGAATTGTCCATGGGATTTCCGGCAGCCACAGGTTCAGGCTCCTTGATGTCCACAACCACAACATCTGATGTGAGGAAGGTCTTTGCTACCGAGGCTGCATGCTCCAGGCAACATCTAACAACCTGGTTTTAGAGAACACACCATTAGCTAAATCTTGCAGCTTTCAATACATCAACATTAAATCATGAAACTTGACCAATATTTAAAACACTAACCAATGCAAATGGTGAAGAACTTAACAGAGATTCCTACCTCTCCAATCATTTATTAGATAAGCTAAAAACCCTAGAGACATGAGATTCTCCCAAGATCAACTTCTTACTGGTAAAGCGATAGTGAACTACATAAAACCTCAAATCTCCCACCGAATTTCCACCTTGCAATCTATTCTGGCATTTTATAACTATAGTCTATTTTTTGTATTTGTAAAAACTTGACCTGCAAGCCATTGTCTTGGTCTTCGACAATAAACAGTGAAGCAACTTACCTTGGTCGGATCAATTATTCCAGCAGCCATCAAATCCTCGTAGGTACCAGTTGCAGCATTGTAACCAAACTTTGGATCATCACTAGATAACACCTGAAGCAATACCGGAATATCAGCATTTTCAGCATTTCAGCATTTCAGCTACTTGGGCTTGCATACAAAAACAGACTTGTAGTCTAAATATGTGTGATAGGAGCATCGGGGCTCATATATTTGCAAATGATATAAAGACTGAAACTCTACATATACCTTCTCAACAACCACACTTCCATTGGCACCTGCATTTTTCGCAATTAACTTCAGAGGGTAGCTCAAAGCCCTTTTAACTATGTCAGCCCCAACCTGCAACAGAATACAGCAACCAACGTTAGAATATATATTTAGAAGAAATGCAGAACCCATGAATGGTAACACTATCAACTTCGAAAATGAGTCGGAAGAAAGCTAAAGCTTGGATCTTGAAAAAAGCCACTGTAAGCCAAAGCTTTGCGGTTAAAGGAAGTGGGTAAGGGAGAGGACAAGCATTGGCAAGAGCAAAAAAAATGACTGTTACCTTTTGCTCATCATTCTCGAGTGAATCTTTAATGGCATCAACCTTTGCAGCAAGTCTCAGCAAGGTACACCCACCACCAACTACTATACCTTCTTCAACTGCTGCCTGAAAACCATTAAATAGAAAATATATTTTCATCAATTCGGAGCAATACACAAGAAAACAATACCTAGGAACTATTATACAGGTGATAGTCTCAGAATCCTATTCAGACAAACCTTTGTTGCATTAAGAGCATCTTCTACCCTCAATTTCTTTTCCTTCAGTTCTGTTTCTGTTTGTGCTCCAACCTGTTCATAAAATACTTATGTTACATGTAAGCCATATATTGAGATTTCCTTGATGGGCCAAAACATGCAACACAGTGCTTGAAAGTTTACCTGAATCACAGCAACACCACCTGAGAGTTTAGCAATTCTCTCATTAAGCTTCTCTCTCTCATAATCTTGTTCTGCAGCCTGCATTGGGACAGATACTACATCAAAAGAAGCTCACCACCAACAGGCACTACAAAATTCTACAAGGGCCACATTTTTTTTCCCCAAAAGAAGAGAGGGGGGGGTAAGCAGGAAGAATGTCATTCCGGAATTTCACCTCAATGAGGTTCCGAATTTGAGCAACTCGCTTATTTACTGCTTCTTGAGTGCTTCCATCACCTACAATTGTGGTAGAGTCTTTGTTGAGTACCACCTTGGCAGCATGCCCCAAGACCTCCTTTTCAGCTTTGTCAAGGGTTAGTCCAACTTCTTCCCTAATTACAGTTGCTGCATGAACAACAAGAACCTCTCCCAAAAGTTAAGACTTAAAAAAAAAAAAAAAAAAAAAAAAAAAAAAAAAAGGGGGGGGGGTGTCTTAACTCTGACATTACACATTGATAATGAGCAGAAGTAGAATATTCAAGCAAACTGCAAATGCTACAATCAGTACATGAGGGCTCAACCTCCAGTAAGAATAGCAATGTCATCAAGGTATTGGCTCTTGCGTTCCCCAAATCCAGGAGCTTTCAGTGCAGCAATCTTTAGTGCCCCCCTAAGCTTATTTACAACAAGAGTAGCTAGAGCTTCCTGTTCAATATCTTCAGCAACTATTACAATTGGATATCCCCCTTTTATAGCATCTTCCAAAACATTGATGAGATCCCTTGCATTTGTGATCTTTTTGTCAACAAGAAGCAACTGCATAAACAACATTCATCATTAGGAATCAAATATGCACACATCTGTTGTTTTACAATATAGATCCGTCTCAAAAGAAGATGCTATGAGATATTTTTGTACCTTGCAGTTTTCATATTCAACAGTCATCTTTTCACTATCTGTCACGAAGTAAGGAGAGATATAACCACGGTCAAATTGCATGCCCTCAACAACATAAAAACTGTTCTCAGCACTCTTTCCTTCCTCAAGGGTCACCACGCCCTTTCTGCCCACCTTACTCATGGCTTCAGCTATCATATTTCCTACTTCATAATTGTTACCAGCACTAACTGCAGCTACATCTGCTAATTCACTGTCTTCGATCTGCAATACAATGTAATATTAACATTTGACCTTGCAATTTCAAAATTAAAGTAACAGTTTGAAAAGACTAAAACAAACGTTTATCTAGAAGCTCCAGGAGCAAAGCTCATTGAAAAGAAGCTGAATAGCATGTTTTGATTAAAAGACCACACAGTATCAACAGTGGCCAGAATTAATTAATATCAGACAAATCCCATATACCTCCTTTGACATTTTCTTCAGCTCATTAACCAAAGCTTTAGCGGTCTTCTCGATTCCTCGAGTAATTTGAACAGGGTTAGCACCAGCTGCTACCACCTGTATGGATCACAACAGGTTATGATTCAGAAACATAAACTCTTCAACCTTTGAAAGAAATCTAGGGGAAGAATGACCCACAAACCTTAACACCTTCTGTGATCAAACCTTGTGCAAGAACAACAGATGTCGTTGTCCCATCACCAGCCAAGTCATTGGTCTTAGCAGCAGCTTGTCTCACCAATTTAGCACCGATGTTCTCTACAGGGTCCTCCAACTCAACCTTAACACCAATCCAAACAAGCAATGTGGTTAGAGAACATAAGAAATTAAAGCAGGAAGAACAATTATTTTGCCGTTTAGTCTTTATTATGATAAACTGAAAGAGAAACATTTAATGATGTGTGCTTCAAATTTGATGGTGCAAAACCGAAAGACGAATCTACAGGAAAAAGAACACCTATAAGGTGTACTAAATTAGCAATAGCTATCATTTTTTCCATTTTAGCAGATCAACGATTAAAAGCAAGCACCATTAACAGCTAAAAAGTACCTCCTTGGCCACAGTTACACCATCATTAACAATCTTAGGGGAACCATACTTGCTCTCCAACACAACATTCCTTCCCTTCGGACCAAGAGTAACCCCAACTACGTCCGCAAGCTTGTTAACACCAGCCTAAAATTCATGAAAAGAGAAAGGTAACACAGTTGCTGGCAACACCAAAATGTTATAGAAGGAAGCAAACAACTCCCATTTAGAATCTCACCTGCAGCTTCCTAATGGCTGAGCCATCCTTGTTGAAGTACAATTCCTTGGCCATTGCCCTTATCTTGGGGGAACATCTTCTCTGAAGTATAACATTTTGTCTCCTTCCAAGGGAGCTAGAAGATATGGAAGCAAAAGAAGACAGTTTCTCTGAATGGTTAGAAAGCTTCCTATCCTTCGTGCTACTGCAAGGGGCCACCAGGGAGCTGATGGAAGACATGGCAGTGAATGCAGACGCCATTTTCTATGAGAAACCTGTCAGGCTTTAACAATGCCACAAATCAGAAAAGATCTCATTCACAGGCACTTAACCACCCCCCAAAAAAAATAAAGGGAGGGGGGTCCATTTGTCAACGCAACTCCTCAACTACAGAAGTTTAGAACACCCTCAAAAGGGGGGGAAAATATCTATTCAACGAGCGTGGCCATATCTCTTAATAAACAGCAAACAAATCATCATTTTAAGCTGAAGCTGTGCAGACAGGAAGGTTTCGGAAATCACACAATTAGACATGCATCCATTCTTAAAAAAACTCAGATTGGAACACATCGAAGTTTGTTTATTTTTCCTACTCATCCTCATTTTGCATTTTTTTTTCTCTAATTAATCCTTCGAATGGATTTGTTTGTTTGCTTGTTTGTTTTTGTGTGTGTGTGTGTGTGTGTGTGTGTGTGTGTGATACAACTTGTAGCTATCAGAAGATCTTCCATCTCCTGACGTACAACAGTATTTCAACTGGCTAACCCAACTTTCTAAATCGGTGTGTGTGTGTGTGTGTGTGTGTGTGTGTGTGTGTGTGTGTGTGTGTGTGATACAACTTGTAGCTATCATAAGATCTTCCATCTCCTGACGTACGACAGTATTTCAACTGGCGAATCCAACTTTCTAAATCGATGATCAGATAAATCTAGGATAACAGGCACAGTATTTCAACTGGCTAATCCAACTTTCTAAATCGATGATCAGGTAAATCTAGGATAACAGGCGTCAAACTCATTCATTTCCATGATTACCGACCATATAAGATGTTAACAAGCATCCACCAATTTCTTGAAAAAAGTAATTTCCAATCTTGTTTTTGAGAAAGGGAGAAGAAGCAGCCATTTTCCAGTAATTTATACAGAATGTCTCTTCTACTTCATTCTTGGTACGATGCAGGCCTTCATACTAAAAGTCAAGCCCCAACAGCAGAAACAACCAACAAGCCTTAACATTATAGTTGAACAACAAAGCAATTCGAATACCCTACCACTATCTTCAACTCAGCTAAGGACAACCAAAGAAAAACAACCAACAGCGCTCAGAAGACTCGAAAACCGCTTGAAATCCAAAATGAACACGAAGAAGGTGAAAATGGAAAGAGGACCGAAGACCAAGAAGCTTACCTAGAACCCGCCGCTGCTGAGAAAATAGGGTTTATCCGTTTTAGGTTGATAAGCAAAGAGACAGTATTCACTCTTCAGTGGAGACAAGTATATACCAAGGCAGAACCTCCTAAATAAGTGAGAGATCATTGGATTCAACGGAGCAATCGTGTTTCATCCTGAAGCTTCGGACGAATACGGACCGTTGATTGAAAATCAGTTCTCGTTCTGTTTTGTGTCTTTCGAACAATCTAGAACAAATAACAACTCCTGGATTTTGGTGGTTGGTAGCAACCGTTCCTACACGCTCTCTCCAAACGATTCCAGGTGGACCACGGTTCAATAACACGGACCGGTGTCCTACTGGCCTGAATTGGGTTTTCGATCCCTAGAATATGCTACACACAATGTGGGAACCGGCCATACATGCAGAGATTGAGACCACAAGATCGGACCTAACTGATTTCTCGAGCGATCGATCCATGCCTGAGTCCTTAAACCATGATGGGTTTACTTTAACCATCAAATAGAGAAGTTTTGGTTTGGATTAACCGCCTATCAAATTTCATATAAAATTACTTCCAATTAACGGATGACTCTTGGCAAGGGATATCACCAACAAAGAACATAACAAAGTATGTTTTGAGGTAAAAATTTACTATAAAATTTTACATATAATATTTTATATATAAAAAAAACTTTCAAAATTTATTAAAGGTACAAAAAAGAAAGATGAAATTCTTTTTCTATCCCCTATAGAGATCACTATACTTTATCTCTTAGAAATAAACAATGAATTTTTTTTACTTATAAAATATTAGACAGGTAAAATTTTACATTGAAACAAACAGAACTTTAGTGTAAATTATAAAATCTCATAAACCATCGAATCTTTGAACACAAGATACCCTTCAAACCATGAAGCCAAGGAAGCGTCTAGGCCCTTGGGCATCACGTTTTATATATTAAAAAAAAATAAAAATAAAAAAGAAGAAGTGTTCTTCAATTAACAAAACTAACACCCCACAATTAAAAGATCATGAGTTCGACTTCCCGCTTACCTAACCAAAAAAAAACCCCACCTTCCATTGTATTATAATGTATACCCCATGTACATGTTTGCATGCTTCCAATACCATTACTCTGCACTCTCCCGACTAAAAATATAAAAAAAGATCCTCTATCTGGCTGTCAAGCGGTAGTGAGGATCCTAGCCACATATTGCATCGGCATATATTCCGATGCACTATGAGCAGCTGAGATCCTCACAGCCACTTGACAGTCAATATAGATTCTTAAAAATACCCAAAACAAACCAGAGCATTTAAGACTTAGCTGAACCTGTTGAGTTCTTTGAAACATACAAAACCAAAGCTGGGATTAACTTTATCTCGCCATTTTGATGAGATCCTATATTTACATTCAAGAAGAGAAGTAAAAGAGTGGGAACTAAGAAGAAATTACAATTGGGGCATGGATTCCTATACTTCCCTGAGGCCTTGAGCCCGTACAGTGTGCAAAAGATTGGAGCTCACAGGCGTCAAAATCCTCATGCCATCATCTACGCTTGGGAAATTATCAGGTCGGGGATCAACTGTGTCATCAGTACTAACACAATTAGAGATACCCTTAGTATTATTTTTTCTGGACGCACGCTTTCTAGGCTTTGTCCCTGGGGTAAAAACAACAGTACCTTCAGCACTGCCTACACATTGCTGATTTGGCACGTCCAGATGGTGCAGTTTTGTACTTGAGTTTGCAGTTGCTCTCTTGCAAGATCTACTAGGACGAGGTCGGAATTCATTCTGAGAATTACTTCTGCCACTTTGATCGTCCCCTTTTCCGCCACCTCTGAATTTAGGCTTTGAACAAGTGGATGGTCCTAAGGCCTGACAATCGAGACTTATGAGCAATGCACTGTTTGAGGCTTCTCCCGCTTTGTTTGACAATCCTAAGTTACAGGAAAGAGAACCACTCTTGCAGTCATGGGCATCTGTCTGCAGACCACAGATTGTTGGCCTACATTGCTCACTGTCATGATCAGCATCGGACACATCTTCTTCCACCACAGCAGAGGGCGCCTCCTATCGACAAGTAATAAACATAACAGAATACAAATACTTCAATTAGCTGAATAGGTACACAATGAAAGAAATTAAGACTGTAATCAAACTTGAACATAGCTGCATAATCTGACCATGAAGGGAATAGCCATTTCTGACCTGAGTTACAAACTTGGCCAAACAATCCTGGTTCTATACCACCTTATAGTTGGACACTAGTAATAGTTCCAATATTGTTTGAGTCCAAATTGTAAGGCTTGAGCATCTCCTGACTCAACCAGGTCCAACCCAAAATCAACCCAAACCCAATAGTTAATCAAAGGAACCCAGTAACCACCCGGTTCATAAGTCAGATAGAGTTCCCTTGTTATTGTATTAGATTACTGACCTAAAATAGGTTTTGTCACACATAACCAAAGATGAAGGAAGAAACCACATATTAATCAAGAAGATGCTTGGCCACATTATGGAAGTCCAGGTAAAGAACATTTGAAGGAACAGGCATCAGTCCCCAACAAATTACATATAACAACAGATCAAGTATAAAAAGCTACACACATGCATCTGAATTTTTTTTCCCTCTAGTATTTAGGGCATTTAAATCTATAGAAATTTGCTGGTGGTAGAGAGCCGATTTTGGGAAAATGCATTGGATATTGATTGCATTCTATGACCTAATAGCTTCTCCTAAGAAAATTTTTGGTTGGCTTTGGTTTCTAACTATATAATTATCACAGGGTTGCTTTGGTTACTTTTGTATGGCTTACAGCTTCTGCCATGGACTTGGATGCAATTGTTCTGCAAACAGTTCATTTCCATTAATGAAAAGTATTTTATTTTTTACACCCCAAAAAAAAAAAAACAAGAAATACCTTATTTTGTAAGTTGACAAACTGTTCAAAGCCCGATCCTTCTCCGTCGGAGTCAGCTATCTCTTCACATTCAAACTCTACATTTTCTCCAAGTTCTTCATCAGAGTCACTTAATTCTTCCTGTTCCATCACTATCTCCTGAGGAGACTGCTGCCCTGTGATATCTTCAGTATATCCACTTAGGTTACTGCTGTCCAAATCCATGGGACAGGCACTTTGAGGGCTCCCTCTATCGCTGTATTTGGGAGCAACAGAAACAGCATGGTACTGTTTGCCACTACCTTGGCAAGATGGTCCATTATCCCTTTGATTCCCCATTGTAGTTCCACAAACTGCTCCACTGATTTGTAGATCATTAGAACTATGTTCTGTGATAACTCTGTTTCCCAGAATTTTCTCCATCCTTGATGTAGAACTTAGGTGAATTTCCAAATCCAATTCATTAGCCTTATCAGAAGGGCTAACAGGTCTAGCAGGTATTGTACAAGTAGATAGACCACTCCTGATCTGTGGCTCAGTCAGGACAGAACTTTCTGGATGTTGAGGTTGGACACAATGGCCATGAGGTGATTCCAGATCAACAGATCGGTGACAGCCTGATAATGCAGGAACAGAATTACTGATAACATCATCTGTTTTTCGCAAGAGTGGGTGGAATTCAATAGTACCTGGGGTTGATGATATTTGACCCACAGATTGAGGCTTACAAAAGAGATCAAAATTCGCTTCAAGCTGATTCCCATGTAACAAACTCGAAGTGCCAGAGGTGGCACCACAGTGCAAAGGGTAATATGGGAAACAGCCATCTTCAGGGGCCTGAAACAGCAATGGATGCATCTGAAGATCCAGCACAGCACGTTTTTCCTCTGCAACATGTTGATCTACAGGAGAGCCAGAGACTTTAGAATAAGGATTTGCAGTGTTGCGACTAAGGAAAGAAGTTTTGTTCTTTCCAGAATTTGCTGAATGAGTGGAACCTAATCTTGCCATATTAAGTCTTGAAACTTGATCTTCAGTTCCAGCAGTCTGTCCACTCCCACCACTGCCTCCAGCAATAGCAGCAGTATAAGTCTTGGAAGAAGAAGATGATCCAGAGCAGTAACTTTTGAAAGCTGATTGGGAGATCACACGAACAGATGGAGGAAGATTAACAGGAGGCAAGTCAGGTGCCAACTTGACCAACTGCTGAGCATTACTTCTACGAACTCGGTATGGCCGCAAATGGACATGCTTTTTTGCTGATATGGAGGCCAGATCAGAAGCCAAATGATTGGAGGCCATAATATTCGAGGAATTATATCTGACACTAGTAATATGAGATACATTCTGTAGATGTTGGGAGTAAATTGAAGGAGGCAGAACTTCATGCATGTGACCTTGGTCGGCTCGAGTGTCTCCATACCCAACACCAGAAAGTTTTCCACCCACACAAGCACTCGCTGGCGATGATAAATCCCCAGATTTAAAGTTCCCTTTGCTAAAGCTTGAATGTGGAAGTTCAGAAGATATGAGCCCGGAGTTTCCAGGTCTCCAATCTGCTAAGAAAGCCTCGTGTACATAAGCTTCATCTTCATCATCAACATTATCATCTCCGCTGTTATTCCCTCCATCAGCATTATCAACTGGATAATCCTACACTTAAGATAAGCACTAAAGTAATTAAAAAGGTAAGCAAACTTTGTGCATGGATACAAGTGTGGCTGCTATTGCTATGGGTAATACCTCTAAATCTGGGTCCATTCCATTCCAAGAATGTTTAATGTTTTTACTACAAACACACCTAACTGTTTTTTTTTTTTTTTTTGGACAATTAAATACACCCAAGTGTTCTTCATAGGAATCTATCCAGATACTGCTTAACCCTATCTGACAGGCTGACACATTTAATCCTATCCATGTGAATATCTGTCACCCTGTCAAGTTGATATAAGTAAGCTGAGAGGAATTGGAGGATACAGGGGGCCTGGGGGCACTAGAGGCTCTGAAGCCACCACCAAAAAAATGAACTTACCTCCTTCTCTGATGCAGTTTGCCAACAGGCAATTCCTGTAGCTTTAGACTTTCTTCTCATAGATTCATATAACCTCCTCTTCTCTTTTTTAGCTGCATCACTTTTATAGGACTTCTGTGTTCCAAGAGCAACACGCCACTGCCGGGGTAGTAAAGATGGATCTCTATATGGAACAACAAATTTCCATATGGACATCCAATCAAGCTTGAAGACCCTAAGCCCCTGGAATTATTCAGCAAAATAGAACATTTAAGTTACTATCTGATTGAATTATTGACATTTGGGGGTGGTAGGGGTGGAAGCCAGAAAGATATCCCAACCAAATCACCTCATGAATGCGTGCCTTCTCTTCAGCAGTCAAAGGAGAGGTCTTCATACGTCGAACTGCCTGCATCAAGGAACACAACATATTCACAAGGTTGATAAGAAAGAGAAATGATGTTATAACCCAAGTGCCCGTTCAAAATTTTGGATCACTTACCATTTTCTAACCAACTGCCTGAATGTACATAACTGATTGAGTGCTTAGGTATAACTGAGAAATTTTGGGAAAATAAGGAAATAATAAGAATATACCACAATTTTTTATGTACAAAACACACCATAAACAGGGAAACTGTTGAGGATAAGAATTATGAATAGATGTCTTGTTAAGGACAGGGGTTATGCTAGACGTCTAGATTTGTTGTATGTTGGGACATGGTGTCTATGACTCAGCCTTACCTAACACATTCCTTACTTGTAATCGGCTGTAATTCCAGATCATCTATAAATAAGAAGGCCTCTGTCATTCTAGACAAGCAAAATCATTCTCCAATCACCTCTTCTCAACTGAAACACATCCAGTAAATTACAACCAACTGGTAAAACCAAAAGTGCAAGAGACTGAACGTACCTTTATTGGGTTTTCAGGTGCTTTAGAAGAACAACGATTCTTCTGCCTAACAAAAATCTTTTTAAAAAAAAGTACATCAGAAAAATTGGAATTTTTTGTAAATTGCCAAATAGATAGAACAAAAATATTTCTAGTCACATAACATAATTGCTTCCCATAACTATTGCTACCAGAAAAAAAACAGGGCAAAAGCAACTTTCCCCAAAGTTTTTGGTAGAAGTTGCAAATGTAATAATTCATTGCCAAAGCCAAAACACATCAATCATGTCAAATGGAAAACAATGGATCAATTATGCATCTATGCTAATTCTTAAGAAGAACAGAACCAGCCAAATTTATTCCAACATTTGAATCATTGTGAGATAACACAAACAGGAATATGGACAACCATGTTTAACAACAGTATTTCCTTGAGAATTGAGATAAGAATTTCACAAGAATTTGGCCAATCCCCAGTAGCTGAGATAAGAAAATGGCCAAAAGAATTGTCAGTTAAAAGTGCTCACACTTTTGCTTACAGCAGACATATAACAGGCATAATCTCCATGCAGACAACTCTACCTCACCAAATTATCAAGTTCAGCATTCTATTTTACTTGACCAAACAATAGATGGTCAGTGCTCAGGGGCTGTGATAAAGTCCATTTTCTTGTCACATTATGGAGCAAGAAAGTTATATCATAAACCAAGATATCTCAGAAATAATAACACAATAAACACACTGGCCAACATTAACACAAGATAACAAGGATGATTTCTAGTCAAGGATAGTAAGAGTCATCATGCTGTTGTTTTCAGGCATAAAAGAGGATATGTTTGATATTTTTTTAGTCGATTTAGATTGTAGTTTTTTCAGAAGGATATAAAGATGCAGAATATCAACATTAATAATGGAGCAACTAAGAAACAACCAAGGAATTAATAAAATTTTAAAATAAATGGGTGAAAGGAAATATTTATTTGTGAAAAAAAAAGAATTAGAATAAGTATGCAAAACCAGTGATTAAAAGCAAAATAACTATACAACTCACTTAAGAAAATCAGCCCAAACGAAACTACATTATGCAACAAATGACGCAAATACGCCAAAACCAGAAAAAGGTAAGAGTATAGAACACAAGCAACCTGATGCTTAGATTTGCAAGGAAGAAAGCGTAGCTGAATTGCCTTCCAATCAGTGTTATATTCCATCAATCCCAAAGCAAGTAATCTGTGTCACATGTCCAAATTTATTATAAAAAAATAAAAATAAAAGAACCCAGCCACTAGACTAAAAAATATCTATAAGAGGTATTTCCCACAATATTGAACATAGAAAAAGTGAAGAAATTATAAATTCAATACAAAGAGTTCTATATTTTACCATAATCTAGTATATCATGAAGAAATGGAAGCATTAACAACAACAAAAAATTAAGAAGAACATTGCAAAAATTTAAGGCTTGATAATAACATGGCCAAAGAGAAGTGATCATTTTGCACATCATTACAAAACAATATTGGTGATGGCTCAAAATCAACATGAAGCTATCACCGTAAGCCGCTAGAGTCCAACAACATAAAGTGTAGTGTTAAACATCTAAGTTATAGTACCAGGAAGAGGTGGTGGGGTTGCAACTATGGTAATGAGGTCTGCCAACAGAGTTTGAAATTCAATGCAATCAGGGTTTGTAACTTTGCAAAAATTGGGTGTTTGATTTTTTTTTATCTAGAGCTTTCCGAAAAAATGCTGGACATAGAGGAGGAGGAAATAAAGAAAAGGATTAGGATTATAAGATCTTTGTCATCCTTCAAGGAATGGAAGATAGTGGAAAGTGGTTTCACACAGCAGTGTTGTCTTTTCAAGCCATTTCATGCCGTCTGCTAATAGAAACTCAAAGCAAAATTTTGTTGGAAATCCAGGCCCTAAAGATTCATGGGTGCTTTTAGAGATACACTTCAATACAGGCTTGACATATTTTATAAGTTAGACTTGGTCTCAAGAGACAAATCATGGCAACTGATCCTGCAATTGCAAAGAGGTCACTGGGTAGATGCAAGCATGCAGCAGTCAGCTTCTCTCTGATGAAGCTTGCCACACATTTTAAAGTAGATGGTATTTAGGCTCACATAGGCATGGCATTTCATTCTAATGGCCCCTAAAATTTGCATTTTCAGTCAGATTTTTGTAGCAAGAAAGATTATTTACCAAATCAACAAATGAAATTTAAAATTCACTAAGCAACAAAAGAACAAGAAGAATACAACTTACTCATCCTCTGCATCAGTGAAAAGCACTCGATTTGCAACAGCAACCGGTGGTGGCTTATGCGGAAATAATGCTGAATTGAAGAGCGGAAAAAATCTTTGCACTAACTTGACAATATCCTTTTGGACAAGAGCAACAGATTGCTTCTTAGTACTTTCAACAAGTGTAGCAGCCAATGTCTTCTTAGGCTGCGGAGAACCGGGAGAAGAAGTACTGGAACCCTGGGGAGTGGCTGCTTTAAGAACTTCACTATTGGCTTCAGCCAATGGGGGAAAACTAGGAAGTGGGAAAAGTGGTTCTTTTTCAAAAGGACCAGCACACACACCTTCAACATGACGTTGTTGATATTTTTGAACAGCTGTTTCAAGAATAAAGAAAGTACCCAAAGTTAAGATGTATGGAGGTAAGTTCATTTCCTTGGCAAAACAAGGATGGATGTTTCAATTAATCTATAAAACTTACCAGTAGAAACTTCAGCCATATATCCACCAACTAACCTAAGTGGAGCAACATCAAGAACAGACAGTACAGGGCCACTAATCCGAGGCATCCAGAGAGAAGAATCAGCAGTTTGAAGGGGATCCACTTGCCTACCATGAGCATGCTCATAAATACATCCATCAGAATGGGAATTTCTAAGAGAATCTGGCATCATATTATTTGTGCAAGGGCATACTTTTTGTGCACCAAATGCAAAAGATGAATCAACAGTGTTCTCTCCAAGATAAAACTGGGGAAGTTCATCTGAGACTGATGGATGAATGTATGGAGGACGAAAACAAAAACCACGATATGGCACATTTCTCCAAGCTAATACTTCATCACGTTTATGAACCATCTCTGAAATCATTCTCTGAACTTCACAGGCAATGTGCTGCCAAGAAGGTTCAAGCACACAGAGAGAAAATACCTGAATAAGAAGTTGCATGTGTTCATGTATTAAGCAATACAACTGGCCTATTTGATGTCGTGAAAACCCATTCACTAAACCAGATTGGGCAGAGGAAGAAGAGAAATGTGGACCAGTCTCAAGTGTTGTCCTTGGCAAATCAAGAGCTGGAAGAGGTGCCATCTGTGTGTTCGGCATGAATGGCAATAGAGGACGTAAAGGCCTCTGGGCCAGTCCCAACAGATTTCTTTTCCCATGAACTGTAGCTTTTTGGTGTCTATTTTGCCTGGTCTCAGGTCGACGACCAACTCCCCCATGCTTATTGTTTTGGCCTTTACCCGGTTGACTTTCATCAAGCTCACTCTCTAATGCCTCTTCAATTTCTATCTCAAAATCTGCATCATTTTCTTCATCTTCATCGTCAACATTTTCATTTTCCTCTATTTTCTGACTTTCACTATCCCCACCCAGTAATACAGCAGCAAGAAATTTTCTGTATTCTTCCTCATCATCAACATGCTGAAGGTCAGCATCATCATCTGTTTCCTGAAGAAAATTCTCCAACTCATCAAGCGTAAAATTGGCAAGAGAGTAGCGGGCCCTAGTGCGCCTACAAATAGCATCTTTCATAGCATCATCAACAGCATCAGTTCCATTGCTTGCAGCATTATCCTTTCCTGGAACAACTTCCATTTCTTGTTGAAAAGTCACAGCCAATTTCCTCTTCTTTAGTTTTTCTTGAAGGACCGCTTCTGATTCCTCCCAATAGGATCCTTCAGGAGATAATCTAGTTTGCATGACAACTTCCTCATCATTTTCAGAGTCTCTACTGGCACAATCATGTGCCTTATTTGTCATTTTTGAGGAGAAATTAGCATTATTGGGAGCAAAAGAACTTGTCACATTGTCCACCACATCAGCACCTAAACCTTCATTTTCAGAACTCAAACTGGAAGAGGCTTCAGATGAGAGTGTTTCTTTCAAAAAAGGATTGAAGTCTACATCTTCATCCTCGTTTTCCTCAGGCTCCAAATGTCCCTCACCTCCTTCAGACAAGAGAGCTTTCTGATGACTGCATCTTCCTTCTTCGGCAGGTTGCACATTTGAAGACGAAGACATTTTAAAGGAAGAATGGCTAATGGATGGATCCTTAAGAACCTTCAACACATAAAGAACCAGTTATAAAAATCCAATCATCTGTTAGAGACAGCATAAATTAACCAAAAAATGCCCAAGTAATTGAACCATGAATCACTAAGATAAATGCGAAAGAGAGTAAAAAACACATCAAAATAATATTACAATTAATCAGCTCATTTACAACATTTACTGTAAAAGATGCATAATCAACTTTAATATGATTCCTCGTGTAACGATTATAAAGAGATTTGAATAGTTTACCTGGAACGACTAAAAAGAATGTAAACAACAAATCCTTGTGTAACAGTTACAAAGAGATTTGAATAGTTTACCTGGAAAGACTAAAAACATTCGTCTAACAAATATAA